>CM031234.1:272054117-272726700 GCA_018340775.1 Taxus wallichiana var. yunnanensis
GATTACCCTATTTTACATTTTTAGGAAAGCAGATGGCTCTAGCTTGGGGACATGACATGGACTAAGCATAGTGAAGACATGACATGGGAATCTAGAATCTCAATTTTAGACCATATAATTTATTGACCAGTGCCTTATCCATTGGGCCTTATAGAGTCATGTACAAATTACAACAAGAGAGAGAAGAAGGAAACACACATGCACACCAAAAGGATGGAAAAGAAACACACAAAACACAACAGGAAGGGAAACACACACAAAGAAAGGGAAACACACCTAATAATCACCTATGGTACAAGGAAAGGGACAACTGCTTTCTTTGAAGCACTTTGCATTTCTCAAAAGTTACCCTTGAAGAGGCAACATCGAATGATGATGTTACGTGAAGATGTTGATGGGTTCAGTAGCCTCCCCTCCTTAGGCCGCTTTATGAAAGCCGGGTGATTTCAAAATTTTCTGTGTAATTGGTAGGAGTAAGTCCATCTGAGCTTCTTGATGCTTAGGTCCTTACTTGGAAATTTGCATTACGTTCATGTTCTTTGAAATTAGTTTCATAGTGTCATTTTCCTTCCATGTTTATCCATATAGTTGATTCTCCATTGAGCATGCTATCACTGCCCCATAGATGATTTTTGTTCCAATTCCTTTGATATTCTGAGTTACTTTCTTTCTTAGGTCTATGCTCATTGATATATTCTCTATGAGAAACATTTGATTCATTCTTTATCTCTACTCCACTGTGAGGCATTTGAGTTGATGGGAGGATCGAAGGAAAACTCATACTTTTATTGTATATCCATGGCACGAGTGAAGAGATCAAGAATCAGCTCTGGGGTCTTCTACAACTTCTACTGCGTCCAAGATTTCTTTCAAAGAGTTATGCTTTGTCGTTTCCTATAGCTCATCTTTATACACCTTTGAAGAATCTTTATTTTACAACTCAAGGCAACTATCTGGAGGGATCACCTCATCATCTCGGGAATCGCTGCACTCTATCAATCCTTTATCAAAAAGAGTTTCATATTTAGAGGTCTTGAAGCTCCTTGCTTTAATTTCTTCTTCATGGAAAGAGTCTTCATCTTCAAATTAGAAATAAAATATCTCCATTTTGGTATTGCATAAATCAATCATTACCTCAAGAGTGATATCATATGTTTCATCTTGCCTTATATTAAATGAACAACCTTAACATTGGTTAAGGCTTCCAAATCAACTTCACACTTGTCTTACAGATTTGTGTCTTGCATCAAGAGCTCGAGACCGAGCTCGGGATCTTTAGTTTATTTTGTGGATCTAAGAATTTCTTGTTCATGAATTTCTTTCAAACATTTCATGGGATCATCACAAGATGATTTTTTTTCTTCATAGATGGCTTGGTGAGATCATCTTCATCCCCAAATGGGAATGAGAATAACTCATCTTAGAAAAGCATATAAGCTGATTTTTCTTCTTGAAAATCATCAAGCACCATCTCCTCTTCTTCATGGTTTGCATCATCCAGCAATTCAGAGTTGCCCTCTTATAACTCGAATCTCCTCAATGGTTCTTATAATTCCAAATCTCTTTGGGAAGGCATGTCTGGAGATATCAATATGGGAATATCCTCTTCCTCCTCGGTTGTCACAAAGTGATTCATCTTCTTGCTACCTTGTACAAAATGTTAGCTTCAGGATTTCAAAATTTCATACCATGTACCTCATCTTATTCTCAGAAGCAATTTATCCATGTATCCCGTCACTGGTATGGTTGTAGAAGACTAATTCATCTAAATTTTCCCTCCCAAGTCTTGATAGAAATTTATACTCAAGAACATTACGAATGAGGTGGGACGTATACTACCAAAATCATCATGAAACTTTCTTGTATGGAAATATGGCATGAGCCACCTGTGCATAATTGTCCTTCCCTACAAGTGAGACCCATTTTTATTCCAAAGAGTAACAAGAGCCGCTAGGTGGAGTCATGGTAAGTCTGAGAGCCTTGGTGACCTTCAAAGGCATCACATTGTCTGAGGCACCAGAATCTATTATGTAATTGTTCAACACATATTCTAAACAAAAAAGGGATATGTACAAAGGTTCAACTTTATCATTCTTGGATGCACTCAGAGAAAGCATGTTCTATGAGGGAGGTGTAGGTGAGTTTGGTAGCATGCCTTTGGTGCTAGAAGTTACAACATTAGATGTTAGACTACCACTCGATATACCAAACAAACCTCTCAAATTGTTTAGGATGAGTCCATAAATATTCAATTTCAGTAATTTTCACTTTGGCTTTGTTTGCATATTCTATGAATTCAAAGGGAGTAGATGTGGAAAAGAGGGGTGAAGGGACTGGTTTTGGAGTCTGGATAGGCTTAGGATCATGATTTGATGTTTGGGGAATGGATGGTATTTTGAATGAAACACTAGGAGCTTTCAAGGTATTAGATTTTACAGGAGAAGATTTAGATTTAGAAATGGAAGAGGAATTGGAAATCTTACTTGGGATTGTGGGAGTCTTCCTAATTTCTACAGGGTTAGGCTCCAACAATGCAGACTTTATGGAAGATGGAAGTGGGGATCCTCGAGTGATTATTTTATTTTACAGAGTCAGCATAGGAGGATCATCAACCTTCTTTTTCTTTTATAGCAGTGGAGGGAGATACTCTTTTCTTGGACTGAGAACAAGTGAATACCACACATGAGAAATTGGGTGTATCCTCTTCATCTTCTTCACCACATCTAGAATACTCACAAAATCTTATTTGTGTGTCATTTTCAAATTCATCACTTTCTAGAAATTACCACCTTCACTTTCTTGAAATCTACAATTTACGTTCATGGGTGGGGCCTCAGGTGAGCCTTTGGGGTGTTCCTACAATATGATTTATGTTGTTTCTTTGAGAAGATGCTTGTTCAAATAATTCCCTCTTCAAAGATGCAATCTCACTCACCAAATTTTGCAGCGATGGATTGATTCTCTCATCTCTAGGATGTTGGGTCTTTCCTTTGATGGATTCATGATATTTTCAGAGAGGATGATATCATCTTCAAGTTCAATATCCATCCTTTGTGCTTCTACAATGTTCCTTGGTTGGGCTCTTCACAAAAAAATCCTACTTCTGATGATTGAGAATTGAGGAAGAATCTCTTGACATTTTTTTGAGATGGTGAATCCTCTTCAGGTATCTTGTAAAGTAGCCATTCGAAATGAGACATAAAGTCTCTCATGGTTTCATTTTTTCCTTTATTCATTTGAGCCAACTGCACCAAGAGGTCTTGAAAGTCTTCAGTTGATTTAAATCTCTCTTTGAAGGCAGTCTTGATGTCATCCCAACCAATGAAAAATTGGGCAGGCATGAGGTAGAACCATTCTGCTGACTTTTCTTTAAGGGACTCCATGAACAATCTTACATCAACATCTTCATGTTGGACACAAAGAATTCCACATGATTTCATGAAGGTAGTGATGTGTTCTTCAGGATGTTTTGTTTTTCACCTTTGAAATTTGGCAAGTTCTTGTAGGAACTTGTTGGTAGATCATGGAGAGGTGGTTCAAGAGAAAGTGGGCCTATATTCCTTCCCCATGGAACAATGGGTTGAGGTATTTCTTCTTCATCTTCCATTGTCATTTCTGTTTCTTCTCTTGCTTCTATAAATTCTTCTTCTTTTGGGAACTCAATGACCAATGGTGGTTGAAAAATGGGAGAATTTGAAGGGGGAGTATCAACAGGAGTCTTGACAGGATTTCCAGGTGAACTGTTTGAAGAGATGGATGGAGAGGAGGCTTGAGAGAAGAAGTATGGATTATCTCTAATTCGTTCTTGCTGATTTTGCAAATCCTTGAAATTGGAATCAGCAACACCTCTCGACCGCTCAAACTGGTCTATCTTCCTTCAACTAGCTTTTGGAAACTTTTGCGGTGAGAACACCGGTGTAATGTGAAAAGTGAAAAGTTGCATGTAGAAATCAGCGAAAGTGTATCTTTCAACAATGGACTTTCATGAACTTTTTTTTAGTTTTTTTCAATATTTCATTTTTTTGTATTTTTAGACCTTGCGGTCATATACTCGGGTGCTGAGATGCTACTAAATATGACCCATGGTGGGTGTCAAAAATTGTTGGTGAGAAAAAATTTTGCGTGGACAAACTTGTGGATTTATTTCCAACACTCTGGGAATCTAAGTCCCTCTACTTAACCAATGCAGCTTCGTATGTACATGTACATGTAAAGGTGGATTTTTGTGGTGGCCTTTCGATCGGGGATCCAACAGGGGCACTCCATTGACCTTGTGAAAAAGAGAAATCTCTTACTAGGGAAGAATTTGTCTAAAAGTGGGAAAGGGAGTGATAATTGAGGTAGGAGAACTAATGTTGCAGGTAGAAAATTAGATTCCTACACACACACTAGTTAGAAACTTCATCACATGCACTAAATTAAGAGGAAATAACCCCTGTAAATGGCAATAAGACAAATCTGAATTTGATGAACAAAAATATCATGAAATCCCTTAGTCAAAGAAATCTAGAAACTCCTTCTTCTTGTATTGATGCTTAAACAAAAGTTGTACATAGTGTAAGAATGGAAGAAATTTGAGAGTGGAGGAAAGTAGAAGAAAAATGGCTATCTCCTTTGCTTTCTCTAGGTACAATGCACTCTTGAGTTTACAAGATCAATTGCCAACCCTTTGAAATGGGAATGGCGTTACAATTTATAGAATGAGAGGTGACTTATCGTCTACCCCCAATGGATTTTCAAATACCTTAATATGACTTAAGACTGTTCATATTCCACTTTAAATATTTAAGTCCCTTTTATAATAGCATGGTGACTTAAAGTTACATTATATTTTTGAAGTCACTTAAGTCATATTAAAAAGTACAAACCTCAGTGCAAAAATATAACATTGAAGAGAGAGAGTGTTGCATGAGAAGAGAAGAGAGAGAGAAAGAAGAGAAGATGCCATCCCGGATGAAGTCGATGATCCTCATTGATGGAAAGCTCCAAATATAGTGAAACTTTGAATCTTCAAACTCCTTACACACTTTGTGAAACTCCTCCAAATTAGCTGCGAAAACTTGCCAAGTTGAATGAAATAAGATGGATCTTGAACACACTTTGAAAAATGGCTAGGATGATCCTAATTAATGATGTCCCCTTGAATGATTATTCATGTACGACCCATTGTTCCAAAACTACTTTTTGAGTGTGTTATCCCCGTTTTGAGTTCACAACGAAACGATCGGATAACCCCTACAAAATTTTTGAAGTGATTTTGCATTATGACCTCTTTTAGAGAAAATCGGGTTTTCGGGTGTTACTAACAGCTTGACATAAGTTTTAACATGCTTTATGTCTTATGACCTCCGAAACCCGAAACCCGCCTTGTGTTAAGACAATCCTTTGTATTTGGGTTTTCGGAACTCTAAAGCATCGGGACATTCATGTTCCAAAACATGTTTTATGCGCCATGTTCTCCGATTCCCGAAGTCCGCTCAATCCTTTGTAATCGGGTTTTCGGAAGTTCAATGCATCGGAACATTCATGATTCAAAACATGTTTTGTGCTCCATGTTTTCCGAAGCCCGAAACCCGAAATGCACTAAATCTCCTCGTGTCGGGTTTTCGGACTCCTCCAACATGCTGACGTGGCATTCATGCCGAGTGGTCGGTGAGTTGGCACGTGCCGAGTTGAAGTGTATTTATTACTGATTTTCTTATAAATACGCGGATTTCCACGTCATTCTTACCGTTCATATTTTTAATTCGTGGATTTTTCGCATGCTCTTCCGCTCCCAAAACCCGCAAACTCGCGTTACCAGACTGGATCGTTTGTTTTCGATTTTACCTGTCTCGAATTGAAGGTATTTTTCGTTCCTTCTTTATTCTTGATTTTTCTGGATCGACTGCGTGTATTTTCTTTCCAATTTCTTGCCAGTTGTTGAGGGTTTTTCTTCCTTCTTCTTTCTGTGTTGTTTTGGAAAGGGTTTTGGGTTTTTAGGGTTTATTTTCTTTTTGAGATTATCGATTGGTGCTGTTCCTTCCAAATTCCAATTACTTGCATGATGTATGGAATATGAATAACAAAAAAGAAAGGAAGTTGTGTATGTAGAAATTCAAAGGAAAGACTCTGTTTTTGTTTCCCGGATTTTGAAGGTTGTGTTGCAGATTCAAAAGTCCGAAGAACATTGGAAGCTCGAAGTGACGGGGTTTCTCAACATTCCGACCTCAACACTAAGTGCCGGGCATCTCCTAAGTTCCGTCATCGAAAGTGGGTGCCGGGCATCTCCTAAGTTCCGTCATCGAAAGTGGGTGCCGGGTTTTCTCCTGTTTCCGCCATTGAAAGCAAGTGTCGGGTTTTGCCAAGATTCCGACATATCAGACCTGTCGGGTTCTCAAAGTTTTCTCGATATCTTCTTCTGCATGTCGGGTTCTTCTCTTCTTCCGACGCATTCAGTCAATCAGGTTTTTCAGTGTGCACAAGCATCTCCGGAGTTCCGAGCCTTTCTCCTTCCAATATTCTTCATGTCGGATCTCGGTTCATCACGGGAGAAGGCCGAAAAATCTAAGCAGGATGAAATACAAATTTAAGAAACTTAATCCCCGTCATATATCGATTGTAATTATGATATCGGGGATCTTTGAAATGGGCAACATAGATATGGATGACTTTTGGAATAGGGTGAAGAGTTCTTCTCAAACCCCATGGATGGTGGCTTTAGCTAACAAAGTGGCTTGCCCCTTGCAAAGCGAGCTTCCCATGCGCTCGATGTCAATGTCCAGAGTTTGTTTTGGCATGTGCATCCGGCTACGACTCGACCTTCTCGCCTGTAAGGAATCAATTTGGTGAAGTAGTTATCAAACTAGATGGGGCTTATTTTGATGATCTCCTGAAACTACCAAATTTTGAAGAGTATGGGGCCCTAGACATCAAGTCGGCTCAGAAGGCCTGGGACAGTAACCAGGAAAATTGCATTAGGGATGTCAATAAGAAGTTCTTGGTCAAGGCAAAACCAGTAATATCTAGATTTCCAAGAACTATCCCTAGATCGGATTTCATACAAGAAATCAACGATATTATCACCCTACTGAGCCGGGTTTTTGGCTTGCGTAATCAAATTTATTTCATGGATGGATGTACCAATTTATGGTCACCATAAAGAGGAAAAAGCAAGGGATTGGACTGGGGACCCTTATCAGTGATGAAATTGATTCCCAGATGACGACGGTCCTGTCAACCGGAAAGTTTTATATGTTCTCATATGTGGCCTATGCAGCAGCTGGGATGAGGAGCTATCCCGGGCTGGAGACTAAAGGAAGCAGAACGACAAATCCAGTCTATAAGTATTATCCTCAAATAACGAAGAAGGGGTCCAAGGATCATTTTAGGAGGGTAAATGACGCCTTTTTCTACGAGAACATCTGCCAGCTGAACCCAGGGCTGAGAAAGACAAGGGTCTCAGACGAGGCATGGGCTGAAGTATCTAAATGGGGATGTATCTTCTTACAGTTCAAGAAGTTTACCTACCTTCGAACGGTCATGTACTCTGGAGAGCCTTTCCGTCTGCCTCGCTATCCAGGGGATAGATTGATATTGCTAGAATTGGTCAGACAGCTATTGGATTTTCACAAATTCCAACAGAGCAAGCATAAGGCAGCAGTATCCTTCCCAATTTCTATTGGGAGATATACTTGCTCAACAGTGGCAAAGGCCAAAAATGTTGAATGTGAACTCCAGGAGAAATTAAAGAAGCATATGAAGTCTCGGGATGGTTTTGACATCCGAGGAGTACTTAGAACCTATGGAGCCCTACATCTGCATAGGCCCGACATTGAGGATATCTGGGTGGATCTGCGTAACGAAGTTGCAGTTCGCAGAAAAGATAATAGTAGGTTAACTATTAATGAGATTCAGACGCTAGAGCTTTCTGATTTGCCAGATGGCACAACTGACAATGAAAGTGTGTTGGATATGTCCTATGATGGGCTTAATGAAGATCGATACGTTTTCCCGCCTATTGATTGGTCGGCCAGCGAAAAAGCCTCTATCACCGATAGGTCAGCCCTAATTCTGGCTCGTACAAAGAAATGGCTCTCCTCTTGGGGGATGAATTTTAAGGATGACAAGTTTCCAAAATTGGCTGCTTCTGAGGCGGGGCCCTCCAAAAAGAAGAAGGACAAGGAATCTACTGGGGGGTCTATAAAAATCAGGATTCCCAAGAAGAAGAAAGAAAGACAAATCTCTTCAATTGTCTCTCCAGCTCAAACGGTGGTTGTGCCAGAATCACCAACACCACCAGAAATAGGGGAGATTAATTTAGAAGAAGGAGGAAGCCAGCTCTTGACTTCACCATTTGCTGATTGCTCAACTGGAGAGACCTTATCTCTTGCATTCAAGGCTTTGGAAACTGAATCTGTGCCTCCCCCTCAACAACCACTTCAGCCTCCTCATTCCCCATCCACTTCTTCAAGTATGGCCAATATTTTCTCCGGGCTCTCACCCCTCTCTCTGCGGAACCCAAGTGATCACCAACACTCCTCCACAACCTGTGCCTCTATTCATTGCACCTACTACCACGTTGCTACTGTTCCCCCTCCAATAGTAGAATCTGCTCCCCTTGAGAGTAGAATACCAGTTACTACAACATTGGCAGTTTCCTCTGATACACCACAATGGCTACTCGAACAAACTCGAGGAAGAGGAAAGTGATTGTACCCCTACCAGCCTTTGATTTCAGCTCACTCAAGGCTTCTACTGCGAGATCAGCCAAGAAACCCAAAACAGTTTCAAGGGTTTTGGTAGATGCTTCAGGAGATAAGTTCGCAGAGATTGCCACTCCCTCAGCTGACAAAACTAGAGATGATGTAACAGCTGCTGATTACCAGGTAACCAGGGTGTCTCTTGGGAAAGTAACATCAGAAGGAGCGCAACAAGATGCACGGGCTTCCATAGACGTGCTGTGCCAAAAGTTGAAAGAAACAAAGGTCAGCAGAGATGAGCTTAAGGAAAAAGTGGAGCAGTTGACAGAGGTTTTGATCAAACTCTCAAAACCCCTTGAATCCATACCACCTTCTTCTGCTTCTGCTTCTGCCGGATTTGATTTCTCATCGGTGCCTACGATTGAGAAGATTGCCAAAAAAGGAAGAGTGGTTGATGAATGGATCCAAAAGTTGCTCCAACAAGGGAAGGAAGTAATTCTAGACGTGGTGAAAGTTCATCAGTCCTTGGCAGAGATTCAGAAGGAAGGAGAGAAGATGGATGAGGAATTCACTGAAGAACTTGGACAGCTTGATTTGACTTGTGAAGCTCTCCAAGTGCTAAAGCAAATACCAGCACATCTCTTGGTAGAAGAAGGCGTTCTTCCACATACAGATAAACACTTTCAGCTGATCAAGGCCATCAAGTTCAGAGTAAAGATTCTCAACGAAGCCTGCAGCAAGTTGAGAGAATCAAGGGATAAATTGATCGATGGGAAAAGTGATCTGGAAGAAGAATTGCTAAAGATTTGTCCAAAGGTGTCAGTTGGGAACTCAAGTGCCCTATCAGCAGATGATCTCTTCAAACAAGTTCAAGAGACTGTTCAGCATGAACCTGTAGATGGATTCGACCTTGAAGTCATTGGTCAGTTTGTGAGGATTGAACATACGTTGGAGGCCTTAAGAAAGCTCAGCAAAAGGTTGAAAAAGCTTCCCGGCAGTGCCAGTGATATCCATGAGACCTGCGAAATGTGGAATGATCATTCCACTGCACCTGAGGAAAATGAAATGCAAGGCATTATTCGGAAGTTCGGGAGTTCGAACAAGCAGATCTCGGTGGAGGAAGAGAAAGAAGAAGAATCAAAAGATGATGACTCGGATTAAGTTCCAACGTCCCATGACATTTCTATTTTTAGAATGACATATCTTTTATTTCCGTTTTGTCATTATTTTTAATTCATACTTTGACTTGGTCTCCGCATGAGAATCATGCAAAGTGAACTCTAGTTAGCATGCTACTTTTCAGATCTCATCTGTTTTATCTCTAGCTTCTTTTGTTATAAATAAGGGATGCTTGTGCATTCTAAAGGGTCAAGAATTTTGAAGCATTAAGAGGCTATTGGAAAGGAGAAAAACTTTGTGTTTTCTTTCAATCATTTTGAAGAATAGAAGTTGATATTGTTTTGCAGAGACTTTGTGTTGTGAAATATATCTTATTTAAAGACAGTTGTTCTTATGTTCATGATCTTAAAGCTATTCTTTGCATAGAATCTCGGTGTTTCTAATTATCTCGGACACTATATCTCGTGATCTAAAACTTGTATGATTATTTCGTGCTCTGTGTTTACTCGAAAGAAAATACGTTTCTCCCATTTCTTTTCTACCGTGCTTCTTTCATCAGAATGATTTCTAACCTATTTCACTTACGAAAGCAATATCCTTGAATCGTGTGAATGTGGATTTCGGGATTTCATCCCAACCCCCAATGGTTAGATTAGTGTGAATATTGTATATATTATTTACTGTGTTTTAGATTAGCAATAAACAGGCAGCCTCACCTGTCTTTGAGGAGGGATTTAATCCCATGTACTGTGGTTGAACCTCATATTTTGGTTTGACAAAATATCCAACCAACAGTTTTTGGCGACTCCGCTGGGGAAATACGGATCAATAGTATAAAGCTTATCCTCTCGGTGTCTGGCGACTCCATATTTGCCTTATTTTTAATAAGATCTCCTTTCAGTTCAAGCTGGCCAGGAGGATCTTCACTCGGTCTCGCCGAGCTCAAGGTGAAATTGATCCACTCTTCGAGTTACTGCAGCAGCATAATTTCAGCCTTTCTCCCAACAGCGTTGTTTCTAATCGAACCAGAAGTTCTTCGCCTGTTCGGAGAAACCGGATCCCTGAAGAACGGGAAGCATCTGCAACTTGTCGTGCACTACTCTTGTCTGATACTCGGATCCCTGTACGCACTCTTTTCAGAAGGATGGCGGTTCAACCTGTGCCTTGGGGTGCAGTTATTGGTCCTCTTTCCTTGACTCCTCCATTGAATGAGTTACCACGTGGATCACGTAAAAACATTCCCAAGTTCAATGGGGATGGGAAGCAGCATCCTGATGAGCATATTGCGTCTTTCTTTGTTGCATGCGGTGTCCTCGGAGTAGCCCACGAAGATGTCTCTGTTCGACTCTTCGTTGAAACATTGCAGGGAGTAGCAGCTGAATGGTTTTACCACCTCCCGAATGCATGCATTCCAGATTGGGCTACCATGCGGACCAAGTTTGAGGCACGTTTCAAACCAGCCGAAGATTCTCATGCTTTGTTAGCTCAGCTTACTCATATGAAGAAGGAATCGCATGAACCTATGCGGGAATTCGTGGCTAAGTTCAATAAGCTGATCCGGAAAATTCCAGTAATAGCTGTACCAACTCTGGAAAACCAAAAATGCTTTTTCATCAATGCTCAACCTCCTGATATAAGCTTTTTATTACGAAGGTCTTTTATCCCAGATCTGGCTACTGCTCAGTCAATGGCTACTGAAATAGAGGATGATCTCATCTTAGCCGGAAGGATCAAGAAAGATATACCCAAAATCAAAAATCAAGGTTCTTCTCAAGGTAATACTGACCCTATGTTTCAAAAAATGGCTAATGATTTGATTGCTTTAAAGAAGCAAGTGTCTCAGCAGGTGAGCAATGTTCCGTACCGGGATATCCCTAGGCGGAATTTTAATAACAATGGTGCACCTGCCAGAGATAGGCCACGGTTAGCTCCTGCTCAACCGAGATTAGCAATTGAAGCTCCGCCTGTTAATGCAGCAGTGGAAATAATTGAAGAAGATGATGAACCAGAAGAACAAGATTCCCGTGAGGATTTCGAAGCTTCAGGATATGCTGATGAGTCTTATGATGAGTCAGCTGGCGACTCCAGCATTGGTTATTTGGAATATGATGAAGATGAATGTGAGCCAGATGGTCAATCATTTGCTGTTTTCACTCGGTCCCAATCTCAGGTTCCCAGAAAGCCTCTGGAAAATACTAAGGAGAAGAATAAGGAACCTCCCATATCCATAGTCAAGAGGGGTACCCCTATTTCGGCACAAACTGAAAGAGAGGTTACTAAAAAGACAGCTGCTCCTTATTTCCCTTCTCCTAAGGTCAGTGCCCCAGCACAAGCTCATATAATTAGAACTGAGCCTACTATCATTCCTTCTTACACTGCTTTCGACATTATTGATCATGCAAAGAGAACCAAAATTCAAATGTCAGAAGCAGAATACCTTCAGTCGAATCCCGAACAATTTGAAAAGCTGGCCAAGTTCATCAGAAGTAAAGCGGCCGTTCCACACCTGCTAAAGGTCTCCTTTCAAATCCTACTCAACCCACACCTCAGAATAATCTGACTTCTGCTTCTTCCTCAGGAAAGATTGAACCATTTTATTTGTCTCTACTTATAAATGGGTTTAAACTCAGCAATTGCATTATTGATTCAGGGGCCTCTGATAATGTTATGCCCGCAAAAGTGGCCCATGCCCTTGGGCTTACTTTGACTAAGTCATATGGACGGTGCTATTCCATGGAAACTAAACAAGTCCCTCTGATTGGTCAAATCAAGGACGCACAGTTCGCATTTGTTGCTTTTCCTGAGAAGAGAGTGAAAATGACTATTCTGGTTGCTGATATCCCTGCGGCTTATGGTATTCTCTTGGGTAGAGGATTTTGTAAAGATGTCGGAGGAGAGATTAGTATGGATTGGACCAAAGCCAAGATCCCAGTCAAGGGGGTTCAACAGGTTCTTTATCCTGAACCGCAGGCAAAGTATTTGGTGACCAAATCAGATGATCCTAAGGCTCAGATTCTTTTCGAAGATGCTAGCTTCGGGAATTATTTCATGACTTCCGAGATACCAATTGTAGATGTTGAAGAGGAAGATCCCAATGCTATTTGGACGCTTGAATTTGATGGTAGCTGCTCTACCTCTGGATCAGGCGCTGGTATTGTTCTCATATCTCCTAGCTCCGAGATTTTCCCATCAGCTTATAAGTTGCAATTTGATAATACTAACAACACGGCCGAATATGAAGCCCTGTTATTAGGATTAGAATTGGCCAGACAGAAGGGAATCAAGAATCTCAAGGTTCAGGGGGATGCGGAGCTGATTGTTAATCAGGTCAGGGGTATATATCAGGTGAAAAATGATCGGTTGAGGCATTACAGGAACAAAGTTTGGGATAGTATAGAATGCTTTGATGCATTTTCTATTAAGGCAGTTTTAAGAGATTATAATGACAAGGCTGATTCTTTGGCCATATCTGCATCTCTTCTTCTTCCTCATCCTCAGTTCAAGCAAGACACATACTCTATCGAGATTGTGTACCGCCCTAGCGTCCCAGATAATGCAACTCACCGCGTGTATTCAATGATGATCAACAGTGTTGGCTTTTCTAGAAAAGGCCGACAATTTGATGAGCTATATTTTGAAGGTTCGAATCAGTCTTTCATGAAACTATTTCAGAGCCATATCAAGAGGTTAATGGTGAATTTATCCAATTTGAAAGGCAATAAGATACCAAAAGGTCCGGTTTTCTCGGAGGGTCTGTTTGACAAACATGATCGCTTCATCCAAAACAAAAGGTAGGTCAAGGAGAGCTTCTTCCTCTGAAGTGGATCAAATCAATCTAGGTTCATCTGATCAACCTCGGATGGTGAATATCGGTAAATGTTGTTCTCCTGAAGAGAAGGAAAGATTCACTTCGCTTTTGAAGAAATACATCGATGTGTTAGCATGGTCCTATGCAGATTTGAAATCTTTCAAGCCCAAGGATGTTCAGCACAGTATTCCTCTGAAGCCTGATGTGAAGCCTTATAGACAGAAGCAAAGGCATTACAATCCGAAGATTTCAGGGACCATCCTGGCAGAAATTCAGAAGATGTTAGATGCTAGAATTATTTTCCCAATCCATCATTCCACCTGGATTGCTAACATTGTTCCTGTCAGGAAGAAGAATGGCGAGATCCGGATTTGTGTTGACTTCCGAAACTTGAATCAGTCCTCACTGAAAGATAATTATCCCTTGCCAATCATGGATCAGGTATTGCAAACTGTTACTGGATCAGAAATGTTATCCATGCTCGACGGGTTTTCAGGATATAATCAAGTCGAAGTAACCATAGAAGATCAACACAAGACAACTTTCACGACCCCATGGGGTACCTTTGCTTACAGGAGGATGCCATTCGGCCTGATCAACGCAGGAGCTACTTTTCAGAGAGCTATGGACCTAGCATTCAGAGATCTGATGGGTAAGGTCATAGTCGTGTATTTGGATGACTTGACTGTTTTTTCTAAAAAGCGGAGTGATCATTATGGTCATTTAGAACAAGTACTTTTAAGATGCAGACGTCACGGAATTTCATTGAATCCTAAGAAGTCTATGTTCGGGGTAACAGAAGGAAAGCTGCTGGGTCATATTGTGACTAGAGAAGGAACTAAAATTGACCCAGAAAGGGTAAAGGCTATTCAGAGCCTTACCTTGCCCACAAGTAAAACAGGTGTTCATTCTTTCTTCGGAAAGGTTAATTTTTTGAGAAGATTTGTACCTGATTTTGCTGACAAGACCAAGGATATCCTTGGAATGATGAAAAGCAAAGTTCCATTTCGATGGAGTACAGAAGGGAAGCTGGCATTTGAAGAAATAAAAAAGGCAGTTGCTAGCGCTCCTGTTTTAGTATGTCCAGACTTCAAGAAAGATTTCATCATGTATAGCTATGCTTCTGCCCACACAGTGTCAGCGATCCTGATGCAGGAAAATGGAGAAGGCATTGAAGCTCCTATCGCATTCATGAGCTGTCCGTTGAAAGAGCATGAATTGAAGATGTCGCAGATTGAAAAACATGCTTATGCGGTGGTGCGAGCGGTGAAGCATTTCAGGTACTATGTGCTGAATTCTCATACTCGTGTTCTCGTTCCTGATACTGCTGTTAAATCCATTCTAACTCAACAAGAGCTGGGAAGCCAACGAGGTACTTGGATTGCTAAGGTTCAGGAGTATGACTTGGACATCAAACCTACCAAGTTGGTACGAGGAAGAGGCCTGTGTCAATTGATTGCAGAGAATCATGCTGAAGCAGAGTGTGAGAAGAATCAAGATACTTCTTCCGAGCTGCCTATGGTGCTTTTTGTGAGTACGACCGATGAATGGTACACGGACATTGCTTTCTTCTTAACTTATGGTGAATGCCCTCCACATTTAAATCAAAAAGAGAAGAGGACCGTCAAGTTAAGATCTGCAAAATACCTTTTGTGGAATAATGCAATATACAAGAAAGGTATTGATGGTGTCTTCTTGCGTTGTGTCGATAAATCACAACAGGAAAAGTTATTAGAATCCTTTCATAGCCTAGCATGCGGAGGACATTTTTCGTCCTCTGTAACAGCATATAAGATCTTACGGGCTAGGTATTATTGGCCTACTCTTTTCCGGGACTCAGCAGAATGGGTGTCTAAATGTGAAGCTTGTCAACATTTTGTTGGTCGTCCCAAGTTAGCAGCTCTTCCTTTGAAGCCTGTGGTGATTGAAGAACCTTTTCGCCAATGGGGGATTGATTTTATCGGAACATTGAATCCTGCTTCCAGTGCTGGACACAACTATGTGCTGACTGCTACAGATTATTTTACCAAGTGGGTAGAGGCTGTACCAATCAAGCAAGCGACTTCTGAAGCTGTTTGCAAGTTCCTGAAAGAAAACATAATCGTCAGATTTGGTGTGCCTCATAAGATTGTAGCGGATAATGCCTCTAACTTCTCGTCACATGAATTAACAGAATTCTGTTATGGATTCGGCATTACTTTGGCTCATTCATCTGACTATTATCCCCAGGGCAATGGGCAAGCTGAGTCCAGCAATAAGAATCTGGTTACTATAATCAGGAAACTAGTAGATGAAAATCAGAGGACATGGCACAAAGCATTGTATGATGCATTGTGGGCTGATTGGATCACTCCAAAGCGAGCCATAGGGATGTCCCCTTTTCAGTTGCTATACGGGATTGATGCTGAAATTCCTATCTCAGTAGAATTGCCGGCCTGCGGTTGCAAAGCAAAAGTTGAAGATGTAGCTTTTCAGAATTCTATTGAAAAGAGGGTTATGTACCTAACCAGGCTAGAAGAAGAGCGAATTAAGGTGGTTGATCATATAGCAGATCATCAGAGCAGGGTGAAGAAGATTTTTGATAAAAAATCAAAGCAACGTGACTTCCAGATTGGAGACCTGGTGTTGCTTTGGGATAAAAGAAGAGAACAGAAAGGAATGCATGGAAAGTTTGATTCTTTATGGAAAGGACCTTTCAAGATCCACGAGTTGAATGGTGAAAATAGTTTCCTTCTATCATATCTGGATGGAGGGTTACTCCCTTTGCCTTTCAGTGGACAACATCTAAAGCTGTTCCACCATTAATGCAAGATGCTCTCTTGCATTGTACATATTTTGCTTTTGTTGTGTGTTTGCTTTTGGTTTTCTTTCTTTCTTTCTTCGTTTTGTTTTGTTTTGGTTTTCTCCTTGACCCGTAGCCCAATGGATAAGGCCCTGGTCCGCGAGACCAGAGATTCTGAGTTCTCTTCCTTTGGTATTGCAAAGAAAGTCCCCAACTGGAGCCAGCTGTTATCCCCGTTTTGAGTTCACAACGAAACGATCGGATAACCCCTACAAAATTTTTGAAGTGATTTTGCATTATGACCTCTTTTAGAGAAAATCGGGTTTTCGGGTGTTACTAACAGCTTGACATAAGTTTTAACATGCTTTATGTCTTATGACCTCCGAAACCCGAAACCCGCCTTGTGTTAAGACAATCCTTTGTATTCGGGTTTTCGGAACTCTAAAGCATCGGGACATTCATGTTCCAAAACATGTTTTATGCGCCATGTTCTCCGATTCCCGAAGTCCGCTCAATCCTTTGTAATCGGGTTTTCGGAAGTTCAATGCATCGGAACATTCATGATTCAAAACATGTTTTGTGCTCCATGTTTTCCGAAGCCCGAAACCCGAAATGCACTAAATCTCCTCGTGTCGGGTTTTCGGACTCCTCCAACATACTGACCTGGCATTCAAGCCGAATGGTTGGTGAGTTGGCACGTGCCGAGTTGAAGTGTATTTATTGCCATTTTCGTATAAAAATGCGGATTTCCACGTCGTTCTTACTGTTCATATTTTTAACTCGTGGATTTTTCGCATGCTCTTCCGCTCCCAAAACCCGCAAGCTCGCGTTACCAGACTGGATCGTTTGTTTTCGATTTTACCTGTCTCAAATTGAAGGTATTTTTCGTTCCTTCTTTATTCTTGATTTTTCTGGATCGACTGCGTGTATTTTCTTTCCAATTTCTTGCCAGTTGTTGAGGGTTTTTCTTCCTTCTTCTTTCTGTGTTGTTTTGGAAAGGGTTTTGGGTTTTTAGGGTTTATTTTCTTTTTGAGATTATCGATTGGTGCTGTTCCTTCCAAATTCCAATTACTTGCATGATGTATGGAATATGAATAACAAAAAAGAAAGGAAGTTGTGTATGTAGAAATTCAAAGGAAAGACTCTGTTTTTGTTTCCCGGATTTTGAAGGTTGTGTTGCAGATTCAAAAGTCCGAAGAACATTGGAAGCTCGAAGTGACGGGGTTTCTCAACATTCCGACCTCAACACTAAGTGCCGGGCATCTCCTAAGTTCCGTCATCGAAAGTGGGTGCGGGCATCTCCTAAGTTCCGTCATCGAAAGTGGGTGCCGGGTTTTCTCCTGTTTCCGCCATTGAAAGCAAGTGTCGGGTTTCGCCAAGATTCGACATATCAGACCTGTCGGGTTCTCAAAGTTTTCCGGTATATTATTCTCGTGTCGGGTTCTTCTCTTCTTCCGACGCATTCGACCAATCAGGTTTTCAAAGTGTGCTGACATCTCCGGAGTTCCGAGCCTTTCTCCTTCCAATATTCTTCATGTCGGATCCTGGTTCATCACAGGAGAAGGCTGAAAAATCTAGCAGGATGAAATACAAATTTAAGAAACCAGAATCCCCGTCATATATCGACTGTAATTATGATATCAGGGATACTGAAATGGGCAACATAGATATGGACGACTTTTGGAATAGGGTGAAGAGTTCTTCTCAAACCCCATGGATGGTGGCTTTAGCTAACAGTGGCTTGCCCCTTGCAGCAGGCTTCCCCATGTCTGCCCAATGTCCAGAGTTTGTTTTGGCGTGTGCATCCAGCTACGACTCAGCTTCTCGTTCCGTAAGGAATCAGGCTGGTGAAGTAGTTATCAAACTAGATGGGGCTTATTTTGATGATCTCCTGAAACTACCAAATTTTGAAGAGTATGGGGCCCTAGACATCAAGTCGGCTCAGAAGGCCTGGGACAGTAACCAGGAAAATTGCATTAGGGATGTCAATAAGAAGTTCTTGGTCAAGGCAAAACCAGTAATATCTAGATTTCCAAGAACTGTCCCTAGATCGGATTTCATACAAGAAATCAACGATATTATCACCCTACTGAGCCGGGTTTTTGGCTTGCCGGAATCAAATTTATTTCATGGATGGATGTACCAATTTATGGTCACCATCAAGAAGAACAAGCAAGGGATTGACTGGGGGACCCTTATCAGTGATGAAATTGATTCCCAGATGACGACGGTCCTGTCAACCGGAAAGTTTTATATGTTCTCATATGTGGCCTATGCAGCAGCTGGGATGAGGAGCTATCCCGGGCTGGAGACTAAAGGAAGCAGAACGACAAATCCAGTCTATAAGTATTATCCTCAAATAACGAAGAAGGGGTCCAAGGATCATTTTAGGAGGGTAAATGACGCCTTTTTCTACGAGAACATCGCCAAATTGAACCTGTAAGTGAGAAAGACAAGGGTCTCAGACGAGGCATGGGCTGAAGTATCTAAATGGGGATGTATCTTCTTACAGTTCAAGAAGTTTACCTACCTTCGAACAGTCATGTACTCAGGAGAGCCTTTTCGTCTGCCTCGCTATCCAGGGGATAGATTGATATTGCTAGAATTGGTCAGACAGCTATTGGATTTTCACAAATTCCAACAGAGCAAGCATAAGGCAGCAGTATCCTTCCCAATTTCTATTGGGAGATATACTTGCTCAACAGTGGCAAAGGCCAAAAATGTTGAATGTGAACTCCAGGAGAAATTAAAGAAGCATATGAAGTCTCGGGATGGTTTTGACATCCGAGGAGTACTTAGAACCTATGGAGCCCTACATCTGCACAGGCCCGACATTGAGGATATCTGGGTGGATCTGCGTAACGAAGTTGCAGTTCGCAGAAAAGATAATAGTAGGTTAACTATTAATGAGATTCAGACGCTAGAGCTTTCTGATTTGCCAGATGGCACAACTGACAATGAAAGTGTGTTGGATATGTCCTATGATGGGCTTAATGAAGATCGATACATTTTCCCGCCTATTGATTGGTCGGCCAGCGAAAAAGCCTCTATCACCGATAGGTCAGCCCTAATTCTGGCTCGTACAAAGAAATGGCTCTCCTCTTGGGGGATGAATTTTAAGGATGACAAGTTTCCAAAATTGGCTGCTTCTGAAGCGGGGCCCTCCAAAAAGAAGAAGGACAAGGAATCTACTGGGGGGTCTATAAAAATCAAGATTCCCAAGAAGAAGAAAGAAAGACAAATCTCTTCAATTGTCTCTCCAGCTCAAACGGTGGTTGTGCCAGAATCACCAACACCACCAGAAATAGGGGAGATTAATTTAGAAGAAGGAGGAAGCCAGCTCTTGACTTCACCATTTGCTGATTGCTCAACTGGAGAGACCTTATCTCTTGCATTCAAGGCTTTGGAAACTGAATCTGTGCCTCCCCTCAACAACCACTTCAGCCTCCTCATTCCCCATCCACTTCTTCAAGTATGGCCAATATTTTCTCCGGGCTCTCACCCCTCTCTGCTGGAACCCAAGTGATCACCAACACTCCTCCACAACCTGTGCCTCTATTCATTGCACCTACTACCACGTTGGCTACTGTTCCCCCTCCAATAGTAGAATCTGCTCCCCTTGAGAGTAGAATACGCATTCTTACAACATTGGCGTTTCTCTAATACACCACAATGGCTACTCGAACAAACTCCGAGGAAGAGGAAAGTGATTGTACCCCTACCAGCCTTTGATTTCAGCTCACTCAAGGCTTCTACTGCGAGATCAGCCAAGAAACCCAAAACAGTTTCAAGGGTTTTGGTAGATGCTTCAGGAGATAAGTTCGCAGAGATTGCCACTCCCTCAGCTGACAAAACTAGAGATGATGTAACAACTGCTGATTACTGTGTAACTGTGGTGTCTCTTGGGAAAGTAATTGAGAAGGAGCGCAACAAGATGCATGGGCTTCCATAGACGTCTTTGTGCCAAAAGTTGAAAGAAACAAAGGTCACAGAGATGAGCTTAAGGAAAAAGTGGAGAGTTACTGATGAGGTTTTGATCAAACTCTCAAAACCCCTTGAATCCATACCACCTTCTTCTGCTTCTGCTTCTGGCGGATTTGATTTCTCATCGGTGCCTACGATTGAGAAGATTGCCAAAAAAGGAAGAGTGGTTGATGAATGGATCCAAAAGTTGCTCCAACAAGGGAAGGAAGTAATTCAAGACGTGGTGAAAGTTCATCAGTCCTTGGCAGAGATTCAGAAGGAAGGAGAAAAGATGGATGAGGAATTCACTGAAGAACTTGGACAGCTTGATTTGACTTGTGAAGCTCTCCAAGTGCTAAAGCAAATACCAGCACATCTCTTGGTAGAAGAAGGCGTTCTTCCACATACAGATAAACACTTTCAGCTGATCAAGGCCATCAAGTTCAGAGTAAAGATTCTCAACGAAGCCTGCAGCAAGTTGAGAGAATCAAGGGATAAATTGATCGATGGGAAAAGTGATCTGGAAGAAGAATTGCTAAAGATTTGTCCAAAGGTGTCAGTTGGGAACTCAAGTGCCCTATCAGCAGATGATCTCTTCAAACAAGTTCAAGAGACTGTTCAGCATGAACCTGTAGATGGATTCGACCTTGAAGTCATTGGTCAGTTTGTGAGGATTGAACATACGTTGGAGGCCTTAAGAAAGCTCAGCAAAAGGTTGAAAAAGCTTCCCGGCAGTGCCAGTGATATCCATGAGACCTGCGAAATGTGGAATGATCATTCCACTGCACCTGAGGAAAATGAAATGCAAGGCATTATTCGGAAGTTCCAGGAGTTCCGGAACAAACAGTCTCAGCTGGAGGAAGAGAAAGAAGAAGAATCAAAAGATGATGACTCGGATTAAGTTCCAACGTCCCATGACATTTCTATTTTTAGAATGACATATCTTTTATTTCCGTTTTGTCATTATTTTTAATTCATACTTTGACTTGATCTCCTGCGTGAGAATCATGCAAAGCTGAACTCTAGTTAGCATGCTACTTTTCAGGATCTGTCCTGTTTTATCTCTAGCTTCTTTTGTTATAAATAAGGGATGCTTGTGCATTCTAAAGGGTCGAGAATTTTTGAAGCATTAAGAGGCTATTGGAAAGGAGAAAAACTTTGTGTTTTCTTTCAATCATTTTGAAGAATAGAAGTTGATATTGTTTTGCAGACTTTGTGTTGTGAAATATATCTTATTTAAGACAGTGTTCTTATGTTCATGATCTTAAAGCTATTCTTTGCATAGAATCTCAGTGTTTCTAATTATCTCGGACACTATATCTGTGATCTAAAACTTGTATGATTATTTCGTGCTCTGTGTTTACTCGAAAGAAAATACGTTTCTCCCATTTCTTTTCTACCGTGCTTCTTTCATCAGAATAGCTTTCTAACCTATTTCACTTACGAAAGCAATATCCTTGAATCGTGTGAATGTGGATTTCGGGATTTCATCCCAACCCCCAATGGTTAGATTAGTGTGAATACTGTATATATTATTAAATGTGTTTTAGATTAGCAATAAACAGGCAGCCTCACCTATCTTTGAGGAGGGATTTAATCCCATGTACTGTGGTTGAACCTCATATTTTGGTTTGACAAAATATCCAACCAATGAGTGTAACTTACTATTTTTAGTAATTCTCATTACGAGCCGAGATGATTTTTTTATGACCTTGCCTACGATGTTCCCTCTGTGTTCATTACCTTATTCATGGCATCTTCAAGTGGTGGCTTACCTAAAGTAATAGACCCCTATGCAAGGAGACATGCTATTTTTAGTAAGTGTGCCACTAATGTCAAATTGCGACAAAGCGGGTCTTCAAAGTGGGTTTTGTTCGGGGTTCCACGCTTCAATTTTTGAGTAAATACTTCATCTGAACAAGTGGTAAAATGATGTTTTCATCGTTAGGGGAAGAATCGAGAAAAATGTAGTCCTCCATATCCTTACAAAATAGGGGCTTCATGGCACAAACACTAGTTCACGTGAAACTAGATTTGTCAACGATCATTCCCTCCAATTTTCAGATGATTTCGCTTGTTGGATCTTCGGGAATTTGAAAATTTCTTTGAAGAGGGAAGAATGCTCATAAAAATGACAGCCCTCCATATTCCTAAAAAATAGGGACTTCATGGCATGAAAACTAGTTCGCACAAAACTTTATTTTTGACGATTGTTTCCTCCAATTTTGGGCAATTTTGCCACGAGAATGTTGAGAATTGGAGAGGTAGCTCGCTTATTTTTTCCACTACCATGTCATAGTGGCCATTAATGGAGCTTGAAATTTTCAGATCTGATTTTTTTCTCCGTTCTCAATGAAATCAACTTCATTGCAATAGTTTTTCATTATGGTGCTTCATGTGAAATTTCTCTTCAATCCTAAGCAACCGAGATGGATGGGAAATCAAGATTTTTCCTTCGTAGAGCTGGAAAGAGGATTTCTTCGCTGTGAGAATTCCTTGCTGAAAATTAGAGGTTTGAATATGATTTTTTAATGGCCTTCAAGAGAGAATAACTCAATAACAAAAGGTTTGTCAATCCGTGCTCGATTTGGAAGATTTCTTCAAATTTTGATTTCACGACAATGGGGATTTCCATTGTTCTTCTTCTCTATTCTTTGTTTCTTCTTCTTATCTTAATGAATTATTATTATGAGACCTATGTTTCATCATGGAGTGAAGGAAAATGTTCTGTAATGGATCTAGTTCAAGATTTGGCAATGGTGGAATGGTGGACTGGTGTTCTCTGTAGTTTTCTTCTAGTAATGGAGAAGCAACAAGAAGTAGATACTTGATTAGAAAAAAATTCAAATTTTTAGGTTGGAACCGGGCACATTTTTTTCATGTTTGATGTCCCTAACTTCAGGGACATGAGGGGCATCAAATTCCATGGTGGTTAAGAAGATGACATGTGGCGGTGATTTGACAGTAGGGAATGAGTGTTCCAAAATCAGCTTTAAAGCACCGAGGGGCTAGAAACTAGTCATATGAGTGACCAAAACACTCTCCTAGAAGGATGGGAAACTTTTTCCATGTTTGATGTCCCTCACCTCTGGTACATGAGGGACATCGGTTTCTGATGGTCTGGAGTGACACGTGGTTCTTGATCCGACGGCAAGAAATGGATGCTCCAAAATGCACTTGGGGCTGAATTTTGGTCACATGGGTGGCCAAAATACTCCTGTTGGTGCTCAATTTGATCTCGACCGTTTTCCTTGAAATTATTCAATTTGTGGGCTCTGTCATGTTTTCTATCTCCCTGTATTAATGCATAAAAGCTCTATCCTTTATTTGGTTTCCATGATTAGTCTCTTCCTTTGGTCAAGGATCAATTTAAATCCAGAGTTTGTTTTCCGTTCCTCTGTCCATGTGAAAGAATTTGTAACTTGCATGAAAATTTGGGTTTTTTTCCCTTCCTTTTGTTTTCCATAGTCACGTTTTGTTTTCCCTATCAATTTTTGTCCCAAATATCTATGGAAACATGGTCTTTTCTGATTGGATGTAGCTTGGTGGATCACATTTGGGCCTTATATCATTTCCAAAATCTCTGTCCTTAAAGAAAGATTCATTTCTAGGTGCAAATGGTGATTTTCCTACATTTTACGGTTTGACGGGTGTGTTTTTCCCCATCAAATTTACATCTCAAGATCTGTGGAAATGTGGCCCTTTCTAGTTGGATGCGGCTCGACGGGGCACTTTGAAACTCTAAGGCCCGATTCAACTCAAAGCTTGTCCATGTGGAGGGTCGACACTCATCTGAAAATTATCATTTTGGTTTGACCTTGGAGTTACACTGGGAGACAAGTGGAGGTTTCCTTTGCCTTTTTAGACTTAGACATTTTTTTCATGTAGTAAGTGTAACTTTGGAAGACCATGGACATGTGGAGGGCTGACTCTCATTTGAGGATCCACCTCAAGGTCCCACCTTAGCAGTTGTGACAAGGGCACACATGCTGAGCCTGTGCTTGTTTGAGGTCTCCACTTTTGGGGACCATCTCAAAATTGCACCAAGGAGACATGTGTAGGCTTCCACCAGCTCCTCTCTATACTTAAGCTTTTGAAAAACTTTCTAAAGGCCTGGGACATGTGGAGGGAACACACCTGTTTGCAAACTAGCCCCTAAATTTTATTTTGAAGAAGCGCCATGAGGACACTTGGAGGATTCCGTTCACTCTACCCTTTCTTGAAATTTTCAATGGCTAAGGAATCTTGTCTCGAATCGTAGACACATGGCGCCTTTCTTTGGTCCTTCAACTTTTTAAGAAAAATCTTTTAGAATAAACACCTGTTGAGCCTGCACTTGTTTGGGGTCTCCGCTTTTGGGGACCATCTCAAAGTGTGCCATTGAGACACGTGGAGGCTTCGCTAGCTCCTTTTTATAATGAGACTTTTCAAAGGCCAAAAGACAATTTTCTTGGGCCTAGGGCACATGGAAGGCCCACGCTTGTTTGGAAACTTGCCTCTATACCTCACCTTTGTGGTTGTACCAAGGAAACACATGGATGACTCTAATCTAAAGTTGAGAAGGGGTAGAATCAATGGTTGTTGTGCATTACATCTGTTTTTCTACCATTTTTGCTCCAAGACTCCTGGAGATGCAAATATGCACTATTTTCATCATTTTTTGATAAAATTCCTTGTCATTTTTATTTGCAAAGTGCCAATTGAATGGATTTAGAACTTAATTTGTGAGTCCAAGGATTTTTAAGGTCGATATTTTGAAGTTGGAATTTCTGAGAACTTGCAAAAACATGAATTACTAGAGAAGCTAAATGTAGGACAAAGTTGTAGAGGAAAGAGAAGGAAAAGGATGAAATGATGGAGGTTGCAGTGTGAAGGATGAAAAAGGTGTTTCCTTGAGGGTGAAAAGGATGACCTATTAGATCCAGTTGTATAGAGCCTCCAGAAAATGATTAAAATGGGGATTTATCGCATGACAGAATCAGAATGATTAGGACAACCAAAAATTTGTGGGATGACATCCTAGTCATTATTCTAGGGTCTGAGAAATGTGATCAATTCATAATTAGTCCACCTAGCAGCCTTTCAAATGTGAATTTGTTAAACATCACTTTCTGAAGAAAATTGGTAACAAGAAAAGGTAACAAGATGAGTGAGCAAGTGAAATGTATAAATGCAATGATAATACTATTGCAAAAGGTTGAGGGTTGAATTCTTAAGAGAAAAATTGAGAGAACCCATCTTCTTTAGAGACCAATATGAGAAACCCGTTAATTTCCTATGTTTGATTTCAATCATATCAAGTTGGTTGTGAGTTTACGGGCATTGAAAAGCTCGAGACTATTCAAAGAAACTTTCCCTTGCTGATGAATCTAATAAATTTTGAATTAATCGTGTCAATCTTGGACCACTTTATGTATTCTTTATTTCAAAATGTCTACAAGTAGTTTTTCTTATTCCTATTGCAATCTTGTGTTAAAGTCCCTCCAAATCACACAGGATCTCTTCCCTATGACAGTCTAGTGGCATTTGTAATTTCATTTCAAGAAGATCCTTCATCTAGTGATGAGATAAACAATTTAAAATCACTTCACTGTCATTTGTTGATAAATATTATCTGTAAGCCTTTGAGTGTATCTTAGGCATGAGGAACTAGGGTTCTTTCATGTTTTATTGAGTCTTTAGCTCGAGCCTTCATGTTAAATTCTTGGAGATTATGTGAAACCGTGAAAATATGGGCCTCCATTGATGCAAACCTTCTAGTTGAAGGAATATTTTAGATATTCGAAGCTTTCTATTATTTAGCTTTCCAATTATTGTGAAGTATCTCGAAGATATGGTATAATCAATTTTATCCTACTTAATCCCCCACCAAAATTATTCAAAAACAATGAATCCATCCTTAACTACCCCTATTTCCCCTGTGTGTCCACAAATGTATAAATTCTATTGCCAAAATATGCGAAGCATAATCAGGATTCCATAATGTCTTTAATAACATTATCCATGTCTAGGAAATATCACCATTCTTTGGAAGTGACAACTCGCAAGAGTTAAATTGTGGTGCATTGATCATATTTTCTCGATTCTCCTTCGATTTGTGCCAAGAAGGATATATTCATTCTCCTTCACCAAAAAAAGGTTACAAAACGGGTCCTCTCACCCTGGTCAAAAGGCATGGCCTAAAGCAGTGAGGATAGATCAAATACTTAATGAAAGTGCTATCAATTTATTCGATTCTGAGTGACAAAGATTCAGACTAATCCTCTCCCCAGCTACAAAATGACTCAAAATAAGATCTCTCTATCTCTCAGTGTCTTGCTAAATCTGTGATACTACTCGATTTCCAAGGGATAATTAATTTAGATACCAACACTAGAATGACGTCGTTGTCAGGGACTATTTGAACAAAGGTGTACATGTACCGACCCTGGTAATTTTTCTTACATGATCTAAGTGTAAATACGTTGTTGAAATGTCATCTTGTGTCCATATTTGTAAGAATCAAGCAAAGTTACAAGTTCTGTGTGCAATATTTCTAGTTTCTGTTGGTTTTTGCACTAAGTTTACATCATCAATGTTAAATATGGGTAAAGGAAGGCCAGATCTGTGAATCTTTGCATGAATTCTGTGTTGAAAGACATTTGACAGATCAGTTTTAGTGCATTTGCACAACTAAGGTGAAAATCCTTAGTGGAAATTCCCTATTGAATGAATTTTTGATAAATACCAGTGTCCTAACCTCTTTCAATTGCAATTTATCACTAATCTTTGCAAATCTGGAAGGAAGAAGATATTTATTCACTAGAGACCCTGCCAGAAATCTGTTTCTAGAGCTGGGAAAGATGATTTCAGAAGGAAGAAGAATCTAGAAAGTTGTTGGAGATTAGAATAAAGAAGGAGTTATCAATTGTGGAAGCTGATCAGCCTGTCATTGAATATTTCCATACTTACTCGAGTGATTACTGAATCAGGTAGTATCTTTGTAAATCTGAATTCTCCAACTAGAGAGGGTCCTTTTTTATTTGAAATATTTGCATCTCATTTTTTCCTATATTCGCAAAGTGATAAGATCTTCTAAGAAACAGATTTTTAGAGAACATCCATTCCGAGAAGCTGTATTCTGTGTCCCATGACCCTCACTCCTCATTATTTTGTTTATCCTGTAAGATCACCTCCCTACAACAATATGGCCCAACGCCCACCTGGACCTTCATTTTTGTGAACACTTTTGGTCCTATAGATTTTAGAGGTATGGCTAGATATCCAAATGTTGTGCCCAAGATGTTAGTGTAGATTGAGCAACAGGGGCGGAAGCCTAATAATATTTTATTAAACTCAATCAACAAACCTTACAAAAAATGGGCTGCAATATTTATAGATATTACATAGCCAAATATAAATAGGAAACTAAGTTGCACAGGTGCAACCATATTCCAAAATACATTAGCTTCTAATAACATCTAGGAAGCACAAATGAAGAAATACAAATATATTGTTAAAACAATATAACAACATCCGTGAAAGACAAATATGGTTTAGAAACCATATAACAATACAACAAAAATATGGTTTATATTATAACCATTATTATTTAATTAATAAAATTAATTAAATAATTATACCATGCATAATTAAACTAACATTCCCCCCCTTAATTGTGCATTGTCTGAAGAGATGAGGAGAGGAACTCTCTGAACAACTAAAACTTGTCACGTGCAAGTGATTTTGTGAAGATATCTCGCTTTTGTTGTTCAACGGTTGGAAAAAATTGAAGGTGGATGTTGTGCTTCAACACATGTTCACGTATGAAAGGAACCGAACCTCAATGTGCTTTGTTCTCTCATGAAATACTAGATTGAGAAAAAGTTTGAGAACACCTTCATTGTCAACATACATGGTGGTTGGTTTGTCATGTGGTATTCCAAGTCCTTCAAATATGCGACATAGCCAAATCACTTCACAGATAGCTTCTCTGTAGAAGCGATACTTGACTTCTATGGAAGAGCGAGAAACAAAGCGTTGTTTCTTACTTCCCCATGATATTGGTCCAGATCCCATAAAGAATACAAATCCTGAAGTGGATTTTTATCATCAATATTTCCTACATGATTTGAATCGAATATCTTGACAAGAAGAAGTTGTCATTCTTCTTGTATTCTAGACCAAGATCCACTGATCCTTTGAGATATCTCAAAATGCACCTTGCTACTTTCCAATGACAAACTTTGGGTTCTTGCATGAACCTGGATAGATAGCTCACTGCAAAGCTGATATCTGGTCTAGTCTAGGTTAGGTAAATGAGACTCTGGTTAGTTGCCGATAGAGAGTGGCACTTATCTCAGGAGATGGATCTGAACGAGATAACTACAATCTATTCTCCATGGGTGTAGCAATTGGTGTGTAATCCATCATCCTAAACTTCTCGAGTGTAGTCTTGGTATATTTCATCTAAGAAACAAAAATATGATTCTCTTTTTCCACACTTCCAATCCAAGACAATAGTGCATCAGCCCAAGATCGGTCATGTCAAACGATCGATTAAGATATTTCTTCATTGCATCAATCATCCTCACTGAACTACCAGTGATGACTAGATCATTGACATAGAAAACAACAATCACAATCTCCCCCTTGTTTTTGAGGTAGAGATTGGGATCATATGGATTTATAAAAAATCCATGTTGTACGAGATGCTCATCAATCTTGATGTACCATGCCCGGGGTGCTTGTTTGAGGCCATACAAAGATTTCCTAAGTCTGCATACCTTTTCTTCTTGACTAGGTACTACATATCCCTCAGGTTGAGTCATGTGGACTTCTTCTTGTAAATCTCCATTTAGGAAGGCACTTTTTACGTCCATTTGGTGAACTTTCCATCCAAACTAAGTAGCTAGAGCAAAAATCATCTTGATTGTTTTGATCTTAGCTGTGGGAGTAAATGTCACCTCATAGTCAATGCCTTCTTTTTGTGCATACCCATTTGCTACAAGTGTTGCTTTGTACTTGTCCACTGTCCCATCTTCTTTTTATTTAGTTTTGAATATCCATATGCATCCAATGGGTTTCTTTCTTGGTGGAAGATTGACAAGTTACCAAGTGTTATTCTTCATCACCGATTGATATTCGAGAATCCATGGCATCTTTCCAAGCTTTTGACTGTAGGGATTTCTGGACTATAGAGGGCTCATCTGATTCAATAACTCTACTCATAAAGCAAAATTGACTTCTTCCCTTGCTTTACTTTTGTGAGTTCGTGGTCCGAGGTGGATGTATCTGATGGAGCATCCAATCTTGCATCTAGTAATGTACTTGTACACCATTTAGGCATACACTAAACTATTCCCATGGGTCGTGGTTCTATCCAATCAACACCATCATCCCCATCATTACTTTCATATTATGAGGGAACATCAACTTCAATTTTTACAACAGGTGAAAAATCTACATCTTGTGAGTCTAGGGGAGGAGTCTCTGCTTCTTTATTCTCAAAAAACTCAACATCTCTGCTGGTGTAGAATTTTCTCATCTTAGGATCCATCAATCTATACCCAAGAGTCTCTTCTTGTACCCAATGAATACGTGTTTTTTTACTTCATGTCCAATTTATTTTTGTTCTGTTTGGGTATGTGCATGCTTTCTTTGCACCCAAATACTTTGAGGTGTGCAATGGATGGTTTCCTTTTTGACCATGCTTCTTGTGGTGTTATTCCATCAAGAGAAGTTATGGGTGCTCTGTTCAAGAAATACACTGCTGTCTTTGCAAGTCTAGAATCATCAATCATGCATCGCACCATTTCCATGATAGTATGATTTCTTCTCTCAACAACACCATTTTATTATTATGTGTGGAGGAGGCATTTTTGACGAATTCCGTGAGTTTCTAGGTAGTCTCACGAACTCATCACTGGTGAATTCCCCCTTGATCGAGTGGAGAGTTCTGATGTGACGACCAATTTCTTTCTCAACTGCTACTTTGAAATTTTTGAAGGTTTCAAACGCTTCACTTTTCTTGTGAAGACAGAAAATCCACATTTTTCTCGAATAGTCATCAACACAAAGCATGAAATACTGGAACCCATAATGACTTGGCTACATCGGATCACAAAGATCGGTATCAACTAGGTCAAGTTTACCATGAGCTCAAAATGTACTCCTCTAGAATGAAGCTCTATGTTGTTTACCTGCTAGGCAATGAGGACACTTGTCTGTATCCTTCTAAAGAGATGGTAGCCCATGTACCATATTACACCGGCAAAGTGTTTCAAGATATTTGAAACTTACATGACCAAATCTTCGATGCCACAATTGTGTTGAGGTGGAGTTCTTAGCCACAAGTGCTTGATCGTCTCTATGAAAAAAATCAAGTTGGAACATGCATCCCACATTGAACAATTTTGCAATTATTTTTTAGCCTCTTGATTTATCTTGAATCAAAAAAATTATTTCCGGATTGACTATCAAAGTAAATTTTCAAATTGTGATGTAGGAGTTGACTAACTAAAAAAAAAGATTCTTTGTCAACCCGGGGACATATAGGACATTTGATAGTCTACATTTATGTGAACCAAGGGGTAGAGAAATGTTCCCAATCCCCTAAAGCGTATATGAAGAATCATCTCCCAACAAAACATGATTTTTTGATGGCGTGTCCCTCATTAAAATAAACCGGTCTCTGTGACCGGTCATGTCTGTGAGTGGCTCCCGAATCAACATATGGAGACATCACTAGATGACGTGGATGGTTCACTTGATCGAGCAGTGAACAAGAACTCTTCATTATCTAACTATTCTTGTTACTCAAAGCAATATTACCTTGTTGGTGGGGTATTCTTTTCCCCTTTTTCTACCTATGATTGTTGTTAGAATGTCCCTTGTAAAATTGTTGTTGTTGTGGTCTAGAATCTGCTGGATGAACCTTTCTTGTAAGTATTGTACCAAAATCTTGTAGGTTATGTCCTCTTTTGTAGATTGGACATTACTTCTTTTGTTATCTGTCCTTGATATTGATTTTGATTTTGGGACTTCTGATAGGAATTAGGTTTTCCTTTACCTTTTCCTTTCTGTTTTTGATGTGAAGACAATGACTGCTCTTCTTTATTACCCTTAGTGTGCAATTCTTCCTCTTGTTGCAGCAGGTTTACCAGTTTCTCAAAACCAATTGTAGTATCTGACACGTTTAGTGTTGTGAAAAAAATGTGGTAAGAAGAGGGGAGTGCTCTCAGAATAATAGGAACGAGAGCATCATCTGTGACTAGTTATCCCAAGGCTAAAAGTGAAGCCCTCAATTCTGTAACTCTTCTTAAGAAAGCTTCAATTTTCTCATTATGCTTGAACTTTAGTGTATGTAACTGACTCTACAAATTGAGTATAACATTCTTGTTCTTGGCCTCGTATACTATGCTCAATTTATCCCAGGCTTCTTTCACTATTTTGGCATCTTGAATGTGGGGTTGTACATCATCGAGACACTCCAAACAAGATGATGAGTTTGGCCTTCGATTTTCTCTATCAAACTCTTTGTTGTTGTGTTGTATCGGTGGTTGATCTGGTCGAGTACCATTCACAACAAGCTAGATTTTTTCAAACTCAAGTCATGTGTCTTGATTTTAGTCTTACATGCAGCATAGTTTTGTCCTCTCGAGTAGTTGCGAACTGGAAGAAAAAATTGGGGGTATTGGTTCCCATTTTGTAGAGATCACGACGAGGTGGTTTGGCTCTTATCCTCCAGGTATTAGGTCTCCCGGTCTATATACCATCATTTCGATATACCAAACCTTTCTATATACGCGCCCTTCTAATATACCCTTCGATACATGGAAGAAGCTCACCCTTTCTATATACCCGGTGGTACGTGAAAGAGGTGTTAACATACATGAAATAATTCAATACATGGTACCAAGACAATACTGATGGGGCCTGTGTGATTATTGACACCGGCTCAAAGAAATATCCTCATACGCGCACATAACTTTGCTGTATACTTGGATAATTTCTCATTATGGATTTATGTCGTGTAATCATTCACGAGATGGATGGGATGGTTCATAGTGTGTGTACTGTGACCTTATTACTCCCCCATCTATTTATAGGGACGATGCCGAGATGATGTTATTACTGACTATATTAGGCGTTAAGTGCGGTAGTAGTTCTGCAACGACTTTACCCGTAAGAGCTTCCTAGAGGCACCGTATATACCGAATCTTGTGAATGAGATCTAGGATCTCGTGAGTGTTATAGAACCAATTTTTATTGTTTTTACTACAATTCTCGCTAGTTTCGAGTAGTTACAAAGTTTGTAGTTGATTTATGGCAACCTTTTGAAAATGCGACGTGACAAAGGATCCACGTGGAGCTGCATGCATCGATTGCAAATTTAGGGCTTCTTTTGCCCAAAAAAATGGATCTCCACTTGATTTTGATTTTCCTTTGGAAGCCACTTTATCTCCTTGCCTTTGTTTTGTTTTTGTTGTTTCCTTTGAGTTTCTTCACCATTTTTTTCTTGTTTTATGCAGGTCATGGTCAATTTGTTTGTTGTTCTTTTGTGTAGGTTCACGGTGTTTACACATTTTACATTGTTTTAAATACTGCAACTCGTGAGGCAGGGAAAACAGGGACGTGTGGAGGGAGGACAACTCGTGAGGCAAGGTCGATGCTTGTTCATTGTTTAAAATTCACATCCGCGAATGGCTTCACACCGTAGTTTCCTCTGCTATTCCAATGCAAAGTGGAAAATATTACTGATAGAAAACCAAAGATTGGCTCGGTTTCAATGAAAATACCGACTTTATTAATGACACCACTCGGTTTCCCCAAATACAACAAACTACTAGATGTAGCAGTGACTAAAAAACTCCTCTAATATTAGAGGTAAAACCCCTGGATGGGAATTTTTTTAAATGTATATACCTGCAACAAATTTTTCCTAGTGTTGGGTGCACCAGTGCAAAAAAAATTTCCTTCCAAACACCTGGAAGGAATAGGAGGATGTGGGGGAGGCAGGGATGGGGCTAGGAGGTTACACGAGGCTACACAGGATCTCAAATGCTGCAAACACTTCTCCAATCTCCTCTCTCTCTCTCTCTGCTACTCTCTCTTCCACACCTTCACAGGTCCAGATTCTCACTCTGGTACCAAATGTAGATTGAGCAACGAGGCGAAGCTGATAATATTTTATTAAACTCAATCAAAAAACCTTACAAAGAATGGGATGTAATATTTATAGATATTGCACAGCCAAATACAAACGGGAAACTAAGTTGCAAATGTGCAACCATATTCCAAAATACATTAGCTTCCAATAACATCCGGGAAGCACAAATGAAGAAATACAAATATACTATTAAAACAATATAACAACATCCATGAAAGACAAATATGGTTTAGAAACCATATAACAATACAACAAAAATATGGTTTATATTATAACCATTATTATTTAATTAATAAAATTAATTAAATAATTATACTATGCATAATTAACCTAACAATTAGAAATAAATTACCTAAATTTTGAAATAATGCCATTCTTTGGGGATCAACACTTAAATCTTTTTATCAATATGATGGAAGACTTTGAGATTGAATTTGAAGATGTGTACATAAATTTGTTTATTCATACTCTAGAGGAGGATGCTTGGGACTAGTATAAATATTTACTGCAGACAATTTCATTGATTCATGGGTGAGATGAAGAATGCTTTTAGATTGCAGTATGGAGATAAAATAGACCCTAGGTTTATTTTATCGTAATTTGAAAATATAAAAAAGAATCCTAATGAGTTTGGTCATGAATTCAATAAAAGGTTCAATAAGACCGTAAATAGGCTTCTGTGATTCTAACGCCAAGTGATGTTTCTTGTTTACTAAAATACTCGATGCTTTCAATAAGAAAGTTGCCTATTATTTAAGAGACAAGAACCCAGCAACATTGAGGCAAGCCTTCACCATGGCTTTGCAGATTGAGAATAACATCAAGGCAATTAGAAAACCTCCTAAGAGAGAGGGCATCAAGATGATCAATCTAGAGAATCCTCAGTCAAGTAAAGTTGTGGATCTAGAGGAGGTTGTAAAAATCTACAATTTGGAGCTATTAAGGAAATATCCTACAAACTAGTCGGGGGTAGAGAAGGGGATTGGACAAGGTTTGGAGTGGTCAGCCATGAGCCACGAGTAAAGAAATATTTTCCAATCATCCTAGGGGTGATTAGAGATTTGATGATAGAGGCAAAGGACCCATAGGGTCGGGAAATGAACACCACAAGCCCATGAGAATAGAATTTTCCCGATCCTTTGACTGCCGGAGTTCTATCTTTGTGGAAGAAGCTAATGAAATTGAGTGGTGTGACAGATGTTTCTTGCCACATTCCCCATGTGATGAATAAAAAGAAGTTGAGGAGGTTGATGATGACACTGATGATGATATGTGCGTGGTGGGGTGTTCTATAAGCTCACAACAAGGAGCAACTTCGATTGAATTAATCAGTGCCAAAACTACTACAGATTTTTGGGATTGTATCCATCGGGTATTACCCCTTCCTCCCTCTCATACTTTTAAATAGATATGGTACAAGATTTTAAATTTCCTAGTAATGATTTTGAATACTTAAGGGCACTAATGATTAAAAAGTATGATGGAGAAATCCCTTCGGGAGGATAGGAAGTTGTTAATGAATCATGTAGTTGGCCATGAAAAGAGTATAACACTAGGAGTAAATTTGTCAAAGGAACAGGGCCTCAGGCTAAACCAAAAACTCCAGTTCTCACCAATATCTCAAAAGAAACTCCTACGAAAGATACATCTGGAAAAGGCCTTGTTTCCCCAAACAAACTGGTATCCCTGCCCATGCTCAGACCATGAAAATCCTTTGTCGGATGAGTTTCACAATCTTCCTCCAAATGTTGCCTTGCCCAAATACGTTCCTTATAAAATTGCCCAAGTCTTGAGTCAGATCAAGATTTATGTTCAAATTTTGAGCTTCTTAGGATTCCTAAGCACAAGAAAAGGGCCTTTGAGTATTTGGGATTTAAAGAAGAAAATAATACCCAAGGTAGAAAGGTAAACTAGTGTTGAGACTCCTCCTACCATTTCAGAGTTGAAAAAACCCCAAGTGCTTAGAAGAATTAGATGAACCACTGAAGTATATTTGGGAACATCCTTAGTGAGTCCTGCTAAATGTAGATCCATTTTCACCACTCTAATTATTAAGGACAAAGTTGTTAAACAATTGTATGTTTGATTTTGGAGCATCATGCAATGTTATGCCTCTTGATGTCATGAATGAATTAGATATAAAAGTGACAACCACTTATGGGAAGTGCACTACCATGGATTCTAGAGAGGTGCCAGTGGTTGGATGTGTCAAGGGTCTGATAGTGTAACTTGTAGCTTACCCAGGCAAGAACTTAAAATTATATGTTGTTATTGCTTGATTGCCCCGCCAAATGGGGAATGTTGTTGTCAAGAAAGTGGGTTCTTTGGTGTGGGCGGTAGTGTGCAAATGGATATGTATTTTTCCATTATTCCTATTAAGGGCAGCCTTGTAAATGTGTATGGAGAAAAGAAGATGCTACATCTCATTGAGGATCCCAATAATGCTTCCTATGAAGTGTTATACACTGACACTGATGCAGATAAATTTGTTGGATTTGCTTATGGTAAAGAGCACAAAATTGATCAATGCAAGTTTCTTAATCAAGTAGGTTCTCCTTGGACTTTGTTGTTTGATGGGGCTTGCTCTAAATTTGGAAATGGTGTTGGTATTGTTATGATATCTCTAGGCAGGAAGAGTTTGTTTTCTCTTTTAAACTCAACTTTGAGTGCACTAACAATATTGTTGAATATGAAGCATTGTTATTGGGTTTAAGAATTACTTGGAAATATGGTATTAGAGACATCATTGTTAAAGGAGATTCGAGCTAATTTTCAAACTAAGTTAGAAAACTATATGCAATAAAAAATCAGAGAATGAAGTAGTATAAGCATGCAGTCTAGGATTTCATTGAGATGTTTGACTCCTTCAACATAATACATCACGATAGGAAGAACAATACTCTAGCAGACAAATTGGCCGTATTAGGGTCCAAATTTGAAAATTATACTATATCCCCCTATTGTGAGTATAATGTTGAGGTATTGACTAGGCCATCTATTCCTGAAAATGTTAAACATTGGAAAGTGTTTGAAGATGATGCCCAGGTGCAAAGGTTTTTGTAGAACCAAGGAGAATTTGCTTTGATCAACGTATAGATTGGGAGCCAATGGTTTGTGTGGCTAATGGGAGGAGACTCTATTTGGCAAATAAATCATTCAGGTTGAAGACTAATACTATTCCTAGAGGTTTATTAGCACTTGAATAAAAATTTATAGTGTTGATTGCATTGTGCAATGCACACATGTCGGCCTCAAGAGGATGTTGAAGAGCACGACACAGGGCACAAAGGATAAACCACATAAGATCCGGTTAGGGTAAAGATTTGAGCAAGGAAGAAAAGTAGTACTACTTAACATTGTTGAAGAAATACCAAGACTACTTAGCATGGTTGTAATGCCTACTAAAACAACCCACTTGAGACCCAAGAAACAACCTAGGATTAGTTAGGAAAATTATGGAATAATTTTTTTTGTTTAAAGGAGTCTACTACCAGGTTACAAGGCAACAACTGCCACTAACAGATTCTAGAACAATTCAAATTCACTAGAACATAATTTTCCTTTATTAATAATTATTAGAGGTCACAAGGTCCAAAATTTAGGGTTAGAAGTTTCAATTAGGTTCAGAGGGTAAATTATCACCATACCCACTCTCTAACAAGCTTAGAGTTTCAACTTTATTTTTCACACTTAACACATTCAAAATTTCCTAAATTATTTTCATTGGATAGGAAATTTCCTCACCTTTCCAATTATATAAAGAAGTCCTCCTAACTCCTCATAAAACTCAAGTTATGGGCCGGCAGCCTTGGGGTGAAAATTTTCCCCCAAGAGCGGGCCTATGGGCCTAGGGATGAGGGTGGGTTGGCAAGTCATGGGGAGTCTTTACAAATTTTTCTTGTGTGGGGTGAAAAACTAATTTTGCACCCGCACCCCCATAGGTCTGCTAGGGACACGTGTCGAGATCCTCGGTTGGCGCTGCTGAAAGCAGACTCGCCGTGAGAGACACATTTGAATCATGACTTTTGGGTTAGAAAGTGCAAAGGTAAACATTTCGTGTGCCTCGCTTAAACCCAAATGATGCCCCATGTCATCATGTTATTGGCTATAGGTCGACGGGCCATCGAATATCTTTTCAACCTTAAGATTTTCAATTTAAAATTTCAAATTATCAAAAGGTTGTGTGCCTCCAGCGATGCCTAAGGCTGCCATGTGTCAGCCTTTCATTGGTTGTGGGCAAGCGGGTTAGCGGAGAGATTTAAGAAATTTTCCAAAAATTTTAAAAATATCCAAGGAAGAAAAAGTATCGGGCCTCCACCATTGCCTCATGAGGCCACGTGGTAGCCTACGATTGGGTGGGGCTAGAGGGCGGCAGAGAAAATTTCAAAAAAATTCCCCAAAATTTTTCTTAGTTTTTAAGGGAAAATTTCGGGCCACGGGCCCGCCAAGGAAAAATTTCCCAAAATTTTCCGCCAAGGAAGGAATATTCAAAGGGCTATAAATTTTTCTAGAAAGCTCAGTTTTGGGAAAATGAGGACTTTCTGGAAATCTCTCGATGCCCTCTTTGCATAGGAATCATTAATTTTAGATTTTGATAAAGTTTAAGGGGTCAATTTTAAGAAAATGGCCTGCAGGATTTTTAAAAGAAAATGGTAAATTTTAACTTATAAATTTTGTTCAATTTGATCTTCTCCTTCACTCAACATGCCAAAAGACATGGAGAATTATTCTAAGAAGGATTTAGGATGCATTTGGAGGGTGATTTTGCTTGATTGATTTCCAATTCGAATTTTCCAACAATTGACAAAAAAAAGACTGCAAAAAGGTTTGGGCCCGATTTTGCAATGTTTTAAATTATTTCCTTAAGTGTTTTTGTCAAATTGAGTTCATTGATATCATAGCATACTAAATTTTAATGTTTCAATGTTGATTATTGTTTGTAGGTTTGAACTATTCATTTTAGATAAATTATTTTCTAGTTTTAAATTTACAACAAAGATCAATTTCTAAAGGATCTGTTTATCAATTTCATCTTCCATATATGGAAATTTCATTTCTATTCTAGTCTAATACATTTAGTTGATATAAAAAAACCATTTAAAAGCTAAAATGTAAAGTCTGGTTTCCAATTTTGTCATATTTTCAAAAGGACAAAGTAATACAATTCCTTCATACGTATTCCTTTCTTTCAACCAGAGATTTCAATAACATTTAAAAATCAGATTTAAATGCAACAATGCAAATGAAGAAAGGTATTGCAATTCTTTTATTGATTTCGAATATACAACTTTACATCTTTCAATTTCTTGAATGTAATAACAGATTTCAATTTCTTTCTTTCAAACTTCAAAATTCATCATACAGATTACATTTCCTTCACATTCTTTCAAAGCAAAAATAGAGTCTATTTCTTTGTTTTCATTTCACTTTACAAATTTCATAATCCATACAACATCTTTCCATTTCAAAACATTTACAATTTCATCCACTTCAAAGTGGGAAAGGTTACAAAAGATTTCTCATAGGGTACTATCAAATCTGTATTTTCCTTTGTGCTGAGAATGCAACATGAAGATCCTCCATTTTCAATTTTGATCACAACAAAGGCAGGGGAAAGGAAATGCTCTCCACCCAACCAAGACATCCAATGAAGAGGAGAATCCATCCTTCTTCATTGGCCCCCGAGCCCCAACCACAATGTAATAGAAGGTGTGATTCAACTCATGGAAACAACATGCTTCCACAAAACATACACACAACAATCTTTCAACATGCACATTTCAAATTAAAAACACAGTTCAAACAACACAAGTAGTTTACAACTACATTGAAACATTAAGACAGAACTCAGGATTCATCATGCAAGCCAAAGGAGCAAGAGCTATGGGGAAGCTGCTTATGCCTCCCAATGGGAATCGGGCATCCACCTGTAACAAACCACCAATATAATTCATCACACATATCCTTATGCCCCCCACAATTTTCCTTATGTGCCCCATAGCGTAAGAAATGCAATCTATTTATTTTCCATGGTGGATCCCAATCCCAAACTCCCTCCATAAAATTTTTGATGCCATTGGCATTCCCTTATGCCCCCCACATGGATTCCCCATGGCCTTCTCCTATGCCATTCCTATGGCGGTCTACAAAAAGCAGTTAACAACCACACAAAACATTCATTATTCACACAAACATAAACAAAAATAAAAGAATAAATAAGAGCTAAGCTCCTACCTCTCCATGGTAGATTTTGTTCCAAAACAACAAGCTTTCAAAGTCAAAATATAATCCCAAAATCAGCAACCAACAAGCATGCAAAGTTCTCCAATCTCCTTCCAAAAGCAAGAGCTCCAATCCACAAGAAAATTCACCCCAAGGAAGCATGCAAAATGTTTCAACAACCCAAAACAAAGAAAAGAGTTTCAATTTTATAGAAGAGGGAAGAGGAGAGGATGAGGTGGATCCATGTAGGATGCCACATCACACATCCTCAACTCCAACACAAAAGTCAAATTTCATTCTCCAATGCACAATTAAGAGGTGGGTGAATAATATGACAAATAACTTACACACTCCAAAAATCCCACACCCCAAAGGACTAAATTAAATAAAATGTAAGAAGAGTGCAATTAAAACATGCAACTTGATTTATAAAAATGCATTAAAAAGTTCTAAAATCAACGCTCCAATTGTATGTATGGTTGGTAGATAAAATTAAGAGGTATGGGACAAGTTTTACTTGTCCCACAAGCCCCAAAACAGCCTCCAAGGACAAATTCGAGTTTCCAAGGAGGTGGAGTGTTTCATACTCCAAAATATGACTTACACAACTCTTAAAAAAACTTACACATCACTTACCACATTTAATACAAGAGCCAACAACTTCTATAATTACTTTCTTATATCCCAAATTGATTGATTTATTTATTTTAACAATATGATTACTCACATTAATTATCCACAATTAAAAGTATAATGAAAAGGGTAAATGCATCACAAAAATAAACACATGCAAACAATAATAAAAAGAACCACATTAATAAAATACAAAAGTCCCCTTGGCCACATTCAAAGGTGAGCCCCCATGGGAATCCCTAACAAAAATGAACATACATAAACAAATACAGTTGTCATGGTGACCTTGTTGGATTCATCTAGAATTCCAATGTGGTTGGTCTCAATTCTCGATGTTTGTTGTGATATTTTAACCTACAAAACACAAATACATCCTTGACCTCATGGCCATATCGAACATCCAAAATAAATATAAATATAATTCCAAAATCATCTATATAAATGAATCACAACAACATCAAAGTAACAACTATATCATTTGTAATTTAATCAACAACTATATCATCATCAAATAATTTCCATTTTCTAGGTTTACTCAAAATATCAAATATCACATGTCCGAACAACATCTATAATATAACCATGTCAAATAGTATACCAACATCAATGTATAAAGTGTCTCTAATAATCATCATGCATCATATATAATCAAAGTCAGCAATAATCCATGGTCTCACATCTAACATCATACTAAATCAAAACTATAAAAATGTCCATCATATAGTCTACAGTGTCATGATCAGTATCAAAAGATGTCAAAGGGAAGTGGGCACTACAATGGTATTATTCTGAATTAAAAGCATACAAAGAGGATCTTTTCTAGCATGAAATTCCCTTACAAGCTTCTGCTAAGCCATTTAGGAAGAAATAGAGGCCAATCAATCCACTCCTTTCCTTGAAGATGCAAGAAGAACTGAAAAATTTGAAGGATGGAGGAATCATATAACCCACAAGGTACTCATCATGGGTTACAAACTTAGTACCTGTCAGAAAGAAGAATAGATATATAAGGTTGTGTGTGGACTTTAGAAACCTAAATAGAGCATCAATGAAGGATAACTATCCTCTTCCAAATATGGACAATATGTTACAATTGGTTACTAGTTCAGAGCAATTATCCACCTTGGATGGTTTTTCTAGATATAACCAAGTAGTTGTGAAGGAATTAGAGAAAATCAAGACTACCTTTACCACTCCTTGGGGAACATATGTATATGTCATAATGTCTTTTGGTCTAATGAATGTTGGAGCCACTTTCCAAAGAGCAATGGATGTAGCTTTCTCTAGCTATATTAATGATTTCATTGTTGTATATCAAGATGATGTGACTGTTTTCTCTAGAAAAAGGAGTGACCACCTGTAACACTTGGAAAAAATGTTGTCAAGATGCAGGGAGTATGGTATTTCACTTAATGCCAAGAAGTGCCATTTTAGAGTTCAGAAAGCAAAGCTACTTGGACACATTATGTCAAAGGAAGGGGTCATGATTGATCTTGAAAGGGTAGAGGCCATCAGCAAAGTCCCTATTCTAAGAACCACGAAGGGAATTCAATCCTTTTTTGGGTAGATTAATTTTATTAGGATATCTATCTCCAACTTTTCTGAAATAACTATCCCAATCACTAGCATGATAAAGAAATACCAAAGTATCAAATGGTAAGAGGAAGCTATTCAAGATTTTGCTGGGATCAAAGAAGAATTAAATAATGTCCCTGTTTTAGCAGCTCCAGATTATAAGAAGGCTTTGCAAATGTTTTATTTTGCTTCAAAAATTACTATTGCATTTGTATTGTTACAGAAGGATGATGAGGAGCTGAAAGACCAATTGGATTTTTCAAGAAGGCATTACGAGGAGTTGAGCTAAAATATACTATCATGAAGAAGCACACATTTTCTTTAGTAAAAGAAACAAAGGTCATCAAGCCATATATTCTAAGTTCCAAGGTCATTACTTATGTTCCCCACACTATGGTGAAAGATATCCTATCAGAAATGGAGGTTTCAAGAAAAATATGCCGATGGGTAAACAAATTGTAAAAGTATGATATGGATATCCAAAAAAAAAAAATTGGTCAGAGGTTTAGGCCTAGAAAAACTTATGGCAGAAATAAATCTGAGACAATTTAGGTAAATGAAGTTGAAGAAGAAAATTTGAATGATCTTAAAAAATTGATAAATTTTGAATGGTACAAGGACATCATTTTTACCTCAAATATTTACAATGCCCTAGACATTTGACCAAGAATCAGAAAAGAGAACTTAAGTTAGCTTCCCAAAAATATGTCATTACTAATTTTGGGTTAGCTTGGAAGAACCCTGAGGGAGTTCTCTTAAGATGCATTATTGAAGATGAAACCCCTAAAATAATTGTTGATATCCATGGAGGAGATTATGGGGACATTTTCTGGAAGAGTCACACTCATAAAATCTTAAGGGCTGGTTATTGGTGGCCAACTCTTTTCAAGGATATAACTCTATTGGTAAGAAGATTTGAAAGTTGCCAACACTTTTCTGGAATACTGAAAACTTTAGGATCCCTTCTTTTGTATCATGTATCAGTTGAAGCCCCATTTAGGCAATGGAGAATGGATTTCATGGGGGAAAATTCTAATCCTTCAAGTGAAGGCCATAAGTGGATACTAGGGGTCACATATTACTTCACCAAGTAGGTGGAGGAAATCCCCACCAAGAAGGAAACTCATCAAATTGCCATGGATTTTGTCTTGAATCATATCATTTGCAAATTTGGGGTACCTGCTAAAATAGTTTCTGATAATGCCATGAGATTTTGAGCTAAAGCTTTGGTGGCCATGTGCCATGAATATGGGATCAATTTGACATATGATTCCAACTATAATCCCCAAGGAAATGGAAAAGAAGAGTCCAACAATAAAAATTTGTTGAATATAATTATAAGAACTTTGGAGTTGAACAAAAAGAAGTGGGGTGAGTAGTTGAAATTTTTTGTTTGGGCTGATCAAATCAATGTTAAATGAGCTACTTGAAAAAATCCCATTTGAGTTGGTGTATGGAACTCAAGCTCTGCTGCCCCGCATATGCAATTGTCTTCTTTTCAATTTCTTCAACAACTAGAAGATCAAGAGGTTAGTCCCTATGATGCTTGCATAAATTAGATTGTTGAGTTAGATGGAGAAAGAAGGGCATCCCATCATAGGCTTGTGAAACTCGGAGAAAAATTTAATAATTTGTTTGATAATAAAGTGAATCTAAGAGCTTTCAGTGTGGGAGATCTTGTGCTATTGTGGAATAGTAGGCACAAGGATAAGGGAAACTATGGAAAGTTTGATGCATTGTGGATGGTCCCTTATTCAATTGACATTCAAATTGGTGAACATACCTTCTTCTTAAAATAATTAGATGGGGAATTTCTTGAATTTCCTATTAATGACAGGCATTTGAAACATTTCCTTGATTGATTTCTTAGAATCAAGGTATACTCCATTGTACAGTGTATAGTATTTTGGTTTCTTTCTGCTTTTTTGTTTTTCTGTTTTTGTTTATCTTGGTCCTTGGCGACCATTTTGTTGGTTTCTTAGTTCGTCCTTGGGGGTGTTGGTTATTGATTGTTCTTCTCTACAAGTTTGTTCTTTGACTCTGCACACCCAATGGTTTCTTTTTGGCACTTTTTCTGCTATTTTTTCTTATGGCACTTGCAGGAGTACCTATCCCGAGTTGGAGATGATGTTAGTGCTCAATTTTATCTCACCATGTTTGTCCTTGAAATTCTTCAGTTTGCGGGCTCTGACATGTTTTCTATCTCCCCGCATTAATGCATGAAAGCTATGTCCTTCATTTGGTTGCAATGATTAGTCCCTTCCTTTGGTCAAGGATCACTTTAAATCCAGAGTTTGTTTTCTGTTCCTTTGTCCATGTGAAAGAATTTGTAACTTGGGTGAAAACTCAGTTTTTTCCCTTCCTTTCATTTTCCACAGTCACGTTTTGTTTTCCTGTCAATTTTTGTCCCAAATATCTATGGAAATGTGGTCTTCTCTAATTGGATGTGGCTTGGTGGATCACGGTTGGTATTTATATCATTTCAAAATCTATATCCTTAAAGAAAGATTCATTTCCAGGGTGTAAATGGTGATTTTCCTGCATTTTACGGTTTGACGGGTGTGTTTTTCCCTGTCAAATTTACATCTCAGCATCTATGGAAATGTGGCCCTTCTAGTTGGATGTGGCTCGGTGGGGTACTTTGAAACTCTAAGGTTTGATTCAACTCAAAGATTTTCCACGTGGAGGGTTGGGGCTCATCTAAAAATTACCCTTGTGGTTTGACCTTGAGTTGCATCGGGAGACACGTGGAGGTTTCCCGCCGCTTGCCTAGACTTAGAAATTTTTTTCATGCAACGGGTGGAACTTTGGTGGACTCCATGGACATGTGGAGGGCTGATGCTAATTTGAGGATCTTCTTCAAGGTCCCACCTTAGCAGTTTTGATAAGGGGACATGTGGTGAGACCGCGCTTGTTTGGGGTCTCCGCTTATGGGTATCATCTCAAAATTACGCTAGGGATACATGTGGAGGCTTCCAATGGCTCCTCTTTATACTTAATATTTTCAAGCAAATTTCTAAAGGCCTGGGACATGTGGAGGGACCACACCTATTTGTAGACCGGCCCTAAATTTTATTTTGAAGAAGTGCCGAGAAGTACACTTGGAGGCTTCGCTCACTCTTCCCTTGCTTGGACTTTTCAATAGCCAAGGAAAACTTTCTAGGACCCTAGACATATGGTGCCTTCCACTAGTCCTTCATCTTTTCTACAAAATTTGTCGATCAAACATGTGGTGATCCGTGCTTGTTTGGGGTCTCCATTTTTGGGGACCATCTCAAAGTGTGCGATTGAGACACGTGGAGGCTTCCACTGGATCCTTTTTATACTAAGAATTTTAAAATACCAAAAGACAATTTTCTTGGGCCCAAAGCATGTTGTATGCCTGTGCTTGTTTGGAAACTTTCCTTTGTACCTCACCTTTATGGTTGTGCTAAGGAAACATGTGGATGAATCTAATCTAAAGTTGAGAAGGGGAAGAATCAACGATTGTTGTGTATTACATGTGCTTTTCCACCATTTTTCTCCAAGACTCCTAGAGATGTGAATATGCATTGTTTTTCATCATTTTTTGATAAAATTCCTTATTTTTTTATCTACAAAGTGCCAATTGAATGGATTTAGAACTTAATTTGTGAGTCCAAGGATTGTTAAGGTTGATATTTTGAAGTTGGAATTGCTCAGTACTTGCAAAAATGTGAATTACTAGAGAAGTGAATGCGGGATAGAGTTCATAAAGGAAAGAGAAGGAAAAGGATGAAATGATGGAGGTTACAGGTGTAAAGGATGAAAAAGGTGTTGCCTTGAGGGTGAAAAGGATTACCTGTTAGATCCAACTATACAAAGAATTCAGAAAATGATTAAAATAGGGATTTCTTATATAATGAGAATCGAATGATTAGAAGGACTGCCAAAAAGTTGTGGCATGGCTCCTATTCTTTAGTCGAGGGTATGAGCAATGTGATTAGTTCATAATTGGTCCACCTAGCGGGTTTCGAGATGTGAATTTGTTAAACATGGCTTTCTCGAGGCAAATTTGTAATAATTAAAGGTCCCTAGAATATTCTTCTTTCGGGGAAAATTTGGGATGAGTGAGCAAGTGAAATGTATAAATGTAATGAGAATACTCTTGCAAAAGGTCGAGGTTAAATTCTTAAGAGAAAATTTGAGAGAGCCCATCTTCCTGAGAGACCAACCTGAGAAACCTGTTAATTTCCTATGTTTTATATTTCAATCACATAAAGTTGGTTGTAAGTGTATAACCATTGAAAATATCTCGAGACTATTCAAAGAGTCTTTCCCCGCCGATGAATCTAATCAATTTCAAATTAATTTGTGTCAATCTTGGACCAATTTGTGTATGCTTTATTTCATAATGTCTGCAAGTAGTTTTTCTTATTCCTATTGTAATCTTGTGTTAAAGTCCCTCCAAATCACACATGATCTCATCCTTGTGATAGTTTAGTGGCATTTGCAATTTCATTTCAAGAAGAGCCTTCATCCTGTGATGAGATAAACAATTTAAAATCACTTCACTGTCATTTGTTGATAAAGATTGTTTGTAAGCCTTCAAGTGTATCTTAGGCCTAAGGAACCTGGGGTATTTTATGTTTTATTGAGTCTTTAACTTGAGCCTTCATGTTAAATTCTTGGAGATTATGTGAAACCGTGCAAATATAGGCCTCTATTGATGCACACCTTCTGGTTAAAGGAATATTTTAGCTATTCCAAAGCTTTATGTCATTTAGCTTTCTAATTTTTGTGAAGTCTCTCAAAGATCTGGTATAATCAATTTTATCCTGCTTAATCTCCCACCAAAATTATTCAAAAACAATGAATCCATCTTGAACTACCCCTATTTTCCTTGTGTGTCCACAAATGTATAAATTCTACTGCCAAAATATGTAAAAGCAATCAGGATTCCATAATGTCTTTAGTAACCTTAGCCCTATCTAGGAAATATCACCATTCTTTAGAAGTGACAACTCATGAGAGTTAAATTATGGTGCATTAATCATATTTTCTCAGGGTCTCCTTTCAGATTTGTGCAAAGAAGGATATCTTCATTCTCCTTCATCGACAGAGGTTACAACATGGGTCCTCTCACCCTGGTCAAAAGGCACAGCCTAAAGTAGTGAGGATAGATCAAATCCTTAATGAGGGTTCTATCCATTTCTCTGATGCCTGAGAGACAAAGAGTCAAAAATCCTCTCCCCATCTACAAATGACTCAAAATAAGACATGTCTATGTCTTAGTGTCTTGCTAAATATGTGATGTTACTCGGTTTCCAAGGGAGAATAAATTTAGATACCAACACTCCCCATAGGAGTTGGGCACATTTTTCCATGTATGATGTCCCTCACCTCATGGACATAAGGGACATCAGTTTGGATGAGAGTCTTGGAGTTGACACATGGTGCTTGATCCGATGACAGGGAATGAGTGCTCAAAAATACACTGGGGTTGAATCATCAGTCACGGAGGTCACATGGGGGCTTGGATAATTTTTCAAGGGTTGGTGTACCTAACCTTAGGGATGTCGGGGACATGAAATCTGTTAGGCTCCTAGTGCCGACATGTGTCCTCCCAAAAATGACTAAGTCCGAATCGCCTTTGAGAGGGCAACTTAGAAAGAAGATAACTTGAACTCCTGATGGAACTTATTGGTGAAATTTTATATGATCCTAATTAGAAATGGAATTTTGATTCTAATTTCTATGGTCAAATGTCTTTATTTATCCATATGCTCCCTAATAAATCAAAATCTTGATTTGTGACTCCACATGTCCCCGATAAAACCCGCCCGAGAATCCTATTCGCCAAGGTGTTGAGAAAATATTATTTCACCATCATGTAGATCTTAGAATCACCTTTCCATATACTTTTTTTTACTTCTAACTCCATTTGGAGCTCTCAGAATCTTCTTCTTAATCCCAACAACTATTCTAGGCCCGTGAACCGCCTAGGCTTGTGAACCTTGTTTTCACTGTGCCGCTTCAAGTCTTTCAAAACTTCCCCAAATTTTCCAAAATTATTTCCATGATGTTATAATGTCTTCAATTCAACTCCATATTTAATTTTTCCCTTCCGTTTTATTCCAAGGGTGTTGATCCGGTCCATGAATGCCAACAATAACCCTTCCTACAATGTCAGTAGTTCGCAAATGAAAATTTTGAAATCACCTAGGGGGAATGAATGAAATTTCCTAAATAACCAAGGGGAATGATATAACATTATTTGGGAGGTCACTTGGACTTATTGGACAGAGTCGGGGTATCTTGGAATGATAGAACTTGAAAATTTTGACACTAGGCTATAGTTTTCATGCTCGAAATGCTCGTAAATTACGACACCCTGTTGCACATTTACATGAAAATAATACCTCACCTCATAAGAAAATTACCATGAAGAAAAACTGATATGGGGTGCATCGGGTCTAAATATCCATGTAAAAATATAAGTTTGTTATTAGTTTCGATAAGAACTATCTACTGCATACTGTATAGGAAATATTAGGATCCTAGACACATCCTACATGATGATGGTCATCTCCCCTATCCTAAACTAGAAGGTACTAGTCTCTGATCCCATCTCTCTACCAACGTGATCATCAACCTCACATCTCAAGGAATCCTCTGGTAATGTCTTTATCTCCCTAACCCCATTACAACCATGTGATCTCACTCATCATTTGTAACATTTCTTCTAATCTTCTTGTATAGAGAAGGCACTCTGTCTCTCAAATAGAGGGTCTCTCGACCTAAAATCACAAAAAAATGCAAACATCATATCCTCAATTCAAAATCCAATCAAAATCCATTAAATTTCATCAAAAATCCAATTTAATCCTAAATCCAATCCAAATCCATTAAATATCCATTTAATCCTAAACATAGCCAACCTAACACTAGTCGATCTTTGACATAAGTTAGGTCGACATGTTTTGGGGCTGATCGACGTGGCTTAGGGATCATTCGATGTTGAACCACCTAAGTGTTGCTAACTGCCCCAGTGTCATCCACGTTTTCTAAAAAAATGTAAAAAAATACAAAATTAAACTAAAAATAAGCTTGAGTTTTATTACTCACCATCCTCTGCACCTTCCAACGTTTCCTTATAGCTCTTGTAGCCTCCATTTCTCAATTTTCACTTTAATCACTTTGATCTCTCTAATCAATTTTGTGCATGAAAATGAGCATCATCAGCCAACTCCTAGGCTTATATAACCACCAATACACGATCACACAGTTGACCCCCTTAGGTTTCCATTGATTGGCCTTAGTTGCCATCAACTTGCCTTGATATCCTTCTCTTTGGCTTCCCCAATCTTTGTTTATGATGTATTCTTGGGTGTTCTTAAAATTATTCCTTTATGGCCATGTTTATTGTCTCTTTAGGGAATTCTATTTCAATATTATGATCCTATGCTTTTGTGATCTCGAAGTCCACCTTTGTGGCCATAATCCCTCTTCAAGAATTTTATTTTTCAATCTTATCCAATTTTCGCACAAAGTCCACCTTTGTGGCCATACTTATCTTCTCCTTGGGGCATATTATTTCACTACTCACCTTTTTGGCCTTTTCTCATTTCATGTGCTTTGGAAACCATTATTTTCATCGTTGTGCTTTTGCAGATGCATAGTTTTCACTCGATTCCTCATGTACAAAGGATTTCACATAATTTTCACATTTAGTTGTGCATACTTTGATGCTTTCCTATGACCCCATGATCATTTTGGCTTGCATCCATTTGAGATCTTTCCGTTGGATTCTCTCCATTTTGCAGTGATTTTCACCACTTGCTAGCCTATAGAGCATTATCATCTGTCTCCATTGAGACCGTAATTATCCATCTACTTGATGTGTTATTGGAGTCACCACCATGGTTTTCATTTTCATTACGATCATTTTTTCTTGGGGAATTTTTCCTTACGCTATCCTTTTACCCATCTTTATTCACCCAACCGCCATTCATCATCTACCTTTTTAAATGCATCATCAATTTCCTATAGCATCATCAACCTTCCGTTAATCCCGATCATAACATTTGTCTCTCACTATTTTTGTTACATGGCTTCTAGCACAAACCACTCAACAAAAATGGGAAAATGTATACACCTAAATTTGGTATCTCTACCCTTGTCTTCCGTGTGCGTGTATTTTTGCTAGGTCTCGATCTAGGTCCCCCTTTAATTAAATCCATCCCCATTTATTTAATTAAAATATCCACTTAATTATCTTATCACCTTTAATTCCCATCCAATTCATATTAATTAATTAATCAATTAATATCTCACATGCCCTAACCAACCTTCTATTTAGGATGCTTTTATCCTAACACATACATCCCCTTGCTTTTCTAGATTTTTTTATCTTGCCTATCTTTATCCCTTAACATCCCTAAAAATACCTTTCCCACCTACATGATTTAAATCATTCTTCCAATCCTTAAGAAATCCCAAATCCTAACCAAAATCACAAAAACAACCACAATGGGGAAAATTTCCCCATAGTTGGGGGTAACCCGGCTCACCATAAACCCTATATTTCTTTCTTTAATCATCATATGCATGTGAATTTTGAAGCTTCCTTATGACCTTTTAACTCTTTCTTTTGCTTGAGAATTCTTGTAACATTTATATATCTCTGGACATCATTTCAATGTGCTTGAAATTTCTCACAATCATCCTTCATGAGATTTATCATCATCTTTATGTTATTTATGTGATATTTATTAAATTATATTTGTATTTTTGCATCTAACATTTTGCAGGTTCAAATCATCTTCTGCAACACCCAAAGCTCCCTCAGCAACATTAATTTCTAGCTTCTTTCTTTGCAGGTCTCTCATTTCATCCTTTTGACCTTGGCCTTACCTAGCTCTACTACGGTTGTCGCCGAATCAACTTGGTCATTGTTGACCAGGTATTTCTTGCCAATCAATCCTTTATTACTATTTTTTTCTTACTCTAAGAACATTCTACATGTCTTCTTCCAACATCCAAAACCTTTTCTATTCTCCATTTTTCACTCGGGATCTTGTAGGCCTGCATACTCATCATTGCACGTTCCATATCTTCTCTCCCAAGTCACTATCGACCTATCTCTACACACTATGAGTCTTCATCGACCTAGACCAGGGTAACATTTAATTTACATTTATTTCAATCAAATCAGCTCTTAGATCAAATCTTAATTTCTATTAGATTCAAAGTAGTACTTCTATTTCTGCATTGTATCTCGTTATTCCATCCTTTATTTCACTTCTTCTTTAAAATGGGGTTGACATCCTCCAAGTAAGTTAAAGATTCTTGGATCAAATTTATCAAGTAAACCCACACATATCCCATGTAATCAATATACATTTGATTCTATCTTATTTTCAAGTCATCAACTACGATGTAAGGATCCACTACTTGGCACCCATTCATCCATCACATCGGGTTAGAGGTTCCATAAACCCTCCACGTTATGGTTTGCTAATTACTTTCATTACTAGTTCATTAATTTGATTAGAAATGAAGAAACTTGTCCATTGTGTCCAAAAAAACCTACATCATTGTGTATGTCTCTAAATTCCGAGCAATTCTCCTTTTTACACTAAGTTCTCAAACTAACTCCTAGTGCCTCAAATTCTCATATCTCCATAACTCAGGGTAAGTGCAGCAAGTTGGGCAACAAAAGGGGTCATAAGTGGATGTCATATTGCAAATAACAACATAATATCAACTTGTAGGGATTATTAGCAATACATACACTCAAAATTAGAAAAACTTATATTAATATGAATCGTAGGATCTAGAGTCTAGTTTCTAAAATACTATTTTGTTAAAAAAATGGACAAGATTAGCTATATTAAACACTCAAAATTCAATGACTTAGTATTTTTATTAAAAACGCCTATAATATTGTAGTCCATTTGCCCACGATTTGGATGACCAAAAATTGATATATATTTTTCTCTTTTGGTGAGAAGTTAGATGCCACTATCTATCTTGGGATGGATTTTATTTTGTATTTTTTTGAGCAATATTTTATTTTTTATGATTTTTTCCGTGAAAGTGGTATGAAAACATAAAGAAAACAGAGCACTTTCCATTTGCCCGCCATAACTTCATCAAAATAATTAAAATAAAATAATTTTTTTAACATGTATATAATTTCACCACGGTTGGGATGGTATAATTTTTATCACATTCTGATAAGTGAAACAAAAATTTCAGTCTTAAACGTAGACATAAACATTCACGGGAAAAAGTGTCTTAAAGACCTACTATTAGTAAAAAATTATAAAATGATATTTATCCTACTCTATTCACTTTAAAATCAATATTTCTACAAAGCTAACAGTCTCCCCTATGCGATGGTACCATTTTTATGACATATTTATGACTTTTTGGCATGGTTCAAGTCCACGGAAGACTAAATTTTATGTTTTGTTGTTTTTAGTGTAAAATTCAAGATTTGATGTCCACTTAATTGTCCCCCAACTTGGTGCACTTACCCTCTGGTCATTATTTCTTTATACACAATCTGCTAAAAACATTTTATAAATACAACCAAGGTCATTTTATATCCCATCAAGCCCTTATGAATTGTTGGTGAGTCACTTGGTTTTATCACTGTAGGTCCCCGGATCGATCCCCTATCCACCTCCTCCATTTTACTCACCAACCACTTTGGTATAAATGGGATAAATCCCACATCTATCATGGGTTAGGGGATTTGTTCTTTAAATATAGGCTCGCCAACCTATACCCTCATGGATTTGGGCCATGGCTTGAACATTTTTTTGGCCACGTAATGTTGGCCGAGTGTAATGTTTATCGCCCAATGGGTGGGTCAATGCATTTAAGGCCATGTGGGTGGCGGTGGCATGTTGTGAGGCCATGTAGTGGTGAGCTGGTTTATGATAATCCGCCAAGCTATGTGTGGTTCGGCCCGAGTGGCACACCAAGTATATATGGCCTCGCATGGGAGGTTTGATCCACTTGTTTTATAAGGTTGAGTGGTTTGAGGGCCACATAGGGCTCTCTAGTAATAAAGTTGAGTTGCTCGCCATGTCTATATCTGTCATGTTATAAGGGATCAACTAAAATATTAAATTTTAGTAATAATCTAAGAAGTACAACAATGTAATAACTGGAATATACATAAGTATAGGTGATAGATAATTTATTTAATATTTTAAATGAAATGAAATATATGAAATAGGAGGGATAAAGTACTAACCTAAAAATAAATTACCTCGCATAAATCTTGGACTAGACAGAGTGATGTTGTGGTAGAATTAAATATCACGCGATTTAACGTCATAAAATTACAGAGCAACAGATCTGTCCGGACTAGCATGCCTTGAGGAGTACCTGTGGTGCCTATGGGTACCTGAGTCTACTCGAATGACTCAAAAACTAAATCCAATAGGGTTGTTAAACCTTTACAATGCTTCACCTTTGACCAGTTCTTTGTCACACTTGATTCATTAGTGTCGTCAGTAGATATCTAATCAATAATCTCCTATAAAACCCCACACAAAAGCATCAAACCCTAAAAATAAAGATGCAAATGAATGGGTTAGACTTTCCTTAGCTACCAAATGGATGGACTTATGACTAAGCGTTGTAGTATATCTCTGCCCAAATGTAGTTCTATGTGCTTTATGTGTGCAATGATGTTCTAGGGTACATGTACGCACCCAAAATTGCATGTGCTACATTGTCAGAAAATGGTTACAAAAGTCCCCAGTGACGATTCATGTCCTTTCAGAAGGTGTTTGAGTTCCTAAGCTCATCCGCAATATATATTTATAACCTAGACATCCTTACTTAACTTTTCCATGCTTTCTTCCAGCTTCTGCTCATTTTTGTGCATGTTTTGGCCTTTCATGTTAGGACCACCGCCCCTGCTCAGGGCGGCGGTTTGGAACTTCCACCCTTCGTAAGGTGTCGGTCCTATGCGATTTTTCTAGAAGTCTTCACGTGTGGTTTTAACATGCACGATTTCAATTAACTTGACTTATAAGGTTCGTTTGTGAACCGAATTTTCTAAAAATAGTCTTGATTGCATGTTATCCCTTCCCTCTTCTATTTTAAATAGATTTAATTATTTTTAATTGCCTCTTTACCCAATGATTTGGAACTCTAGGGATGCCTTGAGAATGAAGGCACATCCCAGCCAATTCCTATAAATTTAATGCTTGTATTCAAGTAAATGGCACGAGGATTTTTGTATCTTACATAGTATTGCTTTGCTATAATCTGTTGGAAATTACATACCCAAGCTCTGTTCACTTGTGTTATCCTTCTTCCACATGCATTATAACGATCGCCTTCAAGTTTCCATCGCTCAAGCACCTTCTCCCACTATTACCTCTATATTCCCAATTCCTTGGACTCATATGGACACACAAAGAAATAAAGGATAAACTGAGGGGAAAAGTCATCATACAGTTGGCTTTACCTCTATTATGTGAATTCCAGGTTGGATTTGTTGTTTTATTTCCTTCATTGATGTAACTTATCATTGTTACGTCATATCAAATCTGATAGAAATCAGTTTGCGTTTCATTTGAAAGTAATTAGTTAATTTCAAGAGGGTTTAAATCATTAATAGAATCTCTCGGTGATGGATCCTATTCTTGTTACGTGGAACACTTCTGTAAATTTTGGGTGCATTGTTTCTGTTAATTTTTGTGCTATGTTTTATTTTTTGTACCCTCATCTCACACCATAGATAAGAGCTAGCTTCTTTAAAACCTAGAGGTTACTTTAGGGTGCACCTCCTATGAACCTAAGGTATCCAATGAATCTGATGGTTCATCTACAAACATTATCATCAATAGTTTTCCTGGCACGTCTGGTGGGACAATTTGAAGCACCTTACTACTTCATTTCATCAAGTTGGTGTGTTTTTGTGAGAATCAACATTTTAAAGGCACATGTAAAACACACTTGGTGACTTAGTTTGGTCCAAATGACCCATTCTTAAAAATTGCAGACCCCTTTTTCATCTATTTCCATTCACCTTTCTTTCCATATCTCTCATTTCCTTCCATTCTATGAAGTTGTGCAATCATGAATTCATTCACACAAAGTGGAATTCACACTTTCAGCAGTACCATCACCCTCTAATGAGTTTCATAACTTCTCCAAATCAGCATTATAACCATAATCAAATCCACTATGCTTACCCATCCGAGCAATGCCAAAACTAGTTTGGCTACAAAACCTATCAAGGACACGAGTATATATAGAATATGTTGGTCTACTAGAGAATATCCAAAGAATGGATGCAAAAATAGTTCAATCATGTGCTACGGTGGAAATGAAGGAATTCAGAATAGATTTCATGGCCCCTTGTCCATGGGAAGGCCCTATTTCTAGACATTATAGCTCGCGAGAAAGCTTGATTTCCTAGAGGAAATTGTGCCACCACTTATGCATTCGATTGCGGGTATTGATAACATATGAGAAAAGTGCGAGACAACCTTTTCAATGGGTAAGTCAATCACCAACTCTTTTTTCATCTTCCCCCCTTCCCAATCTCTATCATGTCATACCACTCCAAATGTTGAGTTCCCTTCTCCATCTCCTAGCCTTTCATCCCACCTCATTTATTCTACCCCTTTTCCTTCCAAACAATCATTCCCTCCATGCGAACAAGAAGTAACTCCAAATCCAAAAGAAGAGGAGCACATAGGGATGAATAAAATAAATTTAGAGGAATCAAATCATGAGTCAGGTGCATAAGAGATTATAAATATCTCTCCCATTCATCCTCTCCAGAAACCAAAGTTTTTGGAAGAGTTTGATCTCACAAGCTTCATGTTTAAAGATGAAGCTACACATGATGAAAAATTTGAGACTCAAAGACCATCATGCAAGAGGGAGAGACCTTAGCATAACATGATGACAATGAGCTTGATTTCTTATCTAACTTAGAGGAATTTTTTAATGAAGTGAAGCCCATAGAAATAAAAAATGGTGCAGCTACATCATTAATTCCCCAATAAGAACAACCTGTTACTCATAACAGTTCCCCTGAATCAAATTCAGAATCTCTTGATGAAGATATAATCATTGAAGGATTTTTATTTCAATCAAATATTCTAGATTTGCCAACAAAGCTATCATGAAAATTACAATGAGTGAAATTTAATGTCAAAAATAATTTTCTACTCTCACAAAAATAAAGTTTAAAATTTCCTTATGAGATTTGAAAAGCGCAAGGATCAGCTAGCACCTGCTGAAGTAAGTAGTGGCACTTTGAATACTCTAGAATCAAATTTTAGATCAGCTCATGATGATAATATAGACTCCATTCCAAATGAATAGATATAGATAGTTTCTTCATTCCATTTAGCAGGCTAATGGCCCCTGTGAGTCACCAAACTGTTATCTAATTTCCTCCACCGCCCACTAAAATTAGATAACAAGAATATTACTATTGTGATTAATAAAGATAACTCTAAGGAACTTGAACTAATACGAAAGGATTTAAAGCTTTTTGAAATAATGGGAATTACTTATCCAAATCACAGTGAAAAACCAAGCCAGGGACGAGTCGGAAAGAAAATGTTAAGGGAGTTGTGCAAGGTGCCATGTGTCAGGAAAACACAATTCCAAAATAGAAATGGAGGAATGAAATCCCAACCTCTCATGGGACTTCCACGTTGGAGTCAATGATGAGGGGCCTTCCAAAGAGATGGTCCTCATGTTAATGTATAATGATTTTCATTACAAACTCGTGAAAAAGTAATGGGAGGTGCGGAAGGCACCATGTATTATCCGATGCAATTTCAAAAGATGCAAGAAAATTTAAGACCCTAGAGATGCGCTTAGTTGCCATGTGGAGCTCGGCATGGATGGAATCCAAAACCAAAAATGCAAAATATTAGTGGTAGGTCAATATAATATGGGATTAATCATGAAGCCACCAGGAGCTTTAAATGCTTAGATATTTTAAAATATATGGAGAGGTGGTTGGAAAGTGGTTGAGGATGCATTAAATGAGTATGGCCTTCATTTTCTCCAACTGCAAGTCATGGGGCAGTGTGAGGGAGATTTTACAAATCTATCTCTATCATTTCACCTCATTTATTACAACTAGTAGGTGGTTGGAGAAGTAGTTCCATTGTTCTCTTCTCTTCTTCTCATTCTATATATTGTAATATGGGGCTCATTATAAAATATATCAAGAGTTAGTCATTTCTCCCTTTTGTCCCTATTTCTTCTCTACTAGGGTAGGCACGTAGATCTCAATTCTTCTTCTTGAAGCTTTGTAATGGAATTATTATTTCCTCTTACCTGTTGATTGTTGTACTGTGCACATTTTTAGAGCAATATAATATGTCCAAAGTGATGCATGTGTCCATTCTTTGTATGATTTTATTGTCTCTAATAGAATTTATTCACTATTGGTATACTATGCATATCTCTAATATTCATTACAGGTTTTAGAAGCCGTGATTAATGAATTTTGAAGTTATGTTCTATGTGGATCTATCTCTGGCATGTGGTGTATTTTGTCCACCCTTGTCATTGCTCACCTTTTCCCATTTCAAGAAGTCAGATTCTTGATTAACCTCTTTTTAGCTCATTGCTTACATTAATTTTTGTACTATGTTTTATTTTTATTTGACCCTCATCTCACACCACTAGAGAAGAGCTAGCTTCTTTAAAACCTAGAGGTTACCTTAGGGCACACATCCCACTAACCTAAGGTATCCAACGACTCTGAAGGTTCATCCACAAATATTATGTCAACAAGTATCATGAGCCTTTGAATCAAACCCTACACCCTAGGCACCTTAAAAGGGACTCAATCCTCTCCCAAAATATTATTTCTACTTTAGTAGGGAGGATTAGAGAACTAGAAAGTGCCCAGTCTTCACAAAAAACATATTCGGTGAGGGCACAACATGGGGTATCTAGTTTGACAACAAATGATACATCCCTTCCCATGAAAAACCAACACAGTATCTGTACAACAAGGTTATCTACTTCATTCATATCTAGGTGATCTTCTCAAAGGGTTAGACACACTAGGGATGGGTCCCCATCCTTCTCAAGATTATCCTATACAAGGGCTGCCGGAAGTGTGTTCTCAAATGCCACTACAACAGGAAATGCAACATTCCCTAGTTTTATTCTCGCTAGTCCATATCCTGGTACTATCCCACCTTACATGCATATGTATTCAAAATCTCCCCAAATGGACCCATATAGCATTCCTACTCCCTAGATGCCATTTCAAGGGACCCCTTACATTCCCATCAATGCTTATAATGTATCTTATCCAACTCATCCTCCTCATCAAGGATATTTAATGGTGGAATCTTACATAATGGGTACATACACTTTGAGTACTTAAAGGAGCCTCTTGAATTAACCATATGTGGTGTCATGCTTCCATGTCCATTGTCAAGATCTTCCAAAATTTAAGGGATAAGGAGATCCAAATGCTCATATCAAGGCCTACGCTACTTCTATTAGGGAATTTCTTCCTTGGGATGTTGTAGTGGATAAGATATTTCAAATAATATGAAAGGAATCGCATTGGATTGTTAATATTGTATTTAGGAAGATTCTATACATTCCTTTAAATAGCTTGTTTCCAAGTTCATGAAAGCATTTGACATGAACAAGTTGTTGTGTACAGGGATTAGGGAGTTCCTACATATTAGATAGGAGTAAAATGAATTTACTTCCCATTTCATCCAGAGATGGCACCAAGTTCTATATTCCTCTACTATAGATTCCACCATTAAAGAGGCTCCAAGTATATGGTGCACTTTGGATTGAAAAAAGTTGCTATAGATAGTGGGCGTAAGATATATGGTCCCAATGGGAAATTGGTATTCCCAAATTAAAAAAATTTAAATTATCAAAACAATGGTACCAAAAACCCAGGACCTAAGGGTGTGAATCGTAATCATGGTGCTACCAAGAATAGTGTTATTGATGAAGCCAAGAACATTAGTTTTCCAAACAACGGTAACACTAACAATAACAACAACACGGGAAATCAAAGAGACACTAATACTATCTCCTCGATCAACGTAGTTGACATAAACCATCCCTCAAAAAAAATTAAATCTAAGGCCCAAACTAGTATCAAAACTATGGTCAAGGGAGGAAATGAATCACGGTTATAACAACCAATTTTAAAACTACAAGCAAGGTTATAGTCAACAACAAAAATACACTTATCAAATGCCAATAGATTACTACCATAACCTATATTGTAGTTTCCATAGGGTTTGAGCTCATGACGATAGTAATTTTGTGATTGCAACAAGTTTTTGCAAAGACTTCCTAAAAACCAAAGGTAGATCTTTGTAGACATGTTCCTAGGAAATCCTAAAACAAACCCCACAACCTAGTCATATCTCGAACGTGTCACACCTCAAAATTTGAACCCTAAATACCCTAGGGATGCATAATTTAATCTTCAAAATATAAACAAGGGAGTTTTTATAGGAAATAACAACCATAAATCCTCAACTTCTGACAACTCTCGGGTTGTTCCTAACCTTGGTTCAAACAATAATATGAAAATTTTGGGATTAGTTGAGCTAGAGGTTGAACTGAAATTAATGTAACAACTCGAAAAAATGAGTACGTTTCACAACCCATACCTACTCTTTCCTTCCCATAGGATGATGTTCCTACAATCTCAAAACCAATAGGATCCTATGATTTAATATTGGATTTGAACAAGACATTTTCTCACATTTCATTTCTAGATTTTCTGAAGAATTCACCTACGCATCATTATGCATTTCTCAATGCACTAGGTATTGGTCATCTAATCCATGTTACACCACCTCCTAGTGCTCAAATAAATCATATTGACTTTGACATACATCCTGGGATAGAATGATAGGGATACTAGGTTTGTTTTTGATATAGACAAGATGTCATATGACGCTGAAATTTCTGAAGAGGTGATCCTGCCTTATTTTTACAAGTCTAGGTTTATAACAATTACATTAAGAGAGCCATGATTGATGATGAGGCTGTTGTAAATGTAGTTACGTTCTCTTTCTTGCAGAATTTGGGATATGGAAAGAAAAATTTTTCCTCTACAAGAAAAATGTTACGGGTGTATGACAGTCTTAAAGCAACCTCTATTCGAACCATAGTTCTTCCAGTCATGCCTAGTCCAAAAACCATCTTGACAGAGTTTTACATTATTGAAAGGGAAAAAATTTATAACATGATCCTTGGGAGACCTTGGATTCATCGAATGAAGGCTATCCCCTCTACCCTATTCTAGGAGATTAGATTCCTCCATTTGGGGAAGGTCTTCATCGCTCAAGGGGATCCTAAGCCCTTTGATATACACTTAGAAAACCTCAAGAAGAAGAAAGGAGTCCATACAGAGTATGAAATTCCTATGAATTAATTGAACAAACCACCTCCATCAAAAGAGTTAGTCCTGATCACCTCGAGTGTTTTGAAGGCTTAAGTCATTGACCTAAAAACATTTGAGGTGGTGAAAATAGATAAGGGTAAATCAATATATGTGGAAACTGTGTCCACTAAAACCACAACAGAAATTATGAAACTCTTAGAGAGTGATGATCTGATCTTCCTATTATTTGAACTAGAGGGGATGGGTAGTCTTATAAGTTTCACATCTCTTCCTCCGACGACCTAGGTCTTGGTGTAAACATGATAGAATTAACAAACAAAGAAGGCTAATTTGAGATTGAAATGATGCCCATCAAAACCATCTCGAGGTTTTTTCTATTCTAAACCTCAGTTTCAACCCATGTGTGTCTAAAACTAAGCTTTTCATATCCATAGGAAAGGCCTCATCATTCGATAAGGGTCACAAGTAAAAAAAAATGCTCTACATAGGAAACAAGGTCGAGAAACATAGTCATGCTCACCCACACACCATGTCTCAAGAACATGACAAAGAGGTTCACGAATGCCTCTTTCATACAAATAATTTTACTGATTAGACATATACACTTCCAAGAAAGGGTTATAAGTTTGAACCTGGAATGGTAGGCCCTTGTCAAGAGAATGAAAATTTTAAGGATCATGGTTCTCGGTTGTGTACTTTTAGGGGTAAAGAATTTGATATTTTTCAACTTTCTTCACCTTAGACATCATGACATGTAGTTTCACCTATATTTTCATATGTACATTACTGTATCCACATTGCATTTTCATCTGCCAGTTCATTTTGTAAATTTTTGATTAAGGGACTTATTCTTATAGAAATTCCTAAAAACTTCTGAAAATATTGGAAAAACATTCAAATCATATCTCTTCAAATCTTCATGGTATCAACAATTTTTTCCAAATCATATCATCAGTTCAAATAAGATAAGACAAGATTTGACAATAACCATACTTAAGGCATGCATATTTGTTTCTATTTGTAGTTTCTTCTAGATTAGGTTTCTTTCTTTGCTGCAGTTTGTTCTAGAAGCTTCATGGTTTCACCTATATCCCATATATGTCTCTTGTGAAATAAGAACATTGTATAAATTTTTCCTAGATAAATAAGTCAAATGAAAATCCACCTAAAATTTTATTTTACACATTTCTTTTCCCTACCAACCTTTGATGTTGATCATGTGTCTCTTACTAGTGATTTAGGGTTGGGAAATGAGATAAGTGCCCTTGATCACCTATGCCTTTTCCATGGTGAAGAGAGCATACTTACTACTAGTAGCATGGGAAAGGTGTAGGGGGTCTCTTTGACAAATATGAAAGTTAGAAATAGTTCATTCAAATATTGTGAAATCACAAATAAGAACAAAGTGAGTTAGATGTCCAAAATTCCAAAAGAGTTAAAAAACTCAAAACCAAATTTTGTCAACCAAGTTGTCATCTATGGATCTAAGTGTAGATAAAATTGAAAGAATTTAACATTTTAAACTATGAAGAAAAATTGAGTAGAATGAGGTTGTATGGTCTCAATTTATTTTTGCCAAATCCTTGTCTTTCTCTCATCATTACCATTCAAAAAATTTATATAACTTGTGCCCCTTCTGGATCTTAGTGTTGAGCCCTCACATCTTACCGGTTGTGTGGAGTTAGGAGTGGGGAAAGTTTGTTCACTTATCATATCACTCTTTCATCACGTCTTGCCAAAATAATACGAAGTATCGAAAATTTCTTAGAGAAACTAAAGTTCAACATTACAAAACAAAAAAAAATCATTCTTTTAGCATTCATATCCACTGCATACATTCTGAAAAGCATATAAAAATAGAAATTCTAAACATCTAAGAGTACACACGTGAATCAAATCATAAATGGAAGTCAACTCTATGTAAGGAATAACCGAGCCAAAAAGAGATATATGTACATATCATAATATATAGATTTTTGTATAATGACATCATGTGCTTAGGCATTGTCAAAATGCTTGCAATGAGCCCGAGATATACCAAAAATCATATAATTCCATGAAAAATGTAAAATAAGCAATAAAAGGCCTAAATGGCACCTCAATACTGTACAATCCCTAAGATGGTGCATGGATGTGTTTAGGACTCCTCTGCGGCTATCACGAAGAGAATACACTTTGAATGGTGGGAGTGCTTGTGGTGGTAGCCACTTGGTTGTGGTTTCACTATGGGAGTGACTCCACCTCATCAATCACTCGGTGTCTCATACACGATCACCTGTGTATAGAGAGAGGTCATGACCTCTACTGCCCTCCAGATGGGTGTAAGCACATCAGTGTGTCTATTGATACTGCAAGTGGTTGTCCTATGTCCTTAATGAACTCATTTTGGGTCTTCCCGAGGGGATCGAGAAAGTGTCCATGCACATTTATCGAATAAGCTCTCGCCACTCTTGTACAGTCACTGCAAGAAAACAAAGAGAGGAGATGACAAGTTAGAAAGTTACAAACACATAATGAAAAGAACTACTAACTAACATTTTTAACAAACAAGGTGAAGAGAAGAGGATCAACATACTTAGATCTCTGGAAATCCATGTAGGGTCAGTGGCTACCGCTACTACTATTGGCTATAGGGCCTCCCGAAAATAGAAGCAAGACATTTTCCCATCACAGACTCATCATCCCCCTCTCCGTCATGAGGAAGTGGTCCCTCGGAGAAAAGTGTCTCCTCCTCTGTGGCTGCCTCCTCCCGCTCCACTCTTAAAACATCTTGAGTATCATGCCACTCAGGATTTCTCTCCTCCTCCATGTGAGCTACCCCACTAGCCTCACCACCCAACCCTCATCACCATTCTACTCTCCACATGTCTCTTCTCCATCGGTATCCTCTCCACTCAAATCCTCTCTAATCTCATCTCCTGTATAATCCTTAGATCTAAATTCCATATATATGGGTTCATCCTCCTCTCCATTATGAGAAGGTGCAGCCTCAATCTAGAGTAAGGGTACACAAGAGACACTAGCCACCCATTGGGTACGAACAACTTGCCTAGCTATAATAGGAACCCCTGGAGTCACCACTATCCAACCCGGATCCCTCTGCAGGGCCCTTCAAGGCCTCCCGATGGTCCACATGTACATAGGTGCCACTAGGGGAAGCATATCAATATAAGGAAGGCTGAAATTCTAAGGAACTTGGCCAAAGGGGTGAATCTCGACCTTCCCCATCCTATCAACTAACTGACCAGTGGTGGAACAGGCTATTATTGTGGTCCCATCATATCCCCAAAACCTTCTATATCATGGTATGGGTTTTCCACCATGTTGTTATGGTCAAAGAGGCTATTGGATGATGTGGCAGTCTAAGAACTATCATCACCATCCATCTAATAGCCCACGATGGCACTGGTTTGTGTCTTGACACTCCCCTCTCATAGGGGACGATCCACTCATACACCCAACTCATAACCAATGTAGGGTGGCTCAAAGACTACCCTTATAACCTAACAATCTGATACAGGTCATGATAGATACTTTCATTTGCCAAGTATATATTCTCCGTAAGTGTAGACACGACCATAAGCCTCAATTTTTGTAATGATGGGAGCCTAACAATAAAGTAGTGTATCACCTCCCTTATCCCCGATCAACCATGAGGCCAAGATACCCATGATGGCCTTGTGGATAATAGGGATGGGAGCAGTAGCAATGGATCATACCTTCATCCCCTTCTTCAAACCAAAGGAAACCACGACATCCCCCATATAGGTGGCCCATAGAGTCATTATGGCTCTAGATCTTGTTGTCTCCAAAGTCAACCATCTGCCTAGTATCAGGAACCCCAAGAATATGGTACACATCCTCTAGGGTGATCATCCACTCACCCCTAGCACCTAAAAACTAGAAGGTATTCTAGTCTACATCCCAATAAGAAAACAAGTCGCATAGTATGTGAATTTGAAGTGACATGGGGCACCCGTGCAATCCTCCATATGCCTACTCTCTGAATATTATCGGTCTCATCCTGAGTCAATTGATCTAATATCACTGGATGCTATTCACACTCCCTCTTGTGACTGCAATGAATATAATATTCCTTCTTTTGGATCCACCAAAACATAGAAAAAGAGCAAGTTAGTGACATATTTCAAGAAACAAGCTCATCAAAAACATAACAAAACATTAAAAATCCAAAAAAATTAAGTTAGCATGAGTTTTGGTCATTCTATTCAGAACCATCACCTTGTGCAGGGTGGTGGTTTCAAGACCACCACCCTACTTAGGGAGGCAGATCTGAACCATTTCGTATACAAATTTGTTATTCTAAAAATGCTCAAAAATGCAAAAATAGACCATTTTAATGAAATAAAAGACTACCCTATAGGCGCCCCAGAGACTAGTTTAACATAAGAAAAATTTAAAATAAGCCCTCTTACGCAAATATTTTCAACTTTTAACATTTTAGGTTTCAAAATAAACAAGTGAGAAAAACTAACACGATATCACACCGATTGATCTCTCGCTCACAAAGGCATGATCATGATCTCTTAAGAGACATTTTAACTATTCTTTCAATGAAAATGGTCACCATGGGCCCAGAGCTCAAAAATAACCAAATCGAATGAGTACAAATGAATTGGTAAATGAATTTTTTTGGTATATATATGTTGTTATAACTTCATTTTGAGTGCATATGTTCACAGAGAGTTAGAGTCTTTGGTCCAAGTATATTTCTATATCCCCTGCACAAATGGTAAGTCCTCTTGTCATTTTAATTTAGTGTTTAGTTTTTAATAGTTTATCTATCTGCACTTGATTCTTCTCTTCATTTTGTAGGTAACGGAATTTGGATGGTGAAATTTTGATACACGGGCGTGTCGATATAGCTTCTAACTCCCCATTTCGAAACACCATACTTGGACTCTACATTTATGCCTTTTCATGGCTAAGATGCTTCACCGAGGGGGAAATATGTACGTACTTAAAATTGGATGTGTTACATTGTGAAAAATGGTTACAAAAGCTAGTGATGATTCATGTCCTTTCTGAAGGTGCTCGAGTTCCTAAGCTCATCTGCGAGTGTATATTTACAACCTAGACATCCTTAGCTTTTCCATGCTTTTGTCTAGCTTCCCACTCATTTCTATGCATGTTTTGGCATTTAGTTTTAGGACCACTTCCTAGCTGAGGGTAGTAGTCCGTGACTACTTCCATGCACGGGGTGATGGTCTTGCACGTGTTTTCCAAAACTCTTCATGCATTATTTTAACACGCATGATTTCACTTAACTTGACTTCCAAAGTGCGTTTGTGAACTGTATTTCCTAAAAATAGTCTTGATTACATGGTATTCCTTCATTCTTCTATTTTAAATAGATATAATTAGTTTGAACTACCCCTTCACTAAATTATTTGGCACTTCAAGGATGTATGAAGGCACACCTAACCTAATTCCTATATATTCAATGCTTATTCTTAGATCGTGCCCTAAAATTGTATGTATGTATGTATGTATGTATGTATGTATGGATGTATATAGGTGGGGAATTTCTCTTACCGCCTATGCACCCTCAAAATAGGTTTATAATCAAAATGGCATCATTTACATGAAAAACTAGAGGATGCTCTTCTAATAGTATATCATCCAGATAACTTTAGTTCTACCTCTATTATTAGCTCTAAGCACTAATGCTTTTCCTTATACTTGTCCCAAAATAGTCTTACGTGGCCTAGTCTTCATACTTCAATTAGCATCTTTTGTGTATCTTACATGTATTGTGTATCCTCATTTTTAACTTTAGAACAAGTGAATGAATTTTTTTTTTTTTGATAATTGCATACCGGTTCTAAATACATAATTTAGAACTCACAATTCAAATAACCATTCATATAATAAGCAACCATATGCACTGTAATGACTCCTGAGTACTTCCGATCTATTCATTCCATGACTCTGTAATCTACCGATCTATTCATGAGTAATAAGAGTCGGTGTTTTTATTTAACACATCACTCTTGCGGTTCTCTTCCCTAACTGGGAATTCGTAATGCTCGCCCAAGGAATCTAACCGAATAATCAAGTACTATTATCCATCGGCATCTCATCCCTTAGACTAGGTGAATCCAGACAACGCAATCAAGCAGCTTGCGATACTTTGGCCAAAGATTTGAAACATATTGTTCATGTCTCGTATTCCTTAACGGCATACTCGTTAACTGAATACGCCCTTCACCCCATTCATATGTTATATAGAATGTCTTATACCGATTATTGTCAGCCCTTCCTTCCACAACTGAATCACCCGGAGGCAGATTAACAAGGTGATAATGTTATATGGATACCCACGAGGGTTAGGGATATGATGACATACTGGTTCAACCTTGCAGTTCAACCAGTGTGTCATGACACCCCAAATCTCCGAGGCAGTCATATAACATGACCACGTTCTTAATCGGTCCCAGGGTAACTCGTGCGAAATCAAGTGTAAATCTCAACGATCAATGCAAGGGGTGTCGCCATAAGTCACCTGCATTGTTGTAACTTCGAGAAGATCCTAATCTTCTCGGAGGTACAACCCTGCAGTCGACCTTATGTCGTCATCCTTTAAATCCGCCTCGAGAAGATCTACCCGAAAACAAGCGTTACGCACTAAAGATTAAATTACTTCTTAAGACTTTTCCCTAAGGTTAGCCATTTCCAATCCCTGGATTCATTTTCTTAAGGCGACCCTCCTCCATTAATCCCATTACTTGGTAGAGGTATTAAGGTCTAGCTTCTATCAAGGAGTCATTAGAATACGTCTGATTCTAAACAACAGATTCAGACAATATCTCATAACCTATGCTTGAGATTGCCACCTGAATTCCATTGATTGCCTACCAGTTCTCTTAACTGAATTTATATCATACTTTTTAGTTTAAAGATATAAATGATTTAGAATCCAATTTACTATTGTCCTGTTATACTTAGGACTAGGGATTAGTAATTCAATCCAACTTGTTTAGCGTTATCTTTTAGGCTCAATTTTAACCTATCCTCTAGAGAGACAATATTTAAATTACAATATTGCATTATCCAGATCAAATTAGAACTACTAAATACTCATAAGAATTTAGTCTAATTACTTACAAGCTTTCATTGTCAATCACAAAAGCATCCATATTATGCAAAGATAACTATGCCTCTTCGTTACGTAAACCGAAGAAGTTCATCATTCATAATTTAATACAACACATAAGTATCAAACGCTTATTTTCATTCCTTTTGAAACTCGTACAATTACATTTATGCAACAGCATACTTGATATAATGCTAACGGAAAAGAAACATCTTTTCACATATAGTACATCCATAAAATCAAGCTGTAATTCATAATAAATCAAATAAACTATCTGATCGGACTGCCAGATCTGCATTGTATTTACCTCTTACGGCAACCATCTGCAAAAATAGTCAACATGAGTCAGTTCAATGAACTGAGCATGATAAGCACTAACTTTTAAAACAATTGCAATCCATCAATTGTTTCCATTAAACACCCCGTTTAAATGAGATCAAATATCCAAAAAGAAAACATATTCAAAGCTATGTCCTGAAATACTAAATGATTACAAACATGTAACTCTATCATTGTTATAGTAATAGTCTTAAACACTTTCTAATATTTCTTCAAATATTAAGAAACAAGAACGAATGCATAAAAACAATCATTGAATCCAAATCATTTACATCGGTCGATTGTTGCAATCTTCCAAAAAGAAATAACATAACAATTTGGTATCCTACCAAAACGTTACCAAATTAATTTCCTACTGATAGTTCATTATCAATAATATTAAATAAAGGAAGAGAAAGAATCAATCCATTCTTACTTCCCTTTTTACATAAGTTCATCACTGTACTGCCTTCACTTATGAGAACAGTCAACCAGTATATAAATGAACAAGTTAGACAGGCCGAAATCAAGATCACTGTTCTAAATCACGAAAATAGAAACCCAAAGAAATCTCTCAGACAAAGAACTAACACATCAACTATCCATAAATCACCGATGTCCAAAACTAGTTTCACCTAAACACAAGAAGGCTTTCGAACCAAGTTCGAAAGCAAGAGCTTCAAGCGTATTGCTGTAACCAACAACTCTATAACATTAAGCCTTTTAAGGTTTCCGAGAAACTATGCTATGGTGACCACACATTGATTCCAATTCATGATCACCAACTTAATTGAACAAACAGAAAGGAACTTAGCATACTTATACTTTCTCGCTTTATCGATCGAACAAACGGAAAGGAACACCATCAATCGATCCTACCACCGGTGCATGCAAATCCCTAGTGCAACTCACCCAAACAGGCTGTAACGCAAAAAAGCCATCAATGACGATATAAAAATCGACAAACAATCAAGCTCTTATTTCAACCAAGAAACCCGACTGTACTCGCCAATAATTTAGCACAAATAAGAACAAAGTTGAATATGTAGTTGCTCACCTAAGGAATCTGTACCACCAAAGCAACATGCAACACAAAGTACCCCAAGAAAATACAGAGGTCTTCAGTACAGATTTTCCCTTCAAGTCACTGGATCAACACTTAACAACTGTATATACACATTTTAACTTGAACAAAGGACTAAAATAGAAATAGAACATTGAAACGCCTCCTCACAAATGCTCGAATTCAATCCTAATAAATCCACTAATTCACACTACATATCGATAACGGATTTGCGCCATAATCACAAACCCAACAACAAAGATAAAAATAGAATTAATTGATAAATCCTTCCATGCCATTCAAGACAAACATTCCGAATGAAACAAGTATAAGCAAATCAATATACTCATTCCAAAACAATGAAATAAACTGAACTGCTTCAAAACCTTCGAACAATTTTCGCAAGGAAAGGCAATACATCCACAAAAAGTCAATACTCAGTATTTACTACAATAACAAAAGAGCTACAAAACCTGCTCTTTTCCACAAGGCTTCCACGACCATATAATAACAAAACTCAAGATGAATCTACATTCACAACAGTAGATTACTGTAAACGATTCAATCATGAAAACCACTGAGTCGTTAAAGACTATGGTAACTCATCTGTTGCCTATTCCAAGCCAGAAATTAGAAAACAATGAAACCCATAAAGTATCATTAATCGCTGTTAACAAAACCATGACAGAGCTTCGAAAATCTTCAAATGCACAGAACAATCAAATGGTACACCAGTATCATTCCCTACTGTCTCACAACAGCATTGACGATCGAAAGTCGACAGCAAAACAGTGATCTATACCCTTCACAAGTATATTCGACGGGCTCGCCAAACAAAGCCGAGCATTCAAACCTTTATAAATATAAATCTCTCATATTTAAACCAGAAGGAATACACAACAAACAGAGTTGAAGTTCGATTTCAACAAACACCCAACAAGCGGAAATTGCCAAAAATCGAACCAGAAGAGATACAGAGCCAAAATCAACTAAATCTTCATAGAAAATTTATCTAATCTTCACAAACAAATGAACAGAGTTGTTTTAATGAAGACATTTGAAAGACAGCAAAATATTTAAAGGATAGGGCCTAACATGCCTGTATTTTGATCGAATTTCCGAAGAAGACCACAGGAAGAGCTCAAACTTCCTTTTCTTTTTCCCAAACACAGCGACCAACAAAATTTCGCTGTCCCGTTTACAATATATCCTCCATGGCAGAGAAAAGAGCCAGAGAAATTCATTCTCGCCATGCAACTCAAAGAGAACTGGTGCGAAGAACCAGTAAACTAGCAGAGAGAGAGAGAGAGTAGACCGAAAATCGCGATACACCAAACAAACCTTCCAACTTCTCGTTTGCATGCCGTTTCGCGAGCTCCGGGCTCAACTCCCTAAACAATAAATGCCATTAAACCAATTTTCCCGCCTAATCTCTACCCCCACCGACCGCCAAAATTGGCGACAGTCCATCCAAAAACTCAAGTTCACTTCCAGACTTAGTAATTGCCAAGTCTGCCAAGGTTAGCCGCCGCCTAAGCCTCCGCCATCTGCCTGTCCCTCATCCTTATCCTTCCCATTTATTGCCATAGAGAATAGCGCCCATGGTTCGCCACCCTTCAAAGGCCCCTTCTCATAAACTCTTAGTTAGCTAGGTTAGTATCTTAGGTTAGAGTTTTAGGGTAAGAACCATGCTAACCATTTTGCACTTAGTTATTATTTTAGGATCATAACACATAGCCTAGGTCTAGGTTAGACTAACAATAATCTAACCCCTAGGTTAGGTTATTGTTTTAGGTTACTAACCCTTAGTAATTCAGTTTGGTCCTTCTCCTGAAAACTCGGAGAGACCTGCATCATACTTTCTAGAACAGAGTCACTCCTGTTCTTATTACAGAATTGTATGTCAATGAATTATTACCTGGTCTTTAATCGAGACCTTCCAGATATACCAGATATCGGGAACCGTTTCATTTCTCAAGATCTGCCTGAGTCATACTCCTGACCAGCTTACCAAATGCTTCCATACCTTGCAACCTGTTCAAGGTTCGTGATCTAATTTTATCACTTCACAAAATTAAAGCATTACTTGGATCAATTCCTTTGGTCCAAGTCTAGATATTATTGATGAATACCGTATAATTCATTCCGTGATCGATTAATATTCAGCCACAAGATGAAATAAATAAAAGAGTCTATTAATATTTTGACTCAGTCAAGATCTGCAATCTGCAAGAAATTTAATACATATCAAGCATGATTTCCGAATCGAGGTACACAATCCATTTACTAGAAATCACATATCAACACTTGAATGCTTAGGAGAAAGTAACAACAGTTCAGGGTGTTACATGCTTCCCTCCTAAAAGGATTCATCGTCCCGATGAATTACATAATAACTTGACCTTCCGGTCAATCAATTTATTAGTACACAAACAATGTGTTTACTTCCATATTTAATAGTTTCAGAAATCAATGTCACCTCACTTTTATTCAACCTGAATAAAGTCTGCCTAAATCAGGCTTTCATAAATACTTAAAAACAATCAGTTCATAAAGTATTTCATCAACAGATTTCATTCTGTTGTAAAAAGAGAAGGAAAAGCAGTTTTCATCTCTTCCAGGTTTTCCCAAGTTGCACTTTCTTCGCTAAACTGGTCCCACTGGACCTTACATTGCTGAATATCACGATTCCTTAAATGCAATCAAGTAGTTTCCAGACTCTTGTGGGTTTAACCACGATTATTCCCGGGTCCTGACCTGCAAGGAATTCCAATTTAAAACATGTGACATCTGAAACGTATTTCTTAAGCAAAGAAATATGGAAAACATCATGCATACGAGATAGAGCAGAGGCAATGCTAAACGATAAGCTACAGGTGGATTGATTATCTCGACAATTTCAAAAGGTCCCACGTATCGTGGTGACAACTTGGCAGCCTTGCCAAAAGTTATAGAACTCTTTTCGGGTTTAACACGCAGAAAAACCTTATCACCAAGCTCAAACTTTCTATCAACCCGCTTAAGGTCAAAGCATAGCTCTTTCTGCGTCTATCCGCCGCTTCCTTTAATCGCTCACGAATCAGCTTAACTTGTCTGTTCCATCTCTCGTGAGAATCTCTCGGTCCAATTACCACTCTATCCTCTACACCGTCCCAACTTACAGGGGTTCTCGCACTTTCTTCCATAAAGTGCTTCAAAAGGTGCCATCTTAAGAGATGAGTGATAAGTGTTGTTGTATGCGAACTCAACCAATGGGAGATACTCTTCCCATTTATACCGTTGATCCATGCAATACATTCGCAACATGTCCTCCAACACTTGATTTACCCTCTCGCCTTGCCCATCCGCTTTCGGATGATATGCGTAATCGAAGTTTAGTTTCGCTCCTAGGGCTGCGTTAAGCGCGTTTGCCAAAACCTGACGCCATTCTAGGATCCTCGCCGTAAATAATCGCCTGTGCACACCATGCAATCTGAAAATTTCGTGTACGAACCTCTTGGCTAGCACTGGAGAATCATCCTTTAGATTTCCAGCGATGAAATGAGCTACCTTAGTTAGCTTATCTACAACTACCAGGATAACATCATGTTTATTCCTGGACATGGGTAGTCCTTGTACAAAATCCATGGTTATTACTTGCCATTTGTACTGCGGTATGCTATGAGGATACAACAATCCAGCAGGATGCATATGCTCTGCTTTCACCCGCTGACATTCCAGACAATGAGTCACAAAATTTATCACATCCTTTTTCATACCTTTCCAGAAGTATTGCTGTTTCAAATCAGCTAGCATTTTTGTGATACCCGGGTGCCCAGAGAAAGGTGAATTATGAAATTCAACTAACAACTTCTTTCTCAATTCATTCAGCATAGGTACATATACCCTATTTTCATAACGCAAGATTCCTTCATTATCCAGATGAAAACCTTCATACCTTTTATCTTTAGGTTCTGCAGCAAGCGCTGCTTTCACTTGCTGAAAATATGCATCTGATTCTGAGGCACTTTTTACCTCGTCTTTAAACTGAGTTCTCAACGTTATAAGAGCAGAAATGTGCCTCCTACGACTTAGAGCATCAGCTACTCTATTCTCCTTTCCTTTGATATAACTGATATCAAAGTCATATTGTGATAGAAATTCTAACCACCTTCTTTGTCTGGCATTCAAATTGGGCTGAGTAAATATATATTTCAGACCCAAGTGATCAGTTTTCAACTCAAAAGGTTTCCCTAGTAAGTAGTGTCTCCAGACTTGAAGTGCGTGAACAATGGCAGCAAGCTCCAGATCATGAGGGGCATAATTCAGCTCATGAATCTTAAGTTTTCTACTCTCATAAGCAATGACTTGATCATTTTGTAGCAAAACACCTCCAAGACCTTCCCCAGAAGCATCAGTTACCACTGTAAAATTTCCATTAGGGTCTGGTACAGCCAATATAGGTGCAGAAGTCAGCTGGTCTTTCAGACTTTTGAAAGCCGCTTCGCACTTGTCATTCCACATGAATTTCTTATCCTTCTTCTGCAATGAAGTTATTGGTGCAGCTACCTTAGAAAAATCCTTTACAAATTTTCTATAGTAACCAGCAAGACCCATGAAGCTTCTTACTTCATGCACATTCTTGGGTGCAGGCCACTCAGTTATTGCCACTATTTTTGAAGGATCTACAGCGATTCCTTCCTTGCTTATGACATGACCCAAATAGCGAACTTCAGAATCATAGAAAGAACATTTGGATAACTTACCATACAGCTTTCTCTTTCTCAGAATTCCCAATACTATCTTCAAATGCTCATTGTGCTCCTCAACGCTCTTAGAATAAATGAGAATATCGTCCAAGAATACAAGTACAAACTTGTCCAGGTATTCTTGAAAAATATTGTTCATTAAATTCATAAAGGCTGCAGGTGCATTAGTTAACCCAAAGGCTAGAACTGTGAATTCATAATGTCCGTACCTTGTTCGGAAAGCTGTTTTATGAATATCTTCCTCTTTAATCCTTAGCTGATGATAACCAGATCGAAGATCTATCTTAGAATAAACCGCTGCTCCACGCATTTGATCAAACAGATCATCGATCCTAGGAAGTGGGTATCGGTTCTTAATCGTTGCTTTGTTCAACATCCGATAATCAATACACGCCTCGTAGTTCCATCCTTCTTTTCACAAATATAATGTGCTCCCAAGGTGAAACACTTGGTCTAATCAATCCCTTTGACAAAAGCTCTTCAGAATCGAGCCTTTAGCTCGACTAACTCAATAGTAGTCATCCGATAAGGCGCCTTGGAAATAGGTTCCGTTCCAGGCTTGATTTCTATAGTAAAATCAAATTCTCTCTTGGGTGGTAACCCTGGTAATTCCTCAGGAAAAACATCCCTGAAACTTTGTAACAGTGGGATTTGCTTCATGAAATCACTATCTTCTTCAGAAGATTCAGATATCTTTACTGCATAAAGGGTACATCCTTTATTCTTAGCCTTTTTAAGCTGCATAGCTGACAGCTTTCTAACTGTAATTTCTCGTTTCACACCTTGAATTTCTACTGATTCCAGCTGATCATCTAAACATTCTATGTTCTTTTCATAGCAATCTACCTTTGCTTTATGGTCAGCTAACCAATTAACACCGATGACAATGTCATACGATCCCAAAGGTGCAACATAGAGATCAACTTCCGTGGAAAAGTTAGGTAAGTCAAGGACCGCTCCAAAAAGACACATACTCACTGTATGAACAGAATTATTACCATACTGTACAGTCCAAGATTTATCCATTTTTCCAGCTTTTCTTTTAAGTTTAGAAGCTAGTTTATTAGATATAAAACATTCAGTAGCTCCTGTATCAAAAAGAATAGTGACAGGTATGCCGAATAACTTACCCGGAACTTCTATAGGTGTCACTTGCTTTTCAGCTTGTTTGTCCGCTACTGCAGCATGTATCTTATGCTGCTGATTACGATCATCCTTCTTCAAAGGGCACTGATTTGCGTAATGATCTTTACCACAAGTGTAGCAGCCTCCTACAGGTCCCTTCTTAGGCTCAAAGTTGCTTCCAGTTTTATAATTGTCACGCTGCCCTCCATAGGACTTCTGACCATTATTATAATTTTTTGCAAAATTATCCTTCACATTTCCTGCAGGCTTATTTACTGCTGCCTTCTTATTGTTATCTCCTGGAAACTTACTCTTGTTCCCAAACTTTTTCCATGGTCCTTTTCTGGGTGCAAGAGAGGTTGAAGAAGGGTTTGCAGTCTTCTTCCGCACTTCCTCCTTATGAGCAGAAATAGCCTTCAATTTCTGTTCTTGCCTTATGGCCTTTTCAACAACTCCTTCCATAGTGGTTGGACTGTGAACATCGACCTCTCCCCCTATCACAGGATTCAATCCCATGATGAATTTCCGTATCCTGAACTTTTCGTCAGTTTGGTACTGCGGTACATACTTGAGAAGTTTTGTAAACCGCTCCCAGAATTCAGTTACTGTTAACTTCCCTTGAGTCAAGTTCTGAAATTCTGTCATTTTCTGATCATAGAAAAGTTGTGGCAGCCAACGTTGCCTAAAATAGCCTTTAAATTGATCCCAAGTGATATTGGTCTCATCAATATTTAGTTCAGCTTTTCGGCTATCCCACCACGAAGATGCTTCGTGAGAAAGCTGATAGGCTCCCCATATTGCCTTGGTTTCTTCTGAGAAGTTCCTTATAGCAAAGTACTTCTCCATTTCGCTGAGCCAGTTCTCAGCTCCATCTCCTAATGTGGTGCCATCATACTTAGGTGGACTTATCCTTTTGATATCATTAGTGAGTTCTGCTGCCAATCTGGCCTTTTTATTTTCTGGTTGCACAGGTGCATTCACAGTATTAACATCAACACCCGTGTCGGGGTTGTCCTCAGGAGGTTGCTGATTATTATTATCAGCTTCTTCATCCTCCTCATTCCCCGTCACCTGCTGTTCAAGTACAGCCAAGCGATCTCTTGTGTCCAACAGGGCAGCAAGGATCTCATCCAGTTTCTGGGTTGTTGCCGCTCCTCCTTCAGGTGGAGCATTACTCGCAACGTTCCCCCTTGTTCTAACCATTTTCTGTTACAAGAAAATTCAGGTTTTTATCAGATTATGGACTCAATAGGTCCAAGAGCTGCAACCTTCAGCTCTGATACCAAGATGTAACATCCTCATTTTTAACTTTAGAACAAGTGAATGAATTTTTTTTTTTTTGATAATTGCATACTGGTTCTAAATACATAATTTAGAACTCACAATTCAAATAACCATTCATATAATAAGCAACCATATGCAGCTGTAATGACTCGGAGTACTTCCGATCTATTCATTCCATGACTCGGTAATCTACCGATCTATTCATGAGTAATAAGAGTCGGTGTTTTTATTTAACACATCACTCTTGCGGTTCTCTTCCCTAACTGGGAATTGTAATGCTCGCCCAAGGAATCTAATCAATAATCAAGTACCATTATCCATCGGCATCTCATCCCTTAGACTAGGTGAATCAGGACAACGCAATCAGCAGCTTGCGATACTTTGGCCAAAGATTTGAAACATACTGTTCATGTCTCGTATTCCTTAACGGCATACTCGTCAATCTGGAATACGTCCTTCACCCCATTCATATGTTATATAGAATGTCTTATACTGATTACTGTCAGTCCTTCCTTCCACAACTGAATCACTCGGAGGCAGATTAACAAGGTGATAATGTTATATGGATACCCACGAGGGTTAGGGATATGATGACATACTGGTTCAACCTTGCAGTTCAACCAGTGTGTCATGACACCCCAAATCTCCGAGGCAGTCATATAACATGACCACGTTCTTAATCGGTCCCAGGGTAACTCGTGCGAAATCAAGTGTAAATCTCAACGATCAATGCAAGGGGTGTCGCCATAAGTCACCTGCATTGTTGTAACTTCGAGAAGATCCTAATCTTCTCGGAGGTACAACCCTGCAGTCGACCTTATGTCGTCATCCTTTAAATCCGCCTCGAGAAGATCTACCCGAAAACAAGCGTTACGCACTAAAGATTAAATTACTTCTTAAGACTTTTCCCTAAGGTTAGCCATTTCCAATCCCTGGATTCATTTTCTTAAGGCGACCCTCCTCCATTAATCCCATTACTTGGTAGAGGTATTAAGGTCTAGCTTCTATCAAGGAGTCATTAGAATACGTCTGATTCTAAACAACTGATTCAGACAATATCTCATAACCTATGCTTGAGATTGCCACCTGAATTCCATTGATTGCCTACCAGTTCTCTTAACTGAATTTATATCATACTTTTTAGTTTAAAGATATAAATGATTTAGAATCCAATTTACTATTGTCCTGTTATACTTAGGACTAGGGATTAGTAATTCAATCCAACTTGTTTAGCGTTATCTTTTAGGCTCAATTTTAACCTATCCTCTAGAGAGACAATATTTAAATTACAATATTGCATTATCCAGATCAAATTAGAACTACTAAATACTCATAAGAATTTAGTCTAATTACTTACAAGCTTTCATTGTCAATCACAAAAGCATCCATATTATGCAAAGATAACTATGCCTCTTCGTTACGTAAACCGAAGAAGTTCATCATTCATAATTTAATACAACACATAAGTATCAAACGCTTATTTTCATTCCTTTTGAAACTCGTACAATTACATTTATGCAACAGCATACTTGATATAATGCTAACGGAAAAGAAACATCTTTTCACATATAGTACATCCATAAAATCAAGCTGTAATTCATAATAAATCAAATAAACTATCTGATCGGACTGCCAGATCTGCATTGTATTTACCTCTTACGGCAACCATCTGCAAAAATAGTCAACATGAGTCAGTTCAATGAACTGAGCATGATAAGCACTAACTTTTAAAACAATTGCAATCCATCAATTGTTTCCATTAAACACCCTGTTTAAATGAGATCAAATATCCAAAAAGAAAACATATTCAGGCTATGTCCTTGTAATACTAAATGATTACAAACATGTAACTCTATCATTGTTACAGAATAGTCTTAAACACTTTCTAATATTTCTTCAAATATTAAGAAACAAGAACGAATGCATATAAACAATCATTGAATCCAAATCACGACACTGGTCAGATTGTTGCAATCTTCCAAAAAGAAATAACATAACAATTTGGTCTCCTACCAAAACGTTACCAAATTAATTTCCTACTGATAGTTCATTATCAATAATATAAAATAAAGGAAGAGAAAGAATCAATCCATTCTTACTTCCCTTTTTACATAAGTTCATCACTGTACTGCCTTCACTTATGAGAACAGTCATCCAGTATATAAATGAACAAGTTAGACAGGCCGAAATCAAGATCACTGTTCTAAATCACGAAAATAGAAACCCAGCAAATCTCTTGTACAGCAACTAACACATCAACTATCCATAAATCAGTCTGATGTCCAAAACTAGTTTCACCTAAACACAGTAAGGCTTTCGAACCAAGTTCGAAAGCAAGAGCTTCAAGCGTATTGCTGTAACCAACAACTCTATAACATTAAGCCTTTTAAGGTTTCCGAGAAACTATGCTATGGTGACCACACATTGATTCCAATTCATGATCAGTCAATCGAATTGAACAAACAGAAAGGAACTTAGCATACTTATACTTTCTCAGTTTATCGGACTGAACAAACGGAAAGGAACACCATCAATCGATCCCTACCTTGGTGCATGCAAATCCCTAGTGCAACTCACCCAAACAGGGCCAGAACAAAAACAGTCATCAATGACGCATATAAAAATCAGACAAACAATCAAGCTCTTATTTCAACCAAGAAACCCGACTGTACTCTGCCAATAATTTAGCACAAATAGAACAGGTTGAATATGTAGTTGATCACCTAAGGAATCTGTACCACCAAAGCAACATGCAACACAAAGTACTCCAAGAAAATACAGAGGTCTTCAGTACAGATTTTCCTTCAAGTCACTGGATCAACACTTAACAACTGTATATACACATTTTAACTTGAACAGTGACCAAAATAGAAATAGAACATTGAAACGTCTCCTCACAGTCGTTCAGAATTCAATCCTAATAAATCCACTAATACACACTACATACTGATAACGGATTTGCGCCATAATCACAAACCCAACAACAAGTATAAAAATAGAATTAATTGATAAATCCTTCCATGCCATTCAAGACAAACATTCCGAATGAAACAAGTATAAGCAAATCAATATACTCATTCCAAAACAATGAAATAAACTGAGCTGCTTCGAAACCTTCGAACAATTTTCGCAAGGAAAGGCAATACATCCACAAAAAGTCAATACTCAGTATTTACTACAATAACAGTAGCCACAAAACCTGTCTTTTCCACAAGGCTTCCACGACAATATAATAACAAAACTCAAGATGAATCTACATTCACAACAGTAGATTACTGTAAACGATTCAATCATGAAATCCACTGAGTCGTTAAAGACTACGGTAACTCAACAGTTGCCTATTCCAAGCCAGAAATTAGAAAACAATGAAACCCACAAAGTATCATTAGTCGCTGTTAACAAAACCATGACAGAGCTTCGAAAATCTTCAAATGCACAGAACAATCAAATGGTACACCAGTATCATTCCCTACTGTCTCACAACAGCATTGACGATCGAAAGTCGACAGCAAAACAGTGATCTATACCCTTCACAAGTATATTCGACGGGCTCTCGCCAAACAGGCCGAGCATTCAAACCTTTATAAATATAAATCTCTCATATTTAAACCAGAAGGAATACACAACAAACAGAGTTGAAGTTCGATTTCAACAAACACCCAACAAGCGGAAATTGCCAAAAATCGAACCAGAAGAGATACAGAGCCAAAATCAACTAAATCTTCATAGGAAAATTTATCTAATCTTCACAAACAAATGAACAGAGTTGTTTTAATGAAGACATTTGAAAGACAGCAAAATATTTAAAGGATAGGGCCTAACATGCCTGTATTTTGATCGAATTTCCGAAGAAGACCACAGGAAGAGCTCAAACTTCCTTTTCTTTTTCCCAAACACAGCGACCAACAAAATTTCGCTGTCCCGTTTACAATATATCCTCCATGGCAGAGAAAAGAGCCAGAGAAATTCATTCTCGCCATGCAACTCAAAGAGAACTGGTGCGAAGAACCAGTAAACTAGCAGAGAGAGAGAGAGTAGACCGAAAATCGCGATACACCAAACAAACCTTCCAACTTCTCGTTTGCATGCCGTTTCGCGAGCTCCGGGCTCAACTCCCTAAACAATAAATGCCATTAAACCAATTTTCCCGCCTAATCTCTACCCCCACCGACCGCCAAAATTGGCGACAGTCCATCCAAAAACTCAAGTTCACTTCCAGACTTAGTAATTGCCAAGTCTGCCAAGGTTAGCCGCCGCCTAAGCCTCCGCCATCTGCCTGTCCCTCATCCTTATCCTTCCCATTTATTGCCATAGAGAATAGCGCCCATGGTTCGCCACCCTTCAAAGGCCCCTTCTCATAAACTCTTAGTTAGCTAGGTTAGTATCTTAGGTTAGAGTTTTAGGTAAGAACCATGCTAACCATTTGCACTTAGTTATTATTTTAGGATCATAACACATAGCCTAGGTCTAGGTTAGACTAACAATAATCTAACCCCTAGGTTAGGTTATTGTTTTAGGTTACTAACCCTTAGTAATTCAGTTTGGTCCTTCTCCTGAAAACTCGGAGAGACCTGCATCATACTTTCTAGAACAGAGTCACTCCTGTTCTTATTACAGAATTGTATGTCAATGAATTATTACCTGGTCTTTAATCGAGACCTTCCAGATATACCAGATATCGGGAACCGTTTCATTTCTCAAGATCTGCCTGAGTCATACTCCTGACCAGCTTACCAAATGCTTCCATACCTTGCAACCTGTTCAAGGTTCGTGATCTAATTTTATCACTTCACAAAATTAAAGCATTACTTGGATCAATTCCTTTGGTCCAAGTCTAGATATTATTGATGAATACCTGTATAATTCATTCCGTGATCAGATTAATATTCAGTCACAAGATGAAATAAATAAAAGAGTCTATTAATATTTTGACTCAGTCAAGATCTGCAATCTGCAAGAAATTTAATACATATCAAGCATGATTTCCGAATCGAGGTACACAATCCATTTACTAGAAATCACATATCAACACTTGAATGCTTAGGAGAAAGTAACAACAGTTCAGGGTGTTACAATTGTTGCCATAGTCTGCTGCAATCAAATTGCATATCCAAGCTATGTTCACTTGTGATATACCTCTTCCAACTACATTACAACTACACTTCCTTCAATCTTCCATCTCTCAAGCACATTCTCCGATGTTGCCTTTGCATTCCCAATTCCTTGGACTCATATGGACACACAGAGAAAGAAAGGATAAAATGAGGGGACAAGTCATCACACAACTAGATTTACCTCTATTTTATGAATTCTAGGTTGGAGTTGTTTTATTTCCTTCATTGCTGCAATTTATCATTATTACATCATATCAAATAGATTAGAAATAATTTTCCTTGCATTTTCAAGTAATTAGTTAATTTCCAAGAGGGTTTAAATCATTAATAACAGTTCCCGGGGATGGATTCTCTTCTTCCCATCTCTGTGGATATTAAGGAGAGAATATCTGTAGGAGGTTTTCTACATATCATAGATCATTTGTAAAAGTTCTTGTTTTAAGTTATTCTAGTTTCAATACACTCAACATAGGTGAATAACCACACCGGATTATTTTTCTTATTTAGTTTTAGTGTAGAAGTAGATTTGATTATTTAGAATAAAACAAAATTATTGTTTGTGATTGTAATATTTCAGTTTTGTGATTTTTTAGATTAGTTTCCTTTTAAGCAAGTAACATAGATTGTTATTTTCATCTTAGTTAATTTGGACACTTCAAACTAGTTCAACATTGAGATTTAGTTAGACAAACCATAGGGAATTTATGCTACCTGTTCATAGCCTCTAAATCTCCCCTTTGCCAACTCAACTACTAGGAGATCACACTACCAGATCTTAGTCATTAATCCTGCTATAGTTAGCTACACAAATTTCCACATCAAATTCCCTAGCATGACCTTAGGGGTTGAGTGCAGTTGAAGGTTGCATGTCAATTTTCATTCGTAGAGTGCCCTAGCGTCAATGACCCCAAACTAGCCGTAAATATCTAGATTGTAAGATGCAAATGGTGGATGGAATAGAATGAATACAACCATTCCTATGTAGTGTGATGTAGAATAGTACCAAAATGCAGTCTCTTACCTTATGTACATAGTTAAACCTTATTATAAATATTCCTCCCTTAAGATAGTGTGTATGTTGTGTTTATATAGGGATCTCTTTCTCAAATTTCAACACTAATGACCTGACATGTTGACTAGTGCCTAGGGAATGGGAGAACAAACCATAAATACTGACCTCAAACTTCTAAATTAAAATTAGGTATGATTAGGACCAGGGGACCCAAAAATGAGGACTAGGAGCCCTGTGTGCCCCAATCCCTTCCTAGGTGCCCTAGTCAAAGACTAGAGATGATAACTAAGTAAATAATGACAACTAAGACTCATCAAGAGAACTATAAATGTGCAAACAAGTCTTGACTATGCAAGACACATAATGAGAATGACCAACTGGACCGATGACAAGACTAGAGGATGGGTCATTGGTGAAAACTTTTCTCAAACAAGATACATATATAAAACAACATACTTGGTGGTATAATTATAGTACTAAGTGTTGAGCATGGAAAATTAACTAAGTCCCCGAGAACAAAGGTTTGCACACATAAGAGGCATTATAGAATAAATGCACAAAATGATGTACCCACAAGGAGGATAGGCTTTACACACTAGAGTTAGACAGGAATGCACACAAGAAGAAGAATGAATGGATAGTACACTTAGCCAATTTTGGGGCATGATGCTAAGAATAAGCATTGAATATATAGGAATTAGGTTAGATGTGCCTTCATGCACAAGGCATCCATGGAGTGCCAAATAATTTAGTGAAGAGGCGATTCAAACTAATTATATCTATTTAAAATAGAAGAATGAAGGAATACCATGTAATCAAGACTGTTTTAGGAAATACAGTTCCACACAAACGCACTTTGGAAGTCAAGTTAAGTGAAATAACGTGTGTTAAAATAATGCATGAAGAGTTTTGGAAAACACGCGCAAGACCATCACCCATGCATGGCAGTAGTCATGGGGATCGCTACCTGGCCAGCAAAGTGGTCCTATATATATATATATTCATGGTTTAGGGATCAAGGATTTGTTAGAGTTATGTTTTTTGTTTATGGGTGCACATGACTTATGGTAACATTACTATGTATGTATTCAGCTTCTATGTTTCACAGTAATTAATGCAATGGATATTGTTTGCTAACATATCTATGACTAGTTCTTGTATGGTAAACCTAATTTTGATTCTTGTATAAGTTATTCTTACATATGGTTATGATCTAGATCTATTTATGGTTTATCACTGCATTGTTATTATGGATCTAGAATATATCTATGTGTGTGCTTATCATGCTAACTCCTTGACAAAGCTTCCATAAAAGAGGAACAGGTACCCTTTTTTACTTCAGGTGAACACTCAAATGTGGCTGAGTGATGTGCCAACGCACCTTGGGATGTTTGGTAAAATAAAAGAATACATTTTGGTTCTTTTGTCGAGACCTATTTTCAAGTTATTCAAGAATGTTGCATCTTTGTCAAGACGTGTTGGTTGACTTTGGTCGGCATTGAGGATTGGTTAGAGAATTTAGAGGAAGAGTATGCTCACATATTTAACATAGGACCTTATTTTGATGCATGCATGGTGGTTGAAAAAATATATACCATGAAATTTAGGAGATGTTATGTTCCTATTTTCCTATAGATTTGTATGAGTGGGTGATAGCATACACATCGAAGAGAAATTGGAGGTATAGAGAACTTTTTTAGACACAGGAAGAATTCCAGGATCTACATGATGCTGATCTAACTTGGACATGTGTTGTAGATCATTGGTGGGGTGGTCTTTTGAATAGACACATTTTGGAGTACACAATTTCTACTTATTCTTGTCTAGAAGTTACCAAGTTTTAGTTCATGCATGAACCTAGAGGATCTTACTTGTGAACTATTCCTTTAGCAATTAGGATCTTGATCGTTACCCTGGAATTCGAACAACTTCCTATGGCTAGTTATACCCCACCATACATAGGATCAAGAGCATGTGAGGTGAAAGATGGTGGACTTGGCGATAGAAAGGAAGAGAGAAGAAAGGTGGATTAAGTTTAATGAGGTGTGTGAGAGGTATTTGGAGAAGAAGCATGAAGTTGCAAAATGAATGGTATTGTGGAGAGGTATGGCTTGTCAAGGATTCGAGATCTCACGTAGAGGATGTGGGTGCGGAGCATCAAGAACTCCCCATTTGGGTAAGAATGGAAGACAACCCTCTTCAACCTGAGGTGATAATGTGCTTTGGTGGAAACCTCAAGGACCCCAAGCACGTTTTTGATCCCCCGACAACCTATCCCTTGTGTTTGGTTTCCCGGTCTCTCTATAATAGTTATTGATAAGCAAGCTAGTGTGTGTGGTATATTAGAGATAGATTTTATTTTCCATTAAGTTCAGGAGTTTATAAGATACCTTATACATATTTGGAGGCACATTCATCATCCGTATTATTTGGAGGTCTAGTTGGAGGTACATTTTTAGTGCATTATCAACACGTAACGTGGGCACGTAGAACATTAGTATTATGTCTTCAATTAGTACAACTCCGTAGACCATGGTAGTTCACTTTAGCACAACTGTTGGGACACAAGGTAGTGTATCCTCCGGTCTATTTCCCACTATGGGAGGAGGATCAAGGGGATCGAGATGGTTTGGTATCTAGTGGATCTTGTGGTTACGGAGGAGGAGGAAACACATGAGGTAATATAGGTTTTGGATCTAGTGGGTATGGTTTACACCAACCGCAACAATTATATTTTGAGATTTCCCTTTTTCTCCTAGAATACAAAGGAATTGAAGATGTCATTGAGCACATGCATATGTGTGAGATACTATGGCACGCTAAGGGGATTATAGCTCCTGAATGTAAGTAAAGTTATTTTGCTACTACTTTGTAAGGGTGCACGCATAGCTGGTACATGAAATATTATCCGAAATAGACTTGTGTAGATAATACCGCACTATGTGATACTTTCTTAATAGAGTTCCACATACTTAAGTTTGAGCAGAAAAGCATTAGCGCACTTAAGGACATCAAGTAGGGCATGGATGAGAGCATAAGGGAGTATAATGCCCTCTTTAAAACTTTATTATCAAATTTGTCTTACAAAATTCACCCGAGTCAACATGCTTAATGGTTTTTTGGAGGCTTGATCACCCCTTTCGAAGCTATCTCTCACACAAGACTTATACTGAGACTGTGTGAGGTGCTTGAGGAGTCTTTTTACACTGAGGTAGTTGGGAGCATAGACACTAGAGTTAGCCCTTTTTGGAGGCTCGGATTGCAGCTATGGAAAAAAATTAGAAAATTTTTCACCTAATTCAACTCATGAGACATACAGTGGTATTTGATTCATGGATTATGAAGTAGAAGGACATACTAAGGATATTTTTACTCATAAATTAGTGCATGCCATGTTGCTAGACTACGAGATCTATCACATGAACAAGATTCTAGTAGTTTCCCATTGTTTGCAACGCGCGATAAGGAAAAACTTGTCCTGTTACTATAATATTTACAGGTATACTAATCATGATACTGAGAGAATTACAAAGTTGATTGATCGATTCATAATGCCTTTGATACACAGTTTCTACTTATTCTTGTCTAGAATTTATCGAGTTTTAGTTCATGCATGAACCTAGAGGATCTTACTTGTGCACTATTCCTTTAGCAATTGAGATCTTGATCGTTACTATGGACTTGGAACAACTTCCTATGGCTAGTTATACCTGACCATGCACGGGATCAAGAGCGTGTGTGGTGAAAGATGGTGGACTTAGCGATAGAAAGGAAGAGAGAAGAAAGGTGGATTAAGTTTAATGAGGCATGTGAGAGGTATTTGGAGAAGAAGCATGAAGTTGCAAAATGAATGGCATTGTGGAGAGGTATGGCTCGTCAAGGATTGAGCTCACGTAGAGGATGTGGATTTGGAGAATCTAGAACTCCCCATTTGGGTAAGAATGGAAGACAACCCTCTTCAAGCTGAGGTGAGAATGTGATGGTGGAAACCTCGAGGACCCCAAGCACGTATTTGATCCCCCGACAACCTATCCCTTGTGTTTGGTTTCCCGAGTCTCTATAATAGTTATTGATAAGTAAGCTAGTGTGTGTGGTATATTAGAGATAGATTTTATTTTCCATTAAGTTCGGGAGTTTATAAGATAGCTTATACATGTTTGGAGGCACATTCATCATCTGTATTATTTGGAGGTCTGGTTGGAGGTATATTTTTTAGTGCATTATCAACACGTAACGTGGGCACGTAGAACATTAGTATTATGTCTTGAATTAGTACAAATTCGTATACCATGGTAGTTCACTTTAGCACAACTGTTGGGACACAAGCGATCTATTTCCCACTATGGGAGGAGGATCAAAGGGATCGGTGGTTTGGTATCTAGTGGATCTTTTGGTTCGGAGGAGCAGGGAACACATGAGGTAACATATGTTTTGGATCTAGTGGGCATGGTTTGCACCAACCCCAACAATTATATTTTGAGATGTCCTTTTCTCCTAGAATAAAAAGGAATTGAAGATGTAGTTGAGCACATGCATATGTGTGAGATACTATGGCACTCTAAGGGGATTATAGCTCATGAGTGTAAGGAAATTTAGTTTGCTACTACTTTGCAAGGGTGCATGCATAGCTGGTACACGAAATATTATCAAAAATAGACTTGTGTAGATTATACCACACTATGTGATGCTTTCTTAGCAGAGTTCCACATACCTAAGTTTGAGAAGAAAAGCATTAGCGCACTGAAGGACATCAAGTAGGGCATGGATGAGATCATAAGGAGTATAATGCCCTCTTTAAAACTTTATTATCAAATTTGTCTTACAAAATTCACCCGAGTCAACATGCTTAATGGTTTGTTGGAGGCTTGACCACCCCTTTTGAAGCTATCTCTCACACAAGACTTATACGGACTGCGTGAGGTGCTTGAGGAGTCTTTTACACCGAGATAGTTGGGAGCATAGACACTAGAGTTACCCCTTTTTGGAGGCTCGAATTGCAGCTACGGAAAAAAATTAGAAAATTTGTCACCTAATTCAGCTCATGAGACATACGGTGGTATTTGGTTCATGGATTATGAAGTAGAAGGACATACTAAGGATATTTTTCCTCATAAATTAGTGCATGCCATGTTGCTAGACTATGAGATATATCACATGGAACAAGATTCTAGTAGGTTCCCATTGTTGCAACGCGCGATAAGGAAAAACATGTCCCTGTTACTATAATATTTACAGTCTACTAATAATGATACAAAGAATTACAGGTTGATTGATCGGATTCATAATGCCTTTGATACACGTTTCTACTTATTCTTGTCTAGAAGTTACCAAGTTTTAGTTCATGCATGAACCTAGAGGATCTTACTTGTGCACTATTCCTTTAGCAATTAAGATCTTGATCGTTACCATGGACTTAGAACAACTTCCTATGGCTATTTATACCCCACCATGCACAGGATCAAGAGCATGTGTGGTGAAAGATGGTGGACTTGGCGATAGAAAGGAAGAGAGAAGAAAGGTGGATTAAGTTTAATGAGGCATGTGAGAGGTATTTGGAGAAGAATCATGAATTTGCAAAATGAATGGCATTGTGGAGAGGTATGGCTCATCAAGGATTCAGAGCTCATGTAGAGGATGTGGATCTAGAGCATTTAGAACTCCCCCATTTGGGTAAGAATGGAAGACAACCTCTTCAAGCTGAGGTGAGAATGTGCTGGTGGAAACCTCGAGGACCCCAAGCACATATTTGATCCCCTAACAACCTATCCCTTGTGTTTGGTTTCCCAGTCTCTATAATAGTTATTGATAAGCAAGCTAGTGTGTGTGGTATATTAGAGATAGATTTTATTTTCCATTAAGTTCAAGAGTTTATAAGATAGCTTATACATGTTTGGAGGCACATTCATCATCTATATTATTTGGAGGTCTGGTTGGAGGTATATTTTTAGTGCATCATCAACACGTAACGTGGGCACGTAGAACATTAGTATTATGTCTTGAATTAGTACAAATTTGTAGACCATGGTAGTTCACTTTAGCACAACTGTTGGGACACAAGGTAGTGTATCCTCGGTCTATTTCCCACTATGGGAGGAGGATCAAGGGGATCAGGTGGTTTGGTATCTAGTGGATCTTGTTGTTCTGGAGGAGGAGGGAACACATGAGGTAACATATGTTTTGGATCTAGTGGGTATGGTTTGCACTAACCCCAACAATTATATTTTGAGATTTCCCTTTTCTCCTAGAATATAAAGGAATTGAAGATGTCATTGAGCACATGCATATGTGTGAGATACTATGGCACTCTTAGGGGATTATAGCTCCTGAGTGTAAGTAGAGTTAGTTTCATACTACTTTGCAAGGGTGCACACATAGCTGGTACACGAAATATTATCCGAAATAGACTTGTGTAGATAATACCACCCTATGTGATGCTTTCTTAGCAGAGTTCCACATACCTAAGTTTTAGAAGAAAATCATTAGCACACTTAAGGACATCAAGTAGGTCATGGATGAGAGTATAAGGGAGTATAATTCCCTCTTTAAAACTTTATTATCAAATTTGTCTTACGAAATTCACCCGAGTCAGCATGCTTAATGGTTTGTTGGAGGCTTGATCACCCCTTTCAGAAGCTATCTCTCACACAAGACTTATACAGCACTGTGTGAGGTGCTTGAGGAGTCTTTTTACACCGAGGTAGTTGGGAGCATAGACACTAGAGTTAGCCCATTTTTGGAGGCTCGGATTGCAGCTATGGAAAAAAATTAGAAAATTTTTCACCTAATTCAGCTCATGAGACATACAATGGTATTTGATTCATGGATTATGAAGTAGAAGGACATACTAAGGATATTTTTCCTCATAAATTAGTGTATGCAATGTTGCTAGACTACGAGATCTATCACATGGAACAAGATTCAAGAAGGTTCCCATTGTTGCAACACACGATAAGGAAAAACATGTCCTGTTACTATAATATTTACATGTATACTAATCATGTGATACGTAGAATTACAGTTGATTAATCGAGATACAAGTGTGGGAGATCTTGGGTGTGCCTTCCTAGAAAAAGAAAAAGGAAATATGGTTTACATGATTGATGATGACAAAGTGGAGAATTTGGATGTTGATAATACTATGGTTACGCATGAGGTATTAAACAATATAGATGAGAAGATGTCCATGTATCATGAGCCTATGAAAATGAAGAAGTTCAACATTAGGATAAATGCTAAACCTAAGGAGGCCATCATTAGTGATTACTGGTCTGACTCAGAGGTCATAAAAATCTTTGAGTTATTGCACAATTTCTAGGACTTATTTTCTAGGGGATATCATAAGTTGAAAGGGTAAATCACTCTCTGGGTGAAATGTGGATCAAGCTAAAGGAAGGTGTGAACCTAGTTAGGAATAGCACTTACAGGATGAATCCTAATCTACATGTCAAGGTAAAGGAATAAATTGATAAGATGTTGAAATCTGGAATCATTGAGCTCACTAAGGAGTCAGATTGGGTTATCCCTATGGTGATAGGTATAAAGAAATATGGAATGATAATAATTTGTGTGGATTATGGGGAATTGAATGTTGCATGCGTAATAGATCCCTTTCCCACACCCTTTACTAAAGATATTTTGGAATGCATTGCAGGACGCAAGATCTAGTCCTTCACTAATAGATTTTTTGGATATCATCGGTGAGGATTGCTGAAGAGGATCAAGAGAAGACAAATTTCATTATCGAGTGGGAATTTTTGTATACACAGTTATGCCTTATGGATTAAAGAATGCACCAAGTCTTTTTGTGCATTGTTATGTAATAATTTAAGGACTTCATTTATAAATTTTTGTAGGTCTACTTGGATGATTGGAAAATTTATGGGCTAGTTAAAGATCATTATAATAATTTAAGTCTTATATTTAAGAGGTTTTGAAAATTGAGCATGTCCTTAAACATTAAGATGTGCATTTTTTCTACACCCTTTAGGACTTTTTGGGACATATTATCTGTAAATAAGGCTTGTTGGTAGACCCTGCTAAGGTTGTTGTTATTTTGGGCTTAGAGAAACCTACTAACCAGAGCGAGGTGTATGGATTCTGGGGTACATAGGTTATTTTAGAAATTTTATCAAAGTTTATACTATGATTGTCATGCCCTTGGAGGAATTGTTGAAGAGTAAGGGAAATTTCCATTGATGTGAAGCACAATAGTGATCCTTTGAAACATTGAAGGAAAGGCCTTCTACACCACCTATTCTTCACTTTTTTCATGGACCAAACCTTTTCATGTGCATGTGGACACCTCTAGCATGGCCATTGGTGTAGTATTAGCCCATCCCAAAGAAGGTATTGTTGATTGTTCTATTTGTTTTACAAGCATGAATTTGACCCTAGTTGAACATAAATATACAACTCGAGTGCAAGGCGTTGTCCATGATTTACGCACTGCATAAGTTTCGACAATACTTGCTGGTAACACCTTTTATTTTCTATACAAATCACATGGAACTTAAGTACTTAGTGAACAATCTCACTTTGCAGGGGTGCATATGTCATTGGATTTTGTTGTTTCAGGAATTTGACTTTACAGTAGTAGTTAAGCTAGGAAAGAGAAATTCTAGACCAGATCATTTATCAAGGATTAATTCAATGAGGATGCATAGAGCATTGAGGATATAATTGTGGATGCAAATCTATTTAGATTGAACTACGCACCCTCTGACTTAGAAGATGTTGCTATATTTCTACATACTTGTGTGGTGTCTGAAGGGATGAAGATTTTAGAGAAGAAATAACTTTCCATACGCGTCGTGCCTTATATGTTGATTAGTGGATACTTATAAATAATAGTTCGGGATGACGTTTTGCATAGATGTGTTCCTGAAAATGAGCAAAAATCTATTATGGAGGAAGCTCATGAGGGAATTGTTGGTGGCCATTATGTAGGAGATTTTACCTTGTGAAATTTTTTTCTTTGATGGCATATGATGGGAAAAATTGTATAAGGATTGTAAATAATATTGTAAGGCCTATGATCATTTTCAAAGTGCCTTAGAAATCCTAGGTAAAGAGATGAAATTCCTTTGAGGCTTAATGCTAGTGCATAACTTTTTGAAAAGTGAGAATTGACTTTATGGGTCCTATTTCCCCACCCACACGCAGGACTGGATCACACTACATTATAACTTGTACATATTATCTTACAATGTGGGTAGAAGCAACACCTACAAAGGATTACATGTAGCTACAACAACATAATTTTTGTGGGAGAACATTATCAGCGGTATGGATGTCCATTAAGTTTGACAAGTGATAGGGGCACTCATTTTCTTAATGAGACTATCAAGATATTATTGGTAGAATTTATGGTGGCACACCATAAAACAACACCCTATCACCCATAGGAAAATGACACTGTTGAGGCTTTCAACAAGATATTGGGACATACATTGAAAAATATTTGTGATGTTGGAAGGAAAGATTGGGATGATAAAGTATTTTTATACTTTGGGCATACATGACAACTTACAAAATATTGAAAAAAGCCACACACTTTTAGTTGGTATTTGGTGCAGAGGTTGTTTTGCCTATGGAATTCATGTTACCTTCTCTCTTGTGTATTGCGTGCATAAGAGGTTTAGATGATGAAAAATCATTATAGGAACACATTGATAAACTGATGTAGTTGGATGAAAGGTGCACCATTTTCAGATGGAGTCAAAACATAAAAAGGCTAGGTAGAAGGCATGTCATGATAAGCATAATAAGGATAAAAAGCCGTAAGTTTGATAGATGGTTCTTCTTTATGACTCTAATTTTTTTTGTCATCCTAGGAAATTGAAGGTGTATTTGTTAGGACCGTATGTTTTGACTTATATACTTGATTTAAGAGCTTCCCATTACATGCACTAGATGGGACACAGTTTCCTTATTACTTTCATGAGAGTAGGTTGAAGCCCTACCAAAAATAATTCTTCTCGGTGTTTGTAATAAGGAAGTATTTCCATTTAGATTAGATTTCTTTTAATAAATTCCTTTATGTGTTTCCTTTCATCATTGTTATGCTTTGTCAATTTAGCTATTTTTTTGTAATAAATACATTTGTGCACCGTAGCGTATGATTACATTAGGTAATTTCATGTACATAGGATCGAGCATTCCTTAGTACGGGGTGTATTGAAGGAATATAATGGAAACAAGATCACACATGAGGGATCCTAAGTACCGAGAAGAGCATGTGTAGTGATGGTGATGTTGGTTGTTGAAAAATGGTGACAAGATGTCATAAGGAAGATGGTGATAATAAGGACGATGCCAAGGGAAAAATCCATGTAAACACACAAGTAAATGTGAGGTTGGAAATGGAAAGGAGAACTACTTAGAATATGTTGCAGAGGTTGATGTACTTTGGCACTGGGAGTGCTCGAAAGGAGGTCTGCATTCGGTGTAGTTTGTGTGTTAGAGGGTTCACGAGGTTACATGCGTTAGACGTGCGAGGGAGGATGCTTGGAAAAAATAGACATTCGAATTAACTATGGCAAAGTATGGTGGCATTGTAATTAATGTAGTAAAAATTGAAAATACTATAAATAAAGGGTCGTGGTAAGTCATTTTTACCTTGTGAAAAATTGGGAAAATTTTTGTGTGAGCTAGGTATCCTTGTGAGTTTTTGTGAATGATGGAGTGCAAAGGTAAATATCTAGGAAACAGATTGTAAAAAATAGCATGGTCAGTGTGCAGGAGAGTTTGTGGAAGAACTGTGGTTTGAATGGTGTAGTGTGAAGGAAAGAAGGGTTTTCTGGTTAGGGTTTTGAAAACTAGGGCATGGTTTTTGGATTTTGCATAGGAAAATTGTGATTAAGGGTTTGAGGCATCGAGGAACAAAAAAAAAGGTATAAATTATAAATTAACCAACCAAGAATGGCACCAAGGATGGAAATAATGGTATCACCTAAGAAAAAGGGTAAGGGTAGAGAAAAAGAAAGTACAATGGTAAATTTTTAATGAGGAGTGGTATTCAGAAATGTAATACCCAGATGGGGTATTGTTGGGGATGGAGTGGGTGTCCCACATAAGAAAAATGGTTATAAGTGATTATAACCATCAAACTGATTAAATAGAAATAGATTTAACATTGGAACTGGTTCAAACTAGAGGAAAGAAGATGGCCAACAAAAAACCAATTTATGATGATTTGGTACAGAAGGTTTTGGAGAAGGCCGGGTTGTTACAAATTTATGAGCTACCATTTTCCTAGAAGCACTAGAGAGATATTGTACCATTGGCTGATGTCGTGCATTCATGAATATTACGTTTAATTTGTGAGAAGGATAATGTGCATAACCCCATAGTTGATCTCCAAGTTCACTAGACTCATCTATACCAGGGAATCATTCGATGATGACTTGGGTGACAATGAAGTTGTAAAAGAAACAACCAAAGAATATGAGTACAAGAAAGGTGGGTGCACCTTTGATATTTCAAAGATCAGTGATCTAATAATGAATATGTTCACGCACCTGCTTACCAAACTAAATGGATAGGAAAGGTGGACCCAAGTCAATAAGAGGTGGTTGAATGTATGCAAGAAGATAGTTGAGGGGACCATCTACAACATTTTGGCCTATATAGTAGAGGATATTATTGATGTCGTGTGAGATGGAGATAAGATAATGTATGGAAACATATTTATTTTTATTATATTCTCTAAGATTGGGGTGCCCAATGGGCTGAAAGATAACATATGGGAGTACCCTAAGGAAGACCCCTCCCTTGCCAAGAGATTTGCTGCTTATACTTGTGATACTATGACACCAGCATACAAAGTGCGCTTAGATAAATGGTAGAATCAGATGCACGATGCCTTCGGTGCAAGTGGAGGATTCCTAAACAATTTTCAACTCGGTGAAGGATGAAGCTGAATTTGTAGTTTATCAATAATTTTGTATTGGCAGGTTCACTCTGACCGATGGCACTAAGAGCCCATGGTGAAAATTACCTTTTGCCTTTATAGCATAGTATTTCCAAAGCATAGTTAAAAAATTTAAAGAGGAAAATAAGTTGAGATTTGATCTAAGTGAGGTAGACCAGGAGCATCATGAGATGCGTCGTACACTTTTCTACCTAAATAAATGTGCTGTGGAAAGATATGTCTCACATGACATACATATGCTTAAGCCAATTATAATACCGATTGCTAGGACAACTGCAACAAGATTTTATATTCATCTGCAACCAAATTTTGTTGAAGGAACGTATATAGAAGATGATGTTAGTATACCTAAAGACCCTTCAGAGAGAAGGAAGGTGGAGACAAAGAAGAGAGGTAGGGAAGATAATCCTACAATGAGTAGAGTACAAAGCACACATGAAGGCTAGGCCACAGGGACAAAGGAGACATGTACATGTATGAGTACTTATAATGAAGGAGGAAGAAGTGTCCAATGATGAAGAAGCAGAGGATAGTTCAAATTTTGGACTCGAAAATATGGCGATATTGAAGAATGAAGAAATAGAGGGGGAGGAAGAATGGGAGCCTAGGGATAACCCCCTGTATACACTGTGCATGAGTCTAGTGAGGATTAGAGCATGCCTTTGGAGGATGATCGAGAGGTAGAAGTGGATGGAGAAGAAGAAGTTGGGACCAATACACAAAAGACTACATGTGTTTCGGCCTAGAGTTAGAGACCGTTGTGGAATGAGAAGTCACAAGGATCATACGGAACTTGGTTGATTAAGAGGTAGAGTGCAACATGGAAGAGGAAGAAGAAAAAGAGAAAGGTGGGAGTTTGGGAGGAGAAACAAGTTTGGTGGTAGGGTTCCCAAAGGGTGTGCACATGAGAAATAGATGCACATACACCCCTTAAGGACCTACTATGTCCTATGATGTAGATCCCAACAAAGTATTGCATGATTGTTACCAAATCATGGTACCGACTAACCATATTTTTAGTGGGTCATATTTTAATAAATAAAGTGCATTGCCATGCATGAGAAAAAAAAAAAAATCCACGGGCTTTTGGGTCTTGTTAGTGTAAATCAGCAGCACCCCTAGATGTTTTCTCAGATTTCTAGTTTGATAATGGACATCCAGTGTGATTGCACAACATTGAATCTTTTCCCAAGTGTGGGACTTGCAAAATTGGGAAAAGAATCTCCAGATTAAAGGTTGGTTCCTTCACTCCTCTGATCAGGTATATGCATGAACTTTGTAGAGGTTTAATACTAGATCCTACTCTAAATTCCAAGGAGACAGAGATAAAGGATGTAGAAGAAATAAAACTAAGTGAAAGTGGTGATACACCAAGGGAGTGGTGAACATCTACTTTGCAAAATTGACACAGATCATAAGAAATACAACACAAAATATGCACAGATTGCTAGAATGTAATGAGAGATCAAAATACAATGATAAACACATGAGAGGATTGAGAAAATCAATCACAGAACATACATTATCATTCCCAAGTCCAATACAATGCATTACAATGGCCAGGAGGCAAAAATATGTGTTATAGTCTATATGAGAGGTATGAAACTCTACAAATCCACCTGCTGAGGAAGAAAAGAGAGCTTGCAAGAGAAAAATATGTCCAACCCTTTACAAATGAGCCAAATCTGGCTTTTATGGTCAAGCAGAAGGAGAGAAAGCAAAAATGTGGGAAAAATGGATTTATGAACTCAACCACCAACCAAATCCCTCAAATTTCACTCTGCAAAGTGATGGGCTTCATGGATGAACCCATACTTAGAAGTACATTGTTCTGCAGATCCAAAAATGACCATACTTCATTAAATTTGGTGGTTGAAAGTCAATTCTATGTTTTTTCCTTTCAGGACGTTTCTCCATTTTTCTCCCACAATTCTCCATCAAAATACAAAAATAGACCCTCCATCATGTAGAGAATTTCACCAGATTTCCAATGACACCAAGAAGACAAAACTCTGAGATTTGGATCGAAAGTTTTTCCCCTTTGAAGATTTAGGGAAAAAAATAGGGCAAAAAATGGGTTGGTGGGATGAAAGTTTAAAATTTCCCTTTTTTGAATTTTTGGAAAATTTTCCCAAAAGTTCCCCCCGCCACTCCAATGCCACATGGCATGTCTTGATTAGATGTGGGCTTCACATGATCATTTTACGCCTTTTGAGATTTTGGAAAATTTTCCTTTGTCGCTCCACGCCTTGCTGCTCCAATGCCACGTGGCACTCTCTGATTGGACACGAAACTTAGCTAGTTTTCTTCCCCCTGTGGGCCCGCGGGCCAAAATTCTCCTTTGTGCCTTTGGAAACACTTTGGTGAAATTTTAAAATTTCTCCCACGCCCGACCTTCGCCGAGATGAGGACACATGTCATCTTCTGATTTACGCGGGCCTTAATCAAATCTTTTCCCTTTATGGGCCCGCCTTAAGATTTTGTCACCACATGGACATGTGGCATGTTTTGATTGGCATGGGCCATCAAGGGCATAGTTTTATTGCACCATTTTCCACACTTAGCAAAAATGGAAAAAATACCCCGCACCTCCGCCTCTCGCTGGTCTATGAACACGTGGCATCTCCTCATACGCTGCAGGCCTTCGGGTCGAGATTTTTCTTTTGCGCCAACTTTGGAAATTTTTATAACTTCTCCCCGCCCGTTCGACCTTTGACGGCCCCTTGGACACGTGGCAGCCTCTTATTGGTTAGCGGAGCTTCGGACCAAAATTTTTATTTTCACCCCGCCGACCCCTTGGTGAAAATTTCTAATTTACCTCCGCCAACCCACTATCCCACCGCCACGTGGTGCTCTCTGATTGGGCGTGGACCTTCCTAGGGAAAATTTCCCTCCAAAACTCCACCGAGCCATAACTTGCAAAATATGAGGAGTTAGAAGGAAAACTTTACCTTTTTGGAAAGCTAAGAAAATTCTCTATCTGATGAAGCCATTTCTAGAAAATTTTGAGTTCCTAAAAAGTGAAAAAATTTGACTGAGGCACAAGGAAGGAAGAAATGAAAGAGAGTTAGCCAAAAAATAAGCAAGGGGCTTATTTTGGATAACAATTTTGGTGACTCAGAGGGGTCATCTGCCTATTGGATGAAGTTACCAGTTTCTGAAATAATCCATTGGGCATGGAGTCATCAAATTAACTACTTGGTACCCCCAACTCATTAGAAAAATTCCAAGAAGAAAGATTGTGAGAGTAGAACATCACTTGATCTAGAACATGGCCTCGTAAAAATGCATCCTTGGGACAGCAAGCTTGTGCCAAAGCACTTAGGGAAATGTAAAACTAAGCTACAATAGAACAATGTGCACAAGCACTTGGAGGAATGAAAATCTAAGCTAATATGTACAAGGTGGAGAGTTTCCCTTCTAGTAGCAATGCTTTAGATGGATTCCATTAACTGGAATCTGTAGTTCTCCACCATCCAATGTAGAAAATTGGAATGCATTTTTGTTCTTACATTTTGTGACCGTGTAGGGGCCACTCCAAATGGCATCAAAATTTGAATGCTTTCCTGGCTTTGCTTGGTCTGCATCCTATTTCAACACTAGATCTCCAACTTGGAAGGTTCTAGCCTTAGCTTTCCTATTAAAGGTTCTCTTGATCAAGGTTTGGTCCTTCTCCATTGCTTGGGCTACATGCTCTCTAATTTCTTGGAGCTCCATCAATTCTGCATACCTAACCTCCATGGGTTGAAACTCCAACAACTCCAATTGTTTCATGAGTTCCAATTTTGGCAACTTAAGTGACATGGGAAAGATTTCCTCTCTTCCATAAACAAGTCTGAATGGAGAGTTACTTGTGGATCTCTTGGGAGTTATCCTATCAGCCCACAAGGTTGATTTCAATTTGGTGTGCCAAGTCCTCTGATTTTCATCAAGAGTCCTCTTGATGATCTTTAATAAGTTCTTGTTGGTAGACTCAGCTTGGCCATTACCTTGAGGGTAATAATTTGATGAAGTGCTCAAATAAATCCCATTTTTAACAGCCCATTCAGTTACCTTTGATCCTATGAATGCCAAAGCATTATCTGATATTATAGTGGCAGGTATACCAAATTTGGTTACTATCCCCTCATAGAAGTCTAGAATGCTAGATTCATTTTCCTCTTTGAGTGCCACCGCCTCAATCCATTTGGTGAAGTAGTCTGTTGTATTTAGAATCCACTTGTGTATTTGGCTTGAGTTTGGGTTAATGACTCCAATGAAGTCCAAACCCCATTGCATGAATGGCTGGTCAACTGAAATTGGGTGCAATGGAAGGGTTGCTAATCTTTCCTTGCCTGTGAAGAATGCACAATTTTTGCACCTCTTGATCCATGCATAACAATCACCAAACACCTTGGGCCAATAATAGCCAACCTTCATAATCTTGAGGGCTGTCACTCTTGGAGAAAAATGACCCCCAGCTGATCCACCATGGAACTCTTCTAGCATTCTATTAATTTGGTTTGTCCCAATGCATCTCAACAACACTCCATTTACATCCTTCTTGAACAAAACACCATCAACAAGTGCATATGGGACAACCTGCAATCTAAAGTGTCTTCTCTTGGTTTTTTCATCTCTAGAGGGCATAGGCCTGTTTGTAGGAAGTGCATTATGTCTTGGGTCTAGAAAGGAGTGAGGACACCATCATTCTCCTCTTGAATGCTTCTTGGTTCTTGGTTGTCTTGCAACGCCAAAACAACATCCTTCCCATTTCTTGCTTCCATTGATTTGCTCAAGACCATCTACTCACATAATCCCTTTCCTCGGACCATCTTGGTGACTTTGATCTCAATTTCATACTCCATGACACGAGTAATCCACTATGCATGTTTTTCATTTAGGTATTTGTTGAGGAGGAAGTCCTTAACTCCCACATGAGAAACCAGCAGTTGAACCTTGTTGTTTGAAACTAGATGCTTAAATTTCTTCAAGCTCCTAATCACTGCAAGAACATACTTCTCAATGAAATATTACCTCACCTCATAGTCCTCTAGGCTTTGGCTAAAGAAGGAAATTGGCTGCTCTACATTTTCTTTATTATTCGTACTAAAATTGCAGATATTTTATCATCACCTCCAAATGCATAAAGGATAAAGTCCTTAGAGAAATCAAGTTAATGAGAATTGGAGCTTGTGAGATTGCCTCTCGTGATTTCCTAAAAATTTCCTTACCTTCATCTATCCATTTGAAAGCCATACTTTTCTTCAACATCATAGTTATTGGCTTGACAAGGGTTGCAAAACTGGAACAAACCTGCGAAAAAAATTGAGGTAAGCGTGGCAGCCTTAATAGATACTTGTACTTCAAAGCAATATCTAAGGAAGTGAATCTGGTAGTGGATTCTCAACAAGTAACCTGATGAGAATTGTTGTAATGCACTGAATAAGGTGTTGGTGGAAGAAGAGTCGATAATTTTTATAATAATAATAGAATAAATGCGATGCAGAAGGAATTGGAAGAAAAGAATAAGGAGATTATTGAAAGAGATAAGGAGATAAAGGGGAAAGAAAAAAATTATTGCACCATTAAAGTCCGAGTTACAGGATGAAAAGTGAAGGTTACGCGAGGCATATAAGAATGCAGAGCTAATAGTGGACTCAATCATACTAGCATGCTCAGTAACTAACCCCCTTGCAACAAAGTATGAAACAACTCTTCACTATTTGGATGATTTTACGTGCATAATTATAATGCAAAAGTAACCCCTTGCACTAGATTTCATGGAAGAGGTTGTGACGTGGTAGAAGAAGCAAGAGAAGGAAAAAATCAAGGTGACCATAACTCAATACACTGAGCTTCTTGTATCAGTAAAAATAACGGCTCATATGGAAAAAGTTTTCTATAACAACTGTGAAGACAAGGATCGAGTGGTAAGCCTACTGGTTGCTACTCATGAAGCAGATTTGAAGGTGTTCTAGACCAAGAATAGAGAAAAATTAGTGGAATGGGATAGGATCCATGCAGAGGTAGAAAATAAGAATGAGGAAATTAATATCATAAATACCTCTATAAATAATAATCTAAAAGAGTTGTATCCCCAAGTAACGCGCAGAATGGATACATTGACAAACCTTAGCAAATAGTTAGAAGCTATGGTCGAAACATTTAAATCCAAGGGTGAAGAGCTAATGTTTGATGAAGTCAATGCAATGATTGGGGATTTGTTCAATAAGGAAAAAGTGAAGTGGAGGGGTGGAATATAGTTGAAGCATCATTGAATAAATATTTTCCCATCCTCCTGACATAGTAACATAATTCATTCATTCTTTTGTGTAAGCTATACATTCTTTTATTCCAATGTTTGAGCAAACCAAATGTTTCTACAAACGGAAAACATAATTAGTGTGGGGTAATGTTGAGCATGGAAAATTGACTAAGTCCCTGAGAACAAAGGTTTTCGCATGTAAGAGGCATTACAAAAGAAACACATAAAAGGATGCATGCATGAGGAGGACAAGGTTTGTTTGCTATAGTTAGACATGAATACGCGCAGAAGAAGAATGGAAAAATAACACACTTAGCCAATTTTGGGGCATGATGCTAAGTATAGAGATGGCATACGCAACACGAAAGAGAAGAATCCATGTAAGAGGTGTCTATTTTTGGAGCAGGAAACTAGCAGTTTGAATTAAAGTATGAAGACTTGGAGGCCACACAAGGCTATTTTGGGACAAGTAGAAGGAAAACATCATGCAGTGCTTTGAGCTAATAATAGAGGTATAGCGAAGTTATCGAAAATGATATATTTTTATAAGATTTTGCATACTCTCTAGTTGTTCATGTAAATGGCGCATGGATATTATTACCATGTAGCCTATTTTGAGGGTGGATAAGGCGGTGAAGGAAAGTCGCCCCCCACCCCCCAACACACACATATATAATATATATATATACACATATATATATATATATATATATATATATATATATATATATATATATATATATATATATGTATGTATTGATTTTCATGGTTTAAGGATCTAATTTTTGTTAGAGTTATGTTGTTGGTTTATGAGCGTGCATGACTTATGGTGACATTACTATAAATGTATTTAGCTTCTATGTTTTACAGTAATTAATAAAATGGATCTTTGTGGTTGGATATTGGTTTTGACATATATATGACTATTTCTTGTATGGTAAACCTAATCTTGATTCTTGTATAAGTTATTCTTGCATATGGTTATGATCTAGATTTGTTTATGGTTTATTACTGCATTGTTATTATGGATCAAGAATATATATATATATATATATATATCTGTGTGTGTTTATCATGCTAACTCCTTCACAAAGCTTTAATAAAAGAGGGACCAGTACCCTTGTGCACTTTGGGTGAGCACTCATTTATGGCTAAGTGATGTGCCAACATGTTTTGGGTTGTTTAGTAAAATAAAAGACTATAGTAAGTACATGATTTTGTGATCGTATTTTCCCCACTTTATGTTAGTGAGCGGAAAGATCGGTAACAGAAAGTATATGGAGATGCATAATTGAGAGAAATTTGGAGAAGCCCGTGGGTGTAGTAGAACGTGCAAATGTGGTAGAAAAAGTGTGCTTGAATGAACCATATAGCATGTTGAACCATGTATCGTTGTGTGTTGATCCATGCAGCAAATCGAGAAACATAATATCACAATGAGATTCACTAAATGAGAGTGATGATTGTAATGTTGAATGATTGATGATTATGAATGATGATATCATGGGGTAAGGAGTCATCAATTCCCAACCCAGCTTATGCATATATGAAAAGTCAACTAGAAGATTTGGGAATCTTGCTTCTAGTGGAAGATTATAGGGAGAAAGGTGTGTTATTCTCCAACATCTAAGTATATCCTCAAGATCTAGCCACTATAGATGGACTCCAATCAATTTTTTTGTGGTTTTTTGGAGTCAAATAATATCGATCAAATAGTTGAACCATATAGGAGCAAAGATAAGAAAGGCACTATTTCCTCCATGGGTGTCACCACAATGTGATGGCTTACAAGTTAGGTCATATGAAAGAAAATGAGAAATGTATGATGGCTTCCAAGTTAGGTCATCCGTAATAAAATGCCAAATATAGAATAACTTCCCAAGTTAGGTCATCTGGGAAATTAATGAATGTAACTCCCAAGTTAGGTCATCTATGATGTTGCATGTGTTGTATTTTATCGATAAAAAAATGTGATTTTGATTATTATATACTTGAATGTGTTGGAAAATTGATTGATTGATTCTGATTGGTTACTCCTAGAGAGATTTTATCTAGTTTCCCTAAGGTTAGGTCATTAGGGGAATTGATAGAGATTGATCAAATATCACATACAATTTTTTTGTTTATTTCCCCAAGTTAGGTCATTAGGGGAATCACTAGAAATTGATGAAGTATTGCATGTGGAGGATTTACATTTGTTTCCCCTAGGTTAGGTCATTAAGGGGAATCGATGGTGAAATGTCATATAGTGCATTAGTAATTGTTTGGAATTGTCAAACTGGTAGTGTTGGTTAAATGCATGATGTTGTAAGGGGAATTATAGAATAACCCCAACTATATGCAACCCTTTTAGTGAAAGGAGAAGTGATGAGAAGAACAAATTCTAAGCCAAAAGGAAGCATGAGATAGATAAAGTTTGATCAATATCGCAAAAATGTGTATAGATTGAGTGATGGACAATGTGTGTGTCATGTGTATGGTACGATGGTAGGTGAAATTCCAAAAATAATTCTGCAAATGAGTTATAAGTTGGAATAAATATGTTCAAGTTATGACGAAAACCGTGTGGTGTGTATTAGTTGAGGTGATGATTTTGAAATAATGACTATAGTAAAGTTTGTGATGTAAAGTAACTATAAGTAAAAAGGTGAAAAGGTGATTAGCCACTTCATTTTTATTTTATGTAATTTTAAGAGTGAGCACTAAGTGTGAAAATATGCCACAAGTGGGAGCAACATGACCTAGCCGATTTGAGATGGTGGTGATCAGTGGCATCACATACGACAAAGTTTGTAAGTGCAATGTTTTTTTGAAAATGTGTGTGTAATAGTTGTTTTTGTTAAAATTTTGTAAAGTTAATTTTTTTAATGTTCTCGGTGTTTTAGAGCTAGACAAGATTGATGAAGGTGCTAATGGACTTCAAAGTATAGGAGTACCTAGACCTAGGTGTTAGTGTCTTGCTCCTAGGCACCCCAATACTCCTTCAGGGTGCCCCAGTCTAGAGAGGGTGTATTTAGTGTAGAATGGTGGAAATACTATTTTTGATGTATAGTAATGTTGTAAACGAGTGTGTTTGGATATATATAGTTTTCTAACACTACGATTGTTGTTGTTTTGTGGTGTGTAGAGGGATATCCACTTGAGGGAGTTCCATGGGGGTCGTCATTTCAGTAATTTTCTTAGATTGGGTTTATCTGAAAATGATTGGGAGGTCATGGATCGTGTGTAGGTCTATGGAACATAACATAGATAGAGGATGTACCCCATACTATGCCTATTTTGAAAACACTATATGAGAGATGGAATGCGAGATACTTGTACATTTTGGTTTCCTACGGGGAGATGACCATTGCTTTTAAGGATGTGTATCAATAATTGATGTTTTTAGTTGTTGGTGAGAGGGAATGTGTCTTGGTGGTGGAGAACATGGAGAGACATATGAGAGATGCCCAATGGTATTTTGTGGGGACTTAGGTACCTTTCGAGGCTCACATCAGTTTGGATTCTATTTTGAGGTCCGGGGTTTCATGCTTGCTGCAGTTAATAGTTGTTTTCATTATGTAATCTATTGTTATTGAGGGATGTGGTGTAGGCATCTTATATAAGATAAGAGACATATGTCGGCGAATTGATGAGGATGGTACTAGATATGCATGGACACATTGTGTGTTGGCTCACCTATACATAGACTTGTATAGCTTCACCTAGGAGGAGCACGGAGGTGGTATAGGATCTATGAAATTATCAGATGTGTGGGCCTATGAGTACATACCATTGTCAAGGATATTAAGAGGTCCTAGAGCAGAGTGGGATAGACCTGACATTTATGTGAGGAGGTGGATTTGTGTGTGTGGATGGAAATTTGATACCGATACCTATATAGAGCACATATAGATCGTGTGGGGCCTAAGACGGTGATATGGAAGCCATACCAATACTATGGGGGATGGCTAGAGGATAGTATAGAGCTAGGGTGTATGCGGAGGCCTATGTGGTTAGAGGATTGATTCCTATGGGTGTTTGAGTTATTCCAAATGGAGAGGGTATTGCGCAGCTTTTTTATGTAGCAGGATGTTCCCCCAAATCAGTATGTGTGGTTGAGGGTTGTTAGAGAACCTAGGAGGATTGGAGTTAGACCAAGGCAGAAATTGGAGCAGCTAGTACCCCAAGGGTAGACAAGGTAGATCCCATGATATAGCCAGTAGATGGAGATGATGTAAGATGCACAGAGGTATACCGAGCGTGGTGGGCATCACATAGATGGGTATTCTTATTTCCCATATTTGCGGAGGATGGGGGAGTAGTACATGGAGGAGGGGTAAAGGAAAAAGGATTTTCCTGTGATCCTATAGTGATGAAAAAATCTGAGCATGAGTATCTATAGTTGTGTTGTAGGTTTTGTCACTTTCCTATGTTATGATTATCATTTGTCTAATGTATTTTGTTTGGTTTATTTTGTAGGTGATGTGTATTGGTCTTTGATAGTGGACACATCCATCTACACATTGACGTGAAATGTGCCCAGTGATGTATTGGAGGGTGGAGGGATACTAGAGTGTGTAGATGATATCATAGGTGAACATGCCCATTTGTTTGAGCTGGTGACCATAGTAGCAGTCATACGCACATGCTTGCTAAGTGAGAGAGACGAGGCCCATGAGGAGACTCGATGATCTAGATAGGTAGTGGGTGGTGTTCCATTATCACAAGATATATTTTCACATTATGTTGAGTTGCATAATTATTTCAAGGATCATTATATCGAGGTTACACTATTATGGAGGCAGGTTGAGAGGTATTGAGGTTGTGATCAACAATAAGAGTTAGTGGTGAGGCATCTAGTTTGAGATTTCTCGCAGTACCCAAGAGTTATAATGATGATGAGATTTGATTTGTAACGATATATATTATGTAGGGGAATTTCCCCCCAGAGATGATATTTTTGTAACTATGATTGCACTCGATATATGTATGATGTTAGTGGAATTTGATGATTATATTCATTATGCATGAATGTTATAATGTGAATTTTTGAGATATGATTTGTGAATGATTTTATTGAATGTCACTTATGATGTGTAATTGGTAGTATAATGTGATTGATGACATATGATCCTATGATTATTGTTTTAATTTATGTAATGTGGTGGATAGTTTTTATGTTTTTTTATTGATATTTGTAGTGTAATGATGGTGTGTAATGCGGTGATGATATAGTGTTGAAGATGATGGATGATGTATGTAGTGGGATTGCGTAACTAACATTGTGGTAAATGATTGATTAATATGTACTAATAAAATGACCCACATGTTAGTATTATGAAGATAGGGGGATTAGTGATGCCCCCAATGTATAGATGATGAGGTTCATTTAGTTAAGACCCCTTAATAGTCAATAATTAATCACGTAAAGCTAGAGTGCATTATCAGGAAATGATTGAGTGTGATATATGAATTGACAAAGTGCATGATGAGAGGTTATTATATAAAATCCCACAATAGTAGTGTAAGACCTATAAGAAAAAAAAAGTGTATCATCGGGGGTAAGGTTATAGTAATCACCTACTAAATACCAAGGCAGCTCGAAGTGGTGGAAGCATGTGGCATGAAAGCAGCGTGAGCATATGAACCAAACTAAATATCATGTGGAGCGGTGTTGGGATGGATGAATGCGGAGGGTTGTGGAAGCTGATGTGAAGCATGGTGTGGTGGATGAGATGGATGGGGTAGATGTGGTGGATGTGATGGATTACATGCATGAGGGACAAACTATGGTGGTGGATATATAGTAACCTTAACATTAGATGGATAATACAAGTCAACATGGGTAGAAACACACTGATGAAGAAGAGAGATGGACCACTCATGTGAGTGAGAGCCAAAGGAAATGATGCCCTTATCCTCTAATTGTTACAATCTATTGTGAAGGGAAAATAAATCATTGTCCCTATGGCCATTGATGTGATGATAATTACAATAGGGTTGATCACATTGATGTTGTAGATAATGTTGTGGATGATGTTGATTAGAGGGAAATCGAATTAGATGCTCATTAAGTAAAACATGCAGCACATCATGTGGTTGAGTGTGATGAGAGAAGTGTAATGGATCACATGAAATATATGGAGTAGATGGAGAAGTAGTCTATCGTGGAGGAGGAGGAGAAGGATTTATTTTATATATTAGGTTGAGATTGCTTGTTAGGAAAAGATGTAGATTGTGTAGGACACTCAATTGATAGAAATAAAGGAGAACTATATGATACCATAGTATTAGTAGGAAGTGGAGGATAAATAAAATGTGTTGAGAGAAGATCTCGTTCTAGGTCAATGACTTTATAAAGCACAAGAGTATGAATGAATCACATGTATCATATTGTAATCGTTTCTTGAGAGTGGGAATGATACCGCAACAAAATATGAATTTATTCTCTAGGTCGATAGATTAGAATACTAGCTGATTCCTATAAGCATTGAATCATAAAATGTAATCCTTGATAGGTTCATATGTACCCTAATGTAAAGTAGGTATATGATCATAAGTAACTCTAGGGCCATTGTTGATGATAAAATGATGGAGGAAGGTGTCCTCCATATCATAGTAAGTACTAATAAACCCAAATGGAAGATGAGTGTACCATTGTAATGCATCATCAAGTAAGACTATGTCGAAAGGCCTTAAGCAATAATATATCATTAGAATAGGAAAACATAGCCATGTGGTAATGTTGTAGATGTAGGTGAGGGTCACCAAGTATCATCAAAGCATGTGAATGTAGGCATGATAAAGTCCTTAGGAAATGTGGAGCTATGGATCCTCTTAGGAATAGGGCTACCATGTAATGAGTTATTATCAATCAAAGTATAATAGACCCTACTTTCTAAAGTGAGTGGTTGAGACCGAGATTGTAATTTTCCTACGATATGCATGAGAGACATAATTTCATGTGAAGGAATAAAAAATATGAAAAAATGTATTAGGAGGTTGTAATTTTCCATTGTGAGTAATCATAGGTACCTCAAGAGAAGATAAAGGATATTCTGATGGTAAAGTAACCCTAGGGGTAGGTTCATGAGAAGGATATGGAATATTTGTAGCATTAGTAAGGATAACATTGCAAAAATCCCTGGAGGTAAAACAACCAATAGAGATACCACGATAGTAGAAGATGAACTAACATATGCAGTCAAGTGTTAGGAGGAGCTGAAATGGTATGAGTAGAAGAACTAATAGATGGATGTTCTTTCGACACTAAAATTTTCCTCCATAATTTCTATTTCATTAATGTATGTATTAGAATAGGATGTTGTTAAGTATAATTAGTAGTAGATCGATAGAAGATAACGGCGCAACATCGATGCGGTGCCGCCAATAATGTGGAGTACGGTGAATACCAAAGTACAATAGGAATGTTGTAAAAAGTAAATATTTGTCGAAGTGGTCCGGTAATGTTAAAATGTCAAAGTTTGCGTAATTAGAGAAGTAGGGTCTACATGATTAGGAATTAGAAATATTATAGTGGTAATAAGGACAAGGAGTGAGTTCATAAATATTTTGTGTATTTTATTTGTAAAAAGTCTAAAAATGTGGAACCCATGTAAAATGATAAGGTTTATCTTATCTTAAAAGATAAGCTTACATGTACGTATAAGAGTTAAGGTATGGAATATGATTCGTCAGAGGGATTTCTTATCCTATCTTAGAGATAAGATGGATAAGCCTGAAGTTCTATAAATAGAGAGGCCACCCCCTCATTTAGCATAGAAGGAAGTAGTGAGAAATATTGTAGGAAGTGTGCGAAGGAAGCCATCGCTTTAAAGGTGTGTGAAGAAGCCATTAAGAGGTGTAATTGTAAAGTTTCTCCCATAGTCTTGGTGAAAGGCAAGTGAAGTCAATAACACTCAAGTACCTCATGGGTGAGATTGTAACAATTTCATGTTAATATTATAATTTACTTTGATATTTCAGATTTGTCATCATTCCGTCTTATCATAGTCGATGGTATTCTTGTGTTATGTTGTTGTTTTGTTTCAGATTACATCCACCAAACTAAAGGTCAGGCATTAGTAAATAATCATAAGATGAGGAGTTCTCGTGAAGAATTATCATAGTGTCGGATTGGTGATGACATTTTGGTTCCGTTGTCGGGACCATTCCTCGTTGGTGGATTTTCTCGGAGAGATATTCCCACTTAGTCAAAAATCAATCGAGGGTAACCTTATTTTTACTGCAGGCATAGTAGTTACCATGGTAAAGTCATTTTCGCCGTGAATAGTAGTTACCATGGTAAAGTCATTTTTGCTGGGAATAGTATTTACCACAATAAAGTCACTTTTTACCGTGAATAGTATTTACCGCAAAGAATTTCACTTTTTACCGTGAATAGTGTTTACCAAAGTAAAGTCAGTTTTTACCGCAGTAAGTCAAGTTTTACCATAGTTTACCGTGGTCATTTCTATTTTATTGTAGAAAGGTGTAAAGTCACTTTCTAGTATAGTGATTCCAATTATTTGTGCACATAAGTCTTGTTGATTGTACTTGTGGGTTGGTATTTCACGGTGGTTACTTTTAAAAATGGGAAAGATTCCTATTTTTTCAGCTCAATCTAATGAAGATGCTTCTTCTTTCATTCAAGAGTTTAAACGATCTTGTATTTGTAATGGCCTTATAAGAAGGGAACAATGGACTGAATTTTTTCCTACCTTTTTGGATGGTTCAGCACTTAGGTGGTTTGAAACACTAGGTGATAATGTGAAAAATTCATGGGATTTATTAATTGAAAGTTTTCTTGAAGAATTTGGTGAACAATATAAATATGCAGATCTCATGATCGAGATCACAAAGCTATCCCAAGGAGAGAAGGAGAAGATAAGGGATTATCATGCTCGTGTTCTAGAGCTAAGGAGGAAGCTCGATGCCCAGATCCGGAAGGAAGGATTAGCGGATGGGTTGATGAATGGTGTGGATAATCTCCTATGTAAGCACTTCATTCTTGGGATGAAGCCAGAGATCAGACAACGAGTGAAGTATGACCGCCAACTACCATGAACAAGCAAAGGAGATTGCAAGAAGGCAAGAAGAAAGCATGGAAGAGGAGCCCAAAGAAATTGTTGCTAAAGTAGAGCCTACACCAGCACCTTTGGTCCATAATCCACAACCACTCCCGATGAGCACAAATATTTCTCCTAGTACATCTACTGAGTATGAAGATCTGCTCAAAAAGATGGGTCATTTAACTATTAATCTTCTTCAAGGAAAAGAATTTAGTTCTCAGGGAGGAGATAGAGGTCCAAAAAGAAATATTTCTCAAGTTTGTTATGGTTGTTATAAAAGGGTCATTATAAGTATAATTGTCCAGATAGAGCTTCTACATCTGGTAAAGGAGATAATGATAAAGGAAAAGCACCTGTGAATTCTTTTGATGTAGTAGATAAGAGCAGAAATAATGAAGTAGATGTGTTTGTAACAAAAAGAAAGAAAGAAAAAGATAATCAAGATGGAAATGATCCTAAGAAGATGAAAGGAGAAACTAATAAGAAACATAGGAGAAGAAAGTTGGGTGTGTAGGATTTTCTGATTTCACAGGGGCAAGGACCATACTCCATCCTGGAAGATCTGTCCAAAAGGCCTACAAATATTACATATGGTCAACTCTTGGCTATGTCTTCTGAGAAGAGGCGGGAGCTGCGAAGTGGACTCAATGCTCGACGAAGAAAGGAGGTTGAGGTCCCTATTTTGGAGGCAGAGGCGGATCCCTATGCTCCACAAGCTGAGGTATTATGTAATGGTATTTCAATTCATGATGTCTTAGTTGATGGAGGTGCTGCAGGTTAATGTAATGACCGAGTCTCAGTAATGAATATGTTGGGTTTAAAATTGATCTCCCTTCAACACTTATGTTAAGGTCATTAATAAAGGGAAAACTAAACCGTAAGGTGTAGTTTCAAATGTGGTAATATCTCGTTATGGGTGTTGTATGTGTGGTAGACTTTCAGTGATGAAAAATGGTACTGCACATGCACTCCAATGTTGCTGGGAAGACCATGGCTAAGGAGAGTTCATGCAAGAAACTACTGGAATGAAGGTTTCATGACACTTGGACATGGTAGAGAGAGGGTGAAGATAAACATGATCCCTCGACATCATAAGGCAGAACCTGTGGATTCAAGTGATGAAACTGATGATTGGACATCCTCTGATTACTCTAGTACCAATGAAGTGGACATTGAAGATGAAGAAAGTGAGGTGGATGTTTCAGTCATGGATATCCTTCCAGTCACACCAACTCATGACCCCATAAAATTATCTGAAGAAGAAGTTGATGATCATCTCCAACAAATAAAGATTGGTGATGCTGTGATGGAGAGTGAGAAGGAATCCTACCTCCAGCTCTTTCGAAGGTACATACACATATTCACTTTTGATTACAAGGAACTCCGTCAAGTAAGTTGGGTAGAACATTCTATTGAGCTGGTAGATGGTGCTAAGCCCATAAAGCAAATGCCATATAGAATGAATCCTAATTTTTCCAAGACTGTAAAAGAAGAAATAGATAAGTTGCTTGATGCAGGATTCATATTTACTGTGGAGAATTTAGAATGGGTTTCTCCCATTGTGATCTCAATAAAAAAGAATGGGAAGCTACGCATTTGTGTTGATTACAGGAAGCTCAATAAGGCAACAAAGAAGGATCATTACCCTCTTCCATTTTCAGATTAGATCTTGGACGAAAGAAGGCCAGAGTGCTATAGTTTTTTGATGGATATATGGCTACAACCAAGTTCGTATAAAGAGAAAGATCGGGCCAAGACCACGCTCACCACTCCTTGGGGAACGTTTGCTTATAGAGTTATGCCTTTTGGGTTGTGTAATGCTCCAAAGAACATTCCAACGTTTGATGAATAGGTGTTTGAACCCTACATGGGACCTTCATCGAGTATTTCTAGATGATTTTTACATCTATGGGAGCAAGTTGGACCACCGCACAGATGGAGACAACATTTCAAAGGTTAGATGAAGCACAAGCCTCACTAAACCCTACAAAGTGTGTCTTTGGATGTTCTAAAGGCGTTTTGTTAGGGCATGTCAGTATCCAGAGATGGTATTGGTACGATCCCGATAAAGTTTCAAAATCAAAGATTTACCATTTCCTATGAATAGAAGTAAGTTGAGATCATTTTTAGGCCATGTGGGTTACTATAGAAGGTTCATCAAGAATTTCTCAAAGATTACACACCACTAACCCAGCTTCTTGAAGAAGGATGTTACTTATGAACCAGAAATAAGGCGCATGAAGCTTTTGGACAATCAAGGAAGCCCCGGTGTCTTCACCTATTTTGAAGAATCCAGATTGGAGCAAGCCATTCATTGTGTACACCGATGCCTCGATGCAAAGCACTAGGAAGTACTTTGAGCCAAAAGGATGAAAATGGGAATGAACATCCAATTTACTTTGGGGGAGCATAAATGAGCAAGGCTTTGAGGTAAATTATACTATAATCGAAAAAGAGGCTTCGCTATCATTTTTGTCAGTAAAGAAGTTTAGAAATTACTTGCTAGGGAAAAAAATTTCTAGTCAGAACAGATCATCGTGCTCTAAAATATATTGTAAATAAGCCTAACCCATCAGGAGGATAGCAAGATGGATAATTTTGCTACAAGAATTTGAATTTGATATTATAGATAGGCCAGAAAGAAGCATGTCAATGCAAATGCACTCTCTCGAGCCTATGATGGTTTAGGATCATCTTGTGATGATGATGATTTCCCGATGCAAAGATTGTTATCCTCGACACAATCCCTAGTGAATACATAGATATTTGGAATTATCCGAATGAATTCAAGTTTCCCGATGGTGCCAATGCAAAGACTAAGAGAAATATTACTCAAGCCAGCTTGTCCATATTCTATTCTCGCATGGAGTATTATTTCAAATAGGACTCGATGGACAAGACAAGAGGGCAGCTGGACGTGATCAAGGGAAGGAACTGCTAGAAGAATTCCACAATGGTACATGTGGAGGGCACTTCTCTCCTGGACAACTTACAAAGCAAGAAGGATCTTGGATGCAAAGTTATCACCGCCCACTCTTTTTAAAGATTGTTATAATTATTGTAAGACATGTGATATTTGTCAAACACATGGTAACCGTAAGACTTCATCACTCCATTATGCCCTATTCTTCCACTTGGTCCCTTTGAAAAAGTGGGGAATAGACATTGTAGGTCCACTTCCAACTACCTCATGCCAAAATAAGTATATTGTAGTTGCCACAGCATTATTTAACCAAGTGGGTCAAGCTAGGCCATTATCAAAACAACTTCCATGGATGAGGTGGCAAGGTTCATATATGAACGCATTGTCACCAGATTTGGTTGTCCATTAGAAATTGTAATGATCAAGGAATCCACTTCATTAATGAGGTAGTAGAAGCCCTAGTCAATAAATTTTCTATTAAGCACATGTGAAGGCAACAACATACAAGCCAAGTACAAATGGACAGGAACGAAATTTTTTTGTGTTGTGTCAAATTCTAGCAAAAGATGCAGCCTTTACAGTACATAAGTGGGATAAAAGGATTCATGCAAAGATTGTGGGCATATAGGCAACATCAAAGTCAAAGCAACATGATACTCCCCATTTCAGTTGGCCTATGGCATTGATCCAGTTCTTCCTATTGAGTTTGATATTCCCACTGTGAGAGTTATGAAAATGAAAGGATGGATGAAAGTGATTCAATAAAAGAAAGGTTGGTACATCTTCATTTGCTAGAGGAAATGAGGGAAATAGCAAAGGATACAAGCCATAAGAAGAAAATGAAGCAGAAGGAATACTTTGATCAAAAGATCCATTGGTCTCCATTTCATGTGAATGACTTGGTTCTAGTATATGATTCCAGATACAAAAAAAGAAGACAGAGAAAATTTCTTCCAAAATGGATGGGGCCCTACAAAATAAAGAAATGTGCATGAAAATGGTACGCACGACCGGAGGAATGGATGGCACTCCCATTACAAAATGGGTCAACCACGACAAGTCAAGATTTTCCAAGCACTGAATCAGTCTACTCCGAGGACGGAGTAGAAGCTAGGAAGGGGGAAGATGTCGACACTAAAATTTTCCTCCGTAATTTCTATTTCATTAATGTATGTATTAGGAATGGGATGTTGTTAAGTATAATTAGTAGTAGGCCTCGATAGAAGATAACGGCGCCACAAGACGGTGCCGCCAATAATGTGGAGTACAAGAATACCAAAGTACAATAGGAATGTTGTAAAAAGTAAATATTTGTCGTAAGTGGTCCCAGTAATGTTAAAATGTCAAAGTTTGGGTAATTAGAGAAGTAGGGTCTACATGATTAGGAATTAGAAATATTATATTGGTAATAAGGACAAGGAGTGAGGTCATAAATATTTTGTGTATTTTATTTGTAAAAAGTCTAAAAAGGTGGAACCCATATAAAATGATAAGGTTAATCCCATTTTAAAAGATAAGCTTACATGTAGAGATAAGAGTTAAGGTATGGAATATGATTCGTCAGAGGGATTTCTTATCCTATCTTAGAGATAAGATGGATAAGCCGGAAGTTTTATAAAAGAGAGGCCACCCCCTCATTTAGCATAGAAGGAAGTAGTGAGAAATATTGTAGAAAGTGTAAAGGAAGCCATCGCTTAAAGGTGTGTTCAAGAAGCCATTAAGAGGTGTAATTGTAAAGTTTCTCCCATAGTCTTGGTGAAAGGCAAGTGAAGTCAATAACACTTTAAGTACCTCATGGGTGAGATTGTAACAATTTCATGTTAATATTATAATTTACTTTGATATTTCAGATTTTTCATCATTCCGTCTTATCATAGTCGATGGTATTCTTGTGTTATGTTGTTGTTTTGTTTCCGCATTACATCCACCAAACTAAAGGTTGTGCATTAGTAAATAATCATAAGCACGAGTTCCCGGTGAAGAATTATCATAGTGCCGATTGGTGATGACAGTTCCTCATACATTATGCTAGATATAAACTCGGGATAAAGTGGAGTAGGAGATTCAAACTCAATAGTATGAAAATTAGTAGAATCATGGCTATTAATTGGGTCCTTAGAATCGTAAAGTAAATCAGATATGAGTATATCACTAAGTGGATCATTTACATAGTGTGAAGGAGTATGAGGATTAGGAGAAGCAATATCAAAAGTAATAGAGTCATTATATGTAACCATAGTAGTGGTTTGATCAATGTGAGAGCTATTGTCAAGACCTAACACATAATCAATAAGAGAATCATCAAGAATTTCCTTAGATAGGTTAGAAGGAGGATCACTAGTATCAATATAACATGGTGTACAATGAGTGAAGGATATTGGATCTGAAAAAATACTAATGCGAATAGACAATTATCAAAACTAGTAGGTATGTAGATCGTCTAAGAGTTTTTGTTGAATATGATAGGGTATAGTAGCATTATTATAGAGAGCCGTGATAACAACCTCATCATAAATGATTAACACTAAAGTGTGAGCAATGATGGGCTGAGAAGGAGAAGAGATATCCTTAGCCATTAGGGTATTAGCATTATTATAGAAGTTGATCTCTAAGTCATCAAAATTGGATTATAAAGTGACATGATGGGTAATGAGAAGGAGAAGAGTTCACATTAAAATAATTAACTAAAATCATTATAAATTTAAAATAGTAACTAAAATCTAAATTTTAGTAAAACAATATAATAATTAGAATATACTTGAAGTATAGATGCTAGATAATTTATTTAATCTTTTTAATGAAATTAAATAAATGAAATGGGAGGGACAAGGTACTAACCTAAAAATAATTTACCTCACACTAATCCCAGATTAGACAGAGTGTTGTCTTTGTGCGTAATCGAATATAATGAATAACCTCATAAAATTACAGGAGTGGTAGATTTGGCATGATCGAGATTCCCGGAGGAGTACAGGGCATTTGTAAGCACTCCGGTATGGAATATGGGTGCCTTGGTCTACCAAATGACTTAGAAACCAAATCATATAGGTTCATTAAACCTTTGTAATGCTTCTCCTTTGACCAGTCAGTGTCGTACTTGATTCATTTGTGTCGATGTATATCTCTAATGAATAATATCCTATAAAACCCCACACAAAAGCATCAAACCATAAAAATAAAGATGTAAATGAATGGGTCAGACTATCCTCAACTACCAAATGGATGGACTTATGACTGAGCACTACACTACATCTCAAACCCGATGTAGTTCTATGTGCTTTGTGTGTGCAATGATGTTCCTAGGGTGCCCTAGTGCCAATGACACCAAAGTAGTGCCAATGACACCAAAGTAGTGGGAAATAGCTAGATTATAAGATGTAAATGGTGGATGGAATAAAATGAATACAACCCTTCCTATGTAGTGTGTGATGTAGAATAGTTCCCAAATGTAGTCCCTTGCCTTATGTAGATAGCTAACCCTTAGTAGAAATAGTCTTCCCTTAAGATAGTGTGTATGTTGTGTTTATATAGGGATCTATTGCTCAAATTTCAACACTAATTACCCAACATGTTGACTAGTGCCTTAGGAAATGGTAGAAAAAACCATAAAGATCAACCTCAAACTTCTAAATTAAAACTATGTGTGATCGAGGCCAAGGTGCCTAGAAATGAGGACCAATGAGCCTAAGGTGCCCCTATCCCTTCCTAGGTTCCCTAGTCAAAGAATATAGACAATAAATAAGTGAACAATGACAACTAAGACTCACCAAGAGATGACTAGAACTGTGCAAGAAAGTGACGAATATGCAAGACACATAATGACAATGACCAACTGGACCAACCACAAGACTAGAGGATGGGCCATTAGTGAATACTTTTCTTATGTAAGATCCATATATAAAATAACATACTTGGTGGTATAATTATAGTAGTAAGTGGATGATTTTGTGACTACAAAGAAGGTGGTTGATACATAGTGATAGAATCGACCAAGATATGAGGTGATTTCATTGAGTTATATAGATATCACCAAATCTCTAGGGATTCGACCACCACACCAACCTAGTAAGTAGCTCGGGTGAGATATATAGATCCCTAGCCAAGATATACCTATAATGCAAGATATAATGTAATGCAATACAATATACATCCCTACAATTTAATCCCACATGTATGAGATATAGAAATATAGTGGTAAATATAAGCATCTACTCATCAATGGTGATATGAGTTGGATGTTAATGCACTCCTCCATTAAAACATTGTGTCAAACCCGGCCGAGGGCCCCTAGCCAAAGCAAATAGTGGGGCCCATCATTTTGAAATAATGTGGTGAAGACCAGAGGACTAATTTTTTTCCTTTTCATATCAACTATGTCACTTGTCGCATCTCGATTCATCCACATCAATAGACTCGTGGCGTTGTCCCCGAATTTTTCCCTGGCCAAAAATTTCAGCAGACCATAAATTGCGCATACGAGCTCCATTTTTTGAGTTCTTCAAATTGATGGAAAGATCTCAAGACTCTCTACAATTCTGAAATGGTTTAGGTAGATCTAGGTATCATCTACACTTATGAAATCCTATGGATTAACATAGAGATCATAAAAAATTTGTTGACATATTCACCTCCATTATCACCCTAATTATTTTAATATTTATATTAAAAGCATTATCAACTAAATCTTTAAATTCCCGAAACTTAGACAAGACAAGACTTCTTAATAAAATAATACCAATTCATTCTTGAGAATACATCAATAAAAAAACAACATACAAAGCACCACTAAGATAAGGAACTTCAAGAGGGCCTCTTACATCACTATGAATCGCTTATAACATTGAGAAGAATTAGAATCATGATATTTGTGAAATGGTTCAACATGTTGCTTACCACGTAAGTAAATTTAACATGTTTCATGATCTTGGAGCTTTCTTATTGGATCGGATTTCACAAATAACATAGGAAAGCTTAATCTAAGTATGAAAATGCAAAGAAATATGCAAGGACCTTATTGTCTCAACGTTTCACAACCGAAAATTAGATAAATAATAAAACCGATAATGCGAAGCAATGTGGAGCATTCTGATTGGCTTGGTCTTTGTAAAAGTGAAAAGATATATTAAAAACTCGACACAACGAAGCCACTTGGAAAAAATTATTGGATCAATATTCGTAAAAAATGTATCTAGAAAAAAATATTTATAAATTCAAGGTAGATTTAAATTCTCTAAACTAACTAGATCTAAAGAGATTTTTCATATCTACAATAAAAAATATCCCAAACGGCTATAAACTAACGAAAAAAATTAGAACAAGCTCACAGACAATGGAATTAAATTGAAAATGGTCAGAACTAGATGCGTAAACACGTATCTAAGCATACACTTGCTCAAACACAATCTAAACAGCGATTTAGACAATATTTTAGAAAAATATTTGGGTGGGAATCATAATTTAAACTGTTATTAGCTTGAAGGTGACTATGGAGCAACTAGGGATTCATAGATCTATAAATAGACTTCAAGCTTCTTTGCTCTAGCTAATTAAAAGCTTCCAAATCGATCATGCACATGCATAATCATCAGATTTGATACCATGTTAGATAAACGATGGGATTTATAATTAACCAATTACATATCCACCATTAAAATGCTGGAGATTATAGATTATGATGTATAGTCAAATTAAAAACATAGATTAGCTTATTAAAGATAGTGAATTATAGAGCTTAGATAATATGAGCTGAAATAAAATACATGAAAGTAAAATGAGATAGAGAACACCATATTTAAGTGGGGAAACCCAAAGGAAAAAACCCCACTGATAAAGCATTGTCTTATATTAATAATTTATTAGAATTTCACCAAGAACTTCCACTTAGCTCCTCGGTCTCTCAAAGATTATTATAGATCTATGTCTCACAATAATAACAATTGACAAATATAAATAGCTATGATCATAATAGTCTAGCAAATAGCTCTTTTCTACATTGAAGTTGTGAAGACCGAATAAGTTTATACGATGATCCCGCACGGGAATGGTAATAATTCAAGTCGTGAAGACCGATGACCTATTTCATAAGTCCACAAAAATCACTTAATCCTATCAATCTACTCAATTATTGGATAAAATTCCACCCAACTTACCCGATATCAACATCATCCTCACTTCATCTTCTAATGTCACTAGTATGCCTATTCACCATATTGATAATCACACTTACTTCCTCCCATATCCGAACAACATCATATAATCTTTCCCCTTATCTCTACTTCAGATTTCCACACCAATATAATCACCTCACAACCTTATTCATCTGATTTAATGCAAAATCATTAACCTCCTCATCAAGGTTATTATCGTACATACTTCCTACTCAACCAACTCAAGTATCTCAACCACCTATCACTTACATCCAAACCAAACCCATAGAAAATAAATCAAATATCCCCATCTCATAACAACCAACTCAATATAGCCAATCTTACCACATACCCATATCCCAACATCAAGATTTATCTTAAAAACTCAATTGTAACCCCTTAGCTCTATTCCCCTCATCAACCACTTCCACCAACACCAACACAACCTCAAACATATAAAACATATCAATAACCTAAACCATCTATATCATATGCATCACAATCTCATCCTTCAACATCCCAACCATCTAATGATCCCTTACAAGTATTGTTGAGTAGAATGGCTAGCCTTGAAGCTGTAACCTTGGGGTCTAAAACAACATTTTCATAGAAACAAATTTGCAATGAACCAATCAATCCATTCGTCCCCTTAAAGCCATATCCTTCTCATTGGGAATTTCTAAAATTCTCCAAGTTCAATAGTAAAGATGACACCCAAAAAGACCTTAGAGATTTTTTACATGCATGTTATCTTATCTCCTATGATCAAGATCTCATGCTTCGCACATTTCCCATCTCATTGGTGGCCCTCGTGTTGGATCGGGACAATAGTATCCCACAACACTCCTTATTCACATTCACTTAACTTGCGTAATTTTTCCTTAAACATTTCTCAATCAACATTGTGTGTAAGATTACCATCATTGACCTCTATTCCATTTGATAGTATGATGATGAATCTATCATAGACTTCATCGTGTGATGGCGTAGCATCATTAACCAACTATCATTCTCCCTTCCACAAACTGAATTCATTAAACTATTCTCACGGTCATTGAACTCATTGAACTATTCTCTTCAAATTCAATATTTTCAAACCTTTGAAGAGGATTTCTCCATGGATTGAAAACTTAAACACTACACCCTTAAGCAAGGCCACTTTTAGCTTCGAACAAATAAACCCAAAACTCGAGTTCACAAAATCCTCCACGCTTGGTGAAAAATATAAGAATGGCACCAATACCATCGTGGTTCAATCTTCATCCACATCCACCGCTCACACAAAGCCTCGTAAAGAGCTCCTAGACCACCTCCTAACTATATCCCCTAGGGGAATCATATAGTTATGTATTTGACAACTTGATGGCGATCCACCCCATTCAAATTTCCCCATCCAACCTCTTGATGATTCATCACCAAACCTCGTATGGTATCTCGAAGGGAATTATTACAAATATCATCAAGTCTAAGGTCACAATATTGTGAAGTGTCATTCCTTCAAGGATAGTGTCCAAAAAATTACAAATCAGGGGGTTCTCCAAGTGGACAATCCTAACACATCACCTAATCAACCCCTTGATGTCTCTAAATAACCATTCCCCAATCATCCATCATCAAATAAAATTCCACCCCCACATCTTATGAACCTAATGCTCACATAATTAACACCATAAATTAAAAACCTACATTATTTCCTACACCCACTACCCCATTATCTGCTACATCTATGTTTACTTTAGACACTTCTATAATAACAACCTCATTGATATCTAAACCTATATCTACAACCATATCAGCCATACCCACTACCACTACATCCCAATCTATCATATCCAATTATTCATCAACATCTACCATTCCTACATCTATACCCACTTCCACATCAATCACATCTACTAGCATAACCATACCTACATCTACATCTCAATCTACATAAGATGACCAAAAATTATATTCTTACCTCATCTTAAAAACCAATCACCCCTACACAAATCAATCCGAGACCTAGACAATCTACAACCACTTTTAATCTCATCAAACACATCATCCAAAACCCATTCCATCTACAATACCCTCAACATCATCTGGTTTTGTTTCTATAGACCCCCTCCCATTGAAATTTTCATCATTCCTTCCAAAGGAAAAACATCACAACCAAATTCTAAGAACCTTGGCATACCCATCCAAAAATCTCTTACACATCCTCCCAAAATGTTAGAGCTTCCTCTTTCCAAGCCTAAGAAAACCTTTGCTACATCATCACTCTTAGGAGCATCTCCATCCATCTTAGGACCAATCCCTTCATCTAAGACACCCATCATCAACCAACCTAAATCTAAGAAATCTAATCCTCCTTCTAGATCTAATCCCCCTTCAAAATCATCTAAGTCCCAAATCATCAAAACCAAATCATAGATACCCACTTCTCCTTCTAACTTTAAATTTGAACCAAAGGCTCTCATGAAGCCTCATAAAAATAATCATCCTTATTACCATCATCTACCATTCCCAAAAACTTCATCTACAACCTCTTCTTCAACAAACCCCATTAGGTCCTATACTAAAATATTTCAATGCTTACTCCAAACCTCAACAATCACACTTCCCCATCAAAACTTTTGACTCGAGTGGAGAAAATCCATCATGGTTCAATTTTAGTATCATTTACTTCTCATTGTACCCCATTCCATGACATTTAACATTATAAGGCCCTCCAAAATTATATCCATGATCTAATAGTAGAGGATGACCTTTTCAACCACAAGGACCATCCTCTTCCTTCCATCTCATCCACGTCCAAATCCAATCCTCCAATTAAATCCTCACCTCCTAAGGAATATAAATTAGGTTCTTCATCCAAATCATTCATCTTAATCCCTCCTCCAAGCTCTATTTCTCCTAAGGGGAGGCCCCCTCTCTTCATCGACATCATCCACATTACTAATCCTCCTCACCCTCACAATCCTCAATCTTCCATCCAATAAAAACCTAGAGGAATCATCTCCACTCCAAAATATCCTACCCCATCTCCCTTAACATCTACTAGATCTTTATATGCATCCAAGTTTCCTAAAGTGATGCAACATCTCTCGCTGGGGGAGAATTCACTTGTCTCCTTAGTCCTCTCACATATCCTCCTTCATCCAACCATCCCATGGACATCAATGACACTGTATCTCTTTCCCATGACTTCTTTAAATCTCCACAATCATTCTAGGACTAGTCTATTATCAAGATAGTCCTGTTCCTCTTAATCCTTACATCATCTCGTCTAATCTCACCTAATCTCATTCAAATATACTCATCCTTCATCTAGTTTGTTATCTCATCTTATCCAATCTACCTCTATATTATTACATCTCATTCTAATTCCACCATTATGGCCATATTTTCACCTCTCTTGGGGCACCATACCTCATCCAAAGACCACTTTTTTGGCCATATTTGTCTCACCATGGACGATGTTTCCTCTTTATTCTAAAGATAACACATAATATTTTAACTCCTTTTATCTATCTCACCTCATTCTAATCTTTCACAAGATATCATCTTATACCATCCACTCTCGCCTCTAAAATAAGTGTGACTTTAACATCGGTGACCTTTTTCTTAAATAAAATCAAAACATCACTACTCTAGAAAGGAGTCAATGTGGAAAGTTTGATCCCTACTGGATTAGACCTTATATTTTCATGCATAAATACAAGTCTCGAGGCCTATCATTTGGATTCCCTTAAGGGTAAACCGGAAACGGAACCTCTTGACGCATTATACTTACGGCCATTCTACTATTAGCATACCTACCAATGTGAACTTATTCATCCCATTGGTCATCCATCCATCATTATCCTCTTCCATCTTTCATTGTAATGATTTGGAATTATGTGATCTACCGTCACTTTCCCATTTGTAATCGTAAAGATGAGCACTATGACTCTACTCATAGCATATTCCTTATGGATAGGTTCTTCCTTCTTTGTGAGAACTCTACGATCATTACATCCATTACCCTCTTATTTACCTATTGGAACCATGATAAGGGTCCATGAGTGTCACTTGTACATTTATTATCCCCTCCTAAGTGGTTTACCTAACTATCCATATCTCTTCCCTAAAAACACAAAATTTCTAGGATGCTCATATCAAAAACAAACTACTAGCTTGAAGGACATTTGTTCATGTAAAGAATAAATTCAAAATTATATACGATCCCTCAAAGGAAAGCTATAACATTCCCATTTTAATACTTTAGAACAATTTTTTTTTTTTTCACGATTAATGTTCTCTATTCTAAATACATAATTTAGAACACACATATCATAACAATCATTCTTATAATAGATAACCATATGCACTGTAATGACTCCTGTACCACCGATCTATTCATTCCATGACTCGATGAACTACCGATCTATTCATGCATAACTTTGAGGTTGAAGTTTTCAACTGAACACTTCATGTTCATGGTTCTCTTCCCTATTCCAGGTTCTGAGTGCTTTGTCCAAGGAACCTATCTGAATAATTTTTACCACTATTCATCGGCATCACGATCCTTAGATCGGGTGACATAGGACAATGCAATCAAAGTAGCTTGCGATGATTTGGCCAAAGGTTTGAAACATACTGTTCAGTATTACTTATTCCTTGATGACATACTCACAATCAGAACATGCCCTTCACCCGACTCTATTTTTATATAGAACGTCTTATACTGACCTCTGTCAGTCCCCTTTTCCCAAGTTTTCACTCTAGACTTGATTAATATCATAGTTCATGTTATAAAGATGCTCTTGAAGACTAGGGGTAAGTTGACATACTGGGTCAACCGATGTTAACCCCTGTGTCAAGGTACCCTGAGTCTCAAAGGGCTGCCTCATAACCAGTCTATGGTCCTAACCGTCCCAGAGGGAAATCTTGATCAAGTCTCAGGTGTGTAAATCTTAACGATCAATGCAGAAGGGTGTTGCCATATGTCATCTACATTGTTGTATCCTCAAGAAGATCCTAATCTTCTCGAAGGTACAACCTTGCAGTTGACGTGTGTCAACATCCTATGGAACAACCTCGAGAAAGATGTACATACCTCCAAGAATTTACTTTCGTTAAGTTATATTTGGATTACAGGTCCACCTTATTAGGTAGCCTTCCCTAACCCTGAGTTCAACACTCTTTGAGTTACCTTTTGTAATTAGGTTCAGTTTCACAAAAGGGTTTTAATTAGATTTAAGATTGTTTCTAGGTTTCGGTTGGTACCTAACAACCTTGTATCCACAAAATAGGACAATAACCATTTAAGTTTCCCCATTAGGAAAATAACTAATCCAGAAGGATATGTAACAACCTTATAGACTGAAACATATCAGACTTAATACCATTAAGTCATAGCGAGTTATAACCATATTTATTACTTTTGTAATTAGTGCATTATGAGAGGTTAAAATTCTCTTCCAGTTATAGTTACATTTTAGGGCATAGCTCACTCTCAACGTTCCCTAAAAATGCAGTGGTCTTATTTACAATTTTAATCACAATCATAAGATATAAAGAATCACTATCAGAAAAATGTAGTATTCAGCCATATAATTAGCTAAGGCTTACTTAGGAAATCCATCTAGACTCCATTGTATAGAACAATAAGAATGCACACTCATTCATATAGGTAATAAGAAGATCAATCTAACAAATAAGTAACACAAACCACATAAGTAATATCTCTCCATTTCATTCATTTCTAAACCTATACAATTACAACTTATGCACTTCGGCATACTTTAAGAGAATAGCCTTCAACAAAGAAGTAACTTTCTTCCATAATACAATTTGGAAAAACAAGTTGGAATTCTTCATAAGAACCAGATTAAAACAGTCATTGCATCATATCAGATTTTGTCTGCCTTTACCACTTATGATGACCATCTGCAAAAATTGCTAGCATGGGTCAGTTCAGTGAACTGAGCATGATAAGCACTAATCCTTAAAACAATTGCATTCCACTAATTGTTTTCATTAAACAATCCTATTTTAATGACATCAATTCCATCAAATCCCAAATCATGATTCACACTAGTTTTCTTTCTACCCATTATAATACGACTCTAAATCATAACTCAAGTTACAGTTATAATTTCAACTTTAATCTATTTCGGATGATTCATCTTATACAAGAAAATAAGAAGGAACAATCTGAATCTTAAGTACCTAACCATCAAAAACCGAGAACAGTAGAAAATCATGTTTTTAATCAACTCCTAATTAAAAACTTAACCATTCTAAAGTATACATCCAACAGGTTCATATACAAGCAATTTGTGCAAAAGAATGGATTACTGCAACTTGCAAGTCCTCCTAACAAACTGCCCATAACCTTATTATACTAATTATCAATCAATGACAGGTATGCAAGCATTAGCTACTGGATTATCTTTTTGCAAGAAGATAACAACTGAGTTCTAAATAAGATCTTAACACAGCTACGAAACGAAAGGAGTCTTCCAAGCTAAGGTCTCACCACTTACTATTTCTTTCCACTTAATTTTAACAGTCTATTATCCCATAACCATACTGTAGAGTTCCTTATAGAATTCTAAAGAAGAGCACACTATTATTCCAAAAGAGAGTATAAACACTTTCATATTTTGAAACCCTTTAACAATTTTTCCTTCTCAACTTAGAGGAAGAAAACAGAGAAGATTAAACTCTATTGTAATCAAGTTCGGAACTAAATTAACTTCCAAAAAGTAATATACATCTCAAGTTCCATCAGGGAAGGAAAAGATGAGTAATCCAGACACTTAAGTTTAACCAATAGCTCAGGTCAGGTAGAGCCACCTTAAGAGTTTGCCAATGGATCCCTACGGTTTTACAACTATACATTAAACAAAAGTCAATAACATTTTCTTTACATAAAACGTTATAAACGGTTAAAACTCAGACCACAACCCTGATCTAAAACAACAATCTACATTTCATCCACTACTCAAACCAATTGAGTTTAAGGTCAAATTAGGGTAACTTCCCATTACCATCCTTTGCCAATGGATCGAAACTGAATCATTCCAACCATTGCACTATTAGGTTGCTATATTATTTCAAGACACCAAACCAAAAATGCATGTACAGAATTAATAATCTGAATTCTAAATATAGATTCAGCAATACCCAAAAGTCACCCTACTCATACCATAGTAGTGAATAGTGCTTTATCTGTCAAAATAAATAGATCATTCAGTTGCATTTAGAACATTTCAACCCAAATTTCAACTTCAAAGGGGATGCAATAGCTGAACGTTGATAAACTTATCGACATTGAAGTCATTGTTTTTCTTCAAAAAAAGAATTTCCAACATCGTGTAACGCAGCCCAAAGAAATAGATTTCACAATCACCTCTAGGTAAAATAAAACACAGTCTTATCTTAACCACACATTAAACATAATTTCTATTAATGCAGATCCAAGATTAACCAAAATTTCCAAGGAACATAGAGCTTATCCAAGTACATTTCCTCCTGAGCATAACCATGTTCCTAATACCCATGTTTAATCACAAAAACAACAGTTAAACCATATACTTCCTTACTCACAATACCTGCAATCATAAGAACATTCAAACCCTTTCGAAATAAAAAGTACAGGCTTAAACTTCATACAACATTTCCAACTCACGCAACTAAAATAGTCAAGTTTCACTGAATATACTAACATTCTAACCACAAAATCAATTACCTATTTCCTTGAACATGGAACGGTAATAGCCAGAGTTCTTACGGCGAAGCAAACAATCAGTTGATCCAATCATAAACGAAACAATAAAGAATTACCATGGTGTTTTCAAACACGTAATCATTTAATATGCTTCTTTCCATGGAGCCAGTTCTTAATCTAATACATCAGTCAGATAAAAACTTACAACACCTCCAAATGGATAGCAAAACTCCATATTTGATTCACAAAGCAAGGGAACAAGAATAATGAAGCAGGTTTCATCCAGGATCCAAATTTTTATGTTCAACCCAGAACCCCAAATTAACATTAAACCCAAATCATTGTTACCATCCAAGCCAAAATGCGCATATATCATCATAACAGAGTTGTTCTAATGAAAACATTTAAAGGAAAGCAAGATTTTAATAGTTAAGGCCTATCATGCTTGATAGTGTTGTTAAGAAGTTGATGAAGACCTCTGGATACGCTCGCCCCTTCTCTTCTTCTTCCACGAAATATTAAATAACAAAATATTGTTACCTCCATGCCTTATATATTCCCCACGACATAGAAGTAAATTTGAAACCTTCAAAATTGCCATGCAACGAAGAGTAGATGGCTGGTTCGAAAAACCAGTGCTCATGTAGAGTGAAAAATGGAATGCAAAAAAAAAACCAAGCAAAATTCCACTTGCATGCCTTCCTAAGCAATCCGCGCTCGAGACCCTATGCAAATTAATTACATTAAATTTCATTCTCCCACCTATTTTCCATTGCCACCAACCGCCAAAGTTGGCAAACTCTAAATCAAAATAAACAAAAGTTTCCATTCTTAGAGATGCTGCCACGTAAGACCCTTCTTAACAAATTAACCTCCGCTAACCCTGGCAAAGCACTCCCTGTCCTTCATCCTTATCCTTTCCTTAAATTCCATGGAAACCACCGCCCAAAACTTGCGACCCTCCTTAGGTCCCCTTTCATAGCATTAGTTTAGGATAGGTTAGTGACTTAGGTTAGATCATAGGTAGACTTAGTCTTAATGTCATAGGATATAACATTAGTCACCCACCTTAGTGTTAGGTTTAGATAACCCTTAGGAGTATCAAGCACATAGTTTAGGACTAGGTTAGATTAACTAACCTTGCAACATTAGGTTATAGCTTAGGTTAAAAACTAATAACCTTACTGATTCTAATCTAGGTCCACTAGATAGGATTAATCAGTAAATAGAATTCAAATAGAATAAAACATTCCCGATCAGATTCCGATTTTGCATCAAGTAATTAAGCTTTAGATGGAAAACTTACACATCTTACCTGGCTTAAGGTCCAGGTCCTTTCTGATGCTATGATGACTGAAACTAGATTCTGATTGCAATGATCAGCCAGAGTTAACCTCGAAATCCAACAAAACTATCCTCTACGGACATATTTTTATACGAAGGAGTTTTAAAAGAACTTGAACATTCAAAGTTCAGTCAGACTTAGTAACTCACAAAAAGTTAATACAAATCTGTTCATCCTAAATAAAATTAAAACATTCCTTGGATCAATGCAACTGATCCAAGGTTGAGTCATAAAGGTGGATAAATCCACAATCTTCCAGAAATCAGATTGTACTCATATGTGAAGGATGAAAGAAAAAGAGTCCAAGCATATTCCGGTTCAATCAAAGATCTTAAGAGTAGAAAAGACATAACCAAATCAAGCATGACTTCCCGAAACCAAAAGAACATATCCTCATATGGGAAAATCACATATCAACACTTGAATGCAAAGGAGAAAGTAACAATAGTTTAGGGTGTTACAAAAGCTATCATGCATATATATTATCCCTTCCATCTATAAAAAGAGTAAAAATCCAAAAATAGTAAAGCAAATGTATACCACTCCCTCGAAGGGTGGATACCCTCTTATATCATAACGGAGAAGGCTTAATGCATTGATCAACCTTCTATCTCAAAAAGAAAATTCAAAAGAAATAATCCTAAGAAAGATTCTTTCCGCGATCATCTTTCTCATCCATAACAAACTTCTTGCATTGATCAGTTTGCACCATATTACCCAAATATGGGGCATAGACCTAAGGACACCCACCTATGGAGAAAATACTATTCCCACGTATGAGTCACATCTAAACCCATTAGTTGTGTAAAAATGTTTCACCATTTTCTTTACCTTTTCGAAATGGTGAAAGCAGATAATGGTAAGGGCCAAGGAGGAATACTCGTTAAATGTTGGTCGAGTTGATAGTTGTTACACACATTCGACTTCTTGATCCACAAATGAATGTGCAAGCTTCCTTTTGGCTAGGAGGAACTACCCTTAATAGAAAACAAGACCACAAAAATATAGTTAAATGATATATGATAGAGGACTACCTAACATATGCTAGTTCGGGAAGTGCGATACTTCCTGAGCGGTACTGTCAATCCACTATTTAAAACAAGTTAATGTGAGAAATAAACAAGGTCCTACTTGTTTTCCCCTCAATCTTCCCCCTTTTTTTGAAATATAATTTCGTGAAAATTGAAGTCTTGCCATGGAGGAATTCATGTTTGAGCCCCTCAAGTGCTCATTTTGATCGCCACAACATTTTATGCATTTCCTCAATATGCGGCCATTATAACATTCTATATATTTCTCATGGATGGGAGGGTTTATGATATTATTTTATGCATTTTAAGGATGTGGAAACTTACATTCTTCACATATTAACCTTGTGCTGAGTAAAGAAAATCTTCATCGGGTGCAAAAATGGCGTTTCCCATTCTCCACAATTTTCTATGTTCTTTTCCCCGTCAAAATTATTTCTCAGAAGGTGAAGCTACGTGTTTTCTTTCTCATTGGATGTGGTCGGAAGGGTTCCTTTTAAACTTATCACTTTTGGTGATTTTGGAAAAAATGTCGATTTGCCCCCGCATCCCCTGTGGTCCCCGATTGGCTAGAGCAATTTTGGTAGAAGTTCGTGACGATGGATCCATTTTAATATCTAAGGCATTATGGTGAAAGGGTGAAAATTTATAAAATGACCTGTGGCCCCGCTCATGCGAAGGGATAAATTATGAGTTGAGGCCCATAGTGAATCAAAAAGGGACACGTGGCCTACGTTGAAAAGTCAACGGCGGAGGCATGAACTTTCAGGGAAAATTTGGAATTTTCCCCTTTTCAAAATAGATAAAGTATAAAAGTGAAGCACATCCCCACAACCAATCAAGTGATGCCATGTGTTGAAGAATGAAATTGGGACAGTGGGATGGTGGAGGAAAATGAGAATTTGAGCCATGACCCCATTTCCAATCAGGGTGTGCCATGTGTTCATGTAAAAAATCAAGGTAGGCCGGCGGAGGAATTTGAGAATTTGAGCTTTTGTCTTAAAAAGGCTTAAGTAGCATATTTGAGCCACATTTCCTTAGTCACTCATGCAGAGCCATGTGTCTGGCCTTTGGCGGGGATGCGGAGGGGTGGAGCAAAATGAGAAATTACACTTTTTCTCCCAAATGTCTTAAAACATGGATTTTCCCAGGCCCATCGTTTCTTGGATCTTGCCATACGTAGGGTCCAATTTCAAAGCTAATGAGAGGAAAGAGTGGCCAAAATGCACTCATGATAGTTTTGACACCATTAATGAACGAGCTCCAAAGGATACAAAAGTGAACCACTCTTCGTTCTTCTCTCTCTGTTTCCTTGTGGTTTATTCATGAGACGCATTTTTGGTTTATTGTGGAGCCAAATTGATAAGTGTAAAGAGATGTAAAGTTTGATTATCACATAATAGATTTTATCGGGCATACGCAATGAAAAAGGGTGAAAACTTACCAAGTAAGCACTTAAGTGCTAAAAAGTTGTAACATTCCCATTTTAAGACTTTAGAAACAAGGGAAATATTTTTAATTTTTTTACACAATGTTCTCTATTATAAATAAAACATCATTTAGAACACACATTCCATGCCAATCAATCTCATAACAGATAACCATATGCAATTGTAAATGACTCGGTAAACTACCGATCTCTCATGTTTGTCTTTAAGTATGGAATACTTTATGTATACTACGTATACTTGGTTTTCTTACCCTATTCGGGTACTGAGTGATCTGTTTAAAGAACCTATCTGAATATTTATTACCAATATTCATCTGACATCACGTTTCTTTAAACTAGGTGACATAGGACAACACAACCAATAGCTTGCGATACTTTGGCCAAAGATTTCCAACATATTGTTCATGTTACTATTCCTAGACGACATATTCATCAAATCAGAATATGTCCTTCACCTCACTCTTCTGTTATCTAGAATGGTCTTTATTAACTTTTATCAGTCCACTTGCCCAAGGTTTGACCCTAACCCAGGTTAGTGACATAATTTGTTATAGGGAGATGCTCATGATGACTTAGGGTATATGGGCATACTCAACTGACCTAAGTCAATCAAATGTGCCTAGGTACCCTGAGTCATAGAAATCTACTTCCTATTCAAATCATGCTACTAACTTGACCTAGAGAGAAACTATGTTCAAGTCCAGATGTGTGTAGATCTAGATGAACAAATGCGGAAGGGTGTTACCACATGTCAACTGCAACACTGTATCCTTGAGAATTCCTTAGTCTTCTCGAAGGTACAATCCTGTAGTTGGTGTGTGCCAACATCCATCAAAACTACTTCATCATGATGTACATACCCCTAGGAGGTCATTAACACTTAATTAAATTTGGATTAAGATTCAGATTATAAAGCAACCTTGCAAAACCCTAAATCCAACATTCCTTAAGTTCTTCTTCCATATTTGATCTGATTAATATTAAGAACTTCATTAACTCATGATTGCTTTTATGTTCATTAACTTTGGCATAACAAGTAGTTATCCAAAAATAGGACAACAAACATCATAAGGTTAATTTAATGTAACTTAATTGTTCAAAGAAGGTGTAGCATCCACATAGGTTCAGCTAGAGTAGACTTCATATAAAATGAAGTACAATGATTAACGATCATATGCACCATTATTTTTGTTTTACATTCTTTTGAGAGAGGAAGAGTCTTCCTCTACATGATTAAGTGTTAGGGTTATCATACCCTTTTTATCTTTCTTAATTCCTATAGTTTAATTGTATGTTCATTACACATTCCATTATTATACTATAATTGTTTAGATAGAGAATGACATCTTATGCAACTTAGCAAGTTGCATCTTAGTAAGGGAGATTGAACTATTCCCTTCATCCAACTTATTAAATGATAACAATAATAAGTATACAAACAGATATGAAGAATATCAACAAGATAGCATTCCAATTTCCTTCATAAAAAGTACAAGAGAATTTACACAACAATTTGAAGTCGGTCTCCAAACTTTTCAATTCATCATGATAAAAATATACACTTTACAAGACTATGCATTTTAGGCATACTTTGCATGTCAAAAACATTAAGATCATAGAAGAATACAAATTTTCTTTTTCAATACAACTCATGAATGAATTAGAATTCTTTACAAAAGAGCCAGACTTTAAATCAACCAATACATCATAAAAGTTTTTTCCTTCTTTTATCACTTACGAAGTCCATCTGCAAAAATTGCTAAGATCGGTCGGTTCATCAATCGAGAATGATAAGCACTAAGCATTAAAACGAAGTGCATTCAACTAATTGTTTCATTAAAAACTCTTCTTTAATGAAACAATTAATATATCATGTAAATAAGAATAAGTATAAGTAATAACAACCATAAAAGAAGTACAAATAATAAATCAGAATTCACTTTTAAGAAAAGATCATAATATAATCAGCAAACTATTGCATTATATTAGATAAGTATTGTCCCAAAAATTACTTATTTATATCAAACAATAGCTCTTTTCATTTAATTATTTCATAATTCTTTCGAATTTGTGATACGAGAATTCAACTTTACTATATAAACAAAAAGAGTTACTTTCAGAATCAAATACCTCCTAGTCATCTTTACCAAGTTTCTAGAAAACATGTACAAGTCAAGTTCATTTTAGCATCGTAACATTTTTAAGATGAATCATCCAACAACTTAAATAAATAAGAGATTCACAATTCAGATGTGGCAGCCTAATTCTAGGTCAAATAATGTAACCTAGGTTCTTAGATTAGGTCTCTTATCAATACTAGATAAGTATTTCCCAACAACAATGTTTCATTTTAAATAACTGAAACAATTATTAAATACCTTTTAAGTAGAGGAGTAATTAATAATAGTTATTAATCAATTACTTAATAAAAGTAATGTAATTGATTCAACTAAACCTATGACAAGTTTTTATAAAAATAAAGGAGAATGAATTGAAAGGTACACAGTTTACAATTTCCTTTATCATTCGGTTAAACCAAATTCTCATATGCATCATCAGAAAAGGAGAGTCAACATCCTACAACTTAAATAAATAAGAAGAAGAATCAATACAGACTATCCACAAACTCACCATTCTTCTAAGAGATAGAAATCAGGTTCAAAAAGTACATAACTGAATCAAACAAGGAAGCCAATAAAGAGATTCATCATTTAAGAGACAACAATTGCTAACAGGATCTCAATCCAATCCAAGAAGGAAGAGAATTAAAATAGTTATCAACTCACTTGCAACCCTTATGAATTATTCAACATTATTGGAGATATCAGTCAGTGATTTAAAACCATACGTTCCATCAAACAAGTAGATTTACAAAAGGATTATTTCTTACTCATATCCATCTGAGAAGGGTCATATTATCTATTGTGTGCATAGAGAGGAGACCATCAGAAGCAGTTACCTAAAGATGCATCGAAAGAGAAACATGACTCTACCCTTGAAAACAATCAGTCAAAGAAAGGTGTAAGTTTTCCTTTCAGGGAGCTGACAGCTCATTGTTCACGATCCACGAAATCGACAAGACATTGATTCCACACAAATAAACAGATATCAAGAGAGTAACCAAAAAATGAATGGTTTTGTTTGTTCAACATACCAAAAATATCAGTCCCAAAAGTTTCTTACACATCAAACGAATCCCATTAACTTTCCATAGTCTTCTCATAACATGATGCATTAACAAACTACAAATAAGTTTCCAGTTCTAGTGAGTAAGTTCACATCACCTCGTCCAAGTTCAAAAAAGACAGAGAATCAAACTTAAGAAGGTCAAACAGACCTGAGAAGGTATTCACCTTAATGACTTGGAGAGATTCAATCAACAGTTTATTTCAAACAAATATAACTTCACCCATTTAACCAAACCCAACTTCCATACTTTTAAAGGAAGACTTAATAGAAAGGATCTAAACCAAGAGCTTAATCACCACTGTTTTAACAATTGAATTCCAAAACCCTTTTTAAAACCCAAAAGTTCTTTCAAAATTTCCAATAGAGAATACAAAACCAAACGCGAAGTTTAATTTCAAACATTACTTCTATTTTCCTTACGAGCTCAAAATGTATCAGTAACATCAAATACCATAACTTACCCAGCTCCAGTCAAATATAAAATTCAAAGCAGTGAAGTTCAATATAGAGAAAAAGTAAGTTATTACTTCCCAGTTCTTATACAAGTTGAAATTTAGGATGCATACAATGCCATAAACCACATTCCTCCAGTTATATTTGTTTTAACACAAGTTTGAGTTCATACTATAGAGAAAAGTATACAATACAAGTCCCAAAAATAATTATTAAATCTTCACAAAACAAGATATAGTTTAAAAGAGTATTCAACTACCTTTCTAAACCATCAAAGGCATCTAGTCTGAACAATGCCATTTTACTAGTACAAATAAAGAAACAAGACATCATTTCCTTGCTTCATATAAATGTGTTCATGCAAAAGGGTCGAAATATCAACCCAGATAGACCAAAGAGAAATAATACAACTTTTAAAACTCAAAGATGCATCAGAGAAAAGTATTCACTTATTTTCTACTTTCCAAAGAGACTTCCAATTCAAAGCTCAAAACAAAAACCATTTACTTAAACTCTTTTACGAGCAGACAGTCCAGAACGCATATTTTAATCAAAACACTAAAGTCTCTACAGTTCCAAATGTATTTTCACATTTAAACTTACTCAGAGAAAACACCCAAAACCACATTATCATGTAAGGGTCCCAAAACCAAAAGCACAGAGATTCTTACAACAAGAGAGAAAATAACTAGAACAATAACTGAAAACATTTATCTCATGAGAGCAAAGTTGTTTTAATGAAACATTTAGAGAAAATCAAGAAATCTTAATGGATAGAGCCTATCATGCCTGATAGTGCTTCTACTGATTTAAAGGAGACTTCCAACTCTTCTTCTTTTCCAAGCAATATCAACAATCAAAAATGTCTTTCTCCAATGTCTCATATACTTTCCTTGAATCGAAAATAGACCAGAGAAACAAAAAAAATGGCGACAAAGTGAAAATCAAACATCTGGTTCGAAGAACCAGATAGCTCCATGTAGAGAAAAAATCACAAATCATGCAAGACCAAACAACCCCCAACAAATCCGCCCACATTGTTTCCAAGGTGGTTTGCTCACAAAAATGAGGCTCATTAATGCCATTTACTCTCAAATTCCTACCTATCTCTCCTTGCCACCACCATCCAAAATTGGCGAGACCCAATTGAATTTTACATGCATCACTAAACCTTAGTGATGCCTCCACGTAGGCTTCCTCCAAATTTCATGCCTCTACCTAATCTATGGTAGTACACTATCACTTAATTCCCAAGATCAAATCACATTAATAGCTTAGGAACCACCACCTAGCTTCCCACTTTCCATACGACCCTTAGGTCCCCTTTCCACACTTCATTAGTTTAGGATAGATACCATTAGCTTAGGATAGACCATAGGCTAGTTTAAAAATATTTACCTTAGGTTATAAACATTACAATAGGTAAATAGTCATCTTAGGTTAGATCATAATTCATAACCAAATAGTATTAGGTATTAGGTTAGAAATAATCTAGCATCACCTTAGGTTTCCCCCTCATCCCAACTTAGTATATGCAACTTAGGTTAGGATGCCATCCCAATAGAGCAGACATAGATAGGAGATAGGTACTCTTACCTTAGTTTAAAATCCCGCTAGGATAGATTTCATAGGTCTAGGACTTAGTTTTTATTTTTTTCCTCAATAGTCATGACGCAGCCTCTTTTCACTTAACGCCATTAAGTATCCTGTTGAGATCAATCAAGAATATTTGAGCACAAAACATACAACAAAATGCAGGCACGATCTTACAAGACAATAAAGAATTTGTAAACATACAAAATTTCAATCCATTATGTCTCTCAACCTCTGAATGTTAGTTTTCCATTCATATCAAGTAAGAAGATTTATAACATACCTTGGATTAATGGAATTGATCCAAGGATGTATTAATTAAAAAGAGATAAGTTTGCAACCATTATTCCAGATTACAACTCACCTATCAGAAGTGAAAATGGATTCTTGCAAGCAACAACATTTCAGCCTAATGAATCCAAGAGTAGAAATGATTTATCCATGGCAAGCATGATCTTCAACAATCAAAGGAACACACCACATCAAGAAAATCACATGTCAATGCTTGCAATGAAAAAGAGAAATATAATAGTTTTTTAAAGGTGTTACAAAAGTGGTTAAAAGGTGGAAATGGTAGGACCACATGAAGAAGAAAATCATGAGATGCCTCCTACTAAAATAATCATGCTCAAAATGATGAAATATTCACCTTTTTGAACCTTTGGTTTTTATGAGTGCATTTGTTTCATGTCCCTTTCCAAAAATGGATCTACAAAAACATTATTCCTTTTGGATATTCTTTTCTTGGGGACAAAGAATGGATGTAAACGAATTGTTATAAGAACATGTTTTGGCCATGGAAAAAGGATTCTGGTTTTCTGGGAATGTTGTAAATTTGAAATTAATTCAATATGGAAGATTTATTTCTCATTTCTTTTGTTATCTCTCTCTATCCTTGCTCAATTCAATGGATCATTTGTCTTTGTGTTCAAAAGAAACTTTGTGTTCTTGTTTGTGTAATCTTTAGAACTTTGTGTCTGCAGATTCGCATCGGTGGTAAAGTGATTGATCTTTTTCTATATTTTCTTGGTTCAATGTGAGTAAGGATATATTATGCTACCTATATCTCCTAAAAACATTGTCATTTTCTTCCTTCCTCCATCTCTCTACTCTTCCAATCCTTCGTATTGATAATCTTTTAAGTATGAAAACATTCCAAAATATCAGGGTCCAAACATTGAGAGTTGTATATTTGTACATTTGTTTTCCTACTTTCAATAAGGGAACCTCTCCCATTAAAGAGGAGGGACTTGTTGTCCCCTGACTGTGGTTTCTATCCATGTTCCATTTTGAAACCCAATAGTTTTTGGCAACTCCGCTAGGGAATTCATTGCAAATGGATTCTAGTTTTTGAATAACAACTTCTTGATCATCTTTGATCTAGAGACTCTAAGATACACTTGGGGTAGAATAATCCTTGGGAAGAAGACCCTCATTTCCAACTTTTGGATCATCAAGGTTTCTCTCTCCCTTCATCAAGAAAAGAAGAGAAACAAGATCTGCAAGCACTCCTCCTACTAGAGACAAAACTTATGGGAGTGACATCCCTCAAGATCAAATCAGTCCTAATTTGCATGCTTTGATTCTTGTTGGTGTTTCAGTTCCTCTCCAAACAATCTTTCCAAGGATGACATCTCCTCTACCTTGGGGCCAAAGGGTTGGGCCTCTTGCTCTTCCCCAGCCATTACATGAATTTCCTAGAGGCAATAGAAATAATTTCCCTAAATTCAGAGGTGATGGGAAGGTTCATCCAGATGAACATATTACATCCTTCATTGTTTCTTGTGGTGTTCTCGGAGTTGAACATGAGGATATATCTATTAGAATTTTTGTAGAGACATTGCAAGATAATGTTGCTGATTGGTTTTATCATCTCCCTACTGGATCCATCACCAATTAGAACACCATGACAACTCAGTTTGAATAGTTTTTCAAACATGTTGAGGATGTACATGCCCTCTTTGCCTATATTTCTCAAATCAAGAAAGAGTCACATGAGCCCATGAGTGAATTTGTGGCCAAATTAAATAGGTTGGTTAACAAGATCCCACAAAACACACGCCCTGTGGATCAAATTCAGAAATGTTTCTTCCTTAATGCCTAACTTCCTGAAGTGAGTTATGCACTTAGAAGAGCTAATCTTGCCACATTGGATGCTGATCAAATATTTGATGTCAGTGTTGAAGATGATTTGATCATGTCTGCAAAGCTAAGGAGAGAATCATCCAAATCCAAAGCATCTTCTTATTCCACATCTTCTGCTAGAGCTAATGCAAATTAGTTGGTACAGAAACTTTCTAATGATCTCATTAATCTCAAGCAGCAGTTATCCCAGCATGCTCCTTATCAAGATGTTCCTAGGAAGAACTTTCAGCCCAAGAATCAGTTGCCCTCTCCTCAAACCAGATTAGAAATTTAAGGCCTTCCTGTTAAAGTTCTAGTCAATGCAACATGTGAAGTGTTGGAGCCTGATGATGAGGAGGAGGATGAAATCTGTGAAGAACATAAAGAGGAATTTAATGAATAATTAGAATATTTGAGTGTATCTCATGTCCATTTTCTCACCACTAAAGGTATAGATGAAGAGGATGATTATGAAGAAAGAGTTTCAGAGATGAAAAATGAATCATATGTTGTCATGACTTGTGAGCAAGCCAGCAAGAAGGAGAAAGTGGTACAACCTGCTAAAATATCTAAGGAACCTCCTACAGCCATTCTAGTGATTGCAAGGAGAGGATCTCCCATTCCAGCTTCTTCCACACCCAAGGTAGGTTCTGTTGTTCCTTCCTCCTTTATTTCTGCTCCTAAAACTTCTTTCCCTTTAAATGATAGAGTTGACAAGTCAAAATTTTCATCTAATCCTATCAATGATGCTCCATCTACCTATGGTTCTTTTGACATTATTAACCATCTCAAGAAAACTAAGATCCAGATCTCGGAAGTGAACTCTACCAAACCCATCCCAAGGCCTTTGCTAAGATAGTATACTTTGTAAATTCCAAATCCAAGCCTTCATCCCTTGGTTTTAGAGGTCTCTTTCCAACTCCTTCTCCTTCATCTCAACCAATCCTTGTGATAGTAATCACTTCATCTGATGAGAAGATCAAACCATTTTATGTCACTCTCCTCATAGCTAGCCACAAACTCAACAATTATGTTATTGATTCTGGTGCTTCAGATAATGTGATGCCTGCTAAGGTAGCTCATATCCTAGGCTTAACCCTAACCCTTAATTTTGGTTCATGTTACTCGATGGAAAGTAGAGAAGTGCCATTGGTTGGAAGGATCAAGGATGCACAAGTAGCCTTTGTTTCTTTACTAGAGAAGAGAGTTTTAGCCACCATTTTGGTAGCTAATATTCCCCCTTCCTACAACATGCTACTGAGTAGAAATTTTTGCAAAGATGTTGGAGGATAAATCATGATGGATTGATCACATGCTCTTATTCTAATGAATGGGAAAATGAAGAAGCTACTGCCTGAGAAACAAACTAAATATATCATGTGAAAAACAGATGACCCAAAGGCACAAATACTTTATGTGGACATTCGTCATGGTAACTAAATGATCATGTCACAAGATGAGGCTAACCATCCTAAGGAAGTGCTTCTTAATCCTAATGGTGTTTAGATTTTGGAATTTGATGGGAGTTACTCCTCGGTTAAATTTGCTTTTGGAGCTGGTGTGGTGCTTATTTATCCTGATGGGAAGATTCATCCTTTCTCCTTCAAGCTCCAATTCGAAAACATAAATAATACAGCTGAGTATGAGGCTCTCATCCTCACTTTAAGCATGGAAAAATATATGGGGATCAAGAATCTCCTTGCTCATGGAGATGTAGAGTTGATTATAAAGTAGGTCAGAGATCTCTTTCAAGTGAAGAATAGAAGGTTAAAACATTACAGAATCTGGTTTAATATTCCATTGAGTTCCTTGATGCCATGCCAAGTGAAAGAAACACCACGGATGATTCCTTGGCTATCTCAGGGTATCTACTGATCCCTCATCCATATTTCTCCCAAGATAAATTCACCATTGAGATGATTCATAGACCTAGTGTGCCTGAAAATGCAAACAATTGGCAGGTCTTTAATGATGATCAACACTTTCTTTCCTTCCTTGAACTCAGAGATAATTTTGACCAACTATACTTTGAAGGAAGTGGAAATATTCCTAGAGAGTGTGTGCCCCAAATGAAGAAGATAACAAAGAAGAAATGGATCATGATGGCTGCATAAAAATGAAAGGTAATAAGACACCTAAAGGGTGGTATGTTTGGAAGAGTTATTTGATAAACATGATGGGTACATTAAGTCCAAAATTTTCAAAGGATATCATAATTCGCTAAATGTGAGAAGATAAAAATTGGGATTCTTAATGAACCCAAGCTGGTAAACATTGAAAAGTGTTGCACACAAGAGGAGAGGGAGAAAGCAGAAAATCTATTAAAAAGGTATGTTAATGGTCTTGCATATTCTTATGATGATCTCAAGGCTTTTCAGCAAAAAGAGATGCAACATTTCATTCCTCTAAAACCTAGGATCAAGCCCTTTAAGAAAAAACAAAGGCAAGTATAATCTTAAAATCAATTATATTATATTTCAAGAGATCCAAAAGTTATTGAAGGCTAAGATCATTTTCCCCATTCACCATTCAACGTGGATTGCTAATATTGTGCCCATTAGGAAGAAGAATGGTGAGATCCATATTTGTGTTGATTTTAGGAATTTGAATCAAGCCTCTTTGAAGGATAATTATCCTCTCCCGTAATGGATCAAGTGTTGTAAGTTATTACAGGTTCAAAAATGTTGTCCATGCTTGATGGATTCTCAGGATATAATCAAGTAGAAGTAAGTGTTGCAGATCAGCATAACACTACCTTTACCACTCCTTGGGGCACCTTTGCTTACAAGATAATGCCTTTTGGCCTCATCAATGTTATTACCACCTTTCAGAGGGAAATGGACCTGGCCTTTGGTAGCCTCAAGGTAAAATGCATAGTTTTATACCTTGATGATCTGACCGTGTTTTCAAAAAATAGAGATGATCATTTCTAACACCTTGAAATAGTCTGAAAAAAGTAGAGAGTAGGGATCTCCTTGAATCCCAAGAAATCATCATTTGTGTCACCGAGGGAAAATTATTAGGAAAAATTGTATCTAAGGAGGGGATCAAGATTGATCTAGAAAGAGTCCAGGTAATTCAGCAGATCCCTCTCCCCACAAACAAGAAGGGTGTGTACTCTTTCTTTGGCAAGATCAACTTCTTAAGAAGATTCATACCTAATTTTTCTAAACTTACTTTGAACATAGCTGCATGATGAAAGGGAAGTAGACTTTTGGTTGGTCCTTTCAAGGAAAGGTTGCATTTGAAGACATTAAGAGAGCTATATCAAAGAATCCAATCTTGGCATGCCCTGATTATAGCAAAGAATTCATTATCTATTTCTATGCTACTGAAAGTACTCTAGCTATTCTGTTAACCCAGGAGAATGTTGAAGGTCATGACCTCCCCATAGAATTCATGAGTTATATTTTGAAATCCCATGAGCTGAAGTACACCATGATGGAGAAACATGCTTTTGTAATGGTCAAAACTGTGAAGTAATTTCATTTTTACATCCTCAACTCTCATTCTATTGTGCTTGTTTCGATATAACTATTAAATCCATTCTTACACAACAAGAATTTGGAACAAGAATTTGGAACCAAGAGAGGAAATTGGGTAACCAAAGTTCAGGAGTATGATCTTGACATCAAAACCACCAAGCTAGTTCGATGAAAGGGCTTATGTGAACTCATTTCTAAAGGAGATGATGCCAAATTTTCCAAGGAGGAAGTTGATATCCCTATTGTTCTTTTCCTCAGCTCAAATGATGAATGGTATGATGACATTGCACACTTTCTTACTTATGGATAATTTCCATCCCATTTGAGTGCCAAGGAGAAGAGAGACATCAAATTAAAGTCTGCACAATATGTGTTGTGGGAAAAAGCATTGTTCAAACAAGGCATAGATGGAAGGTTTTTGAAATGTGTTGACAAAGAGCAGCAAAAGAAATTATTCTCATCTTTTCATGACTAGGCCTGTGGAGGTCATTTCTCTTCTACTGTCATAGCCCAAAAAAAGCTCCGTGCTAGATATTATTGGCCTACCTTGTTCAAAGATGCATCAAAGTGGGTAGGCAAGTGTGAGGCATGTCAAACCTTTGTTGGAAGATCCAAATTGGCTGCTTTACCTCTTAAACCAGTGGTGATTGAAGAACCTTTTCAACAATGGGGTTTGGACTTCATTGGGACACTCAATCCACCTTCAAGTGTAGGGCATACTCCTGTTTTGACCTTGCCACCGATTATTTCACCAACCGGGTGAAAGCCATTGCGATCAAAAGTACTATGAAGTAGTATGTAACTTCATCAAGGAGCACATCTTAATAAGGTTTGGGATACCAAACAAGATTTTCACTGACAATGCTTCCAATTTTTCTTTTGTTGAGATGATAGATTTGTACTATGGCTATGGCATTTCCCTTGCTCACTCTTCATATTACTATCCCCAAGGGAATGGGCAAGTAGAATCAACTAACAATAACTTGGTCACCATTGTTCAGAATCTTGTTAATGACTCTCAGAGGAATTGGCATAAGAAACTATATGATGCTTTACGGGCAGATAGGATTACACCTAAGAGAGCCATTGGAATGTCTCCTTTTCAAGTGGTATACAAAGTTGAAGCTCGGATGTTAGTCACATTGGAACTACGAGCCTTACACTTGATGAAGACCATTGAGGATGCCATCTTTACCAATTCATTGAAAAAAATAATTATGTACCTCTAAAAGATGAATGAAGACAAATTGCAAGTGGTTGATAGAAGATCAACTCATCAACTCAAGGTAAAATATCTATTTGACAAAAATGCTAAACCTAGAACTTTTCAAGTGGGAGACAGTGTTCTTCTTTGGGACAAAAGACATGAACCTCAAGGCAGCCGTGGTAAATTTGATTCCCTTTGGCTTGGTCCCTTTAAAATTAGACATTTTTCTAGTGAGAACTCTTTTTACTTGGGTTACATGGATGGTTCTCCTCTCCCACTTCCTTATAGTGGGAAATTTTTGAAGTTGTTCAAAACCTAGGAGTTTTGGCGGTCCCTTTGTACATTTTGTATAGCATTTTGTTTTTGGTTTTTCTTATTTTTGCTTGTTTCCTTGTGTGTGTTGTCTTTTGTGTTGATATTGCTTTTTGACTCAGTTGCCCAATGGATAAGGCACTGGTGTGATCATCCCCAGAATTCTCTATGGTTCTTGATTTTACATATTTCCTCTACTAAATCATCCTCAAAAGGAGCCAGCTGTTGTCCCCTCAATTTTCCCCCCATTTTTTTAAAATCCAATTTCATGAAAATTGAAGTCTTGCCATGGAGGAATTCATGTTTCGAGCCCCTCAAGTGCTCATTTTGATCCCCCACAACGTTTTATGCATTTCCTCAGTATGCAGAAATTATAACATTCTATCTATTTCTCATGGATGGGAGGAGGTTTATGATCTTATTTTATGCATTTGAAGGACGTGGAAACTTGCATCCTTTGCATATTAACCTTATGTAGAAAAAAAAATCTTCATCAGTGCAAAATTGGTGTTTTCCCATTCTTCACAATTTTCTATGTTCTTTTCCCCATCAAAATTATTTCTCGAAGGTGAAGCTACGTGTTTCTTCTCATTGGATGTGTTCGAGACGGGTTCCTTTTTGAACTTATCACTTTTTGTGATTTTAGAAAAAATGTCATATTTTCCCCACATCCCTATAGGTCCCTGATTGGCTGAAGCAGTTTTGGTAGAATTTTAGGGCAATGGATCCATTTTATTCTCTAACGCATTATAGTGAAAGGGAGAAAAGTTCTAAAATGACCTGCAGCCCCACTCATGCGAAGGGATAAATTCTGAGTTGAGGCCCGTAGTGAATTAGAAAGGGACACGTAGCCAACATTGAAAAGTCAACGGCAGAGACATGAACTTGGGGGAAAATTTAGAATTTTCCCCTTTTCAAAATAGATAAATATAAAAGTGAAGCACATCCCCACAACCAATCAGGTGATGACATGTGTTGAAGAATGAAATTTGGATATCAGACCGGTAGATGAAAATGAGAATTTGAGCCATGACCCCATTTCCAATCAGGGTGTGCCATGTGTTCATGTTAAAAAATCAAGGCGGGCTGGTGGAGGAATTTGAGAATTTGAGCTTTTGTCCTAAAAAGGCTTAAGTAGAAGATTTGGGCCACATTTACTTAGTCACTCATGCAGAGCCACATGTATGGCCTTTGGTGGGGATGTAGAGGGGTAGAGAAAAATGAGAAATTGCACTTTTTCTCCCAAATGTCTTAAAATGTGGATTTTTTCCCAGGCCCATCGTTGCTTGGATCTTGCCACGCGTAGGGTCCAATTTCAAAGTTGACAGAGGGAAAGAGTGGCCAAAATGCATTCATCTAATTTTTATGCCATTAATGAACCAAAACTCCAAAGGATACAAATGTGAACCATTCTTCGTTCTTCTCGCTCTGTTTTCTTATTGTTTATTCATGAGATGCATTTTTGGTTTTTTGTGGATCCAAATTGATAAGTTTAATGAGATGTAAAGTTTGATTACCAAAAAATAGAGTTTATTGGGCATACCCAATGGAAAAGGGTGAAAACTTACTTGAGAAGCACTTAAGTGTTATAAAATTGGTTAAAAGGTGGAATCGAAAGGACAACATGAAGAAGAAAATCATGAGATGCCCCTACTAAAATAATCATGCTTGAAATGATGAAATATTCACCTTTTGATCCTCTGGTTTTCATTAGTGTGTTTGTTTCATGTCCCTTTCCAAAAACGGATCTACAACAAACATTATTCCTTTTGGATATTCTTTTCTTGGGGACAAAGAATGGATGTAAATGAATTGTTATAAGAACATGTTTTAGCCATGGAAAAAGGATTCTAGTTTTATAGGAATGTTGTAAATTTGGAAGTAATTCAATATGGAATCTTTCTTTCTCATTTCTTCTTTCTCTCTCTTCTCTCTCTCCTTTCTCAATTCAATGGATCATTTGTCTTTACGTTTAAAAGAAACTTTGTGTTCTTGTCATGTAATCTTTAGAACTTTGTGTATGCATATTTGCATTGGTGGTAAAGTGATTGATCTTTTTCTATATTTTCTTGGTTCAATGTGAGTAAGGATATATTCTACCACCTATATCTCCGAAAACATTTTCATTTTCTTCCTTCATCTCTTTACTCTTCCAATCCTTCGTATTGATAATCTTTTAAGTATGAAAACATTCCAGAATATCAAGGTCCAAACATTGAGAGTTGTATATTTGTACATTTTTTTCCTACTTTCAATAAGGGAACCTCTCCCATTAAAGAGGAGAGACTTGTTGCCCCTTGAATATGGTTTCTATCCATGTTCCATTTTGAAACCCAACACTAGTGTAATTGATATGATTTAGGTATCTCATTCAAATACAATAAGCAAATCCAATCACAACAGGCTAGGCTATAGCTAGATCTAAGAGGTGAGGGTGTATCAAAGTTTTGGGACTGGTCAAGGTCAGATTTTGGGTTATTCAGGTCAACTAGTAGGGTGGTTGTTTGGTCTATTCTTGGTCAAGGTGTAAAAACATAGAGAATGACGTCGATGAATGCGATCGATGCTAGTTTAGGTAGAATTGATGACGGTTATGGATAACGGGTGTCTGTATGGTCTAGGTGAAAGAAACTCAAAATATGTTAAATGGTAGAGGTGATCCGAGATTGAATAAAGTTTGGGTGAATGAACAAGGGGTCCTGTGAAGATATTAGGTACGCTTAGAAGTATACAACAAGTGAGAATAGGTGATTTGGTGGTGTGGGTGAAGGGATCTTTAGATTTACAAGTAAGTGGGTGATGAAGCAATAAGCATGTAAATAATAGATTAATAACAAGAGTAATAAAGATTATTAACTGAAATAAACTATACTTATTAGGGACGTAATTATTGTATTAAGGATCTAATGGTGGGTGGTGGAAGTGGTTGATCGGAGAATACATGTATGGTCCTATAGTAGTTCTTTCCTGAGTGCTCCCGTGAATGCAATGGCCCTCTAATTGATACTAGTGATGGATCTTAATGTTTGGATGCGTAAAGGATGCTTGTCTTTCTTGCGTGCAGCTACGAATCTCCTTTCTTACTCTTAGAGATGTGTCCAACCTGACATAAGGTTACTAACGGGAATAAAAGGTGACCGATGATAGTTCGGGTTCACCGGCATCGGTTCGGGGGTGACCAATGTCGATTAGGGTGGGATTCCTAGGTTTACTAAAAATGGGAGATCTTGGAAATGATTTCTACCAAATCTCTCTATTAAATGGGAAAGAGTGGGAGTTACCTTCTCTTATGTAGGAATGTGGTTAGAGGGAATGCAAGCTTTGATTTTTAGGGTTTAGTTAGGTCTTAGTTAGTTATGAAAAATAATAAGAATAGACTTAGTGTGAGGTAGCTAGGTGATGTGGTGGTGTGGGAATTATCTTAATTAGGATGATTAATTAAAAATAAATACGTGAGGACATCGAATAATTTAATTAAATTAATATTAGTGTGCGGTGTAAGGGGCCATGGTTAGGTGAGTGTGTTTGAGTTGATTATTTAACAAGGGACCAAGGGGAGTGTGACCTAATTTTGGTGTCTACATTTTTCCCTTTTATTGTGTGGCTTGTATTGTGTAAGCGACAACGACAAAAATAAGGTGTGGTTGCCCCATGTGTGGGTGAAGGTGATCCCCTCAAACCAAGAATTGATGAGGTAGAAGGAAGAATCAGTGAGTGGTTTGATAAAAGGTGAATGTGATGAAGAGGAAGGTGGACAATGGGGGTAAAGGGGTAAAAGGTCCAATCGGGTAATCTAGGTAATGGGTCAGTGGTCAAAGTCAAGTAATAGATCAAACACATGCACACATATAAACCGCAAGACGGTACCAACTTGAAGGACTTGCAAACTATACATTGTCTAAGGTCGATATGTTTATCCAAAAAGGTTGAGGTGATTACGGTATTCAAGGCATAGGATATGGTGCGGAAGCACTTCACAAAGTTAGGTACAAAAACATGTAGGTATCGGTACACCAAATTTTGGGTTAGGATAAATGGTCACGATAAGAGGCAAGGTAAGGTCATTAGGTCAAACAACACGGGTAATAGTGTCATAAGGTACAATGAGCACATGAGTTCACGGGTCACTAGCAATGTTCCAGGTCCAAGTACCTAGGTTAGGACATGGGTAGGAATGAGGTACGGGTAAAATATCAAGTCCCAAAATGTAGTTAAGAACAAGTATAGGTAAGGTAGGTATGGAGGTTGGTTGCAATAAGGATGGGTAAGGGTAAACAGTGGTTGATTTGGTTAAGTGGGGTCAGTTATGGGGAATGGGAAATAATATGATAGGTAACCGATGCTGGGTCGACATGACCGACCGAGGGGATGGTCGAGGTAAGCTAATCACAGTTTATTAAGGTAGATGACCGATATTAGTCTTGGTATAACTGACCACGGTGAGCTAGGGCACATGACCGATGTTGGTTTAGTTGTAACCAGCGTCAATCAGGTTGACATGGGTATATAAAAGAAAAATCTATATAATATGGATTCATTTGTACATTTTGGCTTTTGTGAAAATGACAGAGCACTGAACGAGTTGTGCTTTGTCAGGTGAAAAAGATGAGGGATGATATCCTACTGAGGTGGAGGGATCCGATTGGTTAGAGGAGCTAGGTAGATGGGCTCACGAGCATAGGTGGATCGATTGTGATTGGGTGGAGAGCAGGAGGATTGGATTTGGTTAGTGGACATGGCAGAGGTGGGAGAGGGATCGGGTGGACCACCAGTGTAGTGGCCTGATGTACCACCACGGAGATGGTAGCGCGATGAGGTAAGAGTCAATCCCTTGTATTGATTTCAGAGATAGATTGGGTATGTAGGGTAGGGAGGGAAATCAAGATTTTGGTGAGAAAAGGAATTTGAATTAGGGGAGGAAAATTGGGTAGAATAGGAATGGGTAGAGGTGTGGTTAGGTGTACGTGGGGTGGGGATGAAATGAGGGTAGAGGTAGGTAGGAATTTGGAGAAGAAGATAGTGTTTATAGGGAAAGGGGTGATTGGGTGTCATATATTTTGCACGATAGTGGTGGTGTCGATCAAGGGGGTGGGCGACATCGGTGGTGTCAAAATGGTACCATTCATAGATAAATTGACTGATGCTAGTGTGGGATAGACCATGGTTAGTTATAAGTAACCGGTACTAGTTAACATGTGGAAAAAAGGGGCCAACAGAGCTCTATGATGATTGGGTGAGATAAATAGTGGGAAAGGAAGATGTTGTTCATGAAAAACAAAGCATGGGTAAGAGGGTGAAAGACGTATGGTATGATCGATAGTAGGTGAGGGTTGGGTTGGGTAGATAGAATATGTGATAAGAAGGTAAGTTGTGAGGGGAAAAAGAGGGAGGGTAATAAGTGTAGGAGGTGTCAAGAGTGATTAAGGTATGATCAAGTTTTATTAATGTGACGTTTTGTTGGATGCAAGCGAGATACTAGTGATGGATGTGAGATAGGGTGTTACCCCTTCTTGTGACAGTGATTCTAGGAGGTGCAACAACTAAGGATTGGTGGAATATTGCTTTGTGGTTGGCCTGATTGGGGTTAGCACTACGGCATGTAGTCCGGAAACCTAGTTTGATGTTCGCCCTCATCGACATATGGGATTCGGTGACCAAATCATTCCATATACTAATGGGTGAGATCAAAGTAACCCTAGAGGATGTATACAAGATCCTGCGGTTGCCTATAGTGGGGGAAAAGGTATATTCGATATCTTCGAGAGGTAATCTAAGGAGTTGATGCTTTGTGCTTTTGGTGAGGGGTTAGCAAAGTTGAGGTTCCACATTGCCATCTTGAGCTATGAATAGATGTACTGAGCCTGGCCCGTCAGGAGGAGATGAGGCTTATTGTGTTGTTGATAGAGGCATTATACTACTTTGCACTACCCGATGCGAGAAGGTGGGATATTCTTGTGACCACCGATGGGGTCCCGCATGATATGGTGATAGATCGACTGTTTTGCATGGGCACCAACATTCCTAGTGTAGATATACCAGAGCTATATGGGCATGTGTGTGCCTATTTGGTATGCCCCGAGCTTATGCATTTGATCCGGTTTTGTTCGGTGTGGGCTATAGGCGGTGGGTGCCAATAATTGGAGAGCAGTAACATCCTCATTTTATACTTTAGAACAAGTCAATTTTTTATTTTTATTTTTTGATAATTGCATCACGGTTCTAAATACATAATTTAGAACTCACAATTCAATAACCATTCATATACAGACAACCATATGCAGATGTAATGACTCGGAGTACCTCCGATCTATTCATTCCATGACTCGGTAATCTACCGATCTATTCATGAGTAATAAGAGTCGGTGTTTTTATTTAACACATTACTCTTGCGGTTCTCTTCCCTAATGCGGGATTGAATGCTCTGTCAAGGAATCTAAGCTGAATAATTGTTACTATTATTCATCGGCATCTCATCCATTAGACTAGGTGAATTAGGACAACGCAATCAGCGACTTGCGATACTTTGGCCAAAGATTTGAAACATCTTGTTCATGTCTCGTATTCCTTAACGGCATACTCGTCAACTACGGAATACGTCCTTCACCCCATTCATATGTTATATAGAATGTCTTATCTTGACTCTTGTCGGTCCTTCCTTCACAATTGAATCACTCGGAGGCAGATTAACAAGGTGATAATGTTATATGGATGACCACGAGGATTAGGGATATGATGACATCTTTGGTTCAACCTTGCGTTCAACCGGTGTGTCATGATACCCCGAATCTCTAGGCGAGCCTTATAACATGACCACGTTCTTAATCGGTCCCGGGGTAACTCGTGCGAAATCAAGTGTAAATCTTAGCGATCAATGCAAATGGTGTTGCCATAAGTCATCTTCATTATTGTAACTTCAAGAAGATCCCAATCTTCTCGGAGTACAAACTCTGCGATTGACTTATGTGTCGTCGACCTTTAAATCCGCCTCGAAAAGATCTACTCAAGTAACAAGCGTTACGCACTAGAGTTTAAATTACTTTTAAAGACTTTTCCCTAAGGTTAGCCTTTCCAAATCCCTGGATTCTTCGTCTTAAGACGACCCTCCTCTATAAAACCCATTACATGGTAGAGGTATTACGGTCAGTTCTCATCAAGGAGTCATTAGAATACACGATTCTAAAACAACAGAATGGGACAATATCTCATAACCTTTGCTAGAGATTGCCGTCTGAACTCCATTTGATTGTATATCAGTTCTCTTAACTGAATTTATATCATACTTTTTAGTATAAAGATATAAATGATTAAGAATCCAATTTAATATTGTCCTGTCATACTTAGGACTAGGGATTAGTAATTAAATCCAGCTTGTTTAGCGTTCTCTTTTAGGCTCATTTTTAACCTATCTTCTAGAAAGACAATTATTTAAATCCAATATTGCTTTTGCTAGAACAAATTAGAACTACTAAACACTCATAAGAATTCAATCTCATTTACTTGCAAGCTTTCATTGTCAATCACAAAAGCATCCATATTATACAATGATAACAATGCCCCTTCGTTACATAAACCGAAGAAGGTCAACTTTCAGAAATAGAATACAACACATAAGTATCAAACACTTATTTCCATTCCTTTCAAAACTATACAATTACATTTTATGCAACAACATACTTGATATAATGCTAACGGAAAAGAAACATCTTTTCTCATATAGTACATCTGTAAAATCAAGCTGTAATTCATTATAAATCAAATAAACAATCTGATCAGCTTGTCAGATCTGCATTGCTTTTACCTCTTACGGTAACCATCTGCAAAAATAGTCAACATGAGTCAGTTCAATGAACTGAGCATGATAAGCACTAACTTTTAAAACAATTGCAATCCATCAATTGTTTTCATTAAACACCCTGTTTAAATGAGATCAGATATTCACATAAGTAAACATAATCAGACTATGCCCTTGTAATACAAAATGATTACAAATATGTAACTCTATCATTGTTACAAAATAGTCTTAATCACTTTCTAATATTTCATCAAATATTAAGAAACAAGGAACGAATGTACACAAACAATCATTGAATCCAAAATCACAACATTGGTCAGATTGTTTCATTCTTCCAAAAAAGAAATAACATAACAATTCGGGATTCCACCAATATGTTACAAAACAATTTCCCACTGTTAGACAAATATCAACAAATATTAAATAAAGGAAGAGAAAGAACCAATCCATTCATACTTCCTTTCACATAAATTCATCACTGTACCGTCTTCTCCTATGAAAACATTTATCCAGTATATAAATGAACAAGTTAGACAAGCCGCAAGCAAGATCGCTGTTCTAAATCAAGAAATAGAAACACAGCAAAACTCCTGTACAGCAACTAACACATCAACAATTCATGTATCAACCCTAAGCCCAATGCTAGTTCCTTTTACACAGTAAGGCTTTGACACAAGTTGAAAACAAGAAACTACAAGCGTATCGCTGTAAACAACAACCTTATTGCATCAAGCAATTTGAGGTTTCCTAGAGACTATGCTATGTTGACCACACAGTATTTCCAAATCATGCTCAGTCAAATCGGACTGATTAAATGGAAAAGAACATAGCATACTTATTCTTGCTCAGTCAAAATCGGACTGAAGTAAAAGAAGGGAATCTGACAATCGATCCTTACCTTGGCGCATGCAAGTCTTAGTGTGGTATTCGCGACTTACCCAAACAAGGTCGAGAACACGAAGCAGTCATCCATACTCAAGGATCTCAAATAGTGACAAAGACGGTGTCGATGTCAAGTTCGAGAAGAGCAGAAGTACCAGCTACCTTTCCAGAATTCCAAATGATTCAAACGGAGGTAACAATTCAAGCAAATGCATATGAATTCATACTGATATTCATCAACGAAGCATAACAAGAATCAGACAAACAAATTAATCTCTGATTTCACACCAAGAACCCATTGAACTCGCAATCTTTTTACACAAATTTATGCAATTCGAAGACGTAAATGTTCACCTAAGATTCTGTACCACAAAACCCATGCAACACAAGAGTAATTCCTGAAAATAACAGAGGTCTATTACGTGTTATTCCTTCAAGTCGCAGGTTCAACAATCACCAACTATTTAAATATATTCAACTTGAATAAGATTCAAATATAAAACATACAATCGACTCCTCATAGTCGTCGTTGATTACAACGATTGTAAATATATACATATATATGCACACGCTGTATCTTTATTACGGGTTTATACCCATAACCGCTGAACCCTGAGCGTACTATGAAATTGGTGATGAATCCTTCTATGCTAGTGATGGAAAACATTGAGAATAAAAACAAGTGTAAGCAAATCGAATACCCCTTTCAAAGAAAAGAAATCAAGTCGAGCCGCTTGAAACTTTGAGCAGTTTACACAAAGAAATGCAAATGCATACCTAGGAAGTCTATATCCTTTATTCATTCAAATAACGGTGATCAAAAGACTGTTTCTTCTTACCGGGCTTCACAAAAATCAATTCACAAAACTTATGGATGAATCTACATTCTCAAAGCAATAGATAGCAATATACGATTCAATCATGGACTCCACCGAGTCGATAAAATAAAATACGAGATGTATCTATATTATACAGTCAACAAGTAATCCGTTACCACAATAACAAGGAAAACAACTTCCGCTAGGTCGTATAGACTACGGTAACACAACTTGATTACTGATCCTAGCAAAAATTAGAAGACAAATTAAAACCCGAAAAGTATCATTATACACATCAACAAAAGCCACGACAGAGTTCCCAAAGAAGCAATAATACTGATCAATCTTACAGTATCCATCAAAATCATTCCATACAGTTTCCACAGCAAGAAACAGCGACCACAAATCAACAACATACAGTGGTCTATTCTCAACACAAGTATATTCTTTGGGCTCATGCCAAACAGGCCGAGCATTCATGCTCTTTACATATAAATATCTCATATATTTAAACCAGAAAGAATACACAAAGGAATAGAGCCACAATTCGATTTTAACAAACACCCATCTAGAGGAAATTGAAAAATCGAACCAGAAGAGATACAGTACCAAAATTTAAACAAGATCTCCATAGAAAATCCTTTATTTTCTCAAAACATTTGAACAGAGTTGTTCTAATGAAATCACTTGAAAGACAGCAAGAAATTTAAAGGTTAGGGCCTAACATGCCTGTATTTTTGATCAAATTTCTAAAGCGAGACCCTTTGGAAGAGCTCAAACTTCCTTTTCTTTTTCCAAGATAAAGCGACCAACAAAATTTATTATCTCCATCACATATATATCTTCCATGACAGAGAAAAGAGCCAGAGAAATTCATTCTTGCCATGCAACTCAAGGAGAACTGGTGCGAAGAACCAGTAAACAAGCACAGAGAGAGAGAAGACCGAAAATCGCGACAAACCAAACAAACCTTCAACTTCCCGTTTGCATGCCTTCTCGCGAGTTCCGAGCTCGTCTCCCTAGAACATTGAATGCCATTAAACCAACTTTCCCGCTTAAACTCAACTTCCACCGACCGCCAGAATTGGCGACAGTCCAACTACAACTCATGCTCATTTCCAAACTTAGCAAATTGCCACGTCTGCACAGGTTAGCCGCCGCTTAAGCCTCCGCCATGACCTGTCCCTCATCCTTATCCCCAGCATTAATTGCCATAGAAAACGCCGCCCATGGTTCGCACCCCTCCATAGGCCCCTTTACATCCTCCTCAATAGTTAGGTTAGTATCTTAGGTTAGAATTTAGGGTAATACCCATACTAACCAATTTACACATAGATACTAACTTAGGATATTAACACATAGCCTAGGTCTAGGTTAGCTTAACAATAATCTAACCCCTAGGTTAGGTTTTAGTTTTTAGGTTACTAACCATTAATAATTCCAGTTAGGTATAACATTTTATATGCCAAGAAAAGACCTAAAATCATGCATCTCCGAGCAGGATTTACTCTATCTGGCCGTTAGGCTACGAGGAATATACATGACAAATTATTACTTGGTCCACGTCGAGACCTTCCGAGATATACCTCCATATCGGGAACCAATTCATTTCTCAAGATCAGCTGAGTCATACTCGACCCGACAATAAATGCTTCCATACCTTTGACTGTTCAAGTGCGTGATCTAATTTATCACAAACAGATTTAAAGCATTACTTGGATCAATTCCTTTGATCCAAGTCTAGATATTATAGATGAATATCTCTATAATTCATTAAGTGATCAGATTATTATTCGGACACAAAATGAAATAAATAAAAGAGTCTAATCATATTCTGACTCAGTCAAGATCTGTAATCTGCAAGAAATTCAGTACATATCAAGCATGATTTCTGAATCGAGGAACACATCCTTTTACAAGAAATCACATATCAACACTTGAATGCTTAGGAGAAAGTACAATGGATTCAGGGTGTTACATGCTTCCCTCTAAAAAGATTCATCGTCCCGATGAATTACATATTAAATTAACCTTCAGGTCAATCAATTTATTAGTACACAAACAATGTGACTACTTCCATATTAAATAGTTTCAGAAATCAATGTCACAACACATTTATTCAACCTGAATAAAGTCTGCCTTAATCTGGCTTTCATAAATACTTAAAAACAATCAGTTCATAAAAGTATATCTTTGTCAACAGTTTTCATTCTGTTGCAAAAAGAGAAGGAAAAGCAATTTTCATCTCTTCCAGATTTTCCCAAGTTGCACTTTCTTCGCTAAAGCTGGTCCCCTTTGGACCTTACATTCTTGTATATCACGATTTCTTAAATGTAATTGGCGAGTTTCCAGCACTCGTGTGGGTTTAACCACGATTATTCTGGGTCTTGGACTGCGAGGAATTCAATTTAAAACATGTGTGACAGATCTGAAACGTATTTCTTAAGCAAAGAAATATGGAAAACATCATGCATGCGAGATAAAGCGGTGGCAATGCTAAGCGATAAGCTACGGGATTGATTATTTCGACAATTTGAAAGGTACCACAAATCGTGGTGACAACTTGGCAGCCTTCCAAAAGTTATAGAACTCTTTACGGGTTTAACACGCGGGAAAACCTTATCACCAAGCTCAAACTTTCTATCAACCCGCTTAAGGTCGCATAGCTCTTACGTCTATCCATTTACTTCCTTTAATCGTTCACGAATCAGCTTAACTTTTTGTTCCATCTCTGTGAGAATCTACTGGTCCAATTACCACTCTATCCTCAACCTTTGTCCCAACTAACGGGGGTTACGCACTTTCTTCCATAAAGTGCTTCAAATGGTGCCATCTTAAGAGATGAGTGATAAGTGTTGTTGTATGCGAACTCAACTAATGGAAGATATTCTTCCCATTTATCTTTGTTGATCCATGCGATACATTCGCAACATGTCCTCAACACTTGATTTACCCTCTCAGTTTGCCCATCCGTTTCTGGATGATATGCAGAACTGAAGTTTAGTTTAGTTCCTAGGGCTGCGTTAAGCGTTTGCCAAAACCTTGACGTCATTCTAGGATCCCTGTCAGATATAATCAATTCTGGTACACCATGCAATCTGAAAATTTTGTGTACGAACCTCTTGGCCAGCACTGGTGAATCATCCTTTAGATTTCCAGCGATGAAATGAGCTACCTTAGTCAGTTTATCCACAACTACCAGGATAACATCATGCTTATTCCTGGACATAGGTAGTCCTTGTACAAAATCCATGGTTATTACTTGCCATTTGTACTGCGGTATGCTATGAGGATATAACAGTCCAGCAGGGTGCATATGCTCTGCCTTCACCCGCTGACATTCCAGGCAATGAGTCACAAAATTTATCACATCCTTTTTCATACCTTTCGAAGTATTCTTTGTTTCAAATCAGCTAGCATTTTTGTGATACGGGTGTCAGAGAAAGGTGAATTATGAAATTCAACTAACATGACTTCTTTCTCAAATCATTCAAATTACAGTACATATACCCTATTTTCATAACGCAAGATTCCTTCATTATCAAAATGAAAACCTTCATACCTTTTATCTTTAGGTTACTGCGTGCCAGTACTGCTTTTACTTCTTTGAAAATATGCATCGATTACGAGGCACTTTTTACCTCGTCTTTAAAGCTGAGTTCTCAATGTTATAAGAGCATAAATGTGCCTCCTACGACTTAGAGCATCGGCTACTCTATTCTCCTTCCCTTTGATATAGCTGATATCAAAGTCATATTGTGATAAAAATTCTAACCACCTTCTTTTATGCGGCATTGATTGGGTGAGTAAAAATATATTTCAGTCCCAGTGATCGGTTTTCAACTCTCAAAAGGTTTCCCAAGTAAATAGTGTCTCAGGACTTGAAGCGCATGAACAATGGCAGCAAGTTCCAAATCATGAGGGCATAATTCAGCTCATGTAACTTAAGTTTTCTACTTTCATAAGCTATGACCTGATCATTTTGTAACAAAACACCTCAAGGCCTTCCCCGAAGCATCCGTTACAACATGTAAAATTCCCATTAGGAGTGCAGTACAGCCAATATAGGTGCGAAGTCAAGCTGGTCTTTCGGACTTTTGAAAGCCGCTTCGCACTTGTCATTCCACATGAATTTCTTATCCTTCTTCTGCAATGAAGTTATTGGTGCAGCTACCTTAGAAAAATCCTTTACAAATTTTCTATAGTAACCTGCAAGACCCATGAAGCTTCTTACTTCATGCACATTCTTTGGTGCAGGCCACTCAGTTATTGCCACTATTTTTGAAGGATCTACAGCGATTCCTTCTTTACTTATGACATGACCCAAATAGTGAACTTCTGAATCAAAGAAAGAACATTTGGATAACTTACCATACAACTTCCTCTTTCTCAAAATTCCCAAAACTATCTTCAAATGCTCATTGTGCTCCTCAACACTTTTAGAATAAATGAGAATATCGTCCAAGAATACAAGTACAAACTTGTCCAGGTATTCTTGAAAAATATTGTTCATTAAATTCATAAAGGCTGCGGGTGCATTAGTTAACCCAAAGGGTAGAACTGTAAATTCATAATGTCCGTACCTTGTTCGGAAAGCTGTTTTATGAATATCTTCCTCTTTAATCCTTAACTGATGATAACCAGATCGAAGGTCTATCTTAGAATAAACCGCTGCTCCACGCATTTGATCAAACAGATCATCGATCCTAGGAAGTGGATATCGGTTCTTGATTGTTGCTTTGTTCAACATCCGATAATCAATACACAGCCTTAGTGTTCCATCCTTCTTTTTCACAAATATCACAGGTGCTCCCCAAGGTGAAACACTTGGTCTAATCAATCCTTTAGACAAAAGCTCTTGTAACTGTGCCTTAAGCTCGACTAACTCAGTAGTAGTCATCCTATAAGGCGCCTTGGAAATAGGTTCAGTTCCTGGTTTGATTTCAATGGTGAAGTCAAATTCTCTCTTGGGTGGTAACCCTGGTAATTCCTCAGGAAAAACATCCCTGAAACCTTGTAGCAGTGGAATTTGCTTCATGTAATCACCATCTTCTTCTGAAGACTCAGATATCTTTACTGCATAAAGAGTACATCCTTTATTCTTAGCCTTTTTAATTGCATGGTGTGAGTTTTCTAACTGAAATTTCCCGTTTCACACCTTGAATCTCTGCTTTGATTCGGTGATCATCTAAACATTTTATGTTCTTTTCATAGCAATCTACCTTTGCTTTATGGTCAGCTAACCAATTGACACCAATAATAATGTCATACGATCCCAAAGGTGTAACATAGAGATCAACTTCCGTGGAGAAATTAGGTAAATCAGAAGCTGCTCCCAAAGAGACACATACTCTTTGTATGAGCAATTATTACCATACTCTACGGTCCAAGATTTATCCATTTTCCCAGACTTTTCTTTTAAGTTTAGAAGCAAGTTTATTAGAAATAAAACATTCGGTAGCTCTGTATCAAAAAGAATAGTGCGGATATGCCGAATAACTTACCAGGAACTTCTATAGGTGTTGCTTTGCTTTTGCTTTTGACTTGCAGCATGCGCTCTTTGCGGCATGTATCTTATCTTTGCTTGATTACGATCATCCTTCTTCAAAGGACATTGATTTGCGTAATGATCTTTACCAAAGTGTAGCAGCCTCCTACGGGTCCCTTCTTAGGCTCGGCATTACCTCCGGCCTTGAAATTGTCACATGTTTGTCCTCCATAGGGCTTACGCCCATTGTTATAATTTTTAACAAAATTATCCCTTACATTTCAAGGCTTATTTTTCTTGCTGCTTTCTTATTGTTATCTCTGGAAACTTACTCTTGTTTCCAAACTTTTTCCATGGTCCTTTTAAGGTGCAAGAGAGGTTGAAGAAGGGTTTGCGGTCTTCTTCCGCACTTCCTCCTTATGAGCGAAATAGCCTTTAATTTCTGTTCTTGCCTTATGGCCTTTTCAACAACTCCTTCCATAGTGGTTGGGTGTGAACATCGACCTCTCCCCTATCACTTTGGATTGATCCCATGATGAATTTCCGTATCTGAACTTTTTGTCAGTTTGATCTTGTGGTACATACTTGAGGAGTTTTGTAAACCGCTCCCGTATTATTCGATTACCGTTAGCTTCCCTTGAGCTAAGTTCGGAATTCTGTCATTTTACGATCATAGAAAAGTTGTGGCAGCCACCGTTGCCTAAAATAGCCTTTAAATTGATCCCAAGTAATATTGGTCTCATCGATGTTTAGCTCGGCTTTTTCGGCTATCCCACCACGAAGATGCTTCGTGAGAAAGCTGATAGGCTCCCAAATAGCTTTGGTTTCCTCGAGAAGTTCCTTATTGCAAAGTACTTCTCCATTTATTTGAGCAGTTCTCAGCTCCATCTCCTAATGTGGTGCCATCATACTTAGGTGGACTTATCCTTTTTATATCATTAGTGAGTTCTGCTGCCAATCTGGCCTTTTTGTTTTCTGGTTGGACAGGTGCATTCACAGCATTAACATCAACAGCCATTTCGGGGTTGTCCTCAGGAGGTTGCTGATTATTATTATCAGCTTCTTCATCCTCCTCATTTCCCATCACCTGCTGTTCAAGTACAGCCAAGCGATCTCTTGTGTCCAACAGGGCAGCAAGGATCTCATCAAGTTTCTGGGTTGTTGCCGCTCCTCCTTCAGGTGGAGCATTACTCGCAACGTTCCCCCTTGTTCTAACCATTTTTACATTTACAAGAAAATTGGGTTTTTATCAGATTATGGACTCGGTAGGTCAAGAACATGACCTTGACTACGATACCAAGATGTAACATCCTCATTTTATACTTTAGAACAAGTCAATTTTTTTTTTTTTTTGATAATTACATCTTGGTTCTAAATACATAATTTAGAACTCACAATTCAATAACCATTCATATAACAGAGACAACCATATGCATTTGTAATGACTGGAGTACCTCCATCTATTCATTCCATGACTCGGTAATCTACCGATCTATTCATGAGTAATAAGAGTCGGTGTTTTTATTTAACACATTACTCTTGCGGTTCTCTTCCTAATGCGGGATTGAGAATGCTCTGTCAAGGAATCTAAGCTGAATAATTGTTACTATTATTCATCGGCATCTCATCCCTTAGACTAGGTGAATTAGGACAACGCAATCAGCGACTTGCGATACTTTGGCCAAAGATTTGAAACATCTTGTTCATGTCTCGTATTCCTTAACGGCATACTCGTCGATCGGAATACGTCCTTCACCCCATTCATATGTTATATAGAATGTCTTATCTTTGACTCTTGTCGGTCCTTCCTTTCACTGTTGAATCACTCGGAGGGATTAACAAGGTGATAATGTTATATGGATGACCACGAGGATTAGGGATATGATGACATCTTGGTTGACCTTGCGGTTCAACCGGTGTGTCATGATACCCGAATCTCTAGGCAGCCTTATAACATGACCATGTTCTTAATCGGTCCCGGGGTAACTCGTGCAAAATCAAGTGTAAATCTTAGCGATCAATGCAAAGGGTGTGTTGCCATAAGTCATCTTCATTATTGTAACTTCAAGAAGATCCCAATCTTCTCGGAGGTACAACTCTGCGATTGACTTATGTCGTCGACCTTTAAATCCGCCTCGAAAAGATCTACTCGATAACAAGCGTTACGCACTAGAGTTTAAATTACTTTTAAAGACTTTTCCCTAAGGTTAGACTTTCCAAATCCTGGATTCTTCGTCTTAAGACGACCCTCCTCTATAAAACCCATTACATGGTAGAGGTATTACGGTCGAGTTCTCATCAAGGAGTCATTAGAATACACACGATTAAAACAACGAGAATGGGACAATATCTCATAACCTTTGCTTAGAGATTGCCGTCTGAACTCCATTTGATTGTATATCGAGTTCTCTTAACTGAATTTATATCATACTTTTTAGTATAAAGATATAAATGATTAAGAATCCAATTTAATATTGTCCTGTCATATTTAGGACTAGGGATTAGTAATTTAATCCAATTTGTTTAGCGTTCTCTTTTAGGCTCATTTTTAACCTATCTTCTAGAAAGACAATTATTTAATTCCAATATTGCTTTTGCTAGAACAAATTAGAACTACTAAACACTCATAAGAATTTAATCTCATTTACTTACAAGCTTTCATTGTCAATCACAAAAGCATCCATATTATACAATGATAACAATGCCCCTTCGTTACATAAACCGAAGAAGGTCAACTTTCAGAAATAGAATACAACACATAAGTATCAAACACTTATTTCCATTCCTTTCAAAACTATACAATTACATTTTATGCAACAGCATACTTGATACAATGCTAACGGAAAAGAAACATCCTTTCACACATAGTACATCTGTAAAATCAAGCTGCAATTCATTACAAATCAAATAAACAATCGATCACATCGGATCTGCATTGCTTTTACCTCTTACGGTAACCATCTGCAAAAATAGTCAACATGAGTTAGTTTAATGGTGAGCATGATAAGCACTAACTTTTAAAACAATTGCAATCCATCAATTGTTTTCATTAAACCTACTGTTTAAATGAGATCAGATATTCACATAAGTAAACATAATCGGACTATGCCCTTGTAATACAAAATGATTAAATATGTAACTCTATCATTGTTACAAAATAGTCTTAATCACTTTCTAATATTTCATCAAATATTAAGAAACAAGGAACGAATGTACACAAACAATCATTGAATCCAAAATCACAACATTGGTGGATTGTTTCATTCTTCAAAAAAGGAAATAACATAACAATTAGGATTCCACCAATATGTTACAAAACGATTTCCCCTTTGTTAGACAAATATCAACAAATATTAAATAAAGGAAGAGAAAGAACCAATCCATTCATACTTCCTTTCACATAAATTCATCACTGTACCGTCTTCTCCTATGAAAACATTTATCCAGTATATAAATGAACAAGTTAGACAAGCCGCAAGCAAGATCGCTGTTCTAAATCAAGAAATAGAAACACAGCAAAACTCCTGTACAGCAACTAACACATCAACAATTCATGTATCAACCCTAAGCCCAATGCTAGTTCCTTTTACACAGTAAGGCTTTGACACAAGTTGAAAACAAGAAACTACAAGCGTATCGCTGTAAACAACAACCTTATTGCATCAAGCAATTTGAGGTTTCCTAGAGACTATGCTATGTTGACCACACAGTATTTCCAAATCATGCTCAGTCAAATCAGACTGATTAAATGGAAAAGAACATAGCATACTTATTCTTTCTTAGTCAAGATCGGACTGAAGTAAAAGAAGGGAATACAACCAATCGATCCTTACCTTGGCGCATGCAAGTCTTAGTGTGGTATTCGCGACTTACCCAAACAAGGTCGAGAACACGAAGCAGTCATCCATACTCAAGGATCTCAAATAGTGACAAAGGCGGTGTCAATGTCAAGTTCGAGAAAGAGGCAGAAGTACAGTACCGGCTACCTTTCGAGAATTCCAAATGATTCAAGCGGAGGTAACAATTCAAGCAAATGCATATGAATTCATGCGATATTCATCAACGAAGCATAACAAGAATCGAGACAAACAAATTAATCTATGATTTCACACCAAGAACCCATTGAACTCTCGCCAATCTTTTTACACAAATTTATGCAAGTCGAAGGCGTAAATGTTCACCTAAGATTACGTACCACAAAACCCATGCAACACAAGAGTAATTCCGAAAATAACGAGAGGTCTATTACGTGTTATTCCTTCAAGTCGCGAGTTCAACAATCACCAACTATTTAAATATATTCAACTTGAATAAGATTCAAATATAAAACATACAATCAACTCCTCATAGTCGTTCAGATTACAACGATTGTAAATATATACATATATATGCACACTTTTGTATCTTCATTAACGGGTTTATACCCATAGCTTCTTTGAACCCTACGGCGTACTATGAAATTGGTGATGAATCCTTCTATGCCCAGCTATGGCAAACATTGAGAATAAAAACAAGTGTAAGCAAATCGAATACCCCTTTCAAAGCAAAGAAATCAAGTGAGCCAGCTTGAAACTTTGAAGCGGTTTACACAAAGAAATGCAAATGCATACCTAGGAAGTCTATATCCTTTATTCATTCAAATAACGGTGATCAAAAGACCTGTTTCTTCTTACGGGCTTCCACAAAAATCAATTCAAAAACTTATGGATGAATCTACATTCTCAGCAATAGATAGCAATATACGATTCAATCATGGACTCCTTTGAGTCGATAAAATAAAAATACGAGATGTATCTATATTATACAGTCAACAAGTAATCCCGTTACCACAATAACAAGGAAAACAACTTCCATTTAGGTCGTATAGACTACGGTAACACAACTTGATTACACGATCCTAGCAAAAATTAGAAGACAAATTAAAACCCGAAAAGTATCATTATACTTATGTCAACAAAAGCCACGACGAGTTCCCAAAGAACAATAATCGATCAATCTTACGGTATCCATCAAAATCATTCCATACGGTTTCCACAACAAAAGCGGCGACCACAAATCAACAACATACGGTGGTCTATTCTCAACACAAGTATATTCTTTGGGATCACGCCAAGCAGTAGTGGGCATTCATGCTCTTTACATATAAATATCTCATATATTTAAACCGAGAAAGATTACACAAAGGAATAGAGCCACAATTCGATTTTAACAAACACCCATCTAGAGGAAATTGAAAAATCGAACGGAGAGAGAATCTGATACCAAAATTTAAACAAGATCTCCATAGAAAATCCTTTATTTTCTCAAAACATTTGAAACGAGTTGTTCTAATGAAATCACTTGAAAGACAACAAGAAATTTAAAGGTTAGGGCCTAACATGCCTGTATTTTTGATCAAATTTCCGAAGCAGACCACTGGAAGAGCTCAAACTTCCTTTTCTTTTTCCAAGATAAAGCGACCAACAAAATTTCACTGTCTCCATCACATATATATCTTCCATGACAGAGAAAAGAGCCAGAGAAATTCATTCTTGCCATGCAACTCAAGGAGAACTGGTGCGAAGAACCAGTAAACAAGCAGAGAGAGAGAGAAGACCGAAAATCGCGACAAACCAAACAAACCTTCAACTTCCCGTTTGCATGCCTTCTCGCGAGTTCCGAGCTCGTCTCCCTAGAACATTGAATGCCATTAAACCAACTTTCCCGCTTAAACTCAACTTCCACCGACCGCCAGAATTGGCGACAGTCCAACTACAACTCATGCTCATTTCCAAACTTAGCAAATTGCCACGTCTGCACAGGTTAGCCGCCAGCTAAAGCCTCGCCATGACTGTCCCTCATCCTTATCCCCAGCATTAATTGCCATAGAAAATTCCGCCCATGGTTCGCACCCCCTCCATAGGCCCCTTTACATCCTCCTCAATAGTTAGGTTAGTATCTTAGGTTAGAATTTAGGGTAATACCCATACTAACCAATTTACACATAGATACTAACTTAGGATATTAACACATAGCCTAGGTCTAGGTTAGCTTAACAATAATCTAACCCCTAGGTTAGGTTTTAGTTTTTAGGTTACTAACCATTAATAATTCCAGTTAGGTATAACATTTTATATGCCAAGAAAAGACCTAAAATCATGCATCTCCGAACAGGATTTACTCTATCGGCCGTTAGGCTACGAGGAATATACATGACAGAATTATTACTTGGTCCACGTCGAGACCTTCCGAGATATACCTCCATATCGGGAACCAATTCATTTCTCAAGATCAGCACTGAGTCATACTCGACGACCGCCTTAATAAATGCTTCCATACCTTACTGACTTTGTTCAAGTGCCGTGATTTAATTTATCATAAACAGATTTAAAGCATTACTTGGATCAATTCCTTTGATCCAAGTCTAGATATTATAGATGAATATCTCTATAATTCATTCCGTGATCAGATTATTATTCGGACACAAAATGAAATAAATAAAAGAGTCTAATCATATTATCGAATCACAAAGTCTAGTCGACTCAAGATCTCGCAATCTGCAAGAAATTCAACATATCAAGCATGATTTCTGAATCGAGGAACACATCCTTTTACAAGAAATCACATATCAACACTTGAATGCTTAGGAGAAAGTAACAACATTCAGTGGTGTTACAAGAGCATCGAACGGGCATGATGACGCATGATGTTGCCTACTATGGGCGGTTACTAGAGGGATTTTCGGTGTGGACATAATTTGGAGTCCCTATGTGGGTTATCCATCATATGGGTAGATGGCTACAGAGCTAGATGGATTGCAACTTCTTAGATGGATAGAGGGGTGATGTGCAGGAGAGCATGAGATGATACCCATAGACAAGGTTAGGTGACAATTTGGGCTGTTGTAGGATATACCACCACCCTTCCCTCAGTATAGGAGGGATGATGTGGAGAGGCCGTTGTTTTTACCCTAGCCAACAAAGTGCCTACAAGGAAAGAGGAGAAAGTGGCAGGTGATAGATTGATGATGCCGAGGTCATAGACGGTGGTTGGTTGCACACCCATGAGCAAGTACTACCGAGGCCAAGGTAGCCATATTTATCCCCATCACTATTTAGAGGACACCCTATAGGGGCAGGTAGCCATGTTGATTACACAACTGGGGATGGTTTAGGGAAGTTGACAGTGTGCGCGGAACATATGGCCACTTTACGAGGCACATATGGCTAGTTTACGAGCCCGAGATAGGACAAGGACATGCACCCACACGGGGTGGTGGTGGTGATGGGATACAGTGGTCACCTGCAGTGCAAGTTTTAGGTTTGCGGGGCTAGTTTGCCACTACGCAGGACACGGGTTGTGACTCTTCACCCTAGATATAGGAAGGAGTGGGACGGGGTCCCTCATGATAGAGATAAGGTTAGAGGCCAATGGGGCCACCACAGATAGTACCCATAACTAGATTTTGGGATACCTAATGTGAGACCAGGTATTATTAGGATATCTTGATGGTGGCAGGGATAGATTTTCTATCCTATGGAGAGTATAGGGAACAACAAGCCTTGAGTGAGCGGTCAGGTCACGGACTAACAGTGTGGAGAGTACGAGGGGCTAGTGAGCCCCCGAGGGGAGTTAGGGTGAGGCTACTAGTTCATGAAGGCCAGCTCAGTGTGCAAGTGCCACCGGGGACCCAACCACGACCCATGATGGGTGGTGAGATGTTAGCAGGCCACCGTATAGGAGCCGAGGAGGAGGAGGAAATTGTGGAGATAGATATATAGGATATCAAGTAGGGTGATATCTAATAGCCGTGTGGACCTCCATTTTGATGTAGTTGTTTTATTTTTGATATACGGCCTACATGCCAATGATGGTGAGGCTATATATGAGATTTTTGTATATTTTGATGATATATCAGCTCTGTGTGCCAAAGAGAGTGAGGATGTACATGAGGGTTTTTGAGATTTTTGTATTCATTTGTATCGGTGCACATATTCATATATACACAAATGTCATGATTTATAGATGATGATATTTATACCATGGATGGTGTGCTTGTTGTAATTTCCATTATTATTTGTGTATGTGATGGAAACTAGGTGAATTAAGTATGATAGAGTTAGGTTCGTAGGCATGGATTGAGTCAAGTCATAGGCATGGATTGAGTCGGGTAGTAGGCATGGATTGATTCTTTAACTCATTAATTTGTGTAATTAATGATGATGTGGGTCATGTTAAGATGTTTTGTAGGAAAATGTATGATAATGGTAAATACATGGTAGACAAGATGACATGAATGCATGAGTGATGATGGTAAAGATGTGAATCAAGTGGTGTTTATTTGGTTTAATTTCCAATTATTGATTTAAAAGGAAACTAACTAGGGTAGAATGTGACTAGGAAAAAGAAGGCAAGGAATTGGTTAGGGTAGAGAGTGGTGAGATAACCTCCAAGGGCCCTGTGCCCTTGAAGTTCTACCTACATAGTCCCGGAAAAAAGGAACCTCGGGCCGATGTAGTTCTCCCATAACCTAAGGAAGATTAAGGTGAAATAGTGGAGTGGTCAGGTAGGTATTAGGAATGGGTGACTTAGGTCATAGGCATGATTGTGTTTAGGTTATAGGTATGGTTGACTGATTTTAAAATACATGTGCCAAGGATCAATTCTGTATAGGATAAGCAATAGGTAATGAGGAAGGCATATAATAAGAAGTGGTAAAAGAGCTACATAATTTATAAGAACCCACGATGAGTCAATCCTACCTTAGATGGGCTTATAAATGTAAGACCCTACATGCCTTGCATAATGGACTATTTTAAGAGTGAAGAAAAGTCACAAGATCACAAAATGTCACATTTACGGAAAGTCCCTTGAGTAACGAGGAATTTAAGTGAAAAATACAAGGAGGTGAGGATGAGAAGATTAGCATAACTTAGTGTACAATGCGTGTTTTCGGAACAAAAAATATGAATCCAAAATAGGAAATTCCATGATGAAAATTTCACTTTTTTCATGATTTTTTTGTTTTTAATAGATTGATCGATGTGGGAAGTCTATATGGGATGAATATATTATCTCCTTGATGTCTTCATGAAGTTGATCGATGCGGGAAGCTTCTAAATATTTATTACATTTTTGTAATGACCGTACATAGCTTTCCTTCGAGGGAGAAGTCTATTGATAGTGGTAGAATATGAAGAAGAGATGTCCTTTTGAGGGATTCATCTTTTTGCTAGAATTTTGACTCAAGGAGTTGTATCCCTTTTTTTTAAACGTTTAAGTCATGGACAAGATTATAGAGGATGATTAGGTTTCAGTTTTAGAAGACAAGATCGTAGTGCACAAAGATTAACTAGGAAAGAGGTGGTTTCAAGTGATGAGCGACCATGAGATTCCATCTTGAAAAAGAAAAAAGTCTCCATGAGAATCATGATATGAGCAGAGTCGTGGTACTCATATTGAATACAAGGCTAACAGTGACGGGTAATCACATAATTCTTGTTTAATCGTGGATCCTCAAAAATGGGTAGTAATGGAAATTGAATAACGCTTCAACCAATTTATAGAAAGTGATATAGGACTTAATATCAATAATAAAATGGTCAAATATGCAAGACATTAAGGGCTCAGTTCAGTTTACCTTCAAGTGAAGATAAACGATAAGCACATTATCCATAGGCATGGGTGATGATATAGGGTCCAAGAAAATTAGGAGAAATTTTTCCCCATTTACTTTTCTCCTCTTTGGTTATATGTTGATTTTCCTTAAGGATGAGGTCCTTTGAATTGAAAGTTTTATTCGTGAACACATTTTTCATAAGCACATTTGATACATTTTTGGTAGATTTGAAGATGGTCTAGGGTGTCGAGACGACATTCATCTAATAATTCAAGTTACGCCAAATGATCCTGGTGAAAATCATTGTCGTTGAGCATGTCTTGTAGTGAGATGCAGAGGGATGGAATCTAGACTTCGAGAGGAAAGACAACCTCGTACCATAGACCAAAAAAAGGGGGTGGCCTTAACAATCACAACATCAAGTTTCAAATTCTTACCCGAACAGTGCAAGTTGTACCACCAAACCCTTCACACAACCAACTACCAAAACTTCTCTTGAGTCCATGGAAATATAATTTCCAAACGATGCTTTCACTTTGATATCCAACTCATTCATGACTTCTAGAGGCATGACATTGCATGATGCACCGGAATCAAACATACAATTGTGAAGTAGTCTATCCTTTATGATCAAAGTTGTAAAGAATGGATCAACATTCAATTGGGAATCAACCAAGGATGTCCCCAAGTATACCTTAGGTGTTTCTCCAAGATCCTCTACTATTGGTGGTGTTTCAAGGTCTGCAATGATTTGAGGAGGAGTTTCAATAATGTTTACATTTCTACTTGGGGTACTCTTTTCCTCTTTCAATCCCAAGTATTCAAATTCTCTCTTCTTGTGCTCAGGAATCCTAAGCAACTCAATGATTGGAACACTCACTTTGATTTGGCTCAATACCTGGGCTATTTCATATGGAACATTCATTGGAAAGGTAGCATTGGAAGGGAAACAAGCATATTCATTGGATGACATGGGATTCTTGGCAGCTTGGGCATGAGGAGGACTGAAATTTTTTCCTGGGACAGCAGAGCTTTTAACAGGTATATATCTTCTAGGAGCTTCTTTGGGAATACTTTTAAGCAAGGGTGTTTTAGGTTTGTCTTGAGGCCCAACTCCCTTAATAACCTTTCTCCTAGTGTTATACTCTTTCTCTTGAGCCACAACAACATTCATTAACAATTGTCTATCTTCCTCCGAAGGGATACCACCATCATACTTCTTAATCATCAAAGCTCTTAAGTATTCAAATTCATTGTTAGGAATCTCAAAAGCTTGCACTACATCTACCTCAAGAGTATGAGAGGGAAGAAGGACTTGTACCCATTTGATGCAATCCCAAAAGGTTGCAGTTGTCCTTGCACTTATTACCTCAGTTGATGTTGCTCCTTCTTGTGAGCTGAAGAATAGCCCACCATGTAGATATCATCATCAATACCATCATCATTATTAGCTTCACCATCTTGTTGGTCCATTTCACATGGAGGATGGGGCATAAAAACCTATCACACCAATCAATATCAGCAACTTCCTCAACAACAGCAACCCTAGTAGTTAGGGGATCAAGTAAGACTCTTCCTTCACGTGCTTGAGGATGTTTATTTACTGAGACCCCATGGATCCCTTCCCTCTATCATCAAATATTTGATCACCCTTAGGATGATTGGAAAATATGTCATGGTTTTGTGCTTTTTCGACCTTGTGAAGTCTGCCCAATTCCCTTCTCTGTACGGGATAAATTATATGAGATTTCTTTGACAACCCCTACCAAAGTTTTCACAACCTCCTCCAAATTAGCACCCTTGCTAGCTTGAGGTTTTTTCAGGGTTTATCAACTTTACACCATCCCTCTTGAGAGGTTTCCCAATGGCCTTAATGTTATTTTCAATCTGCAATGCCATGGTAAAGGTCTGCCTTTAATTGGTAGGGTTCTTGTCTCGGTAATAGGCTACTTTCTTGTCAAATGCATCTACATATTTGATTAAAAAGACTCATCACGGGGCCTCAAATTAACAGCAACCTTCTCAAATTTTTGTTAAACCTTGTGTTGAAGTCATGAACTGATTCATTGGGGTTCTTCTTGATATTTTCAAACTCAAACAAGAGAAACCTAGGATCAGTCTTATCACCATATTGCAACCTAAATGCATTGTTCATCTCAGTCCAAGAATCAATAGAATTATCAGGTAGAGCCTTGTACCAATCCCTTGCATCCTCTTCTAGTGTATTAATGAATCAATTTAACATACACATCTTCATGCTCAATCTCAGAGTCCTCCATCATGTTAACAAAAAGTTTTAGGTGCTGATCACCAGTTATTGCATTGTTACCTTGGAATTTCGGCAATCTATTTCTGACATCTTGTGGGAAAACATTTGTATAACCATCCATTCCTCTAAATTTTATAGGACCAAAGGTGTTAACAATAAATGGAGGTCTAGGTTGAGCCATATTGTTTTGAGGTGGTGATCTTGGAGGAAAAACAGAATGATGAGGAGTGAGAGGTCTCTAGGGAATAGAAATGTAATCTTCAAAATGAATATCCCCTATAGTGTCGGAGTTCTTGATAAACTCTAGCAGATTTGGCAAAAATAGGGGTAGAATGAGGAGCAAGATTTTCTGGAGACATAAATGAAGGTCCCTCTCTAGATGGAGAATGTAAATTTTCAAGAGGAATATCTGATTCAGATCTATCTGAAGAAGAACTACAGTCCTCAATGACAGGTTGATTAATCTCAAGCTCAACTAAGGGAACCTCCTTCCTTGAGATCTTCTCTCCAACCACCTTCCAAACTCTTCTCATTTCTAACTCCGAGTTCCTTGAATCTGAAAACAACTTCTAAGCAGAGTCTCTAATGTAGAGAGATCTTCTTCCTTCGAGTTTTGTAGAGATTAACAACACAAAAATAAATGACAGAAAGCTAAGACACTGGTATTTATCAAGATCAAATCAGCATGGATTTTCCACTAAGGATTTTCACCCTAGTTGTGCAAATTCACTAAAATACTCTGTCAAATACCTATCAACACTGAAAATCTTGCAAAACTTTATAGATCAGACCTTCCTTTTTCTTGAATTTATCAATCACAAATGCAAATGAAGTGCAACTATTGCTGGAAACTAATAAAATTATAGTATTTAACTTGAAACCTTTCTATACACCTTGTAGATCTGAGTATAGAATGATGCTTTAACAATATATTTGCATATAGAACTTCCAAGAGACATTACCAAGGTTTGATATGCATTCAAATATTTCAATTATGTATTCACATGGATCAAATTGAACTAAGAATGTCCTCGAAAATGATGCCACTTGTGTTGGTACCCAAATTTGTTCTCCTTTTAAGTCTAAGCAACATTAAAGATATGGCATGAAGCTTGAAGACATATGGATCATGGTGTGTGTCATTTTGTAGATGGGAATATGATCTAACTAGCACTCAGATTTGTGGAGAGATGGATAACAATCAAATAAGACTTGATCTTTTCCTAACTATTTTAGGTTGACCTATTTTGTAACCCTCAAATGGTGAAGGAGATGAAGATATCCCTCAATTTTTGCAAATAGTGTGAAAAGGGCCTTGGAAAAATATAATCAACACTCCAAATATGAATTTAAAAGTTTTCACTTCCAGATTATGGAGATACTTTCAATGCAAGGCAAGGGTTACTAAAGACATTTTGAAATCTGATCATTCGCATACTTTAGCAAATATATTTTGATCTTCGTGGGTATACTGAGTCAAAACAAGGGTAAAACAAGGTAGGATTAGTTGTTTTGAATTATTTTTTGGGTGGGAGTTTAGATAAGACAAACCAAGGTCCGCCAAACTCTTTGAGGATTTCAGCAAAATATGGAGAAACTTAACATAAAGAGAAAGTATCAAAATGGTAAAGCATCCCTTCAACCAGGATATATGCATCAAATGGAGACTGGATTTACACTTTTCCACACAATATTTGATCATATATCACAAAATCTTGAGTTAGAATGAACCAATGAAGCATTTAGCAATCACTATTTAATCATGACCTAAGGTGCACCCAAAGGTTTACAAATAATCTCTGAAGTCAAGGAAGGTAAAGTTATTTTAAATTTGTTTATATCTTTATCAGATGAAAGCTCTTATGAATGTGAGATTGCAAATGCCACTAAACTATCACAAGAAATGAGACCATGTATGATCAAGAGAGATTTTAAACACAATACTACAACAAACAACAAAAAAAAGTTTGAAATGTATTCTGAAATGTAAGCATTCACAAATTTTTCACAAAGACAACACAAAATAACTCAAAAATGATCAGATTTATCAAGAAGGGAATGTTTTGGAAACGATCTCGAGCTTGTTAATGGTTATACATATGAAACCTCTTATGAATGTGAGATTGCAAATGCCACTAAACTATCACAATAAATGAGACTATGTATGATCAAGAGATATTTTAAACACAAGACTGTAATAGGAAACAAGAAACAAAAATTTAAAATGCATTCTGAAATGTAAGCATTCACAAATTTTTCCCAAAGACAACACAGAATAACTCAAAAATGATCAGATTTATCAATAGAGGGGAATGTTTTGAAAACAATCTCAGAGCTTGTTAATGGCTATACATATGCAACCAACTTAACATGATTTGAAATCTGATACAGAGAGAGTTATATGAGTTTCTCAGGTGGTCACTCAAAGAATGGGCTTCTTCCCATATTTTCCCATGAAATTTTTAGTTTTCAGGACTTTTTTAAACTCTTCCAACCCTTTGCATGAAAAATTCATGCAATATATAGCTTTCAATCTCCTTCGAGCCTTCTTTCCCAAGAAAAGAATATGCCAAAGGATCAAATTTGTTACAAAAATTTCTCATGATTCGCAGACAGGGATGTTTAATAAAACACATCCAAAAAGTTGCTAGTTGTCTCAAAAAGAGATGAATCATTGCAAAATTCACATCATTATCCATTGTGGAGGCACGTTTTCATTTTCAAAGCATGCATACCCCCTTCCTTTCATTATTTCATCCTTATCCCTCCAAAATTTGACTCTACAACTTTTGGATCTGATATTTCACATTTTTGGACAAGTTAGGGCAAAAATTCATTTCAAAAACATCTCGATCTTCAAATTGATCCTCAAAACCAATTGCATTGAGTACGAGCGAAGAACAAACGACACTAATTTGTCACAAATTCAATGAAAATTGATGTAAAAAATACATCTCCAATCTTCATGGAGCTTAAATAGTGGCCAAACCGAAAAATGCCAGCGATTACTATTGATCTTCCTCTATGCTTTTAATTTGAGCCCTCCACGTGGCAAAAATAAGCCAAAACAGGCTCTGGGGTGCATTTCTACCGTTTTACAACCTTTTTGAAAATTTGCAAAATTTCTTGATTTCCTCTGCCACTCCATCCTTGACATTTGGAGTCGACATCGGGCGTAATATGACTGGATACGGAGTCACGGCTCAATTTTAAACATTTTGCCTCTTTTTGGAAAAAAGGAAAATTTTCCGTTTTTCCTCCACACTCCGCCCTCTCGTAGGACACGTGTCCTCACCTGATTGGCTACGGGTAGTGCTCTTATTTATATTTTAACAACATTTTCCACAAAGGAAAATTTTCACCATTTCCTCTGCACTCCCACACCTCCGCCTTTTGAAAATGGGTGTGACACTTGTCCCAAAGTGGGCCCCATTGGAATCATGAGACCGATTATACACATTTCCACTTTTTTTTTTAAAATAATTTTTTCCAAATTATCCCCATTGACCCACACCTCTCGATTTTATCCCTAACATGTGGCGATTGCTAATTCGCTATGGGCTTGCGTTCCTCCTTTTAATTTTATGCCTTTATGCCAAAAAATGGGAAAAAATCTCAATTTTTCTCGAGGCCCAAAGCTTTGCCTCTAATGCAAATGTGACACGTGTCCACTTGTGATTCATCCTGCGGAGTTCTAGATTATTTCATGACTTTAATCTTTTAACCAAATAAATTCAAAAACTTCAAAAGAACCCAACCACCCATAATTCTGTCCTGGCTCTGAAGCCGCCACGTGTTCCATTCTGATTCATTGCGGGCCCTAGGCATTTTCTTTACACTTTAACTCTTTTTCCAAAATGCCTTAAGGCACAAAAAGACCCACTGCTTCTCATCCAATCAAAAGAGGACACGTTAGCAACATTAGAACCAATCAAAGTAAAGCGGAGCCATGGGACCAAATTCACCCTTTTGCCAAAAAAGTAAAAAGTGATAAGTTAAAATAATTTTCCGTCATCCCTTGGCCAATTAGAACAAGCCACGTTGTCGATGAATGTTAAAGAAGAAATTGATAGGCAAATGATGCCCTTCTCAAGCTGTTAAAACACAAAAATTCTAGGGATGCCCTAGAATTTGGTTTTTTTAGTAAGGACAACAAATTTCGAAATCGAAATTGAACCACGAAATGTGTTTTCAAAGCATTTTTTATCATGGAATTTGATTTTCAATGGCATACAGTGCAAATTGATTAATTTTAAACTTCCACAATTGAACAAAAGTTAAAAATGACAGAGCCCGTAGATTTTGGAAAAATTAGGGCACAAAATAGGGCACACATGTAGATTTCTTTCAAATTGGGACAAAACAACAAGTTTATGAGCATTTCAAGGCATCCTACTGGAAGGAAAAGTTGCAGACCACCAATTTGAGAGAAAAACATTTTAGAGCACATAGAATGAAGGAAAAATTTAGGGCAAAATGGTGCAAGCTCAAAAATGGCACCAACATCGACTCCTGCTCGGGGATGGGCACTCCCAGTGAGTGCCACAAGAATAAAAGAATCAGACCAAGTGCCAAAAAACCATTGGGAAATGGAGTCAAAAATGTAGGGCTTAAAAAAACCAAACCCAATCGATAAAAAATGGCTGCCAAGAACAAGGCAAACCACAAACCGACAAAAAGGCAAAAACAGAGCCAAAAACAAAGACTATACACTATACAAGTGGTGCATACCTCAAATTTGGGGATTAATCCAAGAAATGCTTTAGATGCCCACCATTAACAGGTAGTTCCAGCAATTCCTCATCTAATTCTTTGAGAAACAAGGTACTTTTACCTATCTCGATATCAATGGAGTAAGGGCCCATCCATAATGCATCAAATTTACCATGTTTGCCCTTATCTTCATTTCTGCTATCCCATAACAAAACCAGATCTCCAACATTGAAATCCCTAGGAGTGACCTTATTTTTAAACAACCTCTTCAACTTCTCTCTAAATTTGACATTCCTTTAGTGGGATTCTCTTCTTTCTTCATATAACTCAACAATCTGATTAATCCTTGCTTCATATGGACTGACCTCTTGATCTTTAAGTTGTTGAACAAACTAAAATGAAGATAATTACAGATGTAAGGGAAGCAAATCTTGAGTTCCATACACCAACTCAAATGGGCTCTTACCAGTAGCTCTTTTGGTAGTGATTCTATCAGCCCAAACTACAAATTTCAGTTGTTCACCCCATTTTCTCTTGTTCAACTCCAAGGTTCTCCTAATGATCTTCAACAAGTTCTTATTGCTAGACTTAGCTTGTCCATTCCCTTGAGGGTTATAGTTTGAAGCATAAGTCAGATTGGTTCCATACTCCTTACACATTGCCATCAAGGGCTTAGCTCTGAAACACATGGCATTATCAGCAATAATCTTTACTGGCACACCAAATCTGCATATGATGTGATTCAACAAGAAGTCCATAACAACTTGGTGTGTTGCTTTCTTGGTGGGGATTTCTTCTACCCACTTGGTGAAGTAATCTGTGGCTACAAGGATCCACTTATGTCCAGCACTAGAAGGGTCTAAAATCTCACCAATGAAGTCTATTCCCCATTGTTTGAAAGGATCCTTAATTGATATAGGCTGCAAAGGAAGGGAGCTTGAAGCTTTCATTCTTCCAGAGAAACACTGGTAGCTTTCACATTTTCTAACCAGCAGGGTTACATCTTTGAAGAGAGTAGGCCACCAATAACCAGCTCTCAAAATTTTGTGTGTTGTAACCCTTCCAACAAAGTGTCCTCCACAAAATCCCCCATGGAAATCAGCAACTATTTTGGGAGCTTCATCTTCAGTTATAAATTTCAAGAGGATACCTTCAGGGTTCTTCCAAGCCATCCTAAAGTCAGTGATGATGTATTTTTGAGAAGCCAACTTGAGGGCTATTTTCTGATTTTTATTCAAATGATCAGGGCAACATAGGTGTCTGAGGTAAAATATTACATCCTTGTACCACTCAAAACTTACCAACTTCTCAATAACATCTTCCCTTTCTTCCTCTACTTCATTCACTTCCACAGTCTGCAAGTTGCTCTCAGCCATAAGCTTAGCAAGACCCAAACCTCTTACCAACTTTGTGGTTTGGATATCCATGTCATATTCTTGTAGTTTTTTCAACCATCTACATCTTTTACTTGAGATCTCCATCTCTGATAAGATGTCTTTTACCATGGTGTGGGGAACATAAGAAACAACTTTTGAACTTAAGATATAAGGCCTGAAAACCTTTGTTGCTTTCACCAAGGCAAATGTTTGTTTTTCCATGATTGTGTATTTTAACTCAGCAGCTTGTAAAGCCTTGCTAAAGAATGAAATAGGCCTCTCAGTCCCATCTTCATCCTTCTGTAGAAAAACAGATGTAATGGTATTTTCAAAAGCAAAGGAGAAGATTTGGAAAGGCTTCTTGTAATTTGGGGCTTCTAGAATAGGAGCATGCTTCAATGCTTCCTTGATTCCTTCAAAATCCTAAATAGAAACCTCCTCCCATTTGATAACTTGGTATTTCTTTAACATGCATGTAATAGGAAGAGTCAATTCAGAAAAATTAGACACAAACCTTCTAATGAAATTGATCTACCCAAAGAAGGATTGGATGCCCTTCTTTGTTCTTGGAATTGGAACCTTGCTGATTGCTTCTACCCTCTTAGGGTCAATCATGACACCATCCTTTGAAACAATATGACCAAGCAACTTGGCCTTTTGCACCCCAAAATGAAACTTCTTTGGATTGAGAGAAATGCCATATTCTCTACATCTAATCAACATTCTTTCCAAGTGTTGCAAGTGATCTTTTCTGCTCCTTGAAAACATAGTCACATCATCCTGATAAACTACAATGAAGTCATTTATGTAACTAGAAAAAGCAACATCCATTGCTCTTTGGAAAGTAGCTCCAGCATTCATAAGACCAAAATACATTCTTACATAAACATATGTTCCCCAAGGAGTGGTAAAGGTAGTTTTAAATATTTTTGACTCCTTGACAACAACTTGATTGTAGCTAGAGAAACCATCCAAGGTGGAAAACAATTCAGATCTAGTCACTAACTGCAGCATGTTTTCCATGTTTGGAAAAGGATAATTGTCTTTTAATGAAGCTCTATTTATATTTTTGAAGTCTACACAAATTTTGATATCTCCATTTTTATTTATGACCAGGACAAGGTTTGAAACCCAAGATGAATACCTTGTGGGTCGAATGATCCCTCCCTCTTTTAGTTTCTTCAATTCATCTTGCATTTTCATGGAGAGGAGTGGATTAATTGGCCTCTACTTTTTTTTGAAGGGCTTGAGATTTGTTTTAAGAGGAATCTTATGCTAAAACAAGTCCTCTCTGTATGCTTTCAGCTCTGAATAAGACCAAGCAAGATAGTCCTGATATTTCTTCAATAGTTGAACATAGGACTATTTTTCCTCTTTATTTAGATTACTGCCCAACCAAAATGTTCTTGGTTTATCATTAGTGCCCAAGTTATGCTCTTCCACATCCCTTAAGACAGACAAGTTTCTATTGATGATGTAATCAACACTGCAAAAATTTGACTCAAGTGCAACAAGACCTCTAGGAATGGTGTTAATTTTAAATTGGATAATATCTTTTCCAAAAAAAGTCTCTCTTCCTTCAGTCACACACACCATTGGTTCCCAATCAATATTCGATCTACAAACTCACCTTGATTTTGTAAGAAACTTTTCACTTGAGCATCATCATTAAATACTTTCACGCTTGATGTTGTCGGTGATGGTTGGCCTAGTTAACACTTCAATATTGTACTCACAATAAGGTGAAATGGTGTAATTTCCAAATCTTTACCCCGACACCGCCAACTTATCGGTAGCAGCATTGAAAATCCTTTCATGATACACTATGTTGAAGGAATCAAACATCTCAATTAGATCCCAAATTGCATGTTTGTATCTTGTTTCATCCACGATTTTTATAACATATAGTTTTCTTATTTGTTTGACAACTAGCTCGAATCTACTTTTGCAATGATGTCCTTAACACCATACTTCCATGTAATTCTCGGACCCAACAATAAGGCTTCATACTCAGCAATGTTGTTAGTACATTCAAAATTCAGCTTGAAGGAAAAAACAAACTCTTCCAAGCTAGGAGAAATCAGAATTATACTAGCACCATTTCCAAATTTAGAGCAAGGTCCAAGCAAACCCTACCCATTCAAGGCACTTTGAATGATCCATCTTGTGTTCTTTTCCATCAAAGCAAAAACTGAAAAAGTTATCAAAGCATCTACATCAACAAACAACACCTCATAGGAAGCATTATTGGGATCTTCAATAAGGTGTAACATCTTCTTTTCTCCATAGAGCTTGACAAGGATGACTTCAATGGGAATAGTGGAAAAAGACATGTCCATTTGAACATTCCCACCAAAACTTTCAGCCCATTTTCTTGACAAAATCATACCCCATTTGGCGGGGCAATCAACAATAACAACATCAAGTTTCAAATTCTTACCCAAATAGGCTAATGAAAGAGGGTTTAAAACCCATAAGTGAGGATCATGAGGGACGACATGCACATCAACGGATGTGTGAAAAATAGTGTGAAGAGATCTTGGGAGGAGTGAGCATCAACCAAATGTCCATGTAAATATTTGAAACATGGGTAGAACCTGGTTAAGCCATAAAAATCTCCTCTATCTCATAGATCAAAAGGGGTGTACATATAGGAGGTTCTAAGTAACCCCCGGTGCTACAATCGCATGATAACTCGAGTAGAGAGAGGGAGTTACATTCCCTGAGAATAGAAGTGTAGCGCAATGACGCGCGCATATGACACACCGACACACCGACACACCGACGCTACCGATGCACTAACGCATAAGATAATCTCATAATGACCCCTAAATGACACATAGACCTATGATCTCACATAAGTGAGATGACTCACCTAATGATGTGGAAAATAACTTAGGATGAGGCAGCAAGTTAGAAATGAGAAATGGGTCTCGACACAAACCCTAATGAGGTACCCATGCACAAGAAAGAAGATCCCAAGTAGTGAAGGAAAACCTCTGGGAAAAAAATCCACCATAAGAGAAAAACACACTCTCTAATCTAATAAAGATTCCAAATATGGGTCCCACCATAGACGAGCTCCGAAAAGGTACCCATGTATAAAGAGGAAATCTCTCAGAAAGAAGAAGAAGAGAGAAGAAGAGGGAGATGAGAGGAATGCAGAAGATGCCATGGACGGATCTAAACTCTACAACTCTAGGAGGTCTCCCAGAAGAATTTTGATGATGAGATCCTCTACCTCTAGAATGAAGAAGAGCCATCCACACTGAACTATGTGTCTACCCTTAGGAAGGACAGAAATGACATGTTGGAATTCCACCCACTCCACAAAGGAAACTGAAGGCAACAACACGAAGAACTCTAAGTCTGGTGCATAGAAGTGTGACATAGGTCTAGCAAGTGAGTGCCAAGGAACCGAAGGTAATGCCATGTGCGTAGAACTATCAGAGTGAAAAAGAGGAACACCCACAGAAAGGATGTCTAAGTGATGTGAAGGAAACAAAACATCCTCCACAATCAGAAAAGGGATCCAAAAGAAAGGGTGGATCAATGAAGGTCTCCGGAAAAGTGGAAGTGGTAAGAGTCCCAGAAGGGGCACTCCCAACAATGGAGATGATGAACTCCTCTAAAACACATGTAGATGGATGAGGGACCTGTAGTGCATCACAAGTAGACTCTGCGAAGAGGGTGACTAAGGTCGGGGAAGATACTCATCCCAATGAGGGGGCTCAACAAAAAGAAAAGCAATGTCAGATAGGTATGAGTCATCCAATGAAGGTAGAGGAGTGAAGTGGGCCTCGCACACTGGAAGTGGAAAGGAGGCGGGTGTGATGATTGTATGAGGCTGAGTAGGAGACTGCTCGATATCTGATGAGATGTGGGATGTGTCAACACTCTCTAGAATAGTGAGAGAAAGAGGAGAAGAGTCCTCTGTAGTACTCTCTACATCAGAACTGGGTGCACAATCCTCGTCATCAGAATTAGAACCAAATGATTCTATGTCAGTGGAACTGCCATCACATGAAGAAATGGAGACAACTATATCAGTAGCAACAACAATGGCTGAAGTATGTGAAGGGTCTCCATAGAGGGACTGAAGAATTCTCCAGACATGGTGAGGTGGATCTGAGTCGCCACCCGAAACTAGAGAGATCTGGAGACATGCATTATCATGTGACCAAAGATGTGGTCACAAGTGTTAAGGGAGTCCTCTAAATGACGATGATCAGCGGGTGCAGGAACTTGCCCAAGCAAGAAGGGTAAAAGACCCTCGTGGGTTAAGTAACATTCCATGGAAGCATGCCAAGCTAAACAATTCCCTCTCCTAGTGAGAATTGGTAGAGGTTGTAAGGTGATCCTACAATGCTCAATTCTATAAGGATTAATCTCCATGATGAAAAATGCAAGATGCACAAATGCAAGATGTCGGACTCGGCCGATAATGCGTCACCATGTGAAATCCCAAGAGTATAGTCAACCCCCCCAGAATGTGGCACTTTATAAAGTAGTGCATTTACAAAACTAGCAATTTCATCACGTAATGTGTGAAAAATCATGCAACTTTGACTAAAGAAGCGCTAAAAAATGAGTAGTGAGTCAAAGACTATAACATTAAAACGATTCCCGCAACTGATGGAAAATGTCAATAAATGCTACAAACGCATTAAAAAGGTGCTCAAAATGAGTGCAAATGGTATCGTGTGACTTCTCGTTGGAAATGGCATCAAGTTTTATGCATAGTTTGTTTTGCTTCGAGGGGGGATTAGCCTCTTGGCAACCCTGGACCTCGCCCTCCGTCTTCGACGCTCATAGGAGGGTAAGAATACAAGCAAAAAAAGAGAGCCCGAAATTATTTACAATGCCACAAATGTTTTTTTTTTACCTCAAAACATTAAAAAAGAGGAAGGAGGGGGCCCATGTTTGGAATGTGGAGAGTAGTTGTGACTGTAAATGAAGCCACATGTGTAGATTTGAGCTGAGCAACTCCGTGTGTTGGCAAGAGTCATTTGTGCAAAGAGGTTCAAGGCTACTTTGGGAGGTCCAAGTTAGGTAGATACATTAGGTGGTGGGAAGGTTGATGCCATGTGAGGGAGGTCAAAGCTATTGAGGGTTTGAAACACCCAAGGTAATAGTCATTTCAACCATGTGTGGGGTGTAGCCACCTAGATTCCATGGCTCAGAGAAGACCAGGAGGCTGGAGTGACTCGCGCAGCTTGAGAAAAGAAGCTGCGAGTGGAGAGGAAATGGTCTCACCGCATGTATAGGTCGACTCGGACTAGGTAGAGATCCTCTCGTATAGCGGTGACCACCAAACACTACAAAAAAAGAAACCACAAGCCAAAGGAACAAGGTTGAGGCCATGAGCACAGATCCGAAGGCGAGAATCTTGTGGAATGTGCATGGCACAAGATCAAAGTAGGGAAATAACGAGTAGTGGTGAAATGGTGAGAAAAACCAAATGAGTAATCAATTGGCCATGTGAAAGTGTAATTCATTGGAAAGTGGTGATCAGTAATCACTTTGTGTTGAGAGCTAGTCGAGTGGTGAAATGGCCATGCTACGAGAGAAATGACCATATCGCAAGAAGCACCACATGGTGGAAGAAAGAGTTTGCTAGACACGGGAGCAAATGGTGATGCAAGAGAAAAAACAAACCAAAGTGTGGCATCAGACATGGAATCCAGTTGCAAAGACGTGATGGAGGTTGAATACACAAGTTGGCTGTGTCAAGGAACAAGCACAATGCAAAAAAACCAAACAAGTCCAAGCAAGCACAAGCAAGGCTGAATCAGGAGCCCGTAGGGGTATTGGTCTTCGACCATGGAAAGGTTGAAGCTTCCAATACATGGTAGACTCCAGTAACATGAAATCCAAATGGAAACAAAACAACAGAGTGTAGCGAGAAAATGGGTTGAATAACAATCCAAACCAATGACAAACGACACTTCTTTTACCTTACAGGAGCTAAATCTGAAGCTGTGAAACACCTCCAAAACATCATGCAAACCCCTAAAAAATCACGAACATCAAACACTTGAAAAAAGAGCTGTGAAACCACGAACAACCCAAAAACTGAATAGAGGTATAAAATCCCGAATCAATGCAAGAAGAGCACGAACGGAATATCCATTATGACACACACTGAAAGAGATCTGAATATCACGTCGGAAGCTAGAAAACACGCATAGAAATGCCAAGGAGTGCATGGATCCACAAGATCCACTTTGATACCATGAAAGAGGGTTTAAAACCCAAGCGAGGATCACGAGGGATGACGTGCACATCAACGGACATGTGAACGGTAGTGTGAAGAGATCTTGGGAGGAGAAAGCATCAATCGAATGTGCATGTAAAGATTTGAAACATGGGCAGAACCTAGTTAAGCCATAAAACTCTCCTCTATCTCATAGATCAAATGGGGTGTATATATAGGAGGTGTTTGAGTAACCCAAAGTCTTTGTAATCATGACAGATTCGAGTATAGAGGGGGAGTTACATTCCTAGAATAGAAGTGTAACTCCCAATGACACATATGACGCATTGACGCACTAACAAGCTAATGCAATGACATGTAAGAGAAGCTCATAATGACCCCTAAATGACACATGGACCTATGATCTCACCTAAGTGAGATGACTCACCTAATGATGTGGAAAATAACACACACCAACAACTAAAATTTGTACCACCAAACCCTTCACACACCCAACTACCAAAGACTTCTCTTGAGTCCTTGTGAAGTCTACCCAATTCCCTTCTCTACTTGAGATAACTTATATGAGATTTCTTTGACAACCCCTGCCAAATTTTTCACAACCTCCTCCAAATCAGCACCCTTGTTGGCTTGAGTATTTTTAGGGTTTATCAACTTTACACCATCCCTCTTGAGAGGTTTCCTAATGGCCTTAATGTTATTTTCATTCTGCAATGCCATGGTAAAGGCCTTCCTTAAATTGGTAGGGTTCTTGTCTCTTAGATAATAGGCTTATTTTTGTCAAATGCATCTGCATATTTGATTAAACAAGAATCATCATAGGGCCTCAAACTAACAGAAACCTTCTCAAAGTTTTTTAAACCTTGTGTTGAAGTCATGAACATATTCATTGGGGTTCTTGTTGATATTTTCAAAGTCAAACAAGAGAAATCTAGGATCATTCTTATCACCATATTGTAACCTAAATACATTGTTCATCTTAGTCCAAGAATCAATAGAATTATTAGGCAAATCCTTGTACCAATCCCTTGCATCCTCTTCTAGCGTATGAATGAATAGTTTAAAATACACATCTTCATGCTTAATCTCAAATTCATCCATCATGTTAACAAAATGTTTTAGGTGTTGATCACCGTTATTGCATTATTACCTTGGAATTTTGGAAATCTATTTCGACATCTTGTGGGACAAAATTTGGGTAAACATCCATTACTCTTAATTTTATAGGACCAAAGTTGCTAACAACAAATGGAAGTGTAGGATGAGACATATTTTTTTGAGGTGGTGATCTTGGAGGAGAAACATAATGATGAGGAGTAAGAGGTCTCTAGGGAATAGAAATGTAATCTTGAAAATGGATATCCCCTATAGGGTCGGGTTCTTGATAAAATCTAGCAGATTTGGAAAAACTGGGGTAGAATGAGGAGAAAGATTTTCAAAGACAAATGAAGGTCCCTCTCCAGATGGAGAATGCAAATTTTCAAAAGGACTATCTGATTCATATCTATTTGAAGAAGAACTATAGTCCCCAATGACAAGGTAATTAATCTCAAGTTCAACCAAGGGAACCTCCTTCCTTGAGCTCAGCTCTCCAACCACCTTGTAAACTCTTCTCTCTTCTAACTATGAGTTCTTTGAATCTAAAAACAACTTCTTTGTAGAGATTATCAACACAAAAATAAATGACAGAAAGCTAAGACACTTGTATTTATCAAGATCAAATCAGCATGGAGTTGTCACTAAGAATTTTCACCCTAGTTGTGTAAATGCACTAAAATATGCTTTCAAATACCTATCAAAATTTAAAATCTTGCAAAACTTTATAGATCATACCTTCCTTTTTCTTGAATTTATCAATCACAAATGCAAATGAAGTGCAACTACTACTAGAAATTGATAAAATTGAAGACAAAACTTGAAACCTTTGCATACACCTTGCAAATCTAATTATAGAATGATTCTTTAACAATATATTTGCAGACATAACTTACAAGAGACATTACCAGGGTTTGATATGCATTCAAATATTTCAAATATGTATGCATCTAGATCAGATTGAACTAATAATGTCCCCGGCAATGGCTCCACTGGTGTTTGTACCCAGATTTTTTCTCGTTTTTAGTTTGAGAAACATCAAATATATGTCATGAAGCTTAAAGATAGATGGATCATGGTGTGTTTCGTTTTGTAGCTGAGGATATGATCTAACTTGCACTCAGATTTTGGAGAGATGGATAGCACTCAAAAAGGACTCAATCTTTTCCTAAATGTTTTAGGTTGTGCCTTTCAACCAAGGTAAGAGAACCTATTTTGTAACCCTCAAATGGTGAAGGAGATGAAGATATCCCTCAATTTATACAATTAGTATGAAAAGGGTCTTGGGAAAATATAATCAACACTCTAGATCTAACTTTCACAAGTTGTCACTTCTAGTTTGTGGAGATACTTTCAATGCAAGGCAAGGGTTATGAAGGCATTTTGAAATCCTAATCTGCTATGCATACTTGAAGCAAATAGATTTTGATCTTTTGTGGGTATACAAGTCCAAATAGGGGTAAAACAAGGTAGGATTAGTTGTTTTGAATGATTTTTTGGTGGGAGTTTAGATAATGCAAACCAAGGTTTGCCAAACTCTTTGAGGATTTCAACAAAATATGGAGAAACTTAACAACAGAAAGTATCAAAATGGTTAATCATCCCTTCAACCAGGATATATGCATCAAATGGAGGCTTGGATTTGCACTTTTCCAAACAATATTTGATCATCTATCACAAAATCTTGAGTTAGAATGAACCAATGAAGCATTTAGCAATCACTATTAAACCATGACCTAAGGTGCACCCAAAGGTTTACAAACAATCTCTGAAGTCAAGGAAGGTAAAGTGATATTAAATTTGTTTATCTCTTTATCAGATGAAAGCTCTTCGAATGTGAGATTTCAAATTCCACTAAACTATCACAAGAAATGAGACCATGTATGATCAAGAGAGATTTTAAACACAATACTGCAACAGGAAACAAGAAACATAAATTTGAAATGTATTCTGAAATGTAAGAATTCACAAATTTTTCCCAAAGACAACACAAAATAACTCAAAAATGATCAAATTTATCAGCAGGGGAATGTTTTGAAAACAATATTAGAGCTTGTTAATGACTATACATATGCAACCGACGACGTTAATTTTTCAAGAAATTGATGAAAATTGATCCAAAAACACATCTCCAAGCTTCCGGAGCTTAAACGGTGGCCAAACTAAAAATGCATAGTTATCATTGATCTTCCTTTATCCTTTTAATCTAAGCCCTCCACTTGGCACAAAGGAACAAGGTTGAGTCCGTGAGCACAGATCCGAAGGTAGAATGTTGTGGAATGTGCATGGCACCAAGATCAAAGTAGGGAAATCACGAGTAGTGGTGAAACAGTGAGAAAACCAAATGAGTAATCAATTGGCCATGTGAAAGTCTAATCCATTAGAAAGTGGTGACTATAATCGCCTGTGTTGAGAGCTATCCGAGCTAGTGAAATGGCCATGCTACGAGAAACGACCAAGCTGCAAGTAGCACCACGGGGTGGAAGAAAGAGTTTTTAGACATGAGCAAATGGTGAAGCAAGAGAAACAACAAACCAAAGTGTGGCATCGAGATGTGGAATCCAGTTGCAAAAACATGATGGAGGTTGAATACACAAGCTGGTTGTGTCAAGGCACAAGAACAATGCAACAAAACCAAACAAGTCCAAGCAAGCACAAGCAAGAATGAATCAGAGCCCGTAGGGTATTGGTCTTCGACCATGGATAGGTTGAAGCTTCCAAAGGTGCATGGTAGAATCCAGTAACATAAAACCCAAATGAAAAAAAAACAATAGTGCAACGAGCAAGCGGGTTGAATAACAATCCAAACCAATGACAAATGACACTTCTTTTACCCTACAGAGCTGAATCGGAAGCCGTGAAACACCTCCAAAACATCATACAAACCCCTAAAAATCACGAACATCAAACACTTGAAAAAGAGATGTGAAACCACGAACAACCGAAAACCAAATAGAGGTATAAAAGCCCAAATCAATGCAAGAAGAGAATGAACGAAATATCCATTATGACACATGTTAAAAGAGATCTGAATATCACATCAGAAGCTATAAAACATGCACAGAAATGCCAAGGAGTTCACGGATCCACAAGATCCACTCTGATACCATGAAAGAGGGTTTAAAACCGCAAGCGAGGATCACGAGGGATGATGTGCACATCAACGGACATGCGAATGATAGTGTGAAGAGATCTCGGGAGGAGTGAGCATCAACCAAATGTGCATGTAAAGATTTGAAACATGGGAAGAACCTGGTTAAGCCATAAAACTCTCCTCTATCTCATAGATCAAAAGGGGTGTACATATAGGAGGTGCTAAGTAACCCCTAGTGCTGCAATCATGACAACTTGAGTAGAGAGGGGGAGTTACATTCCTAGAATAGAAGTGTAACTCCCAATGATGCATATGATGCACTGACACACTAACACGGTGATGCACTGACATGTAAGAGAATCTCATAATGACCCCTAAATGACACATGGACCTATGATCTCACCTAAGTGAGATGACTCACCTAATGATGTGGAAAATAACACACACCAACAACTGAAAGTTGTACCACCAAACCCTTCACACAGCCAACTACCAGCACTTCTCTTGAGTCCATGGAAGTACAATTTACATAGGCTATTGTCACTTTGATATCCAACTCATTCATGACTTCTAAAGGCATGAAATTGCATGATGCACTAGAATTAAACATGCAATTGTGAAGTAGTCTATCCTTTATGATCAAAGTTGTAAAGAATGGATAACAATTTAATTGGGAATCAACTAAGGATGTCCCAAAGTATACCTTAGGTGTTTCTTCAAGATCCTCTAATGCTTTGGTGGTGTTTTAAGGTCTGCAATGACTTGAAGAGGAGTTTCAACAATGTTTACATTTTTACTTGAGGTAGTCTTCTCCTCTTTCAATCCCAAGTACTCAAATGATCTCTTCTTATGCTCGGGAATCCTAAGTAACTCAATGATTGGAAAACTCACTTTTATTTGGCTCAATACCTAGGCTATGTCATATGGAACATTCTTTGGCAAGGAAAAATTGGAAGGGAAACAAGAAGATTCATTAGATGGCATGGGATTCTAGGTAGCTTGAGCATGAGGAGGATTGAAATTTTCACGGGACAATAGAGCTTTTGTCGGTGTTTCTCTTATAGGAGCTTCTTTGGGAATACTTGTAAGAAAGGGTGTTTTAAGTTTTTCTTGAGGCCTAACTCCCTTAACAACCTTACTCCTAGTGTTATACTCTTTCTCTTGAGCCACAACAACATTCATTAACAATTGTCTATCTTCCTCCAAAGGGATACCACCATCATACTTCTTAATCATCAAAGATCTTAAGTATTCAAAGTCATTGTTAGGAATCTCAAAATCTTGCACTACATATACCTCAAGAGTATGAGAGGGAAGAAGGATTTGTACCCATTTGATGCAATCCCAAAAGGTTGCAGCTGTCCTTGCACTTATTACCTCAGTTGATGTTGCTCCTTCTTGTGAGCCTAAAGAATAGCCCACCATGTAGATATCATCATCAGTACCATCATCATTATTAGCTTCACCATCTTGCTGGTCCATTTCACATGGAGGATGGGGTAGAAAACACCTATCACACCAATCAATATCAGCAACTTCCTCAACAACAATAACCCTAATAGTTAGGGGATCAGGTAACACTCTTCCTTCACATGCTTGAGGATGTTTATTTACAGACCCCATGGGTCCCTTCCCTCTATCATCGGATCTCTGATCACCCCTAGGATGATTGGTAAATTTATAATGGTTTTTTGCTTTTCGTTGACCTTGTGAAGTCTACCCAATTCCCTTCTCTGCTTGAGATAACTTATATGAGATTTCTTTGACAACCCCTACCAAATTTTTCACAAACTCCTCCAAATCAGCACCCTTGCTAGCTTGAGGATTTTTTGGGTTTATCAAATTTACACCATCCCTCTTGAGAGGTTTCCCAATGGCCTTAATGTTATTTTCAATCTGCAATGCCATGGTAAAGGCCTACCTTAAATTGGTAGGGTTCTTGTCTCTTAGGTATTAGGTTGCTTTCTTGTCAAATGCATCTACATATTTGATTAAACAAGACTCATCACAGGGCCTCAAACTAACAGAAACCTTCTCAAAGTTTTTTTAAACCTTGTGTTGAAGTCATGAACATATTCATTGGGGTTCTTGTTGATATTTTCAAAGTCAAACAAGAGAAATATAGGATCATTATTATCACCATATTGCAACCTAAATGCATTGTTCATCTCATTCCAAGAATCAATAGAATTATTAGGCAAAGCCTTGTACCAATCCCTTGCATCCTCTTCTAACGTATGAATGAACAATTATACATACACATCTTCATACTCAATCTCAAAGTCCTCCATCATGTTAATAAAATGTTTTAGGTGTTGATCACCAGTTATTGCATTGTTACCTTGGAATTTTGGCAATCTATTTCTAACATCTTGTGGGAAAACATTTGGGTAAACATCCATTACTCTTAATTTTATAGGACCAAAGGTGCTAACAACAAATGGAGGTCTAGGCTAAGACATATTGTTTTGAGGTGGTGATCTTGGAGGAGAAACATAATGATGAGGAGTGAGAGGTCTCTAGGGAATAGCAATGTAATCTTCAAAATGGATATTCCCTATAGGGTAAGCTTCTTGAGAAAATCTAGCAGCTTTGGAAAAAATTGGGGCAGAATGAGAAGAAAGATTTTCAAAGACAAATGAAGGTCCCTCTCTAGATAGAGAATGAAAATTTTCAAAAGGACTATCTAATTCATATCTATTTGAAGAAGAACTACAAAGTCCCCATGATGACAGGTAATTAATCTCAAGTTCAACCAAGGGAACCTCCTTCCTTGAGCTCGGCTCTCCAACCACCTTGCGCAAACTCTTCTCCCTCTAACTATGAGTTCCTTGAATCTGAAAACAACTTCTTAACAGAGTCTCTAATGTAGAAAGATATTCTTCCTTCCATTTTTGCAGTGATTATCACACAAAAATAAATGACAGAAAAGCTAAGACACTTGTATTTATCAAGATCAAATCAGCATGGAGTTGTCACTAAGGATTTTCACCTTAGTTGTGCAAATGCACTAAAATATGCTTTCAAATACCTATCAGCATTGAAAATCTTGTAAAACTTTATAGATCATACCTTCCTTTTTCTTGAATTTATCAATCACAAATGTAAATGAAGTGCAACTACTTCTAGAAACTGATAAAATTGCAGACAAACTTGAAACCTTTACATACACCTTGCAAATCTGAGTATAGAATGATGCTTTAACAATATATTTGAAGATAGAACTTGCAAGAGACATTACTAGGGTTTGATATGCATTCAACTATTTCAAATATGTATGCACCTGGGTAAGATTGAACTAATAATTTCCCTGGAAATGGCACCACCGGTGTTCTTTACCCAAATTTGTTCTCGTTTTCAGTTTGAGCAACATCAAAGATATGTCATGAATCTTGAAGATAGATGGATCATGGTGTGTGTCGTTTTGTAGCCAAGGATATGATCTAACTTGCACACTCAGATTTGTGGAGAGATGGATAGCACTCAAAAAGGACTCGATCTTGTCCTAAATGCTTTAGGTTGTGCCTTTTAACCAAGGTAAGAGAACCTATTTTATAACTCTCAAATGGTGAAGGAGATGAAGATATCCCTCAATTTGTGAAATTAGTATGAAAAGGGTCTTGGGAAAATATAATCAACACTCCAAATCTGAATTTCATAGGTTGTCACTTCCAGATTATGGAGATACTTTCAATGCAAGGCAAGGGTTACTGAAGACATTTTGAAATCTTGATCTGTTCTGCATACTTTAGCAAATAGATTTTGATCTTTTGTGGGTATATAGGTCAAAACAGGGGTAAAACAGGGTAGGATTAGTTGTTTTGAATGATTTTTTGGTGGGAGTTTAGATAAGACAAACCAAGGTCTGCTAGACTCTTTGAGGATTTCAGCAAAATATGGAGAAACTTAACAATAGAAAGTATCAAAATGGTTAATCATCCCTTCAACTAGGATATGTGCATCAAATGGAGGCCTAGATCTGCACTTTTCCACACAATCTTTGATCATCTATCACAAAATCTTGAGTTAGAATGAACCAATGAAGCATTTAGCAATCACTATTTAATCATGACCTAAGGTGCACCCAAAGGTTTACAAACAATCTCTGAAGTCAAGGAAGGTAAAGTGATTTTAAATTTGTTTATCTCTTTATCAAATGAAAGCTCTTCTGAATGTGAGATTGCAAATGCCACTAAACTATCACAAGAAATGAGACCATGTATGATCAAGAGAGATTTTAAACACAAGACTACAACAGGAAACAAGAAACACAAATTTGAAATGCATTCTGAAATGTAAGCATTCACAAATTTTTCCCAAAGACAACACAAAATAACTCAAAAATGATCAAATTTATCAGCAAGGGAATGTTTTGAAAACAATATCAGAGCTTGTTAATGGCTATACATATGCAACCAACTTAACATGATTTGAAATCTAATATAAAGAGAGTTATATGAGTTTCTCAAGTGGTCACTCAGAGAATGGGCTTCTTCCCATATTTTCCGTGAAATTTTTAGTTTTCTAGGATTTTTTTAAAATCTTCCAACCCTTTGCATGACAAATTCATGCAATATATAGCTTTCAATATCCTTTAAGCCTTCTTTCCCAAGAAAATAATATGCCAAAGGATCAAATTTATTACAAAAATTTATCATGATTCGCAGATAGGGACATTTAATAGAACACGTCCAAAAAGTTACGAGTTGTCTCAAAAAGAGATGAATCGTCACAAAATTTGCATCATTATCCATTGTGGAGGCATGTTTTTAATATTCAAAGCATACAGACGCCATTCCTTTCATTATTTCATCCTTATCCCACCAAAATTTGACTCTGTAACTTTTGGATCTGATATTTCACGTTTTTGGATGGGTTAGGGAAAAAATTAATTTCAAAAACATCTCTCGATATTCAAAATGGTTCTCAAAACTTATTGCATTGGTCCTTGTAGGCACAAAGCGACGCGAATTTGTCAAGAAATTGATGAAAATTGATCCAAAAGACACATCTCCAAGCTTCCAGGAGCTTAAACGGTGGCCAAATTGAAAAATGCACACGATTACCATTGATCTTCCTTTATCCTTGTAATCTAAGCCCTCCACTTGGCACAAATAAGCCAAAACAAGCCCGGGGTGGCTTTCTACCTTTTTCCAACCTTTTTGAAAATTTGCAAAATTTCTTGATTTCCTCCACCGTTGAGACTTAGGCCTGACACGTGGCGCAATATGACTGGATACGGAGTCGCGGCTCAATTTTAAACATTTTGCCTCTTTTTAGAAAAAGGAAACTTTTCCATTTTTCCTCTGCGACTCCGCCCTCCCACAGGACACATGTCCTCACCTGATTGCTTATGAGGTAGTGTTGTTATTTATATTTTAACAACATTTTCTAGAAAGAAAATTTTTCACCATTTCCTCCGCACTCCCACACATCTACCTTTTAAAAATGGGCCCCATTGGAATCGCGGACCGATTCTACACATTTCCACCTTTATTGGAAAAAGGAAATTTTTCCAAATTATCTGCGTGAACCCACTCCTCCGATTCTCGTCCCTGAAATGTGGTGATTGCTGATTCACTGTAGGCTTGCGTTCCTCCTTTTAATTTTATGCCTTTATGCCAAAAATTGGGAAAAATCTCAATTTTGCCCCGAGGCCTGAAGTTCCACCTTTGATGCAAATGTGACACATGTCCACCTATGATTCACTATAGAGTTCCAGATTGTTTTGTGACTTTAATATTTTAACCAAATAAATTCAAAAAACTTCAAAAGAACCCAACCACCCGCAATTCCATCCTTGGCTCTGAAGCCACCATGTGTTCCATTCTGATTTGTTGTGGGCCCTAGGCATTTTATTTGCACTTTAACTCTTTTTCCAAAATTCCTTAAGGCACAAAAAGACTTGCTACTTCTCATCCAATCAAAAGAGGACATGTCAGCAACATTAGAACCAATCAAAGTAAAGTAGAGCCATGGGACCAAATTCGCCCTTTTGCAAAAAAGTAAAAAGTGATAAGTTAAAACAATTTTTGATCGTCCCTCAGCCAATTAGAACAATCCATGTTGTTGATGAATTCGAAGAAGAAATTGACGGGAAAATGATGCTCGTCTGACCGTCAAAACATAGAAAATGCCAAGGATGCCCTAGAATTCAATTTTTTTGCTAAGGATGACAAATTTCTCAAAATTGAACCAACTGAAACATGTTTTCAAAGAATTTTTATCATGGAATTGGATTTTCAATGGCATACAAGTGAAAATCGATCAATTTTAAACTTCCACAATTGGGAAAAAGGAAAAATGATAGAGCCCATAGATTTTGGAAAAATTAGGGCACAAAACAAGGCACACATGTAGATTTATTTCAAATTGGGACAAAACAACAAGTTTGTGAGCATTTCAATGCATTCAATCTGGAGGGAAAAGTTGCAGACCACCAATTTGAGAGAAAAATGTTTCATAGCATGTAGAATGAAGGAAAAATTTAGGGTAAAACGGTGCAAGCTCAAAAATTGCACCAACACTACCCATTTAGTATAAATATTGAGTAGCGGTTATGATCCATTGGTGGTGTTTTGAAGAATGGGGTTTATCTCACAGACAAGATCCAAACCCTATTGAGATAACATCCAAAGGTCTCATGTGACTAGTAAGGAATGAATAGGGGTGTGATGGAGATTAGCATGTTGCTGGAATTTTACGTAGCGTTTGACATAATCACAACAATCACGATTTAGGGTTGGCCAGTAATAGCCTAGGTGAAGAATGCATTTAGCGACAACGAGACCACTAAAGTGGCCTCCACAAATCCCATCATGGACTTCCTTAATGGTGTAAGGAATTTCAAAACTGGTAAGGCATCGCAAGAGAATGTTGTCGAAACCATGTTTGTATAGAAGACCACCCATGATGACATAACGTGAGACACTTTTAAGGAAGGCATGTTATCCATTATGAGTGAGATCGGTGGGTAAAATGGAGAGGGAAAGATAGTCTATGTATTGCTTATACCAAAGGTCACTCAAGTCAGGAGCAGCGGTTATGATAGAGTAAACTTCATGAGGCAAATAAGAGGGTAGTTGTAGTCTTTGTATGGTGACAAATATTTTAGAGTCAGTGGGTGAAGTGGGTATCTTAAAAGCTAAGCAGGCCATAGTATCTATGAATTTATTGGTAGAATGTGGGCTGGTTTGAATGGCGTAACAGTCAAAGGTGGTCAAAAGTATGTCCAGATAATGCTTATACTTTTGAAGTATCTCATTACGACACTGGTATATACCATTGACTTGGTTTATGACCAACTAAGAGTCACCAAAGATGTTGAATGACTTAACATATAAGGCATAAGCGGCCTGAAGACCCAATACGAGTGCTTCGTATTCAACAATATTATTTGTATAATAAAAATCAAGTTTGAAAGACAAAGGCATAGGTTCACCATCAATCAAAATGAGGATAACACCAGCCCCACCCCCATGCTAACACTTGGAACCATCGAAGAAGAGTTTCATTTGGTAAGCGGGTTCGTCTAGGGAAAGGGTAGCAATAGACTCATATGGAAAGTCAAAGATAGAGGGTTGATCCCGGAAATAGGTGTGTCGGACAATTGGTCGGTGATAGCTTCGCCCTTGATGGAATTTTGATGGATGAATTTGAGGTCGAGGTCAGCCAGAAGCATAAGCCAGCGTGTGACATGTTAATTTTTATAAGGTTTGGCATACAAGTAGTGTAATGGGTCCGTATTAATAATGACGAAGGTTTTTTGGTTGAGTAGGTAATGGTGGAGTTTGGTGATGACAAAAAATAAGGCTAGGAAAATATTTTTTTACATGGATATATCTAGTTTTGTAGTTAAGAAGGGTACGACTTATGTAATAAACCTCTTTCTCCCGGTGTTGGTCATCGCGATGAGCAAAAATGGCACCTAAAGAATGGTCATGGCGGAAATATATAGGTAGAAGGGATGGTCATCCTTAGGAAATGAGCACTGTTGGTTGAATTAGGTATTGTTTTAAGGCTTAGAAGGATTTATGGGAGTCCTCATCCCATTTGACATAAACTTCTTTCTTGAGAAGATGATGGAATGGTTTGACACCGATGAGAGAGTTGGGAGATAAAGTGAAAAATTGATTACATTTTTCCTTGTAGGCTACAAAGTTGATAGAGATTAGTGGGTGGTGGCATTTCAAGGATAGCCTTGACTTTAGTAGGATCAACTTCTATGCCATGCAAAGAAATGATGAAGCCTAGGAGTTTCCCTAAAATTATTGCAAAGACGCATTTTTTGGTTGAAGATGAACACAATATTTGATGAGGTAGTCAAAGATGACTTTAAGAATGGGTAGGTGTTCGGTTTGATGTTTAGATTTGGCAAGCAGATCATCTACGTAATCCTCCAATATGTGATGCATGATGTCATGGAAGATGTAATTCATGGCCCACTGATATGTAGCACCAGCATTTTTAGGCCAAAGGGCATGACTCTATAGCAGAAAGTCCCCAAGGGGTGATGAAGGAGTCTTGTGTTGATCCTCGGGAGCTAGTAATATTTGATTATAGCCCGAGAAACCATCCATGAGTGATAACATTTCATGGCTAGTAGTGAGATCAACTAGTTGGTCAATGCTTGGTAGTGGGAAATTATCTTTGGGATAGGCGAGGTTGAGGTCACAAAATTTTGTGCAAATGCAGAGTCCCACTATCACTTTCATGATAGGAACGATGTTAGAAATCCATTGGGGATAATTGATGGTTAGAATGAAGGAAGCGATAGAAGGTGTTGAATCTCTTCTTTGACGGAAGAGCAATGCGAGGATGCATTTTCACGCTTTTGTTCGACTGGGTTTGGCATCGGGAATGGTCATGATATTGTGAACCATAATTTTAGGATCGATACTAGGCATATTGGCATAGGACCAAGCAAATGCATCACTATGGTCCCAAAGGAAAGAGGTGAAGGCTTCTTGTTTAGTAGCATCTAAAGATTGGCTGATCTTTAGAATGTGTGGGTCATCTTGGGTATTAATGTTGATTTCAATGATCGATTCATTCAACATGGTTTGTGTTTTGGAGGATAACAACCAATGAATATAAAAGTATTCTACACCAAGGTAGGTGAGGATGGACTCATCGTCTTGACATTGAATTATTGTAATTTAATGCATATCATCATCGGTCATGTCATGATATAAGAATGGGAGAGAAGAGGGAGCCTCGCCATCACGTTGATAGGTTAGCAGTCTCAGGGAAATGGTGTTTACAAAAAAAAAAAAGTTAGGAGGTATAGATTCAGGATCTATGGACTTCATGGGTGAGGATGGTAATGTGGGTGAATGAGAGGGGGAAGATGCCTTCTCATGAATAAGGTTGATGTGCACCTTCTTAGAATATGGGGTGTCAAAACCAATGCCATTATGGTCATTTTGTTTATTAGAAGTACAACAGATGATAGTGTGGCGACCTTGTTCATAAAAACCAAATCCAAATCCTTTCCATGTGCACCGATGGAGGAAAGTATGAGAAAAACGATGGTTGGTGAGGGAGTGTAGGTCAGTGGAAAATGGTTGGGTTTGGGATGGATGTTCGGGTTTATAGGTGGCCATATCAAGTCCCCCATATGTTATATTAGTGTGAAGGTGGGGAGGGCCATAGCGGAAAATGTCACTAATGCAAATGTCATAATTGGGGTGTTGATGCAGATTCATGTACTCTTGTGGGGTGAGGAAGGTATCGATATTGTATAGGTGGTATTCCCCTAGAGTGAGGTTTTTAAAAACACCTTCTAAGGGATCAGTAGTTGGTATGTGGGTAGAGGAGGGTATAGATGGCTCGCTAGATTAAGGGGAAGTAGAGGCACTAGTGGTGGAGGCTACACCGTAGTAGGGATGGCGAGGTTATACGCAGCAGAAGTTGTGGCAATTTTGGTTAATGGGCATGTGGGTGGAGGTGAAGTGGTTTTTTTGGAAGATTTTTGACTGGTACAAGTACATCATTGGTTCAATATAGTATGTTACAGGTCTTGAAAGGTGAGGGGTCAGCAGGATGGTGTAATTATGTCCCTCGTGTTCAAATTTGAGGCATCGATGTAACATCAAAGGACACAACCCATGACATGAATCTAATGTTGACCAAGAAACAAGTTATACTAGAAATCCCCTAGGACATAGAAAGTTTTGGGATGGTGCGGGGGCCTACGTGGACATGGAGAACAATGGTACCCGAGTGTAGAGGTTATCGCATCATTGAAGGAACGCAACATAACGGGGTTATAATTCATGTAATTGGAAGTTATTTGCATTTGGGCGTATACATGGGAGGAAATGATGTTAATGCTAACACTACCATTGATCATAACGTGTCGATGCATATATTATCAATAAATATGGAAATGAACAGATCAGGTTCGGTGGTCATCGACCTGAAAGGGAGTGATCTCTTCATCGTAAAACTAACAGCGACCACTTGGCAAGTGGGTGAAGGTGTAGAGGAGGTGGAATACCTAGTGAGAGAGGCTACATGGTGAGGGGTAATGATGGAGGCTATGGGTGTGGGGTAATTTGGTAAGACTTCTATAGATTGAAAGACCTCCATAAGGGCTTGATGACGTGACTCAAGGTCCTGGACAAGGTCATACAAAGACATTTTGAGGTGGGATTGGTGTTGTTGTTTTAGCATTGTACGATGTGTGGTCCCGTTGAAAATGGGATATGTAGGAGCACAAATGATGACTTTGGGTGTGAGTGCAGATGGTATATTTGGTATAGGGTTAGTTGATGGGCAGTTTCTTCCTCCTTGCCCTTGTCTTTACGAGAACGGGTGGCATTTGATCATGTTAATCTGAGGGGAGTTGGATGGAGATGGTGTGTCATGGAAGGTATAGCAGAAAAAGGGACAAAACTCTAGTGGTGGGTATCACCCTTGTGAGATGAGTAGGGTACAGTTACATTTGGGTGGTGGTTTGGCCAACTCTCTTAAATGAACCATGTTAATTTCGAATCTCGGGGATGGATCTAAGAGTTGTGAGGGTGGAGATTTTAGTTTTTGAGTAGGAAATGAGGGAAGAACTATGGAAATTGGTGAAGGTGAAATAGGGTCCTCATCAAGAAGATCATCATCGTCAAAGTTTTCTTTAGGAGGACACAACTAGACAAGAGTGGCTTTCAAAGCCTTACAGTTCTCTACATTGTGTCCTGACACATGATGGTAGGAACAAATTTTGGTTTTGTCAAACCCTTTTGGTTTGGGTTTGAGTGGGTTGTAAGGTCTAAGAGGTGGTAATGTGATGACAAAAGTTTCAAGGAGGTTGGTTAGGATTTTAGTGTAGGACCCTACTAATGGATCACAATGGGAGGTGAATGTGGGTTTAGGTACAAGGTGCGGCTAACTATGTAGAAAGAGTCTTTACAAGAGGGGGAGTGGGTTGGGCTACTAGTTTGGTGTGTGGTGTGGTCTTAGGTATTGGTCGTATCTATTTGGGTAGGGGCATGGTAGATGAACTAGCAATAGAATGTGTTGTTTTTAACTACTTTATTGGACGGTAGTGGATTATTGGATGTAGGTTGCACTTTCTTAGGTAAAGATGATACGGGTGCATGAGATGTAAAGGGAAAAGTGGATGGTGGAAGAGGGCGGGTCACCCACAAGGGTAATAGAGGTGTTGTGGAGGTAGGTTACGTAGGTTAGGCAGGAGGTGTGAGTGAAGAGAAGAAAGTGTTGAGGGTAGTGAAGAAATTATGATGGTATGGGAGGTATGGGTGGTAAGAAGGATAGAGGTGAGGGTGGAGGTTGCGTGGGGTTCTTGGTTATATTAGAGGTCTGTGATGGGGAAATGGGTTGTTGTGTTCTTGGTTTACCAGTGGATGGGGGTTTCTTGGCCAGGGTCGAGGGGTGAGGTCCTAAGATGGACGAAGGGGTGAAGGAGATAAAGGTGTGGTTAGTGAGGTTGGGGTATGAGATCTAGGAGATTGTACCTTCTATTTAGGGGTTGGGTTAAGTTTGATGTTAGTTTTGGAAGACGTAGCTAAATCTAATTTGATGGGCATATGATTAAGGATAGCTATTGGTATGATCCCTAAAGTAGTGATAGGTTTAGGCAAGGAAGATGATGTAGGCATGGGTTTGGGTGTAGATGCATGTTGGGTTACGGGTAGAGGTGTGAGTTGAGCCAAGGGTGGTTTCATGGGATGTTTTACAATAGTTGTGGTTGTGTTTGGTGTGGTTGGCCAAATTTTTTTGGCTAGATAGTGGAGGTGTTAGCAAGTGACTAATGCATTTTTGTTGAAACAGAAGTAGAAGACACCTACAAAGTAAGGCTCTATTGACATAGTCTAGGTGATTGGTCAAGAGTGAGAATGGTACTATTGTAAGTGGAGGCAATGTGGACCAAGTGGAAATCCCCATAAAATGTGTTTGAGATATCGGGAAATGGATAGCCTTGGACTCTGTGGGTAAGAGAGCCAAAAGAAGATCAACGGGATCTTGAAGGTATGATGGCTAATGGTCATCTATAGGTGGTGGTACTTCTGTAGTGTCCTCCATGGGTAGAGGAGAGGACGGGCCAGCCGAAGTGGGCTCTCCTTGTGTTGGTGTAGGTGGTGAACCTACATCTTCTATGAGTAGGAGAGGTTCCACTGACAACTGCTCAGAATTTTGAGGGGTCTAAGACGGTATGCCGATTCTAAGATCTTTCATGGGTGAATGAGAAGATGAAGGGGATTCCTCTGTGGGTAGAGGAGTAGATGAAATAGGTTTTAGTGCAGGTATGGGAGCGCGTACTAATATTTCATCTATGGAAGGAATATGAGGCAATTGGGAAGCTACTGGTGTGTCATTAAAAATAGTGTGGACCTTGTAGATGGTGCTATCATTGTTTGAGGTATCACCCTCTTGGTTGTAAGATGGGGCATGACTAGGGAATGGATTCTTGAAGATGTGTAGGCTTTGGTTAGCGGGTGCATTCAAGCTATCCAAGACTAAATCTCTATTGTCTATCATTTCTTGAATGATGTTTTTGAAGGTAATACATTTATTGTCGTTGTGACCTTTGACCCCATGATAATTGTAAAAGTCATGTTCCTTATACCATGCAGGCATGGGTCACTCATGGTCGAAACCAGTATGTGGTTTTATGGGTGGACAGTAATTACACCTACCTTAACAATCTTTTCTAAAACAGAGGAGTAAGATCTTCTAGGAAATGTACTTTCATTGTTCTCGTGTGAACTAGAAAGCTTGTATAAGAGAAAAATTAGAAGGGAATTTGGATGGGTTTGATTGATGAGGGGGACCATATTTTAGAACTATGGAATTTATAGACCCTTTTCACTTTGAATATTTGTTTTGAGGTTTTGAAGATGAAGAAGTATCATTTGATTTAAATGCGATGTTCTTATTACGAAGTTGAATCTTCTTTTCTTCGATAGCACGAATTTCCAATTTTCGTGCCATGGTGAATGCCTCATCAAAAGTGTGAAAATTTTGCACCTATAGGGTTGGTGAGATGTGTCTAGCACATGCCTAAGTAAATAGTTCTATCAGCTCAGTCTGAGGCAATTGGAATGTGAGCTAGTTTATGAGGATGCACCGGTGAGTGACAAAGTCAACAATAGACTTGTCATCATATTGTTGTGTGCAATAGAGATTAGTAATGGTAACCTTCTTAACAATGTTGATGGAGAAGTGATCTAGGAAGGCTTTTGCTACTTGATTGAATGATTAAATGGAGTGTCGTGGTAGTCCTTTGTACCAATTTAATGCAGGTCTTGTCAGGAATTGGGAAAGTCCTCAAAAGTAAAGTGTCACCATGGGAAATCAGGTAACACCCATATTTTAAGGACCACAAATGTTATTACGGGTCTTATTTTCTATTAAAGCGGTTGAATTTTGGCATCTCCCAATGTATGGGGTATGGTCGAATGGGAATGGACAGGTGAATAGGATCATTACAAATTTCATCATAGGTGAGGGAATTCTGTGAGCTCGAAACCGATGCATCTAGTGTTTGCATCTTTTCCATCATCAATTTGATGAGTTCGTTGGTAGGCTATGATGGGGGACACCTATTTTGGTATAAGGAGGAAGATAATAAACCCGATAGAGAGGTTGAGAATAAGAAATTGACATGGAAGGCACATATCCAGAATGGGTGACAAACGAGATAGGGGGTGTTGATAGTAGGTGTATGTAGGTGGGATGGTTTTCGTGACTCTGGTAGTGATTGGGGGCAATGTTTGTGGGATGGAGAGGATGAGATTTTGGAATGGAGTAGGGGTCACCGACACCATGGGTGGTTGTGTTGCAATGGGTATTTTTGAGACAATGGGTATGGATTGTGTTATGTTCTGGGTGGTGGATGAGAGGACAACAAAAATGACAGGGCGCGAGGGAAACTACTGATGTGGCGGTCATGGTGGGTATGGATCCTAGGTGCGAAACTACCGGGGTGAAGAAGATGAGGGTAATCTAGCAGCAGAACAAGGGAAAGGGCTATTGATACTGGCATTTCGTATATCAATTGACCAGAGGAGTCTCAGGTGGAAGAATGGGAAAGTTAGAACTATAAGGCCATGGGATTTTTACCAAGGAGTCGTGCAAACTCCTCGTCACTTGATATAAATTGTGATAGGTAAGGTTGGATCCATGGGTGTTAGGATGGAAGGTGGTGAAGTACTAGGTGGGAGTGGTTGACAACTAGCGTGGAATATGAAAGCATTAGTCGGCTACGAGTCAACACCATATGAACAAGTACTGACCTAGTAAGATCATATTGTGTAGATGACAAAGAAAATAGTAAAAACAAAGAATAATGGGGTCCGAGAGGTGAATCTAGTCAATGTTTAGATTTTTAAAAATTAAACATAGGCAATCGATGACGATCAGGCCGACCGATGACAGTGCTCGGGAAAATTGATGGTGATCGGGATGATGGTGACGGTTAGGAAAACACCGAGGACAGTTTCTGAAACCGATACCGGTCATTGTGGAAGAAACCAGTCTCAAAAAAATGAAGTGGGAATGTTGGATTTGTACTGGTGAAACTGTGTATGATAGAAAATATCAATAAGGGAGAAATATGATGATGCCCTAAGGGCCGAGAAAAAAACAAGCAAAATGAAATCTATTCTAGGTAAAGTACATAGAAATCCAAAAGCTAACATCGGTTAGGGTTTAACCGATGACAGTCAGATGTGAACCAACGAAGGTCGCTATACCAACATCGGTGACTGTGAAATGAGAAAGAAATAAAGAAAGTTGGTTTTGTGATTTAAATTAAGTGAAGAATCAAACCCGAAAGCATGAGAATGAGAAGATGAGGCTCGGCAGGACTTAGACAAAGTCAAAATACTCCAACTATGATGGTGGAGTGTGCAAGGAAGAAGAAAAATGGAGATTCATAATCTCACACCCCAAAACACAAGCCAAGAAGAATGTTAAGAAAATGCGTGATCCTAACAAAGTGATTTTCTTATGTTTTTTTAGCTTATGCTATTTAGGACTGATTTGTGTGTATTTTAGAATAGTGTTTTTGGTGAGGAAGGTTTCTATGAAGAAATATATCTAAAACTAGAGGTTTGGTATGTTATGGTGGGGCGGGTCGTCTTACGAGATAATGACTTGAAGAAACAAGATGGGGAGTACCTACCAATCGACCGTGTGATCACTAACGAGATGTTCTGGGTAAGATGTTGTTTAAGAAAGATGTGTATATTTGATTTTGTGCAAGTTTGGTAAGACACACACAGAGAGAGAGAGAGAGAGAGAGAGAAATGTGATTTCTATGATTCTTTGTGTCAACCATCAGCTGGGCATGACTTCCAGCATATAGGTTGCCCTCAGTTTTAATGTGAGCTAATAATGCAACAAATCAGAATGCAATGCAAGTGTTTTAAACCCAAATCAAAATATTATATTTGATGACACAAAAGGATGAATAAGAGAGGGTATGATCTTTCACTAAATGCAAGAAAGAAAGAAAAATGATTCTTTTTAAATGTACCAAAAGAAACGTGTCCTTTAGAACAATAAGAAAGAAGAGAAGATTACCAAGGAATAAAATTAATGTGTAAGCCTTTTAAAGGGAAACAAACACACAAATTTTTCCTAGGAATGAAGAAAATGCAATATAACCCCTAATGGGTCCCACCTGGCATGCCAAAATGTTTCACCATTTTCTTTACCTTTTCTAAAATGATGAAATAGATAAGGGTAAGGGCCAAGGAGGAATACCTATTAAATGTTGGTTAGTTGATAGTTGTTTCATGCGTTATGACTTCTTGATCCATAGCTGAATGTACGAGCTCCCTTTTGGCTAGGAGGAACTACCTGTAATATAAAACAAGACCATAAAAATATAGTTAAATGATATATGATAGTGGACTACCTAGCATATGCTAGTTCCAGGAAGTCTGATACTTCCTGATGGTGTCAATCCACTTTGTTTAAAAAAAGGTTAATGTGAGAAATAAACAAGGTCCTATTCTAATTGATATGATTTAGGTATCTCATTCAAATAGAATAAGAAAATCCAAGCACAACAGGCTAGGATATAGTTGGATATGAGAGGTGAGGGGTCTATCAAAGTTCCGGGACTAGTCAAGGTCGATTCTCGGGTTATTCAAGGCAAGCTGGTAGGGTGGTTGTTGGTTCTTTTCTTTGTGAAGGTGTAAAACACAGAGACCAACGTTGGCTAAATGTGACCAATGTCGGTTTAGGTAGAACCGCGATGGTTATGGATAACTCGGTGTCGGTATGGTTGGGGTGAAAGGAACTCAAAATAGGTTAAATGGTAGAGTTGATATGAGATCAAATAAAGTTTGGGAGAATGAACAGGGGGCTCTGTGAAGATCTTAGGTATGCTCGAAGTATACAAAGAAGTGAAAATAGGTGATTTGGTGATTTGGGTAAAGGGATCTTTGGATTTACAAGCAAGTGGGTGATGAAGCAAAAAGCATGCAAAAATAGATTAATAACGGGAGTAATAAAGATTACTACCTAAAATAAACTATACTGATTAGGGTTGTAATTCTTGTATTAACGATTTGATGGCTGGGTGGTGGAAGTGGTTGATCATAGAATACGTGTATGGTCATGTAGTGGTTCTTTCCCGAAGTGCTTTCGTGAATGCAATGGCTCTATGATCGATGTTGGTGATGGCTCTGGATGTCTGGATGCATAAAAGGATGCTTTTCTCACTTGCATGCAACTCTGAACCTCCTTTCTTACTCTCAAAAATGTTTCCAACTTCAAAATAAGGTTACCAAAGAGAATAAAAGGTGACCGACGATTGTTCTAAGTCGATCAAGGCGTCGGTTCGAGGTGACCGACATCGGTTAGGGTGGTATTCCCTAGATTTACTAAACATGGGAGATCCGGCTATGATTTCCTCCAGATCTCTCTATTCATTTGGGAAAGAGCAAGAGTTACCTTCTCTTATGCGGGAATGTGGTTAGAGGGAATGTAGGCTTTGATTTTTAGGGTTTAGTTAGGTCTTAGTTAGTTATGGCATCATATTAATAATATACTTAGGGTGAGGTGGCTAGGTGAGGTGTATATGTGAGGTGGTGGTGTGGGAATTATCTTAATTAGGATGATTAATTAAATAATAAATATTGTGAGGACATGGATTAATTTAATTAAATTAATTAAATTAATATTAGTGTGGGGTGTAAGGGGCCATGGTTAGGTAAGTGTGTTCAAGTTGATTATTTGACGAGGGACCAAGGGGAGTATGACCCAATTTTGGTGTCTACAAAACAATAGGTTCATAATTCCACATTCCATATTTTCCTCATGATCCTTAGAATAACTAACTATCGTTGGTTATGTGTTAACACCTATTATTGGCTACAAGTGCATTGCCTTAATTGGATCTTTTCTTGTTTACCTCAAATCTGATTTGAAGCATCATTTTCTCATGTGATCCTTGCTAAGATCACATCTCATTTACCTCCATTGGTTTCCTTCTAATTAAGTCACATCCTTTCTCTCACACCACACATATCATTCCTATCTAATCATTTCATCTATGCATCTATGTTATGTGTTTACTTTTGAGTGTAAAATTACTCACATCCATATCATCCATACTAAAAAATATTTTTACATCCATTTATATCATTCGTGTCCATTACTTATAACTTAAAACTATCTATCTATAACACAATCACTTTTTCATCCCTATATACAACATCACATCGCAATCTTATTCATATCATATTCTGAATTTTAAAAACATAAATCCATAGATCATAAACCATCACATTGATATATAATCCATATCTAACATCCTTAAGAATTAAAACATATTGTTGGACCCCTAGAATATTGACCAAGTATGAAGGCATGTAGGTGCACAAGGTCCCAGTTATGGAATGACGTGTAAGGCAAAAATGCGCAAAGGAGGGTTTAAGAGAAGGGTTTAAGGAAGCTCGTAGTGTGCATGACATGTGAAGACAGAGCCAAGGGTTTGGGACTTAGTCAATTTGGACGTCTAGAGCAGAACACGTGAAAAGCATGACCCGGTTGCGCATGGATAAGGTGCCATCTGGTGACAGGTTGGCCCAAGAAGGAGCATGCTAGAAGCTTCTAGAAGCACATCATGGGATAAAGTGGAAAGCTCAGGCTTGGAGAAGCATGCTCGCATGGAGGACCACATTCAGACACTTGGCACTAGATCTGAGGGTGTTGGAGGGTGAGTTGGTAGTCCAGGAAAGCTATAAATACAAGCACCTACGAGTAAAAGAAGGGAGACAGAGAGTATGGGCGGAGCTCTGTAGAAATACTGTGAGGACTCTGTTAGTGGATAGTTGTATTTGGGAGAGAATGCATTAGGCTTAGGGATTGTAATTTTATTTTTGGTAGCTTAGTTACATAAGTCCAGTGCAATGCATGACTGCAGTTTGCTTCTCTGTGACACTCTGTAATGGCTCAATGGATGTAATGAGGTTACATGTATATATATATATATATATATATATATATATATATACATGAATATCAATGATTCTGATGCATACTTCTCTCTCATGAGTTCTCTTTCCTTTCATGCTAAGTAAGGATGTTTGTATGTTTCTTTCTATCATAATACACGTTATGGATTCTTTTAAAGTACTCGGTCTGAAATGACTGCAAGGATCTAGAGGCCGTTCTGAGCCCTATGGTTCTTGTATGTCCTAACTTCCCTTCTTAAATCTCTTACACAAATCATAGATGATGTTTCCGACTAAACTCACATAAATGAGAGATTCAACACCTGCGTGTGCCTCGGGTGAGTGCCCAACTTTCATTGGGTGATAGGCCAACATGCATGGGATTCCTTTCTTTATGTTAAGGGTACAAATGACTATACATATAATCCATGAAATCATCATATCATAAAAACAAGTCCATATCATAATCATTCATCCACATCTAAAGCTAAACATAATCAAAACCATAACATACCTCAAGTATATCATCGGGATCATAATCAAAATCATATATATATATATATATATATATATATATATATATATATATATATATGTATATATATATATATATATATATATATATATATATGTATATATATATATATATATATATATATATATATATATATATATATATGTATATATATATATATATGTATATGTATATCATAAGTCCAAAATATATCATATCTCAAGCCTATAAGGGTCCTTGTATGAAATAAAATCAACATGTGACCTTCTTCGCACCTGACCTCTCGAGTTCATGATGAGACAACCGATGTAGAGAGAATGTAAATGTGAGTGTGGTGATGGATATCAAGATAATTGAGCAATATTATATCCTCAACATGCAATGTCGGTATCTATGAGTCTATGGTAAAGAATTCCCTCCTAACTTGAAGTGGTGTGATGGCTCGATCTGAGATAATGGCCACTCAGAGAATCCAATCAATGTAGATCTCTGCTGAGATTCTATTTGTTGGTTGTTGAACATGTGGAAAATGACTTATAGGTGCCTCATATAGATTTCTAGACAAGGTCATGAAAGTAAGAACGAGAGGCATGATGGAGCCACAGGTATTTATGGGTGATTTTATGGTTTGGTCTAGAAATTCATAGCCTTATCGATCGCTATGTTCAAGAAGGAAAGATGTGAATTAATATCTAGCAGAAGTGGTGAATATCTAAATATTAATGCATGCAAACTATTTTCAATGTCTATCTAACTAGCAGGACCATTTGGTTGTAGGACCTGAGGATCACAACAAAAGGATCATGGAGGTTGTGGCCCTTAAATGGTCATGTGCATAATCAAACAATGTTTCTAGGAGCAGTCCAATAGTTGTAGGCTTGATCAGAAATGGTGTTTAGCGTATTGATTTGTTCTATTTTCTCATCAAAATTTACGGGTGTGCGTAAGATTGTCAAATGTAAACTGGTATCAATGTCAGTTATCAATTCTGGCCCATTGGGTTATGGGACCAAGGGATCAAAATTGTATGTCTTTTCCTGTTGTGGACCATTGATGGTCATACAAAATGAAATAAAATGAATTTTGATAAGAAAACTAATTACTGAAGGAAATCTAATCTATGTTTTTGGAGTTTTCACAATATTTCAGATCAAAGAAATAAAAGCAAACTAATCTACCAAAGGAAATCTTTTTGTTCTTTTCTAATTTTTAAGTAATGCATTCTAATCTAATAAATAAACTAAAGATAAGAAATCAACCAGATGTAGCTGGTTACTTGTGTGAATGTATGAATCTAATCTAAAACAAATAACCTAATCCAATCAAAAACCCTTCAAACCCTACCTCAGAGGTGAAGAAAACTCATGACCCGATAAAGACTATTGTTCCCCACAACTTCCCTGGTAATATTAAAGAGGAAAGCTTACTAATGATTTTATCTAATTGTGATTGAATAATTTATTGAAATGAATGATTTTCTACTCTATTTGATATGTGACTAAAACTAGTGATTTGAAATTAACAATCCAACAAATAAGGAAAACAAACACATAATTCCAACCTGGACAAGCAAGAGCTTTGGTAAATTTGGTTGCATTTGTATCTTTCCCCTTAGTATGTTCCTTTCTTTCTCCGAGTGTTCATGTGATTCCAAGGGATTGGGAATGCAAGAACAATAGTAGGAGGATGGCGCTTGAGCAATGGCAGCTTGATGGTAGTCCAAATGTAATGCAAGTAGAAGAGAGATAACACAAGAGATCAGAGCTTGGCTATGCAATTCCTAACAAGATCGTAGTAGCAATACAATGCAAGATACAAAAATTCTTAGGCCTTTTTCTTGAATACAAGCATGGAATATATAGGAATGGAGGATGGGAGGTTCCTTCAAGCTCAAGGCAAGAAGGAGTAGTTCTAACTAATTAAATCTATTTAAAAATAGAAGGAGGAAGGAGAACCAAGAAATCAAAGCTAATTTTAGACAATTTGGCTCACGGATGCATGTAAAAAGTGAAATTAAGTGAACCGTCACATGTTAAAACACGTGTGAGAGAATCTAGAAAAAGCAGGTAGGACCGCCACCCTGTGTAGGGAGGCTTTTCAGACCACTACCCTGTTTTGAGCGGTGTTTTAAGCGCCACCAAGCAGGTGGCGGTCCCGACACTAAAGCCCAAAACATGCGCAAAAAGAGGCAAGGAGCTGGAAAAATCATGGGAAGCCTAAGTAAATATGTCTAGGCAAAAAATATACAATGCAAATGGAATTTAAAGCTCAAACACCTTCTTGAAATGACCTAAATCATCATTGGGGACTTTTGTAAACATTTTTCTGAAAATGTAGCACATGTAATTTTGGGTGCATACATATTTCCCCCTAGGAGAACCATCTTAGCCATTAAAAGGTGTAAAAATTAGAGTCCGAGTATGGCATTCCCGAAAAGGGGAGTTAGAATTTATACCTGACATGCCCATGTTTTGAAATGTCACCGTCCAAACTCCCACTACCTACAAGAAGAAAAGAAGACTCAAGTGCAAATAGATAAAATATTGAAAAATAAACACTAAATCAAAATGACAAGAGGACTTACCATTTATGCGGGGATATAGAAATATACATGCCAATGCTCCAGCCCTGTGAACACATACACTCAAAACGAGGTTAAAAATAACATATATATATCAAAACAAACTCACTTTTTAATTCATTTGTGCATTGTTGATTTGGAAAATTTGGAGCTTTGGATTCGTAGTGACCGTTTTTTACAAGAGTACAGCTAAAACAACCATTGTGGAATAGTGATCATGCCTCCACATGTGGGAGATCAACCAATGTAGTCAAAGGTTGGTTATTTTCACTTTTGTCTTTTTATACCCTAAATGTAAAAATGTTGAAAATTTCACCTAGGGGGATTATTTTCATAAAACATTGTCTTAAATGAGTCTCTAGGGGGCACCCATAAGGCATGATTTTATTTTGTCGAAAATGGTATTTTTTGGAATTTTTAAATTTTTTTAGGGTTAAGGGCACGTTTGGAAAATTGGTTCAGGACCACCACCCAAAGCGGGGTAGTGGTCTTGAGACCACCGCCCTACACAAGGTAGTGGTTCTAAACAAAATGATGAAAACGGTCACTAACTTGGATTTTTTTAGATTTATCATGTTTTTGATGAGCTTGTCTTCTTATATACGTTACTAACTTGCTATTTTCTCATGTTTTGGTGAATGCAGAAGGAGGAATACATCCGTTGGAGTCAAGAGAGAGAGTGTGATTGGCTCCCTAGGATTCTGGATCAGCTGACTCAGTGAGAGGGACATTCTACAAAGGGCAGGTATCTAGAGGATTGCACAAGTACCCCATGTTTCCCTCGCTAGTCACATATTGTGTGACTTTTTCTCCTACTAGGATACATATTGGAACACCTTCCGGTTTCCATGTGTTAGGGGTGAGTGGACCATTACTCTGGAGGATGTATACCACATCCTTGGGCTCCGATTCTTGGGAGGAGACTAACTTTAGAGATAGCGAGGATCCAGGCCGTGATGACACATTGGGCCATATATATGGGAGATGTTGTTGTCTCATCTGGTTTGAATAAGGGGATGAAGGTCTAGTTAATTGTTACTACTCCTATTCTAATTATTCATAGAGCCATTATGGGTATCTTGTCCATGTGATTGGTCGGGAATAAGGGAGGCGATGCTCTTCTCTACTTGTTGGGATCCAATTATTGCAAAAATTGAGGGACATGGCCGTAGGTACGAATGTGGAGTGGACATCCTAGGGACTACCTACCATGACCTATACAGGGTAGTCTAATTACAGGGGAGTCACTGAGCCACCCCACTCTTTTCATGAGCTGGGTATATGAGTGTATCACTCCTTATGGAAGGGGAGTATAGGTATTGGACCCAACATCCATATAGGTAGCGAGGTGGAAAAATATGTTGGTTCTTAGGACACCTCATCATCCAATGGCTTCTCTTACTACAGAAGACATGATTGCTACTCCCTATCAGGACATGGCAAGGTTATGGGGATAGGAGGTGACCACAATGGTAACTTGTTCTACTATAGGCCGAGATAGTTAGTGGGGCCAGGAGAGTTGAGATTCACCCATTTGATTAGGTTCCTTAGTAGTTTGGCCTACCATATGTTGACATACTTCCCCAGTGGTACCAGTCTATAAGACCATTCAAGAGGCCCGAAGGGGCCCTAGAGCATATCCTGGCTAGAAAATAGCTACTCCAGGTGTGCCTATTGCAGTTAGGCATGTGGTTCATGCTCAATGGGAAGATGGTGCCCCTTGAGCACCTTTAATCTAGATTTCGGTTGCTCCTGATCACAGTGGAGAGGAGGATGAGCCTATTAGTGTAGACTCTAATTTTGAGGAGCACACAGGGGATGAGATGGAGGAGTCATTCAAAGAGGAGACTGACGAGGATGAGGGGGGATGCTGAGACTGGCAAGGCATCCCATATGAGAGAGGCGTAGAGATATTTTGAGTGGCATGAAACTCAGGAGATGTTGAGAGCCACACACGAGGAGGCTAGTGCGGAGAGAGAGAGACCTTAGTCTCAAAGGATCCATTTCCTCTAGATGGGGAGGGGGATGATGAGTCTATGATTAGATAGCATTTGGCCTCTAGCTTTGGGGAGGCCCCATAGCCACTAGCAACATTAGCAGTAGCAGTCACTAACCCTACCTAGATTCCTAGAGATCTAAGTGTGTTTGACACTCTTTTCTCACCTTTGTTAATTTGAAACATTATTTTTGATATTCTATTTTACTTTATGTTTTGCATTTTTCTAACTTATATTCTTATTCTCCTTTCCTTCTTACAGTGACTACACAGGATTAGAGAGAGCTCATCCGAAGGGTGTGTAAATACACCCTACTAATCCCCTCAAGGAAGACCCGAGTCGAGTTGACTAATGATTTGAGTTAGCCACTGGCTACCAGAAGACACACTGACATGTTTTCTCCTATTTGGAGGATAGCGAGAGGTGGTGACCTCAATTTGTACTACGGTGGTTTGATATGAGGCCACCGAGCATCTGATGAGGTGGAGCCATTCCCGTAATGAGATAAAAACCAGCGGCCACCGTCATGAGAACTCACACCATTTGGTTCACTTCCAACATCGTCCTAACCATAGCATGAGCCCTAGACGTGGTCATGCACCTTTTAAGGATCCCATAGGGATTGATTGTACCACCGTGCCATTTATTTCTTTGTTTCCATTTTGTCGGGAACTATATGATTTGTTTTTGTATATTTTGGGCTCATTGTGAGTGTTTTGACCACACCTTAGTGTGTGATGGCATTGTATAGAAACTTGACCCACTATGATATATACAGACTCTTATTTTTGGTTCGGTAATCCATTGTATCTGAGTTGACTCTCTTTTGGTTTATTTCTCATGTGTACTCTAGATGTTTAGAATTTCTACTTTTCTATGGTTTTCATAATGCATGTAATTGGTGTGAAATGATAACAGAATGATTCCTTTTTGTATTTTGTGATGCTAATACATGATAATGTTAACATAATTTGAAGCTGATTTTTAGTTTTTTCAAGAAATCTTTGATACTTCATATTATCTTGGAAAAACGTGGTTATACAATGATATGATAAGTGAACGTAATTTTCCCATTCCCAACTCCACATAACCATTAGGATACGAGGGCTCTACACCAAGATCCGGAAAGGGAACAAGTTAATAAATTTTATTGAATGGTTATGATGAGGGAAAGAAAATGGTTTGACAGGACCAAATTGAGACACTACAACCTCTCCCTACTCAAGTTACCTCATAGCTAAGAATTTTATTTTCTTTCCACTTTATCTAAAATTATATCCATAAATGGCTACTTGGTTGAAAAAATATAGTTTTGAGGTTTTAGACTCTTTTGGAATTTCAGACATCTAACTCACTTTTCTTTTGACTTATGCTTTCAAAACATTTGAACGAATTATTTGTAACTTTCAAGTTTATCAAAAGGAACCCCTACACCTTGTCCATGCTACTAATAGGAAGCATGGGCTTATCATTGTGGATAAGGAATAGGAAAGTAAGGGAATTTCTCTCCTTTCCCAACCCTCCATCACCAGTAAGAGATGTAGGCTGAACACTGAATGTTGGTAGGGCAAAGAAATGTGTAAAATAAAATTTTATGTGGATTTGCATTTGACTTACTCATCTAGGAAAAATGTTTAGTATGTTCTTATTTCCAAATATATTTTTATGGGATATATGTAGCACCATGAAGCTTCTAGAACATACTATAGGAAAAGACGCATAATCTAGAAAGAGACTATAAGAAGAACCAAGTATGCAGGACTTGGTATGATCACGTTCAAAACATTATCTTATCCTGGCGCTTGAATCGATGAAATGATTTGAAAACAATTAATGATACCATGACAAATTAGAGTGACATGATTTTAATGTTTTGCAAATGTTTTTCAGAAGTTTTTAGGAGTTTCTATAAGAATAAATTGTTGGGGTTTACACCATTTGTATAGATAATATATCATATCTAAGAATATACATGCAAATAAAAGTGGATATTCTACCAGAAGAAATATACAAAATAAGAGACATAAATCAACACCAGATTTAACGTGGTTCACCCAATGTGGGCTACATCCACCAAGAAACAAGAAAACCTATTATCCAAATTTTAGACAAGATATACAATGAATATTTACAATCTTCCACACCTCTCAAATGTACAATACTTTCTTTCTTTCAAGATTTTTCTTCATCTCCAATAATTCTCTCTCACCAACTTTTGCAAGTTCTTCTTAATTCTTGTTAATACATACTTCTAAACCATATCTTTCATGATTATATAGTTATTTATAGACTTAGGGAACTTAGCCATGCAATTACAATCAATAGATATACTTTAATGCTAAAAATAGATCTAATTCTTGAGAGCTAATTAAAACATCCTCGCACAGGTAACCAACGTCAGTTTTCCTAACCAGTGTCGGTTCCTCCTTGCTTGGTGATGTTGGTCAGGTAACTGATTTTTATTTTACCTAAGCGATAAATGATTCCTGTGTTTTCCAACAAGTTTTACATTACATGCTAATTTGAAGTAATTGAGCTCCACAACTCAACAATCTCCCACTTGGAGATTAATTACTACACCATACCTATACAAAATCATTCTTGGATCCTTCCTTATCTTTGTTTCTTCCTCTTCAAGTATCAAACTCAAATACCAATGAAGTGGAGTGTAGCTCTAACTTCTTTTTTGTTAATGGCTTCATTAGCATATCCGTAGGGTTCTTGCTCATATGAATCTTTTCCAGATTCAACTGCCCATCCTCTAATACCGCCATATGAAATGATACCTCAATTGAATGTGTTTCATTCTCAATTGAAACATTGAGTTCTTTTCTAAATGAATTACACTCGAATATCACCTTTGAATAGTTTACAATTATATTACTCCTTTCCTGACTCTTTCATGAACCTATTCATCCATATCATTTCCTTTCTAGCCTTTGTAGATATGCAACATACTCTACCTCTATAGTAGACAAAGCCACAACCTTCTATAATCTTCAAATCTAGCTAACTTCCATCCCACCTATTGTGAAAATATATCTAGTACTATACTCCTACCATCCGGATCTCTAGCCATATCCGAATACACATAGCCACATAATGAAATATTCAAACCTCCATAGCATAACTACATGCTAGATATCCCTTTGAAATACCGAAGTATCCATTGGACCACTTTTCAATGATGTTTACCTAGATTGTCCATATATCTACTCACAACTCCCACTTCTGTGCAATGCTTAGTCCGGTACAAACCATAACATATATGAGACTCCCAATGCTGAAGCATATGGAACGTATGTCATGTATTTGACCTCTTCATGTGATGATGGAAACTGATCTTTCTCAATTTGAAGTGTCCATCCATAAGTATACTAATAGGTTTTGTATTTTGCACCTTGAACCTTTCTAACACCTTATAGATGTAATCCTCCTGAGACAAATAAAATTTATTGTTTTTCATATCTCTATGTATTTTCATTCCAAGGATTATTTTTGCATATCCTAAATCCTTTATATAAAATGTGTGAGCTAGCTTTCCCTTAATCGACCAATGTCTTGCATATTAGATCCTGCAATAAATATATCATCCACATACAAAGTAAATAAATAATATAGCTCCCATTTTCAAACTTCTTGAAATAAACACAATGGTCGATTCACATCTCAAGTAACCACGCTCATGCATAAAACTATCGAACCTCATGTACCATTTCCTTGGAGCTTGCTTGAACCCATATAGGCTCTTTTTCAATTTGCACACTAATTTATCCTTACCCTTGACTTCATACCTAAGTAATTCTTGCATATAAATATCTTCATCCAAATCACCATGAAGGAAAGCCATATTCACATCTAGTTTCTCTAAATACAAATCCTCTATTAAAACTAAAATCAATATAGTATGAATAAAAGTTATCTTAACAACAAAAGAAAATATTTCACCAAATTCAATACATGCTTTCGTGTAAATCCTTTTACCACAATCCTTGCCTTGCCTCTTCGTTAAACCTCTTCTTCCTTGATCCCGAAAACCCACTTATTCTACAATGTTCTCTTACTGCTTTGTGCAAGTTAACCAAATCTCAAGTCTAGTTTTGTTCCAAATATTCCATCTCCTCATCCATGTCATGCTCCCACTTTGGATGTGGGTCTTATCTGCATTGCTTCTTAAAATATTTCTGGTTCACCATTATAAGTCAATAATAAATAAAATAGATAATATGTAAATATTTACGGAGGTTTACCTACCCTTTGTTACCTTCTCACAGATTTTGGGGTACCGGAGGCTCAACCTAGACCTCATAGACATTCATATCCAAATCGTAATGCTGCTGACCAACACTAGTCACCTATAACCGACTTAAGTTCTACGCTTACCGATGTCATTTTGGCTCTTCTATAAATGATACTAGTTCTTCCGACTAATATCGGTCATGGTCAACTCGACACTAATTCTTGTGTAACCCGTCGGTAATAATTTTAAATCCCAGAGTTCATTTTCATTCACAAAATTCTCAACCGGTTCATCCTTGGGTACCAAAATTTGATCCATTTACATTCTCTTTTCATTTCATTCAACATCATGACTCCCAATAATTTTGGAATTCTCTAAATCCCAAAACAGAAAGCTGAAATCACCAAATCCATAACCAATGAGAGTGCGTCTCTTGGATTTTGCATCCAAATTTTTCCTATTTTCCTTATCAAGATGCACAAATGCTTATGAACAAAATACTTTAAGAAAATAAATATCTACCTCTTTTCTGGTCCAAACTTCCTCTAGTATTCCTCCATCTAGTGAACTTGAAGGCCCACGGATAATCAAATAAACCGCAATATTATCTAATTTTTCCCATAAGCTGCAAGGGCAATCCAAAATGTATCCTCATACTTATAGCATGTTCCATGATTGTCCTATTGATTATTTTTGCAAAAAAATCTCCAATGGTGTTCTTGGAACCATTATTTCTCTACGTATCCCATTCACTAAACAATAATCATTGAAATCCTTACTACAAGTATTCACAACCATTGTCGTATCTAAGGAACTTTAACTTTGAATTTGATTCATTCTCAACAAGGTCTTTCCATCTTTTAAAAGTCTCAAAAACATAAAATTTACGTTTAATACAATAAACACATACCTTTGTTGTAGCATCATCAATAAAAGTAAAATAATATTGGAATCCTCCATGAGAAGCTACTGAGCTAGTCTCCACACATTTGAGTGTAAAAGCTCCAATTTTCACTCCTTATTAGTTGCCCCAACTTTGAGAAATATCACTCTCTTTTTCTTTCCAAAGAAACAATCATCACATAAATCAAGATCTAAATCTTTCAAATCTGATAACTTACCCTTAGGCTTTAAGATTTGCATTCCTTTTTGACTCATATGGCCCAACCAATTATGCCACATGCATGCATCTAAATTTGAAGTAGATAATGTAGAAAAGGAATCAGTAATACAGGTAGATAAATATAACGTTCCTACCTTCTTACCTCTTGCCAAAACAAGAGAATCCTTGGTGACTTTCAAGAGTCTCCTGTAAAAGTAAAAATGCAACTAGACTCACCTAGTTTGCCTACATAAATAAGATTCCTCCCGAGGCTTAACACATGCCTCACATATTTCAATACCCATGTATTTCCATTCTGTAATTTGAGATGAACTTCCCCTTTACCAGTAATACTGCAAGGTTCATCATCACCCAAATAAACATGCCCAAAATTACCCTCAACATAATTTTTGAAATAACTCTTATTAGGGGTTGCATGGAAAGAATCTCTTGAATCTAAACCCATGATTCAATTCTAATTTTTAAAGAAATAATAAAAGCATCTTGCATTACCTCGATGTAGCAAGATTTGTTTCTTTACCTTTTTATGGTTGTTGGTTCTCTTTGTCCTTTGACTAAAAATATTTCTTTGCATGTCCTTTCTTTTCACATTTCAACAAGTAATTCCCTTACTTATGAATTTAGATATGTTATCCCTTGAATTTGATTTCCCATTACTCTTACTCTTGGATATTTGCTTCAGCCTTCCCTTCCCTTGTTTTCTACATTCAAAGAATTCCCAAGCGATTATTCCTCTATACTCTTCCTGTGAATTTATTCATTCAATATTTATACTAACCACATCATCAAAATTCAAAATATTATTAGAAGATGGTGTATTCCTAACAACCATTACCAAGTTATCCCAACTATCATGAAAAGAACATAAGAATAGCAGTTCTTTTACTTCATCATCAAATGGTAAAAAAATTGATTTTAACTGATTACTGATAGATCGGAAATCATTCAAATGACTAGATGTAGATCCACCTTCATGCATATTAGAACTAAATAGTTTCTTCATAAAATATACTTTATTTGAAGAACTAGGTTTTTCATATAAATTAGCAAGATATTTCATTAACTCTACCGTATAAGTCGCTTGATCAATAATATTGGAAGCCATGGATCTTTGTCAAGCTCAATCTTATAGATCCCAACACCTTTACGTCAAGAATCTTTCATTCTTCATCAGTCATCTTAATAGGTCTAGACTTCTCATCTAATGGTAAATACAAATCTCTTTGATACGAGATAATCCTCAATCTACATCTTCCATAATTGATAATTTTGGCCATCAAAATTCTCTACCTTGTATTTTTCTTCTTTCATTGTTGTAGCTCCCACTCAATCAAAAAACCCTCCATGAGTAAATTTTTCAACACACAAAACCATCGAAAAAAGCTCGATACTATTTGTTTGGGTTATCACACCGGTTGTACTGAGATAATATATCGAGATCTAAGCATATACATGTAAATAAAAGCGTATAATCTACCAAAATAAATATACAAAACAAGTGACATAAATCAACACCATATTTAATGTGGTTCACCCAATGTGGGCTACGTCCACCAAGAAACAAGCCAATATATTATCCAAAGCTTTGACAAGATATACAATGAATATTTACAATCTTCCACACCTCTCAGATGTACAATAATTTCTTTCTCTCAAGCTTTTTCTTCATCTCCAAGAATTCTCTCTCTCACCAACTTTTGCAAGTTCTTCTTAATTCTTATTAATACTTACTTTTAAACCCTAGCTTTCATGCTTATATAGTCATTTATAGACTTAGGAATCTTATCCATGTAATACTTTAATGCTAAAAATAGATCTAATTCCCGAGAGTTAATTAAAACATCCTCACACAGGTAACCGATGTTGGTTCACCATAACTTATGTCAGTTCCTCCTTGCCTAACCGATGTTGGTCTGGGTGGTAAACCGGTTCCCCTAACTAAAGAGGCGATTCCTGTGTTTTCCAACAATTTTTACATTACATGCTAATCTAAAGTAATTGAGCTCCAAAACTCAACATAAATCCCTTGATCACAAATTTTATAGAATGATCTTGTGAATGAAAATGTAATGCGAGATACTGATAATGTACATATGAAAATGCTAATGGATCATGCGTAATACCTCTTTAGGTGAAGAGAGTTTATAGATTCGTTAAACTCCTCACCCTCTAGTGTACAGGTGAAATGCCCCATTTTTGTAGTCTTCTACTACTCGATATGGACCCAACCACCTAGGTCTGAATTTCCTTCCCTTGCTAGTTTTTTTGTCTATCTAGCTATCAAGTATTAAGACCAAATATCCCTCATATATTTCATGCTCGTAAACCTTCTTATTGTATTGCCAAGCCATCGGTCAGCATAAACATTGTGTCATTTTTTAGCATTGAGTCTAACCTCATCAAGACTTTCTAACTGAGAGAGTCGTGCTTCTCAATAGCCTTCTTCTCCCAATATTCTATGCAGTGAAATACAAAGACTCGGTATTTCAACCTTGAGTGGTAAAACTACTTCCACACCAAATACCAAAGAAAAGGGGTTTCCCCTATTGGTGTTCTAACTAACGTCTCGATAGGCCCACAAGGCTGGAAAAATCTTTAAATTCCAATCTTGTTTGTTCTCCTTAATGGTATTAAGGAGGATGGAATTTAATGTTTTATTCGTAGCCTCAACCTATCCATTGGCCTGAGGATAATAAAGAGAAGTCGTGTGATGAATTATCTTGAACTTTACACATAATTCACGCACCTCATCATTTTTGAAATACGTTCCATTATCCAAGATAATGACTTGTGGGACACCGTACCTACAAATGATCTAGTTTAAGATGAACTTAGCGATCACAGACCTGGGTACAATGGTAAGAGGCATGGTTTTACCCACTTGGTAAAGTACTTTGTCACCATGATTATGAAGTTATGGCCATATGTTGATGAGGGAGATAATATCCCTATTAAATCTAGGACCCACGTGGAAAAGGGTCATGGGGTTACAATAGGTTATAAATCGTGTGCCGTTATGTGGATCTTGTGGGAGAACTCTTGGAATTTGTGATAGTTATACACAAACTCTACTACAACGTGTTCTATAGTGGTCTAGAAATATCCAATCTGATGTATCTTCCAAGCAATGGCATAGATGCCGAAGTGACCTCCACATAATCTACTATGTGACTCATAAAGAATATTTTCAGATTCTTTGGCATCAACACATCTTAACAACATTCCATCAAAGGCCCTACGATAGAGCACCTGCTCTACAATAACGTACTTAGTGGAAATGACACGTAACTACCTTCTTTGTTGAGATGTTGCCCCTTCTGGATATGTATGGTCCACTATAAAATTAATGATGTCGGTATACCATGGACATGCAGAAATGGGGGGCCTAGTCTCAACGAAGTACACACACTCATCGGGAAGTCTAGATCTACTAGATCACCTCCATCTAATGGATTATCAACTAACCAATCCATAATTATTTTTCCTTTGATGGATTTCTGATTAACAAATGTTAACTCAAATTCACCCATCAAAGTTATGAAGTACCCGACCTTCTTAGATAAGGATCCTTGTGTGAGGAATGTGCATAAGTGATCTAACTTAACAATAACCCTTGTTTCTTGATTCAACATATAATGTCTTAAGCATTTTTTTGTAAAGACTATGGCAAGGCATTATTTCTCTACCTGGGTGTAACATGTCTCATAATCAAGCAACGTCCAACTAATAAAATAGATTACACGCTCTCATTTATCATCATCCTCTTGAGCCAACATGCAGGCTAGTGAAACATCCATAGCTTGTGAATACAAGATCAAAGGGTGATTTGATCTAGGTGACATTAGCATGGGAGGGGAAAATAAGAATCATTTAACTACCTTGAAGGCCTCGTTGCATTCTTCTATCCAATCAATGCTATAATCCTTTTTCAACAAATTGTTGATTGGGTGAACAACAAAGGTCAAGTCAGGGATAAATATTCGGATTGCCCCAAGTTTTCCAAGAAAATATTTGATGCTAGACTCATCCGTTGGTGGAATCATTTCCAATACAGCTCGAGAGTTTTCCAGGTCTACATTAATTCCTCTTGAAGATATGATGTACCCCAAAATGCTGCCTCCTGTTACGCCGAATACACACTTTTCTCGGATTCAATGTGATGTCGTATTCGATTAAGTGTGAAAGGATGATACGAAGCACCTCTAGGTGATTGCAATGCTTTCTGGCCTTATCTAGCAGGTCATCCATGTAGGATTCCACAATCTTATGTATAATATCATGGAATATATAAGTCATCACTCATTGGTACATAGCTCCAAAGCATTCTTAAGCTCGAACAACATGACCACATAACAATAAGTTCCCAAGGAGTTATAAACATGGTTTTGGCCTGATCCTCTTCAGATATTTTGATCTGATTATACCCAGAGAATCCATCCATAAGAGACAAAAATTGAAACCATCGTTGCATCAATGATAACATCGATGGATGGTAATGGGAAATCATCCTTGGGACAAGCCTTATTTATATCCTGAAAATCTATGCAAATGTGGATCTTTCCATTTTTCTTGAGAATGAGGACTATGTTAGATACCCATTGAGAGTAATCAACTAGCTTGATGAATCCCACCTGGAGGAGTTTCATCACTTCTTCTTTCACCATGAGGGCCACTTTTGGCTTCATGGGCCTCGAATTTTGCTTAATCGGCTTTGCATCTGGTTTGGTGATGAGATTGTGTACTACAATGTGTGATGTAATCCCTATCATTTCCTTGTAATTAAATGTGAATGCTTTCTTATGCTCCTTGAGAATGTGGGTATGTATTTCAACCTCCTCAAGAGTTAAAGAGGACCCTAGCTTCAAAATATTTTGTTCTTCCTCGGTCCCGATATTTATATCGATTATTCCCTTGATTAAGGAGGCATTGCCTTCCTCAAACTCAGGTGGGGCTGGAGGTAACTCTAAATCCCCTTCTTCTCCTACCTCACAAATCTCGAGTTCCCTCCTAGGGGAGGATTCCATCATGGGATTTCCAAAATAGGAAGAAGAGTGTGGAATTAGAGAAATATTAACCTTGTGATGTGTAAGATGTAGCTCTGCGAGAGCATTTAGATATTCTAGAGTTTCTTTTTCAATGTCAACATGATCTGCAATGATAGACTCACTCTCAGTCTCTACATATGTTAACATTGGAGTTACCGATGTCTAACAAAATAAAGGTTCTACATGAACCAAGACCGTGAATCTTGAATCTTCCAACTCACCACTTGGAGTAAATTGAGAAGTGGATGTTGTGATTAAGTCTACAAGGATATTTTGGTCTCGTGGAATTTCCTCGATTGATATGAAGTCAAACCTCTTCGTGAAGTTCAACATTTTTGTTTTGTAAAGCTACAAATGCTTAGCTCTAGTATCATATACTTTGGATACGATTTGTAACTTGATTGTGGATGACCAAGCACCCTGATATTAAGAGCACCCATTCTTTTGGCTACGATGAGACCAAGTAGAAGGGCTTCGTATTCAGCCCCATTATTTGTGCACTTAAAGTTTAATTTGAAGGAAAAGGTAAAATCCTTCCCTCAAGAGAGGTAAGAATCACACCTTCCCTAGCACCAAAATGGAACTTGGCTCCATCAAAATGGAGAGTCCAAAATTACTTGGAAAAATGGATATTGGATCATATTTTGAATCTTTCTCCTTTACTTCAGTTACCTCAACCATACAAACCTCATTTGTTGGTAGAGAACCAAGTCCTAGGGTATGTCCCATGCCCATAGAATCAAAAGGAAGGAGAATGGGTAAATCTTTTTCCAATAGCTCGAAAATATTTGTCGTAGTTCCTAATGATATTGTCTCTACTATGATAGTTTCATCTTTGACTATCGAAATGCCTTTGATCAAACCCATGACCTCTAATTCTATTGTAGGAACCAAATTTTCCTCTAGTACTAAGCTTGTAGGTTTATTTAAATGATTTTTAGGAATCTCAAACTTAGAGTGGACCCTGGCCTCTTTTTCAAATTGGCTAGGTGTATGTCAAAGGGTTTTGGATCACCCTGCACCACAAAAACCTTCCCTAAATGCAGGAACCTAACTTCCTAAAACAAAGTGGAGGGAATCACCTTCATGCAATGAATCCAAGGATGACCAAGGATCATATTATAGTTGGTTTCTGATCTATAATATAAAATTCAGTTAGCACCGTCTTAGGTCCAAGGGTGACCGGAAACACTATAGTTCTAATTGACGTTGCTTTGAGGCTGTCGTAGCCTCTCAGTGTATTTCATGTCGAAGAGAAATTGGTCTCTCTGTACCCTAGTTTTTGAAGGAAAGAGAAGGGGAATATGTTGACTACTTCCCCGTCATCAATCATCACATGATTTACATAGTTGTTGTAAATCCAGACTTGTAAAAACAACACCGGATCACCTCTATGAACTATTTCAGCGTCTGTGGGCATCTTATTGATATCGAACACAAATCCAACATCTCTTTCAGGATTCCTGGAGGATAAACATCAAATTCCACATGGTTTATTTGTGCTTCTGGAGGAGGGGTGACATTAGCCAAATGACCAAGACCCAACGCTTCTAGTAGAGCGACCCTATGAGCAGGGGAATTCTTTAACAGTCTAAGAAGGAAATGTGTGAGAATGTCTTAGTTAAGTCATTGATCAAATCGTAAGCTCTTACTAGCTTTCTTAGCATATCGTGAATGTCATATGATGTATTCGGGTAGATTGGAATAGGATATGAATAATAATTCCTAGTTCTAGTGGTAGTTTTAATTTTTGGTTTAGTATCTAACTCTACCGACCCCACAATTTTCGTTTGGTGGTGACCATATATAGGAGGTGCCACTTATGGGTTTGAAAAATTTGAGGCTTTTTGATCATGGGTCCCTATTACAATACCTTTATTCAAACCGTTGGGATCTAATCTACCATCGTTTGGACACGTGGGGAGAGGATTGCTAAATATTCCTAGTAGTGTGTTCTATAGAGATACTAGTCCCATGCAGGTCTTTTGAGTGGGAGCCGTTGGGTTTTCTGAAAACATGTCAACAAATAAATGTCTTTGATCCTCTGGAAAATGATGTAAAAATTGTTACAATCACGGCATGTTCTTGCGTCATGCCCGCGAACCCTATGGAAACTGCAATATAAATCAGGATCGTAATCTTGAGGCCTTTGGTTTGCACCTTGTTGTGGTCCAAAATTACGGTTATTGTTCAGTTGTTGATTGTTATTGTTAAAATTTGGGAACCCTTTCCCTTGATTTTGAAATTGGTTTAGATACCCACTTGGGTATTGGTTAGGGCCTTGGGTCTATGTTTGTCTTGCTTGCTGAGGTTGTTGTTGTTGTTGACGGTTAAAATCTACAACGTTGAATGAGGGTGAGAAGTTATTGTTTCTTTGATTGTTGTCATTGTTATTATGGTTGTTTGAAGTGGAAGTATTGGGAGCATTAACAACATTAGGCTTCTTAGGTTGGTCCATCACTCCATCCATCGTGACTCCATGATTCTTATTAAGGATTTTTAGTCCTTGATTGTTATTCATGTTGTTGGAGTAACTAGGGTTATTTTGATTAGGGGTGACTAACCTTCCATTAGCTCCATAAGTCTTATAACCATTGTCAATGGATTCTTGGTCAATTCAAAGAGCACCCTCTAACACCTCTTCATATCTCCTTAGCAGGAACTTTTGAACCTCTTCCTTTGTCTCCCTGTTGAGAGAGTGGAGGAACAAATCACAAAGCTCCGTTTGATCCATATTTGGAGCACTTGTAGAGGAATAGAGAACTTTTCGCCACCTTTGAATAAAGTGGGCTGCAGACTCATTATGCTCTTGCTTGATATGAAGGAATTCTCTAATTCCTATTCTCAAAATCTTGTTCATATCAAAAGCTTTAATAAATTCGATACGATTTGCTTGAATGAGTGTATTGAAGCCTTTGGTATCCTATAGTACCAGTTGAGAGAAATACCTTCTAGCGTCTTAGGGAAAATTTTCACAATGACTGCATCCCATGGGAGCATCTCTTGAATGGACGTTGCGTAAGCCTTGATGTGGGCATTAGGATCACCCTCCCCTTTGAATTTCCGAAGACTAGGCAAGGGTCTCGGAGCATGGATTGTCTAAATGGATAATTCTAGGGGCTCCTTGAGATATTCATAATAGGTCATCATTGCATATGTTTTAACCATTAAATATTTATTTTAGGGAGGTGGAGGTTGCATCGATTGTTGAAATGGGACAACATAGACATTTTGGGGTGTATGACATCCCTTGCAGTTGTCCATATGGACCCAGGTAGGTGTACATGTCCCCCTATGGAGATTTAGAGTACATTTGTACATAGGGGGGTTGATTACCTTGATATGGAATCGAAGGCATGAAGCCAGGGAATGTTGTATTTCCGGCTAGTATCATGTTTGATAACACACTTCCGGCCAGTTCTGTTGCAAATATCCATACGCAACGTGAGAAATCATACCCAAGGTTCCCATCCCCGTAGAGATATTCAAGGTTTTGAGTATTCATATAAACTAGAGGATTCTATGTAGTAGGTATTTTTGTAATTCTATGGGTAGGAGAACTTCGCGCTTTCCTGTGTATGAATCTGAGTTTTTGGGAAAGCTCTAGATCCTTGATGTTTTCAACTAAAGGCTGAAATGACATTTCCTATTGACAGGTCGGTTCTTTTCTTAGGTGCTTTTTGTTGAACCCTCAAAGGTTGTTGAGGAGTATGGTATCTTGCTATGAATTGTTCACTATGTTTCCACCCCTCATTAGCAATATTTTTGATTGGTGGGGGGTAGCATTATTTTTTGGAGCATAACATCACCTTGTCCTTGCAACCTATCGAAATCTCAGTTCATGTTCTGGAAGTGTTGTTCACTCCTAGCATATCATGCTAAATATTCCTCATCTAGATGCGGGAGTTGATCGATTGCATGCTAATGGGTTGTCGAAACAATACCCAAGGAGATGAACTTACTTCGCTAGTGAAATTCATGTTGTTTGAACTTTATTGTTCGTGAGGATAGGTCTGCGTGACTGTTCAAGTTCCTCAATACGTACAGAGGAACCAACATTGGTTCCCTAAAGAAGAGGGTTTTGAGTGGATGAGCGGTTGTCCGCCCACGTTGAAAGTGAAGGTGATTGTTTTGGTATACTTGATTGGTAATTATACATGTCAAAACTTGGAATGGGTCAACCGTACTCATCGTATCCTGACATATTCGGGGGGTATGAGAATACCCGCATAATAAAGGATGGATGAAGAAAGAGGAAACATTTAGAGACTAGATCTTCACATTGGGTTCACCAATTTATACGATAGAAAATCAACACGTGACCTTCTTCGCACCCGACCTCTCGAGGTCATGCCAAGACAACTAGTGTAGAATGAATGTGAATGTGAGTGTGGTGATGGAGATCAAGATAATTGGGCAATATTATATCCTCAACACATGATTTTAGGATATGTGAGTCTAAGGCATATAATTCCTCCTAACTTGAAGTGGTGTGATGGATTGGTATGAGATAATGGCTACTCGGAGACTCCAATCAATGTTGAGCTTTGACGAGATTATATTTGTTTGTTATTGAACACACGAAAATGACTTGGGGTGCCTCATATAGATTTCCACAAAAATTCATGAAGTAAGAATGAGATGCATGATGGAGCCATAGGTATTTATGGGCAATTTTATGGTCTTGTCCAGAAAGTCTTATCCTGATCAACTACTATGTTTAGTAAGGAAATTTGTGTAATAATATATGGTGGAAGTGGTGAAGATCTAAATACTAATGTATGCAAACTAGTGTCAATGTCTAATTGACTAGTAGGCCCGTTGGGTTGTGGGACCTAAGGATCACAACCAAAGACTTATGGAGGTTATGGCCCTTGAATGGTCATGTGTGTAATCAAACCCTATTTCTAGGAGCATTCCAATAGTCGTAGGCTTGATTAGTAGTGATGTTTAGTGTATTGAGTTGTTCTATTTTCTCAGCAAAAGTTACAAGTGTGCATAATACTGTCAAATGTAAACTGGTATCAATTCTGGCATGTTGGGTTGTGGGACCAAAGGATCACAATCGTATGTCTTTTCCTATTGTGGACAATTGATGGTCATACATAATGAAAATGTAACATCTTAGACAAACTATTACCTTGATTTCATTTCCTCTTGACATTGCAAACGTTGACATGTGATTTGTCTTAGGAAGGTGTATTCTTTTGACTATTAGAAATCATGTTTGCAATGGATAAATTATTACTGTACAAGGATTCATTTTTCTATAATTCTATTTACTTGAAATGAATCCATTCTTCCTTATGTTCTGAAAGGTTGTGAACCTATATTTTTGTTTTCATACTTATCATATGTTAATAGCAAAACCTTGGATCAATTCCATTGATCCAAGGTATGCTTTAGTTCTCTATTATTAATCATCTTGATAAACTGACATTCTGAAGTAAAAGGTAATGTGGACTGAGTCTTGTTTTGGTTATGAATATGAGGACCCTTCTGATGATGTCCTTGCTTTGCATCATGTGGTAAGTATTAAACCGTGGTCTTCTTGATAAATATTTTTAAAAATGTTGAACAACGTGATAAGAACAAGGGCCTATATTGGGCTATTAAGGTGAATACCTTAACCTTGGATGGGATGTTTAATGCTAATCATATTTTAACCTAAGTTGTAATGTTCTATCCTAATTGGATTCTAACCTAAGGTGATTTGGACCTACCTTAGACTTATTACTAAACTATTTAGGTTAGCATCCTAACCTAAGTTGGTATGCTTTACGGTTGTGGGTTTTGGAAATAACCTAAGGTAAATACTATATACCTAGGCTAAGGTTGAACCCTAAACTAATGTCAATCTAACCTAAACTAATGCTAAGATAAAGGGGAACCTAAAGGGTTGCATGGAAAATGGGAGTTAGACAATTTCTATGGCATTAATGTGATTTGATTTTTGAATTTATTAAACTCTGCACTACCAGTTTTGGCGGAGGCATGAAGAGTTAAGGGAATGTCTAGTTGGCATCTTCTCTAAAGTTAAAATGCATGCAATGTTGAAATAGAGCTCACCAATTTTGGATGGCAGTGGCATGGAGAAATAGGTGGGAGAGTTGGTTGTCCTTGCATTAATGAGTCTTGGTCTTGGAAAAGAAACTACCTTAGAAGACATGCAAGTGGATTTTTGAGAGGTTGTTTTTTCATTTTCTCTTGGTGATTTTTTCTCTGCATGGAGATTTTGGGTTCTTCAAACCAACAGTTCTATTTTCAATCCTTCACTATTTTTGGCACCTCTAAGCTATTTTTGATCCTGTGGAGGTATAAGAGGCATAAGAAGAAGTTTTGGGTTGTTGATTTCGTTTTGGAAAAGGAGAAACTATGGAGGCTCGGCTAGAAGTCTTCTGCAAATCGATAGGAAGCTCTATCAGGCATGATAGGCTCTATCCATTAAGTTGTTCTACTTTTTCCTAAATGTCTTCATTAAAACAACTCTTCTCTTGGAAACAAATGGGTTTTTATGTCTGTGATGGTTATTTTGCATTCACGCTTGAATTTTTCTCTGTATTTTGATGAAGATCCTCTGTTAGATAAAATGGAATGTGGGTTTGTTCCCTATTGAATATAGTGTTGAATCATGTCTTAAATTTGTTGGGACTGGAATGATGTCAAATTTGTGTGAATCTTGTTGTCTATGCAAAATGGATTATGGGAAAACATTGTTTTCTTTAAGATTCAATCTGGGTTTTTCTTCCTCTATTGGAAGGAGGTAAGAAAGGTATTATTCTCAGTTGCATCTTTAGTTGCTTGAATCTTGTTACTTCTATGGAAGCTGTGTTGAAATGGTTGCTTGGATTCAATGATTTTACGGATTGAAACTTGTTTGAAAACAACAATAAATGATTTACTTCTTCTTATATTTTAGTTGAAACTTGAGTTTCTTCAAATCTAGTTACTTTTGTGGAAGTTGTGTTGAAATGGTTGCTTGATTCAATGATTTCATGGATTCAAACTTGTTTGAATATAACTTAATAAACAAGTTTTTCTTCTTCTGAACTTTATATGTTTTGGGTTGTGAACCTCTGTAAGACTGATCTAAAGTTGGACAATAGAATTTTATGTTATAATGGAAGATATTTTGAGTGTTGGTTCTATCTGGGTTGGAAATTTGATTTATACATATAGCTCCTTCTTGAACTTGCATGATGTCAACCTTGTTGTTTACGCTTGTAAGTTAGAAGATGGTTTGTTAATGACTTACATGTTCTTGACCTAGATGAACCTCCTGATTAAATCTATTTGAGGGTAAGTTTGTTAAACACCATGTTGTCGTGATTTTTGGGAAAGACTTAACGAATGTATATGCATATTTTCTTGGATGACAATTCGTGCTTCAGGAACTAACCAATCGGTTCAGCTTGAAGGGTTTCTAGATCTTTACTTTTATTTTGATCTATGAAGAACATTGAGGGAATGGAATATCTAGGTGAATTAAGGGTTAGTACAGTTGATCCTATCATAAGGAATGGACTGAAATGAATTCATTTTTTCTAAACATCTCTTGAGATTGACTTGTGCATCTGTAGCAAATTCATGTTGTTATTGTTGTGTCTTCATTGAGTTCAAAACTGGTTGGGTTATTTCTCTTCTTACCTGAAGACTATTTCTCTTACCTCTGTGAAGTTGGGAATTTGAGTTGACTTTACTATTATATCATTTTTGTTTTTGGAAAGGATGGTTAGGATTTGGTTATATGGTGAGCTATTTACTGTTGGATAAATTGGAATGTCCAGTGGTTGTTGATACTTCATGTATTGTTGCTTAATCGAATTCATTCAAATCATCTATTTCTAGATGTAGCTAATGCACTACTGTTACTGCTCTTGTTTTTATGTTGAGAGAACTTCATCTCTAGAATATGACATGCATACTGTGCAGTCGCATAAGTCGATCTAGTTTCATTTAGTTCTATGTTTCAATGTTTGGCATGAGTGAAAAGATCTCTTGATTAGATCTGTATCAGTCTTTAATTCTGATATGTATTCCTTCTCTTGTGAAAGAATAATGGGATCTTCTCCCCTTCTTGTTGTGACTTCCTTCTCTCTTTCTCTTCTGAATTAAGATATTCATCATTGTTTTCTTTGAAATGTGAAGGAGATTATATTCTGTCCTCTCTCTTTTCTGAGTTGTGGAATGTAACACTGTTCTCCTTGAACTCTGAGGGAAGTTCTGAGTTGTTTCTCTCTCTCTGTTCATCTTTTCCCTCTTCTATGTTACTCTTGTTTAAGGAACTAATCAGTTCAGTTTTATTACTTAATAGGATTGTAAAGTGAGTAGTAGGAGATAATCCTTTACTTATTCTCCTTGACTTGTGTTGATTGGAAACTATAATTGGTTAAGTGTGACTAATGTCTAGTGTAAGTAATCAATTAAATACATTTCCTATTTCTAACCTATTGTGGCCTAACTTAAGACTTAGGCTATATCTTGGGCTTTAAATTTGGGTGTAGCATCTGAAATAGGAATCTCTTACCTTAAGATGTTGTTGGCTCATCCTAAAATATTTCATGAAGTTTGAATTAGCTTGGCCATAGATGTTTTATGATGGAACATGTTAATGCTGAGTATGTTGGGTCTTTGCTTCTTAAAATAACTCTAATTTTGGGAAATATTTGAATTAGTGTCTTTCTTTGGAATTAGATTGAATGAAGTAAGAAATAAACTATAAATTCCTATAGTTAGAATGAGATAAGTAATTAGGATGAAATATTACTTATCTGATATAATTTCTTATGAAACCAATGGCTGATGAGTGTTGATTATATCATGATCTTTACTAAATATTAATGTGGTTGATCACCTTGTACTTTATTTTATGATTTTTATTTCTTTTTGATGTATCTATCTGTATGTTTTCTTGTTTCATAAAAGTAGAGTTCTTTTTATGAAATAGTTATTTGAAAGCACGTCGTTTTAATGCTTAGTGCTTTTTATGCTCGGCTCAATGAACTAACCCATGCTAGCAATATTTGTAGAAGGACTTCGTAAGTGATAAAGGAAGACAATAACTTTTATGATGTTATTTGTTACTTAAAGACTGGATCTTTCATGAAGAAATATGATTCATTATTGAAATGTATTGAAAGAAGAAAAGTTGTATTTATTAAATGAACTTGATGTTGTTTGACATGAAAGATGTCTGCAATGCATGGTCTTGTAAAATTTGTATTTCACCTTGATAAATTGAAAAATATTGAGAGTTACTTGTTCATGATGTGTTATTCTCCTGGTGCATTCTGTGAAGGGAAATTTGTAATCTTATCTGTATTTTCTCATATTCTTATCGGAATGGGACCCTTTTTCAGTTTGACATTAAATAAGTTATATGGAAGGGAATTAGATGCCCTATCCCCTTGTGGAAATGCAGCTTATTAAGTTGGCATGCATAGATGTTCTTTTATCTAAGACACTATGGTTTATTAAAAGATGTTAATGAAAGTGCAAATTTATTATGATGTCTTGTATAATGTAAAAAGGGTACAAGAACCCTAATTCATAACAAGAAAGAGGAAGGTGAACCTCCTCTTGACCAATAATTTCATAAGTATAAAACTAATGAAAGGTAAATATGAACATTTATTAATTAGACTTCATTTCAATGAAGTCTAAAATAATGGAACCTATTTTTGGAAATTAAATAGGCTAAGAATGATAGGATATAATATGTAATCTTATTATAGTTTTTTGTTTCTGTTTTAATTAATTGAACCCTAAAGTAAGAAGTTGATGATTAAAAATCAATCATGTTGTTTCTGTAAAACCTTAACAACTCAACTGTGGAAGTCAACCTTAAGGGCTAATGAAATTAGGGTTCAAAGCAAGGTTGTTGTAATTAAAATCTTAATTAAGGAATATAATTGAGTAATTCACTTCTTTCTTGGGTATGTGCATCTAGATGGGGTGATTCAGTTGGTTGTTGGCACACGCCAACTACAAAATTGTACCTTCATGAAGACTAGGGTCTTCATGAGGATACAGTGTTGCAGTTGACATGTGGAAACACCCATCAAAATAAGACCAACTAGATCTACAAAAATTTCAGCTTGATCTTAGTTAGACTCTAGGTCAGGATAAGAGCCTAATTTAGTATAGGGAATAACTCACGACAACTTAGGATAACTAGACACATGCAATTGAATTAGGTTGATTGAGTATGTCTAAGTACCCTTAGTCACCGCGAGTGGTTCTCTATACCAAACTATGTTGCTAACCTAGGGTAGGGCTAAACCTTGAACAAGTGGATTGACAAGAGTTAGTGAAGAAAATTCTAGATAACAAATGAAGCGAAGTGAAGGACGTATTCCATTAGATGAGTATGCCATTTAGGAATATAAACATAGACAATATGTGAAAATATTTGGCCAAAGTATCGCAAGTTGTTGGTTGCGTTGTCCTATGACACCTAGTTTAATAAATGGGATTCAAATGAATATTGGTAACAAATATTCAGTTATTTCTCTTAAACAGAACGCTTCAATACCCAGAATAGGGTAAGAGAACCAAGTATACTTAGTATACAATTTCAATGAGTTAACATGAGAGATCGGTATTACACCGAGTCATAAAATGACAGATTGGTAGTTCATCGAGTCATTTACAACTGCATATGGTTATCTATTATGAGATTGATTGGCATGGAATGTGTGTTCTAAATTATGATTATTTAGAAAAAGTGAGAATATATATATACAATTCCCTTGTTTCTAAAGTCTTAAAATGGGAATGTTACATATGTATTTTCTGTTATGGACCATTGATGGTCATACTGAGAATGAAATAAATTGATTTTGGATAAGAAAAATAATTGGAGGAAATCTAATCTATGTTTTGGTATTTTCAAAATATTTCGGATCAAAGCAATAAAAGCAAACTAATCTACCAAAGGAAATATTTTTGTTCTTTTCTAATTTTTAAGCAATGCATTCTAATCTAATAAATAAACTAAAGACAAGAAATTAGTTGGATGTAGCTGGTTTCTTGTGTGAATGTATGAATCTAATATAAAACAAATAACCTAATATAATAAAAAACCCTTCAAACCCTTCCAAAGAGGTGAAGAACAAACCATGACCATGAAAGAGACTATTTCTCCACAACTTCATTGGTAATGTTAAAGAGGAAAGCTTACTAATGATTTGATCTACTTGTGATTGACTAATTTATTGAAATGAATGATTTTATACTCTATTTGATATGTGACTAAAAATAGTGATTTGAAATTAACAATCCAAAAAATAAGGAAAACACACACACAATTCCACCCTGGACAAGCAAGAGCTTTGGTGAATCTAGTTGCATCGATGTCTGTCGCCTCAGTATGTTCCTTTCTTTCTCTGAGTGTTCATGTGATTATAAGGGATTGGGAATGCAAGAACAACAGCAGGAGAATGGCGCTTGAGCAATGGCAGCTTGATGGTAGTCTAGATGCAATGTAATTAGAAGAGAGATAACACAAGAGATCATAACTTGGCTATGCAATTCCTATCAAGATTGTAGTAGCAATACAATGCAAGATACAAAAATTCTTAGGCCTTTTTCTTGAATACAAGCATGGAATATATAGGAATGGAGGATGGGAGGTGCCTTCAAGCTCAAGGTAAGAAGGAGCAGTTCCAACTAATTAAATATATTTAAAAATAGAAGGAGGAAGGAGAACCAAGAAATCAAATCTAATTTTAGACAATTTGGCTCATGGATGCATGCAAAAAGAGAAATTAAGTGAACTATTGCATGTTAAAACACGTGTGAGAGAATCGAAAAAGTGGGCAGGACCGCCACCCTATTTTGGGTGGTGGTCACGGCACTAAATGCAAAAACATGCACAAAAAGAGGCGGGAGCTGGAAAAAGTATGGGAAGGACAAGTAAAGATATCTAGGCAACAAATATACACTATGAATGGAATTTGGAGCTCGAACACCTTCTTGGAAGGACTTGAATCATCATTGGGGACTTTTGTGACCATTTTTCTGATAATGTAGCACATGTAATTTTGGATGCATACGAGTCCCATCTCAATGTAGATATATCATCTAAATCATTGAATTGTACATCGAAAGCCTCAAATCTTTCCCTTATGGGGCAAGTGTCTAAATCAATCCCTAGGCCTCATCACCTCTTTCATAGCCACATATCATGGTGGTTGTGCCACACTCACCTTAATCTCATATGACACCATGCCACTCACTCCTATTCATCGTGCGGCTAGATACTCTCTATATCTCGAGTGTCTGTGGTAGCTTAATGTCATAATCATCTCTTAGTATCATGCCTCCGCCACTACTAATGTGTATAAACTTAGGGGCATAGTGCACGAAGGAGGCATCTTCCCTACTAGATGTGATTTTTTTAGCACCACTACCTAAATTGGTTCCTAGGATCGGTCCAATATCTCGAATCTAGCTCTATATGCCTCTCTTTGCCTCTTGCACTAATCCTTCTACTTAATGGCACTGGTACCTCTCCTATCATAGATTCAAGGCATCCTAGCAAGGTTCCTCTCACTCCTATAATATGGTATCCCTCTCTATTCATGATATATCTCTCTCTTCCTATAGTTATGTTATCTCAGTAGCCCCATCATCTCCCCTCACCTCTAGGAGCATCAAATCTACTCTCTATTGTGATCTATTTTATCTTCTCACCTGTATAGGAAATATCATGATGTGATACACATCCTCGAGAGTGACAATCATCTCATATTTCCTAAACCGGAATGTGCATGTACACACATCCATCTCTCCACTAGTGCAATCATGATACCAACAACTCATGAAATCCACTAGTAATATCGGAGTCCACCCAAACCAAGCTGTTGCCAAGATATCCTACTCAACATCTGTAATATCACCCATAATTTGATCATACAGGGTTATTAATGTCTCTCAAATATAAGGTCTCTCACGCCTTAAACATTTATCAAACTTAGAAATATTAGATCTCTCATAATCTAAATCTCATCAAAAATCAAAATCAATAAAAAATCCATCATTTCATCCTCATTCGACAACGACCTAGGTTAGTGTAGACACCAAATTTGTGTCTTACGACCTCTTGTGACCCGCATCTCATCTCGCAATCTAACCTCATCACCTAAACCTTACACAATTATTTATTAATTACCTTATAATTGATAAATCCACATCACCTTACCCGCCACCTCACTTTGCCACCTCATCATGACCTAGCCCTAACCCTAAACTAACCTAATTAAGACCCATGACTTGGTCTAGACTCACATCCATAACTAATGCCTCCTTACTCGCACCCAAAGCCGACCTTCTAGCCACTTGACCAAGCCCATGCAACCGATCTCTCGGGAAAAGCGGGGAAGGTGGGCTATTTTACTAAAAATAGCCTACTTTTTCCGACCGATGCGGTTCTACTCGACCCGCCGTCGATTCACGTAACCGCCATCGGTTCCCTGTAAATGGGCTCCCGAACCAAAATCAAAGGTGGAATGATTTTTGAAACAACAGAGATCATTGGGAGCGGAAAACAGAGTCAGATCTTCACTTAACCAAGCGAGAGACGAGTGAAGAAACCGAAGTGCTTGCGGTAGAGGATATCAACTTGCATCTTTGCCAAAACCAAGTAAGTCATATCTTGCATGTCCTCTCTGTTATAACATTTCTTATGCTCTTTGAATCACAGTCCTCCTAAATCCGTCTCTGAATCTACTACCCAACGTGTCATTGCATCTAACTGTTATTCTTTTGCTTCTAATCATCCCATTTCCTAATATCATCCATAAACCAGCCTTACAAAACACCATAGCTACTAAGAAGATCCTAGAACCCACCGGTATCGGTTATCAGTAACCGGCATCGGCTATCAGTAACCGCCATCGGTTCCTCTGATCAAAACCAGAAAACCAGCCTTTCCCCTACCCAGTTCAACGAAATAATTTAATTGATATTTTGCAGTCTTTTGTGTTAATTCATATTAGCAGGGAAACTGACCACCTTCGAAAGGAAGTTTTATATTTCCTGGGCCCAAGGCAGTTTCCTCATTTATTGTTTAATCAAAATCTTGTGGTCTTGTGTTCTTATTTGCAGGTAGTCCTTCCAAGACAAAAGGAGTTCTCCATAATCAGCTGATCTTTTTCTACGAGTGCGTGCACACCATCTCGACATTCTACGGGTATTCCTCCTAGCACCTAACCCTTATCTTTCTAAAAGGGGCGAGTCATTCCGAGTGAAACATTTTGGCACGCCCGGTGGGACCCATTTTGGGTTTCTTTCTCTTGCTTATTTTCATTTTAGGAAGCATACTTGCATTTGTTGCTTTTGTTATATATTTTGTAAAGAATTTGTCTTTCTTTCCTAGTTCCGCATTAGTGAAAGTCATCTCTCTTGCTTCATCGAACATAATTTTTGATTTGGGTTTAAAACACATGCATTGCATTCTTGCTTGTTGTTCTTCAATTCTAGTGAACATAGATTAAATAACAGTCGTACACGTGGGGTGATATCCACGGTATTGACAGGAAATTAACCCTAGTTTCACCGCACAACACATACCGAATCACTTCACAATTAACACAACATGCTCAAACATCTCCCTTTTTCCGCGGTATTCCTCTCCGCCCGATTGAGGTAACCTTATAAGCCAAAACAAACTTGACATTTCCCTAGGTCTTGTTGTTTAGGATTCGACATCATCTTACGTCTAAAGGCATAAGCCCACGATAACTAAAATTAACCCTAGGATTAGTCTCGGATTTGCGTGTGCATCTTGCTTGTTTTCAAATTTCATTTTTCTCTGTCATACTTTGTCTTCTATGATCAATAAGTTGACAAATATACTCAACGTTGCTAAAAATCAAATTAGCAGCCTTTTATATCTTCTTATCCTAGACTTTTGACACCGGCATCGGTTAACTGACCGACGTCGTCTGCTCTCTGACCGACACCGGTTATTAAACCGATATCGGTTACTGTCTTCATCAGCCCCTGACAAACCAGCAACTTGCCAAATTCATCATTCTGAGGTTGTTTTTGTTCTTGATAGATTGAAACTTTCCTGTGTGTTCTTGTCCATGGTTGTCATCACTCGGAAGCAAGCCGCCGCCATGGTTTCACATGCCTGCTCTGTGTCTTTGCCTGAATCACCCCCTTCACATTCTATAGGGAACCCTACGGACACCAGTGAGATCCCCCAAATTCCTGTAGGAGACAAGGACTTTGCCAAATTTCTGGATGCCAATCCTAGCGCTGTACAATACTATTTGTCACATGCCCCTGACCGTACGCCCGATGGTCAGCTCCTTGTTGGCATGCCTATTAGTATAGCTACTCATCTAGCCCCCACTCCTACTGATAATACCGCCTTGCTTCCAGCATCTTTAGCCCCTTCTCCCAATCCGACAGCTTCAGAGGTTCATACGACTCAGATTGGCTTTTCCTTGGCTAATTTTGGACCTCACGTATCGTTACCACCAACTGCCCCTACCTCATCTCTCTTTCAGACCACTCCATTCATGACTTGCTCTCTGCCACCTATTCACACGAGCTTTCCTTCTCAAGCTCCGCCTACCTTTTCATTCCCATACACGTATCCAGTAACCTCAACACCTTATATGGGACATCCCTATTCTGTTGCTCCAACATACTCATCCTCCATACCTTATCAACACTTAGCCCCACCATTGTCCAGCGGAAGCCCTTGGTCCAACTTGCCTCCGTTTACCACAACCGCACCATCATCTCATCCAACCACAGATTTCATCAAACAAATGATGGACAAAATGCAAAACCTGGAGGCTTCTGTTTCGGGAAGTCGTAGCGCCTTGACATACGAGCAAGTTTGTCGGGAGCCCATTCACCCTTCTGTCCCCCTTCATTCATATCCTCCTCAATGGGAGTTGCCAAAATTTACTCGTTTTAACAGTAAAGAGGATCCTCAACAACACTTGCGATCATTTAGACACGCTTGTTATTTGATCGCCCATGATGATGCCTTGTTACTCCGCACCTTTCCCATGTCCTTATCAGGACCCGCCTTGGAATGGTACAGTGCTTTAACCCAGCACTCGATCTTTTCTTTTAACCAGCTAGCCCAATCTTTCTTGGATCATTTCTCCATTAACATTGCCAAGAAAGTATCTATCACCGACCTCTATGCCATCCGACAATTTGAGGACGAATCTATCGCAGATTTCATTGGACGATGGCGGGGCCTTATCAACCAACTTACGTATGCCTTACCTCAAACCGAACTTATCGAACTGTTTACGTGGGCCTGCGCTAAGCACATCTCCCCCACCCTCCAAATTCAAACTTTCCGTACATTCGACGAGGCCTTTACTATGGCCCGAAAATTAGAAATTCGAGCCTTAGAAGAGGAGAAATTGCGGTTGCGTAACAAAAACCCCAATTTCGAACTCCTGATTCTATCAATAAACCAAATACCGCCACTCCTCACACATCCACTTCTTCTAAATCAAAAGGAGCTGTCCACGCGGTGATGGTCAAATCCCAACCACCGTCTAATACCCCGCCAAAAACCACTTATAAGTATAAAGCAGAACCCATCAACTACACTCCCTTGGGAGAAACATATGGTGTGATATTGGAAAAATTGCTCAAAGCAGGAGCCATTACCTTGCCCCCTGTTAAACCTCACTCTGGGTTTGACTCCACCCGCGCAATACCTTCCTGGTACAAAGAAAATGACTTTTGTAACTTTCACCGCGTAAAAGGACATAGTCATGAAAACTGCAAGATGTTGAAAAACATAGTGCAGGAAATGGTTGATGCGGGGGATATAGCCCTCGATAATCCTAACGCCCCTGCTAACCGAAATCTGAAAATTTTCAACAAGCCATTCCCGAATCACTCGTCCAACAGTAACGTAAACCAAGATATCTTAGCCGAGGAGAGTGTTCATGAGATCCATGCAGTCTTCGATTCTCAGCCAAAAGCCTCTATTGAAAAAATTTTGAATCAAGCCTCTCCACCAACACAGGAGTCTGAACCTCCTTCACCACCATCAAGCCAAAGTGAAATCATTCCTTTACCCATAAAAGAGTTAACCGCCGGACTTCTCTTCTCATCGATGAGTCTTCTTACACCACATCCCTACAAGACTGTGAGCGGATGTTATCTAATTTATCTATTTCCCAAACGTCCCCTTCTACCACTCTTGCTGCACAAGAGGAAGGCTCGCCACTCCTTTTGACATCCTTAGACGAGAAATCTCTTACACTGACATCACCACATTCTTTAAACATGACAGATCCCCTCAAACACGCCCTCCTACCTATTAGTCCCTCATCACCTAAATCTTTTCAACGACCGGTTGACCTCTTAACATCTATTGATACAGTGCCTCATCTACCTCCTGTGTCACACCCACAGTGGACTGGAATCACAACCCGTCGTTCTTCCGTACAAAAGTTCATATTCACACGTGAGGACTGTCATTCCACAGAAGATAGACAGGCCCTATGGGAACGTTTGAGTACCCCTTTTTCTACGCAAATGCAAATGACTGATCTGATGTCTCCACCATATACCCGAAGTGTCTACGAAGCTTAAAATGCCCCTGTTCTCACCTTCACCCCCTCACCTCTACCAAATGCCCCGTCCACTTCTATCAACTTAACCAGATCTTCCCCTATGCTTGGGAACTCACCAATGCCGGTCTAACGCACCCGCCTAAGCGACTCGATCTATCCAAAAATAAATCCGTCCCGCCACCTAGGAGACAAACTCAATCGTGCCCCTATCACAATCAAAACCATCATCGTCATACCTACCTTCCATATTGGGACCCCATCCCTCTACCTTACATCAATATATCATACCTCCTGCGTTTTCTTCAAAACAACCTACGCCTTCCGCACCCATACAGAAATTCAGGGTATATAGCAACCGTCACTCCGCGTATCCTGTCCACCTATCAACCCTAAACAAATTCCATCATCAAAAGATTTGTTTTCGGTCACTCCTATTTCCTCGTGGTTGTTTTCTGATACCACATCATCTGCGGCCTCATCATCCAACATAGCTTCTGCGCCAAAGAAATCACGTTTAGTGAAAACCACGTATCAACACCCCTCGGCTAAACCACCACCCGTGCGAACCAACCACACCCAAACATTACCAAAACCCGCACAACCAATACCCTCATCCTCTTCCGATTTTGACCCACTCAAAGGATCTTACGCCAAAATCCTTACTATGTTGGTGGAGAATGCGACCATTTCCCTACCTCCACTTAGACCTTATGACCCGTCTAAACCCCGACCTATGGGTTATGATGAGTCTAAAATCTGCGCTTATCACCGCACACCAGGACATGATGTGGAGGGATGCAAAGCTCTAAAAACCATCCTTCGTCAGTCACCTCTCCCGGATAGAAAGATTAAGAAAGACAACTTACGAAGGGAGAGACCTTTAGTTTCCATTCCCTCTCCTATACCATCTGTCCCCGCCTCACCAAGATCTATCATTATTACAACCCCACCTCTTGAAGACCATGAGTTATCCCAACCATTTTCCTTATCTCAGGTCGACGAGATTAATATGATTAGTGTCGCTACTCGAGGGCCGAAAAACAATGGGAAAGCAAAAGAAAACACACCTGCGGCATCTCTTTCTCCGTCAAACATCCCGATTGCACCACCACCTAAAGTGGTCATTCACGGACCCGCCTATCCCGTCTCTAATGGCATTGCCCACCGAAATATGATTAAACAGCTTCACCAATCACCTGTAAAAATGACACTGTATGATCTCATTCAGACTTCTGAATCTCATCGACAAGCTCTCGTTGAGATCCTTCAGGATAGAGGTTTTACCTAATGAAACCCTGCCTGTCGCCTCCATTCTAACACCCAATCACGTTACTTCTCTCACCAAACAACCCACTGCCCCAACCACTTCTGTCTCTGTACAACAAGCTGCTGCAGTCAGTTTCTCCGAAGACGAAATTGTTGACTTTGGTACAGAAGATCCTGACCCTGCTCTTTTCATCTCAGCTTACATCCGGGACATTCGGGTACGTCGTGTTATGATTGACGGGGGTGCTAGCCTAAACATCATCTCTTCAAAAGCCTTCCAACAAATGAATATCCCTTCTAGTTGCATGTGTGCCAACCCCATCATGTTGCGGTCATTCAATGACGCTATTACTTCTACCTTAGGCACCGTGATCCTCAACATTCGGGTAGGACCACGTACTTTACCCGAACTCTTCTATGTCTTGGAGGGAGAGTTCCAATATAATATATTGCTGGGTCGTCCTTGGATCCGAGCCATGGGATGCGTTCCCTCAACATTACATAGATGCATAAAATTTGAGTACGAGGGGAAGTCCTACACCGTAAAAGCTGACCCTCCCCCCTTTAAAACCTGCAATATGTTATACCGCCCTAACGATGTGCTTATACCAATCAAGACACCCATAAATTCAACCCAACCATCCTCTTCAAATGTACCTCAACCATCCACCTCAACCGCGCCTACGCCTTCAACTGATGAAACCACCATCGCAAAACCACTTCCCTTCCCGCAACTAACATTCCAACCTCCGACCCCTTAGTAGATGTTTTTCAGCGCCTTACGCTGGGGGAGTACCGCCTATATAACGTTAGTTCTTTCCCTACCCCGCAGGAGTACGGACAATTACATGCACATCCCACCTACGACCGTCGCGTGGGGGAGGTAATCTCTTACGGACCACCCCATTGCCGCACTAACCTAACATATGGGGGTGTTGATGCATCCTCCATTACCCCTGAACCTCCTCTTGGTGTGGTTCCCTTCCAATCCGATTTTCAATACTTGACAAATCGTCGTTTCATCCCTCACCTTCTTGACTCATTTGTGCGTGGAAAGGCTTTGGTTTTGCCTTTACGAACAAGGCCGACATACACTCATTCCGTGACTACCCGTAAACATAATGATCGCAGTGGTCTCGGTTTTCCCGAAACACCTACACAGGAGACACCTCCTGTCAGCTGTATCCTGGAAGAAGAAGACGTCGCCCCTACCAAACCATCATCACCCACAGAATCTATAGACCCTGAATCCATCCCCCTAACTTTTTTTTTTTTCATAAATGCTATCTTCATAGGTCCTCTCACTTATCAACGCGATAATGAGGACCCATCTTCTCTTCCCCTTCTGTATCCAGACATGATCGAAGAGGATTCACCTTTGATTAATGTTGTTGAATGCCAGGATGATGACTCCATCCTCACTTACCTTGGCGCGGATGATTCTTATATTCAACGAGCCTTACCATCTGAAACCCAAACCATGCTGAACGAATCTACTATAGAAATCAACATCCACACGGAGGAGGATCCTCACATTGTGAAGATTGGACAATCCCTTAACACATCAGAACAAGCCGCCTTTACTACCTTTCTCCGTGCTCGCAACCAAGCTTTCGCATGGTCTTACGCTGACATGCCAGGAATTGATCCTACCATTGCCGTCCATAACATCACCCTAAACCCCAATTCCAAACCAGTCAAACAGAAATTGAGAAAAATGCATCCACGCATTGCTCTCTTGGTCAAAGAGGAGCTCCAACAACTCCTTTCTGTTTCCTTCATCTTGCCTATTGACTATCCTCAATGGATTTCTAACATCGTACCTGTCACTAAAGCGACAGGGGGACTTCGAATATGCATAGATTTTCGGGATCTTAACCTCGCTTGCCCTAAGGATGACTTCCCCTTACCTAGCATTGACCAACTTGTTGATCTAACTGCAGGTCATGAGATGCTCTCTCTCATGGATGGCTTTTCAGGATACAACCAAATTTTGGTTGCCCCTGCCGATCAACACAAAACTGCCTTCATAACTCCTTGGGGAACCTTCTGTTATCGTGTCATGCCATTTGGCCTTAAGAATGCTGGTGCTACCTATCAGCGGGCTATGACCTACATTTTTCATGACATTATGCACACTATCCTTGAAGATTATGTCGACGATCTTCTCGGCAAGTCTAAACATCGTAGTGAACATCTCGATGTTTTAACCATTATTTTTGATCGCCTGTTACAATATTCTGTCCGCCTTCAACCAAAGAAATGTGTCTTTGGTGTTCTTTCGGGAAAACTTCTTGGCTTTATCGTCTCTTTGCGTGGCATTGAGGTCGATCCATCTAAAGTCAAAGCTATCCTAGAAATGCCCCCACCCAAAAATCTCAAACAATTGCGTAGTTTACAAGGTAAGCTCCAATCTATCCGACGTTTCATCTCCCAACTCTCGGATCGGTGTCAACCTTTTCATCACCTTCTTAAAAAGGACATTGCCTTTCAATGGAGTGAGGAGTGTCACCAAGCCTTCGAAGCTCTCAAATCCTATCTCTTGCAGCCACCCGTGCTTATCCCACCCCAGGACGACCGCCCTTTCTACCTTTATCTTTCCGCCACTGACCATGCTATAGGTGCTATGCTCGCACATCGGGATTCGGCACGACGAGAACAGGCCGTTTATTATATAAGTCGTACCCTCGTGGATTATGAGACTAGGTATACACATGTAGAAAAATTGTGCCTTGCCCTATCATTTGTAGCCACCAAACTCCGACATTACCTCCTGAATCACAAAACTTTTGTCATCACCAACACAGACCCCATTCATTATATGTACGCCAAACCGCATCTAAACCAACGTATCGCTCGATGGCTTATGCTCCTCGCTGACCTTGACCTTGAATTCGTACAACAGAAGTCAATCAAAGGACAAACTCTTGCAGACCAACTTGCGGAGGCCCCTTTACCTGGGGAACAATTTACCAATTTTACCTTCCCCGACGAACTCATCACCACTCTTTCACTCCGGGAAGAGTTGTATCAAATGACCCTCTTCTTCGATGGATCTAAATGCCAGCGCGGCGGAGGAGCCGGCGTTGTTCTCATTCCTCTCGACGCTGAACCTATGCCTCTTTCATTCCGGCTTGATTTCCCTTGCACTAATAATACAGTGGAATACGAGGCCCTTGTTCTGGGTCTCCAAGTTGCGTTACACTTAGGCATCAAATCTATCAACATTTTTGGCGACTCTCAATTGTGGTAGTCAATCAAGTTATGGGCGTCTACCAATGCAAAAATGAGGAACTTCAAAAATACAAACACTACGTGGATTCACTTCTAGCCTTATTTACTCACTATTCTATACAAACCATTCCACGCTCCACTAACAAATTTGCGGACACTATGGCTTGCTTAGCCTCGCAAATTCCCGCCGCACCAACTGACTCTGAATTATTCGTCGTGGTCCAACAACTTTTGTCCCATCCTATTCAACCCGGTAGTTTATACGATAAATACCGTGTCTACTAGTTCGCGAGGATACAGTACCACCAATTTCACGACTACCTTACAATCTCTCGTCCTCCCACCGACCTTACTAGTAACTATGCAAACGTGCTTTTCTTAAAAGTGTTTCGCGTTATGTTGTCATGGGGGGACTCCTCTATAAACGTGGCTTTGATGGCATCCTCCTTCGCTGTCTAACTGGCGCGGAGGCCACTCATACCATCCAACAGGTCCATGACGGTATTTGTGGTGGACATTTTAGCGGCCTTGCCGTGGCCAAACGAATCCTTCGCCTTGGTTATTATTGGCCTACTCTCAATAACGACTGCCACGAATATGTTAAGCGTTGTGTTATGTGTCAGCAACATGCCAACCTTCAACATACTCCTAGCCACCCGCTCCAGGTCGCTCGAGATCTTTGGCCCTTCTCACAATGGGGTTTAGACCTTATTGGTGAGATTCACCCGACCTCTTCACAACGTCACCGTTGGATAATCACAGTGACCGAATATTACACAAAATGGGTGGAGGCTATTCCACTCATTTCAATCAAAAAAGAAAAAATTGTCGAATTCATTAACCATCACATTATCTGTCGTTTTGGTATTCCTCATCGCCTAATAACAGATAATGGTAAATCTTTTAAAAACAAGTTGTTGCAAGACCTTTGCGACAACTTTGGTATCAAACTTAGCTTCTCATCACCCTACTATCCACAAGCCAATGGGCAAGCCGAGTCCTCTAATAAAACACTAACCAAAATCCTCATGAAAGTTGTCAATGAATCCGGAAGAAATTGGCACGATCACATCCCCTTTGCCCTTTGGGCTTATCGCACTAGTATTCGTACCTCCACTAATGCCACACCTTTTTCTTTGGTATACGGTACCGAGGCTGTTTTGCCTCTCGAAATACAAATACCCTCCCTTAGAATATCTCTTGGGATATTCTCACCAACGATGATTTCCGCCAAGAGCGGTTAGCCCAATTGGAGCTTCTTGAGCTTTTGACGCCGTCTTACCGCTCTTGATCACCTTCAAATCTATCAAAAACGCATTAAACGTGCTTATGATAAGCGACTTCATGAGCGTACCTTTAAGGTTGGTGATCTTGTCCTCAAAGAGAATCAACATGTAACCAAACTAGAAAAGAGCAAACGTGGAAAATTTGCTCCCAATTGGATTGGGCCTTATATAATCACTCACACCTATGGATCTGGTACTTATCGTTTAGCTTCGCTTAATGGTAAACCTGAGCCTGAGCCCTTAATGCCTTGCATCTTCAAGCATTTTATTGTTGAAATTAGTGTTATATCACTTCTTATCCGCCTACTGCTCGTCCCTTGAGCTCCCATACCACCACATGCACTTGTTTCCTACATCTTGAAATAAAATCAAGCTCACCTCTCACCTCCCCTTAACGATGCCTTCCCCTTTTTAGTCTAGTCCATGACTTCAACGTATTAAAATAAGCCGTATTCTTATGGGATTTTCTTGAGTCAAACTTCCTACTAAACTAGATGCTTCACGCTAAAAAGAACATCTAGTCATCTAAATTAAATATAGACTGCTCCCTCGAAGGACAGCTATATGCCAAATTATTGCTGCTATTCTCTATAGACTGCTCCCCTGAAGGACAGCTATGCACTAAAATCATATCTGCTACTATAAATAGACTGCTCCCTCGAAGGACAGCTATACACAGTCAGCCTCTAGTAGAAGCTTCTCGCATCGATCAGCTTCGTGAAGACCTCAAGAATAATACAATCAATATCCCTTGTAGACTTCCCGCATCGATCAGTCTACATTCAATAAAATAAAAGCCTCATTCAAAAGGACTTTTGAGTCATGGACTTGTTTATTTAGGGTAGGTTCTCTTTCGTCAGAACACTCACCTTGTAATAAGTTCTCTGAACCTCAGCTATACCATCCACCTCACCTCACCATTTGTTTCAACTCAAGGGACGTAATGTACGCTCGATATATTGTGATCACACAACTCTTTTCACCTATTGACTTCTCGTCTATGCACGGTACCTAGGGCTCCAAGCTCGTTCTACGTTGTGTGGTTTGTTTAGCTCTTTTCACCTACAGAGCACTCTTTCTGCTTTGCCTCGCATCTAGGATTGTGTGTTGACCTTAATCAGGACATGGTTCCCTTCTACTTGGGTAGGCTAACTTTCGCTTCCCTTATACCTTTTTACAACATCACCAATTCATTACCAATACCATCAACCTTACCTTTACCAATCTTAATATTTTTACCAACCAACCAATTGCCTAAACCATACCAAATTGCCTGAATTCACCTCTCCTTGATCCTAAGGGAGAACTACATCGGTCTGAGGCCCCTCCTTGCTTTGTGCAATGGGCTATGTAGGCAGCACTTCGGAGACATGGGGTCTCCCAAGGTTAGCTCGACCATCCCCTACCATAATCTATCATGTGTGGTATATAAATATTTTTGTGTATTTCTATTTAATCACATTCCTCTTTATCCTTTTTCAAAACACCGAAAGTCAAAACGAAAACATTCTTATTATTATCATAACTCAAATCACCATACATATTCAGTTTTATTTAGATGTTAAACAAATACATCTTCTCTATCATCGACACGCAGGTCGGCATCCTTATTTATTCTTATACCTTGCTAACATTTACTCGGACCCTCACGCCTCATCCCGAACTAGGTGATGATCGTGATCATCAACGCCTCTCGCCGGGCCTCCCTGTCCTCAAAGGTACCACAGCTATTGGTACCGCCCACTGATCTGCCAATCTCTCCTGTAACATGTGAATACGCTCTCTCGCATGGAGGTATCTAGCCTCTAGTCCCTCCGCTCGTGACTCACAAACATCGCAAATATCTACCTTTGCTGCAAACCCCTTGTTAACCATTTGGCCCGACCCAAGGCCTCAACCTACCAATCGGCCCGACCTAAGGCCTCAACCTACCTATTCGGCCCGACCTAAGGCCTCAACCTACCTATTCGGCCCGACCCAAGGCCTCGCCCTACCCATTTGGCCCGACCCAAGGCCTCGCCCTACCAATTTGGCCTGACCCAAGGCCTCAACCTACCAATCGGCCCGACCTAAGGCCTCAACCTACCTATTCGGCCCGACCTAAGGCCTCAACCTACCTATTCGGCCCGACCCAAGGCCTCGCCCTACCCATTTGGCCCGACCCAAGGCCTCGCCCTACCAATTTGGCCTGACCCAAGGCCTCAACCTACCTATTCGGCCCGACCTAAGGCCTCAACCTACCTATTCGGCCCGACCCAAGGCCTTGCCCTACCCATTTGGCCCGACCCAAGGCCTCGCCCTACCTTTTCGGCCGACTAAGGCCTCAACCTACCTATTCGGCCCAACCTAAGGCCTCAACCTACCTATTCGGCCCGACCCAAGGCCTCACCCTACCCATTTGGCCCGACCCAAGGCCTCGCCCTACCAATTTGGCCCGACCCAAGGCCTCAACCTACCAATTGGCCCAACCCAAGGCCTCGCCCTCACTATTTGGCCCGACCCAAAGCCTCCCTTTACCCTTCTCGGCCCGACCTAAGGCCGCAACCCAACAACTTGGCCCGACCAACGGCCGCACCACTTCCATCCCTTACCCAAAATCAACACCATACACTTTTATCCACCCATCCGGTAGTTTTTTGTTCAATCGAGCTCACCTGTTCGTGTTTTAGCATGATTAGGGTCCTTGACTTGATCTGTCGACCAACTTTGCCCGGACCTAGACGTGGTGACGTTTATCTCAACCAAACCAACCTTTTGAGTGCGCCGAACATGCCTAAACGTTCTCTGTACCTTACCTGTTATATACCCTGGGGCTACTTCCTATGCCTTGGATACCAGGATTATATCACCCTTGTTTGGATAAACTATCGACCTTTGCCTCTGCACTGCTGGTTTGCTCGTCAAATCATGTACCCTAGTCGTACTATTGCATTTCAATATGCGTCTGCTTCCTTGAACCTACCCCACCATCTTACCATCCCCTCTACCCCATTTACCCGTTATCAACCCTATCCCTGATTTCTCGTTCACTCAATCTGTGATAGATTTGAGGGGGATTACCTATACCCTTAACAGGAGTAACCACTTCATATTATTGTCCGTGCAGCTTTACAAAATAAGCTACACGACAATAAGGGGCTAATGTAGACACCAAATTTGTGTCTTACGACCCCTTGTGACCCGCATCTCATCTTGCAATCTAACCTCATCACCTAAACCTTACACAATTATTTATTAATTACCTTATAATTGATAAATCCACATCACCTTACCCGCCACCTCACTTTGCCACCTCATCATGACCTAGCCCTAACCCTAAACTAACCTAATTAAGACCCATGACTTGGTCTAGACTCACATCCATAACTAATGCCTCCTTACTCGCACCCAAAGCCGACCTTCTAGCCACTTGACCAAGCCCCATGGCTGATCTCTCGGGAGAAAGCGGGGGAAGGTGGGCTATTTTACTAAAAATAGCCTACTTTTTCTGACCGATGCGGTTCTACTCGACCGCCGTCGGTTACGTAACCACCATCGGTTCCCTGTAAATGGGCTCCCCGAACCAAAATCAAAGGTGGAATGATTTTTGAAACAACAGAGATCATTGGGAGCGGAAAACAGAGTCCAGATCTTCACTTAACCAAGTAGAGACGAGTGAAGAAACTAGAAGTGCTTGCAGTAGAGGATATCAACTTGCATCTTCGCCAAAACCAGTAAGTCATATCTTGCATGTCCTCTATTATAACATTTCTTATGCTCTTTGAATTTCAGTCCTCCTAAATCCGTCTCTGAATCTACTACCCAACGTGTCATTGCATCTAACTGTTATTCTTTTGCTTCTAATCATCCCATTTCCTAATATCATCCATAAACCAGCCTTACAAAACACCATAGCTACTAAGAAGATCCTAGAACCCACCGGTATCGGTTATCTAGTAACCGGCATCGGTTATCAGTAACCGCCATCGGTTCCTCTGATCAAAACCAGAAAACCAGCCTTTCCCCTACCCAGTTCAACGAAACAATTTAATTGATATTTTGCAGTCTTTTGTGTTAATTCATATTAGCAGGGGAACTGACCACCTTCGAAAGGAAGTTTTATATTTCCTGGGCCCAAGGCAGTTTCCTCATTTATTGTTTAATCAAAATCTTGTGGTCTTGTGTTCTTATTTGCAGGTAGTCCTTCCAAGACAAAAAGGAGTTCTCCGCAATCAGCCTGATCTTTCTCTACGGTACGCGCACACCATCTCGACATTCTACAGGTATTCCTCCTAACACCTAACCCTTATCTGTTTCTAAAAGGAACGAGTCATTCCGAGTGAAACAGTTAGTCCGACACCTCCTAGTTATGCTCGATGCCTTTTAGGTCCATTCAATGGCTACCATAGCGATTGCTAGAAACCACCACTTGTCTTTGAGCTATAAATTTGAAAACAATGCAAAAATTGAGAAAAATACAAAACTTTCTTTAAAACAAGCTAGGGTTTAGGTACTTACCATCATGTGGGTCCTCTAGCACTTCTTCATTGCTCCTTTGGCCTCCATAATTCTCGTAGTCTCACTTTCTATTTATATCTTAGAGCTCTCAATCATCACTTCATAACGTGCAAATGAGCATATTCACCAATCAAGGGCTTATATAACCCATCTTGAATGAGGTCACCGCCAACCCTTTCTGGTCACCATCAACCCAACCCTTTATTTTATATCATTCTCCCTTTTCACTCTTTTGATTAACCCTTCCTTTAAAAATGATATTTTCTTCCACTTTTTCAACAAGTGGTCTTCATCTCACATCCTTTTTGTGTCCCACTCAAAGCTTCATTATCTATCACATATTTATTTTACACCATCTTACCCTTTTGGACATCATTGTGTACCCTCTTAAGGCACCCTTATTTTACTTCCTTTTCATCCCCCTATATGCCTCCTTCTCTATTCCTCTTACTATTAGGATATCACATTCACTTTTTCCCACCCCTTTCCTTTTTATCGTGACCCTTTTCTCAACCATTTTCTCATTTGTTTACACATACTTGATGCCTTCCTTTTACCCATTAGTCCCAGAACTTCCACATCTAGTTGATTGGATTCCCCTTGGTTTCCCTCATTTTATGCAATGGTTTTTGCTAACTCACAAGTCTGTAGGAAATTCTCTTCATCTCCTAACAATCTGTAATTTATTCCCTACCGGATAGATTTTTAAATCACTGCCATATTTTTATTTACCTTTTAGTTCATGTTTATCCTTATCGGGATATTTAATCCCCTCATCTTCTATTCTCATCATTTATATCCTTCTTCACCTATCTCTTCCAAATTCTTGATTGATTTCCCTTCATGTCGTTCATCCCTAGTTTAAGGGAGAGAACCTCATCAATCATCCTTCATCTCTTTGTTTTTTCTCTCGCAACTTGCTTTCTCAAACCACTTGACAAGAAGGGGAAAATATAGACACCAATTTTTGGTATCGTTACCCTTCACCCCGCATTCGCTCTCTATCATCTTTTATACTCATCTATTTTTCCCTTCTAAATTCAATTTATCCCATATAGAATCATTTTTCTACCTTTTCCACACCATATCATTATTTCCCCATAATTAATTAATCTCTCATTACTTTCCCTAATCATCCCTAATTAATTATAATCCTTCATTAATTTACTTCCTCTCTCTAGATTCTTCCATTTTATCCTTTTTATGCTCTCAACCACCCCATTTAATAATTTTATCCACCCCTTTGCCTTTATTTACTACATTTCACCCCTCACCTATCCATTTCACTTCCCTATGCAACCCTAATCCCACTCCTAATGGGCTTCTTGTCTCGATCCTTTCACCCTTCCACCGCCCAAATAGATGGATGCCCAAAATCATCGACAACCCATCTAGTTCATCATCGACCCTATAAAGTCTCTCTTGCCCCCTCCTTTCTCAAGGATGCAATTTTGGAGACCATAGCTTTCTTGATATTTTTTCTTCAATCTTGACTACCTTTGTAGTTGCCACAACCATCTTAAATTCCTCTTGGATATCTTGTGCTTCCATTTTGGAGTTTTAGGGAGATCTATTTCATATTTGCATGCATTACTTCATTATTTTCATATTATCATCTATATCTTCCACTAACGGCTTGCAGGTTTATTTGTCATCAAGTACTTAGTCTCGGCCTTCTCATCCATATGTGTTTGTTTACAGTGTCTTCATTTCATCCCATCTATTTTCATCCAAACCCTAGTCACCATTGACCTTGTCTCGGTCATCATCAACCCTTGACCTACATTATGTTAGTTTCTCTTCTATACAGATCCATAGTCATTTGTTTTCTGTTTCTACATCCTTTCGATTCGAGATCCAGTCATTTTCCCCTTTGTCATCCCAGATTCATTCTCGACAGCCCCTAGTCACTGCCGACCCAACCTAGTCACCATGGAATCAGTCCATGTTTTCAACATTTCCTTTAGATATCTAATTTTATTACATCCTTTTTATTTCCTCTTATTTCGGACCTTTACTGTGTTCCCGCTTTGTCATTACAAGTATCTTGCACTAGCTCCAGATCTCGCCATCGTGAGCTGTAGATCTACATTTTACATCCTTATTTTTTTTCACCTGCCCCCATTCGCCATCGATTTGGACCTCTACAATCTCAATCACCATCAACCCAACCAGGTTTGATTTATTTTTTTTTTATTTAGATCAGAACTATTTTTGTCATCATAGATCTAAATTTTTAGTTTTTATCTTACTTGATTCTACATTTATATCAAATCCATATCCCTTTATTTTATCTATCTTTATCAAACACGAGGGTTGACATCCATCCTAGGAATTTCTTACTTCTCAAAACTAACTTTTCCATGTAACCCTCTCATCTATCTACTAATCCATTATCGGTTAAGTTTTTTTGATTTCCAGGTCACTTAGCTCATTGCAGAGAAGGATCCATCATTTGTGCATGTTCACATCATTATTCCATCTCAAGTTCCATAAAACCTTCATATTTTGAGTTACTTCATTTTCTTTAGTACTATTTCACTTATCTCGAGAAGGGATGAGTAAATTTTGTGCAATATCGGGCCTCACATACCTTCGTGTATATCGAGGACTCTAGCCTTAACATCATTGGAAGCCAACCATAGATTCCCATTTCATAGGACCTCATAAATTATTTTTCACATTTCACTCTTTTTTAACTTAATCAAGATAAAAAAATTCTCTTGTGTAACTTACATTCTTGATTGTAATAAAATATTTATATTCTTTGTTCCCTTTTATCGATTGTTTTTTTTTCATGGTCTTAATCGACAAAAGTCCCATATACAAAAATCTGAAAATGTGGCCGAGCATTTACAACAGCCTATGGAAAAAATCATGGCCTTCCTTTACAAACTTTATTCTATCGTGAATCAATATCGATTACTATATCCTAATGATCAAGAACCCCCACAATCTCCTACTATTCAATGCATTACGTCCGAAATTATTGATCCACCTAGTCCTCATTTCTTCAACAATGTGAATCCAATATTCACTGCGATCTTGGATTCAAACCCCATCGCCCTCAATTCTTACCTAGCTACCTAAGGTGCCCTCCACAAATTTACACTCGAACAATGACCCCCCCTACTTATGACACTACATATGAATTTTATTGTCTTGTTAATCCCAACCTTGAGTCGGTCATCCAACAAGTCCACCCTTATCCCATCACTAGTGAATCTGAAACATCTAATCTCGCATCTTCCTCCCCATCATCACTTATGAACTTAACATTGTTTCCTCATAAGATAAAACTAACCAAAAATCATCATCCTCACCAGATCTATCATTTAGCTCTGTTTCATCCAAAAAAACACTAATGCATCCTCATCCATGTTGATTCCATTATTCTCCTCCACTATCTAATCACCTCTTTTCAATTCAATAGCCATCCCATCAAGCATATCCCAACTTATCTTATCCTAAAATCCCCATCATCCACTAAAAACAACCTCGATACCACTCATTAATATGAGTTCCATATCTAACGTTCATCCGTATTCACAACAATCATCAATTGCCTCTACCTTCTCTCATCACATACCTCAACAATATCATCCTCTCATCCACACCTCTATTTTCTCTCAAAGCACATGCCTAAATAATCCCAACCTTTCATCCACACTTCAATCCCCTTCCAACATATACCCCAACACTCACAACCTCTTTTAAACACATCTATTCACATTCAATACCAATACATCCAACCTTCAAAACCTATAATATTATAATCCACATACAGTATTCCCATGAGCACCCCTTTCCAACAAAATATATATTTTCCCTACCAACCATACCAAAAACCAAATCTAGCTACATATATTCATCTCACTACTTCATCATTAAATCCTCAACAACAACCAATGTAAAATGAACCTTTGTAGACATTGATGAATAGAATCTCCATCCTTGAAGTTGCCTCTCTAGGTCCTAAAAACACGTTGTCTTACGAAAAAATATGCAATTAACCCATCCACCCATCTGCACCATATAAATCATATCCTCCACATGGGGAACTCCCTAAGTTCCTCAAATTCCATAGCAAAGAAGGCCCTCAAGAACCCATCTAGGCCTTCTGACATGCTTGATAGCTCATAGTACATGACTAGGAACTTATGCCAAAAACATTCCCATGTACTTAACCAGACTTGCGTTAGAATTGTACAAAAACATCCCTCAGTAATCACTCTTCTCATTTACTCATCTTGCGCATCTCTTCTTGCAAAAATTTTGGTCGACATTGCACATAAAGTCACTATCACTGACCTATATGGTATCAAGAAATTTGACAAATATATCATGCAGACTTCATTTTACACTAGAGGGGAATTATCCATCAGTTGTCATTTTCCCTCCCATAGACCGAACTAATCAAGATATTTTCTCACTCCTATGCCAAGCACATATCATCCACATTATAAATCCATTCCTTTTAATTTTTAACGAAGCCTTCACTATATCCCACAAGATCAAGCTTCATGCTCTCGAAGACAGTGGGGTTAAACTTAGGTCAAAGAAACTGAATCCTGAGTCTTCATTTAAACCATTCTCTAGTCATGACAAATCCAAGACATCATCAAATGTAGTCATTGTGAAAATTGCTTATAAATAACATTCAACTTCTGAACACACCCGTCCCCAACATAATTATACACCTACCGATGAATCTTATAGTATAATATTTGATAATCTCTTGGCTACAAATATGATCATCCTTCCTCCCATCCTCCCTATTGATACATTTGTTTCAAAAACCTCTTGGTGTCAAGAAAATTACTACTATAAATATCATAGGTTCAAAGGCCATAACATTAAAAGGTTTTGTTCATTTAGAAATGTCCTTCAACACCTTATCGACAAAGGTGAGTTGCAACTGGATAACCCAAATATGCCTCTAAATAAAAATTTGAACATTTTTAAACAACCCTTTCCAAAACATGCCCCATTAACCCACTAACCAAAATCTAATGTCATCCATTCTCATCACACTATCAACACAATCAAATATCAATCATATTCACCTTCAGTTTCTAACATTTGTTATCACAAAGTCACCATTTGAATATCCCAAGTGGTTCTATCACAAAAACAACAAGTAAATCATCTACTACAATCAGTTTTTCTATGTCAAAAGCACCTATTGAATTATGTACATCTCTTTGTCTTACCACTGAAAAAATTAATAAATCATCCACATCTATTTCATCCTCTTCAAACCCATCTATAAGCTCTTCACCAGTTCTAGAAAAGAAACCTATCTTATAATACGTGAAAATATCTTATGATGACCATGTCACTCAACATTATGTTCATTATCTTAAAAATCCTCTTACATGACCACACATTCCTCTATCTAAAAAAGTGATAATCATATCATGTGATCATCGACCTTTCCAAAATAGAATCTAAAATCCATGCCTTCTATCTTAAGACTACACCCCTCATGAAAATTATCATCCACGATTTACAAAATCAAAAATATTCCTCAAAAGAGGCACCTAAAAGGGATCATGTAGAAAATGATCCCTTCAACACCCAAACCATCAAAATCATTATAACTTCCCTTGACCTCCACCTAAAAATAACAAGTATGCATTAACCCTTAAAAGGCTCATCCAACAATCTATCATAACCTTACCTCCTCTTAATCCATCTCACTCGAGGATGGAATCCCTCCGGTATAATTTTGAAGTATTTTTTATTACCACCACATACCAAGACATTTTATAGAGGACTATAAATATCTTTATACAACTATTAGAAGCCTTTCTAATAACGTTCTTCTCCCTAAAAATCTAAAATCATTAAAAAACCCATCATACATCTAAAACTACTACATCTAAACCATCACCTACATTCACGCCCACCAAAAATGGGGACTCTTACAAGAAATTTCGTCTTCATCAAATTAATGTAATATGTATCCCTACTGAGGAACATACTCATGACCCTAATAATTCTAACAAAAAAATTCCAAAGTCTCCATCTCGCTCACTCTTGAGCCATCTAATCCAACACCTCCTGCAAAATTTCAAGTATCTTTCATTTCCACTCCACACATGCAATCCACCACTCCTTTACTAAACACCATTATTAAAAAGATTCATCAAGATTTAGTAAAAATGTCCCTTTATGAGCTAGTGAAAAATTCACCTTGGCATTAATAAGCTATGATTGAATATTACAATCTATATTATTACCCTCAGGTGATCCACATCCATTTGTAAACCTAGTCAATATGCTCATAATGTCCACTTCCATCTCTTTTGACAACTCATAAATCCCATCATTATAACCAGAAGACCATGACCTCCCATTATTCATCACCACCCAAATCGATGACACTCTCATTAAGAGAGTCATGATCGATAATGGCACTAGCATTAACATCATATCATCACATGCCTTTGATCAACTTCAATTACCTAACACTATTATCACCCAGTCACCTATCGTATCATGATCCTTTGATGACATCGTCACCCTACATTAGGCATGGTCATAATACCAATTAAACAAAGATCAAAACCCTCCATGAACTCTTTTATCTGGTGAAAGGATATTTTCAATATAACATGCTATTAGGCTGACCCTAGATACATGTTACGCATTGTATAACATCTACAATCCATCGTTGTCTAAAATAGGAATATGAAGGTAAAACTTTCACAGTCCCCATAGATCCAAACACTTTTAAATCTTGTCACATGATGTATCACCAAATGACATGCTTGTTCCAAAAAAAAATTGGGCTCCTCTAATGAATTCTCTGTCAATGCATCCATCACCTCATCAAATTTGTCAAATGAAACTTCATTCAACAATGTTATGTAATGCCTTTCTTTGGGAAGCATCGTATCCTCACACTCAATTCTCTTCCTATGCCGAAGACATACAAAAAACCTGGTACATATCCCATGTATGAACCTAATGTTGGATTCGTTATCCGCTTCGATCACCACATCTTAAAACCAACCTCATATACAAATGGATTGACCACCCTTCTCCATGTTCTACTAATCAGTGCCATGCTAAACCATTCATATCAGACTTTGAATTCTTATATAACCAAGTATTGACACAAATGTACCTCCATCAGTGTGCCTATAAACTATTCGAGAATCACACATTATGAACAAGGAATCCACAACTTAATCCTTGATCATTCCCATAAACCTCATGAAAAATACGGGTTAATTTTTAAGAAATAAACCTCTTAACCCTCCACTAACACCGCATATAAATCCATCATAGAACCACAGCCACCATCCTCACCTACACAAGATTACCCTATGGACATAGAAAACACCATCTCAATTCCATCTAACTTTTTTAGTTACACTGTCACTTTAGGACCAATGACTTATCAAACTAGCCATGGTATTAAGACCCTTCCTCTTGTTTTACCTGAAATGAATGAAGAGAATTAACCCACCATTAACATCCTTTAATGTCATGATGACCAATCCATCCTCTTCATATGGGGGCACAAGACCATTACCTTCAAAAATTATACCTCTTGACACATCAACACTTCTCACTAAATCTACTATTGACATTAATTTAGGAACTCCATAAGGGCCTCACATATTCAAATTCAGCCAATATTTAGATTCACAAGAATTAAAATACTTCACCACATTCCTTTCATGACATAGTCAAACATTTTCATGGTCATATCGAGATATGTAAGGTATTGAATCTAACATTGTTTTTCACAATATCATCACTTATCCTAATTCTAAGCCCATCAAACAAAAGATATGTAGGATTCACCCTTGCATAGCTCTTCTCATTAAAGAATATTCATAATTCCTACTCTCTGCTAATTTCATCGTTCCCATTGACTATCCATAATGGGTCTCTAATATTCTACCCATAACCAAAGCCTCAGGAAATTTACACATTTTTACCAATTTTCGAGACCTTAACCTCACTTGTCCCAAATATGACTTCCCCCTTCCAAACATCGATTAACTCGAGAATTTAACCACTAGTCATTAAATGCTCTCCCTTATGGATGGATTATCTAGCTACAATAAAATCCTTATTGTCACGACAACTAACACAAAATTTCCTTCATCACTCCTTGGGGACTTATCAACATGTAATGACATATATTTTCCATGATCTTATCCACAAAATTGTAGAAGACTATGTTGATGACCTCTTAGGTAAATCTAAGAAACATAGGGATCATCTCATTGTCCTAGACATAATTTTCACCCATCTTATCCAATACTTTCTTCATCTCAACCTTGTTAAGTGTGTGTTTGGTGTTCTCACCGCTAAACTCACGTGGTTCATTATTGCTATTTGGGGCATTGAAGTAGACCCCACCAAGATCAAGGCCATCATCAAAGTTCCTCCTCTGTCAAACCTCAAATAGCTTCACAACCTCCAAGGTAAAATTCAATTCTTCTTTCGTTACATCTCATAGATTTTAGACCATTATCAACCTTTATATCATCTCCTCTCGACAAGATGTACATTTTAAATGGGACCACAATTATCAAAAGGCCTTTAATGACCTCAAACAATACCTTCTATTACCACCTATGCTTACACCTCCACGTGAGGGGGATCCATTCTACCTCTACATATCCACTACTAATCATGTCGTGGGTGCCATGATTTCTCATCAAGATGAGCACCGTTGTGAACATGTAATTTATTATATATTCTGCACTCTCCATGACTATGAGACTCGTTATACTAAAGCCAAAAATTTGTGTTGTTCCTTGTACTTTACAACATCCATAATCCATCATTACCTACTCAATCATAAAAATTTCTCCGTTATCATCTTTAACCCTCTTAAAACCATGTACTTGAAACCATATCACGGTGGTTGTATTACTTGGTGGGTCATGCTCATGACCAATTTCAACCTTGAATTTACCTCGCAAAAATATATCAAGGGACAAGCCATCACCGATCATCTCATCGAAGCCCCTATTTCAAGCAATCAACCACCTCATGAATAATTACCTAACGAATCTATTAACATCACTTTGATCATAAATACACTCCCATAAGAATGAAACTTTTCTTTGATGGATCTAAATGTCAACAAGGGGGAGGTTCTGGTATCATTATCATACCTCCCCTGGGGACACCTATCTCCTATCTTTTGAACTAAATTTAAAATATACTAATAACATGAAAGAATATGAATCTCTAATGGTAATTATGGGTCTCTAAACCACCATCATACTCGGTGTTCAAGTCTTGGACATATACTGGGACTCACAACTTTTCATCAATCAAATCAAAGGAATTTATCAATGTAAAAACAAAATTTTATAAAAATATAAATCCATTGTTGAATTCCTCTTAGAATCCTTTTATTGTTACACCATCCAAATAGTTCCATGATATTCGAACAAGTTTGCGAGACACCATGGTTTTTCTCGCATCTCTCATCTCGCTATCAACCAATGATTCTAAGTTGTTCATTTTTGTCCACAAACTTTATCAACCTTCCCATAACAATGAACTTCTTGCTATCAACCTCATAAAAAAATCCAACATACCTTTGATATACTCAAACATGTGACTATCTTTCGGAATCCAAAATTCCCTCAGGCTTATCTAAAAACACTAAGCAATATTTTCTTCAACCCGCTACCCGATATGTAATTGTATGTGTTTTTATATATAAGCATGACTTTGATGTCCTCTTGTTAATATTTCTCTAATATTATGAATCCACTAAAGTCATTCAAGAAGTTCATGACGAAATATGTGGTGAGACACATCAATACTATGGTTGTTGATAAATGCATCCTATATGAATAGGCTACTATTAGCATGCTCTCAATCAATATTGTTGTGCGTATGTCAAGAAATGTGCTAAATTCCAATAACATTCTAATCTCACTCACATACTCAGTCATTCCTTACATCCCACTCAAGATCTATGGCCCTTCTCACAATGGGGGTTAGACCTCATTGGCCTTATCAACCCTCATTCATCACAACAACATCACTCTATCATCACAGCCACTAAATACTTCACTAAATGGGTAGAGGTTATTCCCTTAATCTCTACTAAAGCTAACAAAATTGTCGATTTCATCTATCAACATATCATATGTCACTTCGGCATCCCTCACAAACTTATCACTAATAATGGAAAATCCTTCAAGAATAAAGAAGTTAAGAAATTATGTGACACATTCAACATAAAACTAATCTTTTCATCACCATATTATCCACAAGAAAATGGACAAGTTGAGGCTTCTAACAAAATACTTAACAAAATTATTATGAAAATCGTCAATCAAGCAGGTAAGAATTGGCATCTCCAAATCCTATTTTCTCTCTAGGATTATCAAACTAGCATTTGTACCCTACAGGTGTTATGCCCTTTTCTCTAGTGTATAGATCCAAGGTGACCTTACCCCTTGAATTTAAAATCCCATCACTTCACGTATCCCTTAGATATTTTATCCCTTATGAGGATTATCATCAAGAATATCAAGAAAAATTAGATTTTTTAGATGAAATACGTTTATCAGCTCTCAAACATCATCATTTCTATCAAGAGCACATCAAGCACATGTATAAAAAATATGTCAAAGAGCATGAATTTAATATAGGTGGCCTCCTCAAAAAATAAAAATGTCACTACTCTAAAAATGAGTAAAAATCAAAATTTCTTCCCTAACTAGATCGGTCCATATGTTTTCACTCACAAATATGAGCCAGGAGTTTATCATCTAGTCTCCCTTGGTAGTATACCTGAAAATGAACCTTTGAATTCCTTGTACTTATAACCTTTCTACTGTTAATACATCAACCTCCATGAATGTAGTCACATTAATGATCTTATTCCACCACTAGCCCATCATTTCATCATTATAATGATTTGAAAGTATGTGGCTTACAATCACTATTTTGAAAACCTTAAATATCAGCATCACGAGATCTGTTCATAGCATCTTTCACATACATAAGTTCCTCTTTAGTAGGAACCTTACAATCATTACATCCATCTACCTTTTCTACCAACTGAAAAACATGTTACGGGGTACACATGTGTGGTTTTGCACACATCTCTTCCCCTCCATGAAATGGTATAGTAGTCCTACCCTTAACATAAAATTAAAATTAAAAATATATAGATGCATCTTATCAAATAAATATACTAATCCCTTGAAGGATAGCTTCATGTCAAAGTTGTAGATTGATCCCTCAAAGGATGGATATCCAAAAGTAAAAATAATTTTTTTAAAAATATTAGACCCCTCCCTCGAAGGATAGCTAATCGTGTCATTGTAAAAAGGCTTCCCACATTGATTATCCTTCAAAACGTCAAAGTATAAAAATCATCCTAGGAAAGCTTCCCGCATCGATCAACTTTCCCATTTGTGCAAACTTCCCACATTGATCAGTTTGCATCAAAATAAAATGTATAGCTAGGTCATCCCCTATGAAAAATTTAAAGGAGAACCTAATCTCCCACACAACCTACATATTTCTACCCTTCCCATATTCTAGGAAGGTATACATTTCACTTCCATCCTTATCCAATTTCCTATATGTAACTACCCATTTTTATTCATTTTTTAACATTTTTGTAAGGATAAAAAGTGCAAGTACCTTCATTTTACATTTTACCATCACATATGTATCAAATCAAGTCCAAAGGTAACTAGTTCACAATATATTATTAAATATGAGTCGAACACATTTTGATACACATTAAATTCATGTCACAATCAAATGTATATATCTTAAAGAAATCATAACAAAATTAATTACATTTATTGTGTCTCAACAATCATGTCAAAAATAATTAAAACATTTATCAACATCTATACATATAAGCAACATGATCACATCTAAATATCACATCCAAAACATCACACTAAATTAAATTGACATATAGGTCAAAATAATAATCATATATATATCAAAGTATCACTATACATCATCAATATTAAAAATATACATCCAATATAGGCCGTATACATCAAAAATATCACATCTACTAGGTAAAATGGACATTTATCAATCATATGCCTCATCGAGTGTTGCTCCACCGATCACCACCCTCACCCCCATTGGTTCTTCTACTAATACCACCTCCATTTGAATCTCATGGTGAAAAACCCACACTCAATGTCTTGTCATTAGGTTCTACTCTCTCTACACACGATATCTTTTCGCAAAACGAGGCTCATCAGATAACCTCTACTAGACTATCTCCTCATACTAGCCCAACTCCTCCCAAAATAAGTGGTAGTTAGCAAAGATAACACACTACAGGTGGTACCATTTAACCATTATATTTTTCCTTTCTTCCTCCACTCGGCCCCGATACTAAATTACCTCGATCATCGAGGGTATTTCTCATGACCTCTCACTCGCTATAGATACCTATCACCATCTTTTGCAACTTTGTGCTTTAGATGTTGGCCCCCTAAAATATTGGCTAAGTATAAGAAGGCATGTGGGCATGCAAGGCCTATTTAAATATGGGTGCGTAAGAAGAAAGAACACAGGATAGGGTTTTAGGGGGGTTTAGTAGAAACAGTGGCACACACGAAAGGAAGAGAAAGGGTTTTGGACTCATCCATGTTTAGCATATCAGGCGGAACATGAGGAAAGTATGACCTCACTGCGCATGTGGAGTGGATAAGGTGTCATCCTGGAAACTTGGTGCCCACGAAAGGAATATACCTTGTGATAGAATATTCCATAAGGTCATCATGGTGAAGAATGGAGAGCTCATGTCTAAAGGAGAATGATCCCATGGAGGACCACTTGGAAACTTAACACCCAATCTACACCTTTAGAAAGGCATGGTGGTGCTTGTTAAGGCTATAAATAAAAGTGCTTGACAGAGAAAAATATCAAAGGAGAAAGAGGCGAAGCTATGAAAAAGTATTGTGAGAGTTCTATGAGTTGGGTTTAGAGGATCTGTAGGAGTATGATGTATCAAAGGGATGGGTTTGAATATTTTTCTTTGTACTATGAGGGGCTTAAGTCCAGTTCTAATGCATGACTTTGGTCTACACTATTATATGGATCTATGATAGCCTCAATGAATGTAATGTGATTACCAAACATATTTAATATGGATATATGTGGTTCTAGTTTTACTTATATCTATATGGATCAATTTTATATATATTTCATATGAGTGGGTGTAAACCCTGTGCATTTCCTTTCTGTTATGTTTCAGATCTATGTTCTGTAATAATTTTCTCATCTGAATGAATACATTGGTCTAGAAGCTCGTTCTAAGCTCTAAGATGAATGTATGGTTTGTTTCCATTCTCTTCACTTAAGTTTCTGTCGTAAATAATGCATTCTCTCAAAACTCACATAAAGGAGAGACTGATGCACCTGTGCGTGCCTTAGGTGAGCACCCAACACCTGTTGGGTGATAGGCTGATGTGCATGGGATTTTTCTATTTTGTGAAGGGTATAAAAATGACTACATTTTTGTTCCATTACCGGGACCTCTTTTCGAAGTTGTTGTGAGAAATTACATGCATATTTATCCCTGTGATGTGTGATGATAGAGCGCTTGACCTTAGAAAGTGTTGAAACATGGTTCAAGAGAATGAGGACAAATTTTCTCAGAGATTAAACACTAGACCTGAGTTTAATGTGTGTAGATGGGTAGAAAATAACCTATACCATGAGTTGTATATGCGACATTCTTTTGTTGCTTCCTAGTAGAACTATATGAATGGACTTTAGCCTACACATCCAGATCAAACTAGTATTATAGATCACATGCATGGACCCAAGATGACTATCAGAGGCTGCAGGATGTAGATCTGATGTGGACACATGCTATTGATCACTAGTGGAAGAGGGTGTTGACTAGTTATACTTTAGAATACACCATTTTGATGTATTATTTCCCAAAGATCATTGAGTTTGAGTTTCTGAGGGAGCCTAGAGGATCATTTTTGTGTTATTCCTCTGGATATGAATATCTTGGTCGTTACTTTGAGTTTAGAATCATTCCCCATGGTCGGCTAAGCTCTCTGAGTCTCTACGAGAGGAAGCTAGGGTGGAGGAAGATGGAGGAACATTGTGGCTAAAAAGGAAAGGGAGGAGAGATGACTCAAATATAATTAAGCTCGTGAAAGAGAGATGACTAGACAACATGAGGTTGTAAGTGTGATGGATCTATGGAGGTAGACGTTGTGAGAGGGTGTTGAAGTTCACGCAGAGGATGTGGAGCTGAGAAGTCTATGCTACCCCATCTTGGAAAGCGCATGAGAGAATCCCCTTCATCTTTTGATGAGATTTTGTTGCATGGAGAAAGAAGAGCTATCGGTGTGCATCTAAACCCACCTGACGACCAATCCTGGCACTTGGTTTTCCATATCAAGGGAAGAGTATTGTTAACCTAGTTGGTATTGGTGGGAGTAACCGATCGACACCCAAGAGATATAATTTTTCATTTGGAACATCCATGGCTGCACATACCATTCCGATGTTTGGAGGAATTTTGGGAAAAGTGTAGATACACAAGCTTTTGATATCACATCTGGGAGTGGCGTGGGGCACACACTACTGGTAGTGGGACATTATCACAGACCATCGATGCATAGTTCAATGGGACGTTGGGAACCCTTGGCATGACCACTTTAGGACCTTTACCGAATGCGTAGACGGTGGATCGGTGGATTTGGTGGGTCAGGAGGAATAGGACCTAGTGGATTCAATGGATCTAGTGGGTCAGGAGGAACAAGACCTAGTGGACCCAGTGGATCTAGTGGAGGGAATAATGGAGGAAACACTGGAGGGAACCAAGGCTCTAGATTGGGAGGACAAGGACCCCAACCACCTCCCAAGTGTTTTTAAGATGTCTTTGCACTTACTAGACTATATGGGTATTGAAGATGCTGCAGAGCATGTGCACAAGTGTGAGTTACTATGGCGTGTGAAGGGGATCACTACCCCAAGAGTGGAAGGCAAGCTAGTTTGTAACTACATTACAAGGGAGCGTGCATAGCTGGTATAGGAAGTATGACCCCATCAGATGGTGGTAGACTATACCACATTGAAAAAAACTATTTCCTCGTAGAGTTCCATATTCTAGAGTTTAAGTAGAAGAGCATCAATGCCTTGAAGGAGATCTAACAGGGAATGGAAGAGAGTGTGTGGAGTATGATGCATGGTTTAAAACTCTCCTGTCAAAATTATCATATGACATTCACCCTTCACAACATGCTCAATGGTTTTTGGAGGGTTGATCACTCCATTTAGGAGGGAATTTTCACATAAAACATTAACTAACCCGTGAGGCTTTAGAGGTTGCCTTATGCGCTGAAGCTGTTGGGAGTGTGGATATTGGTGTTAGTCCATTTTTGGAGGCCCAAATTACTGCAATGGCCAAGCAGTTGGAGAATTTATCTACAAACTCAGCACATGAGGTTCATAGTGGGATTTGGTGTATAGACTGTGAAGTGGAGGGACATAAAAGGATAGTTTCCCTCAGAATTCAATGCATGCTATGGTAGTAGACTATGAGATCTTCCACATGGGGATCATGATGCAAGTAGATGCCCTCTACTCCCTAATGCACAATCCATAAGAATTTTTCTTTCTACTATAATATATGCACCTCTACAACCCATGACACCAAGGATTGTAGATTGATTGATCAGATCCATGATGTTATTTATTTGGGTGTGTGCGAGACTAGCCTTGCTAGTAGTTCAAAGAAGATGATCACCATTATGAAGGACGTGCGTAGATGGAGGGGCACTGTGGAAGAGGTTTTTGGGGAGGATTTTGTGGTTGTGGTAACCGCGGTGGAGGACAAAGTGAGTTCCCATGAGGAACATGTTATAATTGTGGGTCTACATAACATTATAAACATGAGTGTCTTGATCTGTTACAATACTCATGGTGCAGAAAGAAGCACAAGTATGAAGAGTGTCCAAACTCTATGATCATATGAACCAACACACTGGAAAGAAAATGGCATTACTATGTAAGTGTCAAGAAGGTGATACACAATGGATGCCAAGAGTGACGCATGAGTTAGATCTAGAACCTATATCTAGTGACGATGTGGGAAAGAGGTCGCGCATGCCAAGGAAATGCCAAGACCAAGGACACTAGTTCAAGAGAGGAGGTAGTACATGGAAAGTACCTGGACCCTACCCAACAGAAGAAGTATACCAGGAGACTATGGATGTGATTCAAAGTTTACAAGGGGAGATCCAATGTCTCAAGGATAAATTGAGGTAGGTGGAGCAAAATGGAAGGATAATGAGGTTCCAAGGAATGACCTAGATGAGGTCAAGGAAGTATGTAAAATGCTAAGGCAAGAGAATATTATTCCCTTGTTGGGAGAATGGCTGAGGGAGAAGGTACCACATGCCTTTGAAGAAGAGTGTGAGAGACAAGTTTTGCATGCAAACCTTCCTCCTCACATCCTTGAATATGATAAGGAGATTACTCTGAATGCGGTTATTGATGGATGGATTCGAGAAATATCCTCATCGACATGGGAGTAGAGGTGAATGTTCTTACCTTAGATGCTTGGCATTAGATGGGAAGGCCCATGTTGTAGCCATCTTCAAATGTGTTGTATATGGAAAAAGACTAAGGAAATTCCCATTGGAGTCTGAAGGATGTAGTTATCACCATTCAAGGGGCCAAGTTCACTAGAGACTTCAAAGTATTGGCACCTCACCGAGGAAGAAAACTTTCCAGCATTTCTTGGGCACCCATGGTGTTACAAGAATAATGCTGACATAAGGTTTAACAAAGGATATATCAGTTTCAAAAACAAGGAAGAATGGGTGGTCATCCCTTTGATGGATGGGAAACCCCTACACAGAGTCATTGGGAGAAGAAGTCCTTGATAGAATCTATGTGCACTCCATCAAAGATCCTGAGGTAATTCACCCCATGGAGGGAGTCATCCAATTTGAAGACACTCAATCTATGAGTGATACCACTAGCGTGGTATGTGATAATTGGGCGCATGGGACCTATGAGTTAATTGGGTGATAATTAAAAGGACTATAATAAGGGTGACAAAGGCATGCTCAGTCAAGTGCCTAGGAGGAAAGAAGTTTCCTAGCTACTGGAGGAGCATACCCTGAGATTTTCCTATAGGAAATGGAAGCTCAGTGGAGAAATGAGGATAAAAGAAGAGAATGCTTAAGTTATAACCTACTTGGGACTACAACGCGTTGGTGGGATACACATCGGGAGAACCTCCTGGAGTGACATGAGGTAAGAATCATGCTCTCTATAAGGTTTTCAAGGAGTAATGCACCCATGACTATACAAGACTACCATGGTAAAGAGACCACTTCATTTCATATCCAAGCATGTGAGAAGGCCTAGATAGGAGGCACAGAGGCCTTACCACCATCATTATGGGTACATAAGTTATATTCCACACTACAAGGATGTGCGCACACATGGTATATCCACTTAGAAACATGCCACCAAATGGGAAATTGGCAGGAGCTAACAACTGATCTCATCCAAGCTTTTGAATATCGAAGCACAAAGCCATCAGTGGATAAGGCATTAGTGATCAAATGCCTTACGATGGGGGATAGTGCCATGGTAGAAGACAAGCTACTATATTTTCTAGGTGAGCCTAATTTAGAGGCACACTTCGATGAGGATGAGTCAGAGGAGATGCAGTTTGAGCGTGCATGCATAGAAAAGGAAAAAGGAAAGATGGTTTATGTCATAGATGGAGAGGAAATGGAAGGTCTAGATGTTAACCACTCTATAGGTATGTGATGTTATAGATAGTGTTGATGAAATAACATGTGCCTACCATGAGCCCTGAAGAAGATGAAGAAGGTTAACATTGGGATGAGGAAAACCTAAGGAGGCTATCATCGGAAACTATTGGTTAAAAAGGAAGTTTCAAAGATCATTGATCTATTGCATGAGTTCCAAGATTTTTTCCCACGTGGGTATCATGAACTCAAAGGCATCCACCATTCCTTGGGGAGATGAGGATAAAATTGAAGGAAGTGTGCATGCCCAATCCGAAAGAGGCCATATCGGATGAACCCAAATTTACGCATATGGGTCAAGGAGGAGATAGAAAAATGATAGTGTCAGGTATCATTGAGGTGGTTGAAGAGTCAGAATGGATAAGCCCAATGGTCATCAACATCAAGAAGGATGGGAGGATCAGGATTTATGTTGACTACAGGGATCTAAATGTAGTATGTGTCATCGATCCCTTCCCAACCCATTTATTGAAGAAATCTTAGAGGAGTGGCCACGTGTGAAGTCTACTCTTTCACGGATGGGTTCTTAGGGTACCACTAGGTGAGGATTACAAAGGAAGACTAGAGAAAGAAAAAACTTTTGCCACTAAATGGGGAAGTTTTTCCTATATGTTCATGCCTTTTGGGTGAAGAATGTGCTATGTTGTGTTCTCGCATATTGTAGTACAAGCCTTTGAGGACTTCATCCATAAATTTCTTCAGGTCTATTTGGATGATTGGACTATGTATGGTCTAGTCAAAGACCATTGTGATGACTTAAGACTAATGTTTGAAAGGTGTCGGTAGTTGAGGATATCCCTCAACATCAAGAAGTGTGTCTTTGCTACCCCATTTGGAACCTTATTGGGGCATATCATATGTAAGGAAGGCTTACTAGTAGATCCCGCCAAGGTTGCAGTCATTGTGGGTTTAGGGGAGCCTACTAGCCAAAGCACCATGTGTGGATTCCTTGGACACATGGGATATTATAGGAAGTTCATCAAGGGGTATGTCAAAATCATCACACCCTTAGAAGAATTGTTGAAACAAAAAGTTCCTTTTGTTGGGGAGAGGGCAAAGAGAGGGCATTCAACACTCTAAAGGATAGGCTTGTCACCGCACCCATACTCTATTTCCTATTTGGGATAAGCCTTTCCATGTTCATGTGGATGCCTTTAGTATAACTGTTGGAGCAATACTGGCACAACCTGGTGAAGGGATTATTGACCATCCCTTGTGTTTTGCAAGAAGAAATTTAACATCAAGTAGAACAAAATTACACCACTACCGAGCACAAGCACTATCCATGATCTACACGTTGCACAAGTTTAGGAAATATCTATTGGAAACACCATTTGTATTCTACACATGGACCACATGGCATTAAAATACTTGGTAAAAAAGCCCATTCTGCAAGGGCACATATGTCGATGGGTCCTGCTATTCTAGGAATTTGAGTTCATCACAATGGATATCAAGCCATGAAAGAGTAATTTTGGACCTAATCACTTGTCTAGAATTGACTTAGGAGAGGACACACAAAGCATTGAGGATACCATGCTAGATGCACAAACTTTTTAGGTTATGACATGCATGCCCTCAGACTTAGAGGATATTGTGGTGTTTCTCAAAATGGGTGTGGTGTCAGAAGGGATGAAAAGCATTAGAGAGGAAACAATTATCCATATACGCATCGCACCCTACATGCTAGTTAGTGGTGATTTTTACAAGTTTGGACATGATGAAGTGTTACACTGGTGTGTGCTATAGAAATGAGTGCCTGGCTATTATGGAGGAGGCACATGGAGGAAGTGTAGGTGGATACTATATAGGGGACACCACTATGTGTAAGATATTGTAAGTTGGGTTATGGTGGGAGACCCTATATCAAGATTGCAAAGAATATTACAAGGCATGTGATCATTGTTAGCACCTTGGAAAACCAGGGTGGAGGGATGAAATGCCTTTGCGCCCCATTCCAAGTATAGAGCCATTTGAAAAATGGGCCATAGATTTTGTAGGCCCCATTTTCCAGCTATGTGTAGGACAAGATCACACTATGTAATCACTTACATGGATTATTTGACAAGATGGGAATAAGTAGCGCCCACCAAGGATTGTATAAATAGCTACAACAACTAGGTTTCTATGGGAAAATATTATTACAAGGTATGGATGCCCGTTGAGCTTAACTAGTGATAGGGGTATGCATTTCCTAAATGAGACCGTCAAGATTCTATTATCAGAATTCATGGTGGCTCACCATAAGACTACCCCTTACCATCCACAAGAAAATGGGACTACGAGGCATTTAATAAAATACTGAGTCATACCCTAACTAAAATTTGTGACGTTGGTAGACAATATTGGGATGACAAAGTATCAACAATTCTATGGGTGTATAGGACAACCTACAAGAGGTTGAATAAAGCCACACCATTTCAATTGTGTTTAGTGCGGAGGTTATCCTACCCATTAAATTCATATTACCTTTCTCTACGTATAGCGCACGTAGGAGGATTGGCCGACAAACAAGCACTAGGAGGAAAGGATTGAAAAATTGATGAAATTAGATGAGAGATGATCATTGGCTAGGTGGATTCAAAAGGATGAAAAGGCTAAAAAAAGGCATGGCATGATCGCCACATCAAAAACAATAGTTTGAGGTTGGGCAAATGGTATTGTTATATGATTCCAAGTTTCTATGCCATCTGGGAAGTTGAAAGTCCATTGGATGGGGCCCTATATCATCTTGGACATCCTTGATTCAGGGAACTTTCTAGTTATAAACGCTGGATGGGACAAGGTTTTTAGGCCATTTCAATGGGAGTAGGTTGAAGCCCTACTATAAATAAGTCTTCTTGGTGTTTTTCATAAGGCAATATTGTCAGTTAGTTTATAATTTCCCTTTATGCAATCTCTTTTCTTTTGTTTCCCTTTTTCATCGTTTGTTCTATCGTTTTTTTTACACCTTGGGCACTAGTAACCACATTAATTTTTGAGTTTGTGTATGTGTAGAGGATCACACACCTTTTTAGTGTGGGGTGGAGTGATGCAAAGTATAGGCATGTAATACAAGTTGAACCTGAAGTAGAAGTTGCGGTGAATGGCCCGGTTGATGGATACAAAGTGCGCAAGGATGAAGGAAGTGCATAGAAGAAGAGGTGGATGAAAAAGGTTGGTGTTAGGATAAGACTTCATAGAAACCATGTATAGAGGAAGAAGCTCAGAACAACATAAGGTAGGTGAGAGAAAAAATCAGTGAAGGACAAAAGAAGTGCCTTCGGCACTGTTGACACATGTGCATAAGAGTCTTCTATCAGGATGGATTGTTTGCATGCCATAAGGTTGTAGAATGTTTCATGCAAGATTGGGCACGTGTAAGTGAAGGCACATAAGGCTAGCTTGGTGGAAAAATCCACATTTAGTGTCAAGTACGGTGGTAGGTAAAATAGCATTTAATGTTGGAAAGAAGGAAAAGCTATAAATAAGAAGTCAAGAACTTCATTATTTTACCTTGCATTTACATGAAGTGAAAAGATTTCTCATGAACTAGGGCATCCAAAAGTGATCTGTGTGAAGAAAAATTTAATAAATCTAAGAGGACGTGACTAGAGTAGATCCAAAACTAGTAGGAAAGGAGTAAACATATGTGGAGGAAATTGTTTGAGAAGAAGAAATCATCTTTGGAAGAATTGTTCTAGTTAGGGTTTGGCGGCTAGGGCATGGTGTTAGGAGGGTTTCTTCACAAGATTGAGCATTGGGGTTGGATAGAGTGGTAGAGCAGAGCAAGGAGAAGATGTTTTGAGTGTTAACCTAACCAAAAGAATGACACCAAAGAAAGCAACCACCTCACCTAAAAAGCATAGAAGGAAAGGGAAAGGGAAGCAAATGGATTCCATCACAAGCACAAATGAAGAGTGGTACGTGGAGATGCAATACCTAGATGGGGTATTGCTAGGAAAAGAATGGGAATCTCATTTGTGGAAAATGACTGTAAGTGACTATAATCATCGCACTAGCACAATAGAAAAAGAAATGGCTTTGGATTTGGTTCACCCAACAAACAAGAGGACACCGAGAGGGCATGCCCATATATACAACAACGAAGTAAAGGTTAAATTAGAGAAGGCAGGGTTACTGTAACTTTATGAATTACCCTAATTTGGAAAACCTGAGTGCCTCTATCAGTGGATGATGTCGCGCATTCACGAAGACCATATTTATATTGCGGGGTGCAAGATACGCATTACTCCTCAGTTGATTTACAATTTCATGGGCCTTATCTGTGAGGGGGATATCATTGATGATGACCTAAGTGACAAGGAGGCCATCAAGGAAATAGTAGCTACATATGACTACAAGAAAGGATTGTGATACTTTGACATCACAGAGATCCCAGACCATGTGATGATCAGGATGGCCGCACATTTGGTAACCAAGCTGAATGATCAAGAAAGATGGACTCAAGTGAACAAGGCATGGCTAAATGTATGCCAGAAAATATCTGAGGGGACCATCTACAACTTGTTTGCTTTCATCGTGGATGAAATCATTAGCAACACACAAGAGGGTGAGAAGATATTATTTGGCAATTTCCTCCTCACAATTTTCTTCTCAGAGATTGGAGTGCCGATGGGATGGAAAGGTTTGTTTGGGAGTACCCAAAAGAGGATCCTCACCCGCAAAGAGGTTCACAAAATATACTTGTGATACCATGATAGCCACTCACAAAGCACATTTAGAGAAGTGGTACAAGCACATGAGGGACATGTTTGGGGTGGAATGGAGGATTCCAAAGTAGTTACCCACGCTCATGAAAGGAGAGGAAAAATTGTAGTATATCAACACTTCTACATTGGAAGATTTAGGTTGACAGATGAAACCATGGGTCTATGGTGTAAAATACCCTTCTCCTTCACCACATTATACTTCCAATCCGAGTTAACAGGTTCAAAGAGGCCAAGAGGCTAAGGTTTGACCTTAGTGAGGTAGATGCACGAGACCACTATGAGTTGCGTCAAAAGCTAATCTACCTTAATAAGTACATATACATGGAGAAATATGTCTCCCATGAGATACAAATGATGAAACTTGTAACATTTCCAATCACTGGAAGGGTTATAGCAAGAATATACCTTCGCATAAGACCAAAATTTGAAAAGGGCACACACTTGGAAAATAATGTATCCATCCCAAAGACCCCATAGGAAGGAAGAATCCCATGCCAAAGAAGAGGGACATAAAGAGGTGTAGAAATCACCAAGTGTTCATACTACACAAGCGGTAAGTGCGCTAGAGCAAGCACTAAGCCTAGTACTTATGCATAGAGAAAGAATTCCTCGGTGAAAGTAAAGAATCCAGAAGAAGAAGCATCCAGAGCACAAAGAACCCATCACTTAGGAGAAGTCACTGGAGGAGGAGGAAGAAAAAGTAGAATCTCCTATCAGGAAGAAGCAAAAGGTGAAAGAAAAGGATGAATCGAAGGATAAAAAGAGCTTGGAGGCCTCTAGAGGTGAAAGATATGATGATGATGAAGATGAACCAGGAGGCGAGGACCATCCTATTTATGAAGTACATGACTTAGAGGAGGAAGGAGAGGAAGGAGAAAATGAGCACATATTTTTCAAGAGGAAGAAGGACAAGGAAGAGGAGGATACTTAGGACAAGGGGGTAAGTGAAGAAATTACAAAAGAAAAAAGGACCCCAAGCCTCACAATGGAATAGGTAGATGAGGCTACAGAGAAAGAGGTAGAAAAAATCATTGAGGACCTAGTAGAGAAAGAGATAGAACACAGCGTGGACGTGGTGATGAAGGAAGAGAGGAGGAGAGCGTAGAAAAGGAATATGGCAGCATGGGAGGGGATCCTAGTTTGGTTGTAAGCTTTCCTAAGGCCACGTGCATAGGGAGAAAGAGTGTAAAAGCATCACAAGTTTAAAGGATGGGCTACATTGATGATCAAACAAAGTGTTGCATGCATGATACTTTAAAGCACCTTTGTACTAACAAAGTAACTCTTGGCTATGGCATCATTTGATGAGGAAGGTGCATACCCTTAGACAAGGAAAATGATTTCTTGGGCATTTGAGTCCCACATCGATGAGCTAGAATTCGAAGTAAGCCAAGGGGAAATAATGAAGGTGTCAGAGTCAAAAGGAGACAACCCCTTGGTAAACACTTAGTGGCTATCAAACGAACAAATCTACAATGTGTTGAACAAGGTTTCGTTAAAGTATAAGCTAGGCTCTTCGAGATGAGAAGCAGGTGAAGTTCCTAAAAGAGAATGGAGAAGAAGGAAGAAGAGCTCGAGGAAATAACCAAAGACTTAAAGAGGGAGTAACTAATCAAGTGCTCAACTAAGATGTGATCTAAAAGAAGAGAAGGAAAGGGTGAGGTTTACAAGGTTTAGATGTCATGCCATTTTCTTGAAGTATCCAGATCTAACACCACTAGCGCAAAAGTATGGATCTACCCTAGAGTGCCTAGAGGACTTGGCTCATGTCCTCACAATGGAAAGGTGACCATTGGCATTGGAATCCGTAGAGGAGGCATCGGCGCACAAAGAAAAGGAGGAAAATATGAAGGTTGTGGTAATTATTGATTATTACAAGAAATTCCTCTAATGTGAAAGTTGTCACCCAAGTCACCGAGGTTGCCTATGACAACCGAAATATGCTGATAGAGATAGAGTGGTGATCATTCTAGTCACCACTCATGAAACGGAGCTCAAGGAGTTCCAAGAGAAGAACAAGGGGAATAGAGTGGAACATGATAGAATTCTAGCTGAGGTTGAGAATAAATCAGAGGCTATTGAGACCTTACGGGGCTCAATCAAGAACCGAATGAAGGATTTGTATCCCAGATCACTCGAAGGATGGATGCACTCAAGGATTTGGGAAAAAAATTGGAGGGGATCATGGAAACAATGAATACCCAAGGAGAAGGGCTAAGATTTGAAGAGGTGAGCACCCTAGTTGGCAACCTCTGTCAATATGCACAAAATGAAGTTGATGCCTGGAATAAGTTGGAGGCAAACTTGAAGAAATATTTCCCTCTCCTCTTGCAGAAGTAATCATAGTTTCCCCATTCTTTCTTTCTTCCCCAAATTCTTCATTCCTTTATTATTTCCCCAAAATATTAAGAACAGCAGTCATTCTTTATTCATTGAGAAAATGTTCCCAAGGACGGAGAATAGGCGTAGTGTGGGGTGATGTTGGGCCCCTAAAATATTAGCTAAGTACAAGAAGGTGCGTGGGCATGCACAAGGCCTATTTGAAGATGGGCACACAAGAAGAAAGCATGCAGGATAGGGTTTTAGGAGGGTTTAGTAAAACCGGTGGAAAATGCACAAGGTAGAGCAAGGTTTTGGACTTAGCCATATTTGGCATATCGGGTAGAAAATGAGGAAAGCACGACCTGAATGCACATGCGGAGTGGATAAGGTGTCATCTTGACAACTTGGTGCCCACGAAAGGAATATACCTTATGATAGAAGATTCCAGAAGGTCATCATGGTGAAGAATGGAGAGCTTGCGTCTGAAGGAGCATGCTCCCATGGAGGACCACTTGGACACTTGGCACCTGATCTACACCTTCAGAAAGGCATGACGGTGCTTGCTGAGGCTATAAATACAAGCGCCCAATAGAGAAAAAGATATAGAAGGAGAAAGAGGTGAAGCTATGCAAAAATAATGTGAGAGTTCTATGAGTTGGGTTTAGAGGATCTGTAGGAGTATGATGTATCAAAGGGATGGGTCTGAACATTTTTATTTGTACTAGGAGGGCTTAAGCTAGTTATGATGCATGACTTTGGTCTGCACTATTATATGGATCTATGATAGCCTCAATGAATGTAATGTGATTACCAAACATATTTAATATGGATATATGTTGTTCCATTTTTACTTATATCTGTATGGATCAGTTTTATATATATTTCATATGAGTGGGTGTAAACCCATGTACATTTCCTTTCTATTATGTTTTAGATCTATGTTCTATAATGCTTTTCACATCTAAATGAATACATTGGTCTAGAATCCCATTCTAAGATCTAAGATGAATGTATGGTTAGTTTCCATTCTCTTCACTTAAGTTTCTGTTGTAAACAATGAATTCTCTCAAAACTCACATAAAGGAGAGACTCGACACCCACGCATGCCTCGGGTGAGCCCTGAGCACCCGCTGGGTGATAGGCCGGTGTGCATGGGATTTTCCTATTCTATAAAGGGTATAAAAATGACTACACTATCTCCACCTATACTGACTTCTAGGCAATTGGCTTAACCCATCTCACTCATCTACCATACCATCCCTCTTTGCAATAAGTTTAGCTTGCTCAACTAAAAGTGTGAGCTTCTTAGATTCTAATCAAGAAATGGTATTGTTATCCAAAATAAGCCCCCTTCTTATTTCTAGCTAACTTTCCTTCATTCCTTCCTTGTGCCTCAGTCAATTTTTTTCACTTTTCAGGCACTCAAAATTATCTAGAAATAGCTTCATCAGATAGAGAATTTTCTCACCTTTCCAGAAAGGTAAAATTTTCCTTGTAACTCCTTGTATTTTGCAAGTTATGGCTTGAGAGTTTTTGGGGGAAATTTTCCCTGGGAAGGCCCACAACCAATAGGACGATGACACGTGTCAAAGCGGAGCAGTGGGCGTTGAGGAAGTTAGAGTTTTGACACTTTGGTCAGTTGGCACAAAGGGAAGATTTTACCTAAAATCCCACAAGGAGATGGGAAAGTGCCACGTGGCGGAGGAGGTCGGGCTGACGGAGGTAAGTTTAAAAAATTGCCAAGGGAGTTGGCGGAGGCGCAAAGCAAAATTTTGGCCCACAAGTACGCGAGAAATGTGAAGGTGCCACGTGTCCAGGAGTGGCAGAATGGCGGAGGCACAGAGCTATTTGGGAAAATTTTCCAAAGAACCAAAAGGGGTAAAAGACAAGGATGAGCCCGCATTCCCATTGGCGAACCAGAAGTTATCACGTGGTAGCGAGAGCGGCGGAGTGCGAGACCTTTTTGGGAAATTTTCCCAAGGAAAAAATTGAAAGAAAAGTGAGGTTTGAGCCCACGTTTCATCATTGAATGGGAAGGTGACACATGTCCCGGAGTGGTGGAGGCGTGGAGGTTTTCAGGCAAATTTTCCAAAAGGAATAAATTCAAATTTTGGCCCACAAATCCATTTTTTGCCCTAATTTTTCCAGTTTTTGCCTAAATCTTCAGAGGGGCATAAATTTTGATCCAGATCTCATATTTTTGCGTTCTTGGTGTCATTGGAAAACTATTGAAGTCCTCTACACGATGGAGTCTTCAATTTTGTTTTTATGTGGAATCTAGTGGGGGGGAAATAAAAAGTTCCTCTGCACGAGAAAAAAGCGAACCGACATTCAACCACCAGTTCTAATGCAGTATATGGCTTCCATTCTTCTCCAGCATGGTCAAAAACCTTAGGGAATGAACTTGTAAGGGTACCCATGCCATTTTGATGAATCTGGTCAGTGGTTGAACATTCATTTTCAACTTCCCTACATTTCTCCTTCCTAGACTCTATTTTTTATTGTTAAAAGCCAGATTTGGCTCATTGTAAAGGGTTGAACGTTTTGTTTCTTGTAGACTCCCCTCTTCCCCTTAGCACATGAATTTGAGGAGTTTTAGACCTTCCATGGAACCTGTGACACATTTTTTTCTTTTCTTCCAGTGTAATGCATTGTATCAAATTTGGGAATGGTAATGCATGTTTTGTGAATGATTTCTTTCAATCCTCTCATGCATATATTATTATTTTTTGGTCTTTCATTACATTCTAGCAATCTGTGCATGCTTGGTGTTACATCTCTATGATTTTTTTATTTTCAAGACAGAAGTTCATCACTCCTTTGGTGTATCACCATTTTTACTCAGTTTTATTTCCTTTTGCATCTCTTAACTCTGCCTCCTTGGAATTTAGAATAGGAATCAGTATTGAACCTCTGCAAATTCATGCATACACCTAAACAGAGGAGTAAGAACCAACTTTCTCTAGAGATTTTTCTCACCTTGCAAGGTCCCACACCTTGGAGAAAACTCAATGTTGTGCAATCACACTAAATGACCTAATTCTGGACTGAAGATCTAAAGGTCATTTAGGGGATGCTGTAGATTTGCACTAACAATTTTGGCATGCCGATGGGACCTTAGAGGTCTTCATATTCATTACAATAAAGTTGATGTACATTTTTGTAAGTTTCTTTCTTGAAAAGAGCCTAATTTGCACATCTAGCGACTCCAAAAGGATAGAATCAAGTGATTTTAGTAGTCCAGGTCTAAAGATTCATGAGAAGAATCCAAAGAAGGTCAAGGGCCGAGAGAAGAGGGATTATCGAGTACTGCAATTATCCCCGAGAAAGAAGATAAAGGGAAGGAGGATTCAAAGGTCTCCATCTCTGCCCAAACAAAACTCTATCAACTCCTCCACCTGGTAGACCTTTCACCTAATCAACAAGGGTTCTCAGGCCAATCATAATGGCACAGCCCAATCCTTATGTCAAATTTACTTGGTAGCAGCCCACTTTCTCTCAATGCACAAAACCCAGTTCTAATTGCAATATTGAAGAATATTCCATACTTTCTTTGGGAAAATCAAACCACTCTTGGTGATCATTTCAAATACATTGCTAATGTTTGTGTAATCCATGAGATTTTGAGAAGTAAATTACTATCAAATTGTTGGCATCTTCATTCAAACAGAAAGCCTTGCAATGCTTGGGACCCTTGAGGCGGGCTCTATTCAAAATTAGAACCAGTTGTGCATAGCTCTCCACAACCAGTTTGGAAAAAGGGAGACAACTTGTCTCTATTGGAGCAACTGACAACTATCAAGAGAGCTCCCAATGAGTAGCTAACAAACTTCAATTTCAGATTTTAAAAGACATGAGATAGAATCCCAGTGACAGTGAGGCCAACAGCTCAAGGTGATTACTTATACTTTCTCAAGGCTTTAAATTTGGACATTTCTATGTTAATTCAATCCATGGGAGGTGCAACTATACCTGCAGCTTACATCATCACCACTAGGGATGAGAATTTTTTGATCCAAGCTACTAAACTTACACCTAGGCCTCATATGCCCTTATATCCAGACTTGGAAAGCCCAAGTACTATTCAAGAACCTACTTTAGCTCCTATTCCCTATCCTAGAAATTAGATTTCAAATGAAACTTCTACTTCATCCTCTAGTGCCTCAAATGAGCTTCAAGAAGTTATGAAACAATTACAAAATTTAGGCAATGAGCTAGTTACACTCAAGAGACAGCAAGCTCAAAGTTTTAGGCCTTCTTATCAGTCTAAAACTCAACCTAATAGACAACCATATCAACCTAATAGGCCACCCAATCTAGCTACAAATCAAAATCAAGTAAGGCCTCCTGCCAATAGACCATTCCAACCTTATAACCCCAATGTTGCATCCACCTCTAAAGCCTTAGTGCCAGTGCAAAATAATGTAGCTCAAGAGTATGACTGGTGTTTCCCATGTAGTGAACCTCACAACCAATCTATGTGCTTCAATGGTGCTTTGAACCAAGCTTTGATGGTGACAACAACTGGGGTAGAGAGTGAGGTGAATGAAGAAACAAACCAACAACAAGGAACATCTCAACAAGATACAACTCCAAATGAGACTACACTTGTGAATTGGCAAGCTGAAGATTTTTGTGGTGTGAATCAAACACCTGCTTAGAGTGTAGCAGCTAACACATGGTCAAAGAAGAGGAACATTGGTGAAGGGAAGTCATTAGCCCTAGGTGATCCACAACCTTCCATCACTCCACAAGGTGTTGGAAAGCAAAATGCAGTTCCAAATGTGCAAGGACAGCCCAAGCCACCTTCTAGACCAGCTCAAATACCGGTTGTTGCAGCCCATGTACAAGAGAAGAATGTGCAGATTAAAGGACAAAAAAGGGATGTTTCAACCCCATTTAGCATCATTGAACAAATGAAGAAGACAAATGTGAACATATCTATGTGGGAGTCACTATCCATCCAAAACCAAAGGGATCTACTACAAGCTGCCATGAAGAATTTGTAAACCTCAAATCAGAAAGCTCATATGCAAGAGAAGGTACTCACAAATGCCACTCAGTATAAGGGAAATCTTGGACGATAGAAAGGTAAAATTTTGAAGCCCCCTCCATTCTATGTTTTATTGATCATTGGGGAAAAACTAGTACATATTTGCATGATTGATTCTGGGGCAAGTAGTTTCATGATGCCCAAGAAAATAGTTGATTAGTTGGGCCTCCAATATGAAGTCATATCCAAGGGGTAATGAAATTAGATGGGACAACAATAGCCACAGTTGGGGTAATTAAAGATTTGAGCCTCACTTTGCATGCATGCCCCAATGTCATTGTTTTGCAAGATGTGTCAGTGATAGATTTACCACCACTCTTCGCCATATGTTTTTCAAGGTATTTCATAGCTAAAATTTGAGGCTACTTATCTGTTGATTGGTCACACATGTTGTTTAGGAAAATATATGGATCCAAGGCCATAATTAGGTCTGAACCTATTGCAAACTTTCACATTGAGCCTCATACTCCAAGCCCAATCAATGCCAACTGTTCAACATTTGATCAAGAGGATTATCCAAACACACATGAAGCTGATACCAAAGTTGGAAGTATCCCAGATTTGAATCTTGATGAATGGGAAAGCAAGATACATGCTTTTGATCCCTACAAGGAAATAGAGGAATCTGAACTAGGATTCTATTACATGCATGAAGAAAATCAGCCTATTCCTAGCATCACCAAGCCAGACCATAAAGATGATAATGAGGTATGGAAACTGTTATTTGATGGATCAAGAAGTAGACAAGGTGTAGGAGGAGGAGCTATGCTTGTTTCACCTCAAGGCATTAAGTATTATTCATCCTTTAGATTTCAGTTTGCATGTTCTAACAACACTGCTGAATATGAAGCCTTGATACATGGGTTGCATTGGTCAAGGAAAAGAGGCATCAAGAACTTACAAGTCTTTGGTGATAGTGAGTTGATTGTTAATCAAGTTAAAGGACAGCATGCTGCCAAGAATGACCTGCTCAAGAGTTATAAGAATAGGGTGTGGGACCTCATTGAGGATTTTGAGGGCTTTGGCATCAACTCCATCCCTAGGAAAGAAAACCAAGCTGTTGATAGGCTTGCAGCAGTTGGAGCAACTTTTGATGTTGTAGAGAGTATCAAAAGGGATAAAATGTAGCCAAACATCCATGTGATTGTGAGGCCATCAGTACCAGACAATAATGTAAGTTGGCAAGTGTTTGAGAGTGACCAACAAATCATCAATTTCTTGTAAGAAGAAGTTGAGTTCTCAGCCAAAAATCAGGAAAAGTTAGAACAACAGTACGGTGATCAAGTTGTATAGTTGAGAACCAACGAAATAGCAAAAGGACTTGTGACTTTAGAGTCTATCTTTAATCCTAATGATCAATTTAGGAAAGGGAAATAAAACATCCAAGTCAAGGGAGAAGATTTAGAGCCCATCTCAATTGGAGAAGGAAAATCACTTCAAATTGGTAAAGTTGCAACCGAGCAAGAAAGGTATGAGTTCATGCAACTTTTTTAAGATTTCCCAGATGTATTTTCTTGGAGCTATGAATATTTGAGAGGTTTCAATCCCAAGCTAGCTTAACACACAATTGAACTAGATCTAAGTGCTAGGTCTATCAGGCAAAAATAAAGACCGTTCAATCCACACATTGAGCCTCTCATCAAAAAGGAATTAAAAAATTTAATAGAGGCAAGTATCATATTCCCCATCAAGCACTCAAGCTGGGTTACAAACTTGTTTCAGTCAGAAAGAAGAGTGGATAAATCAGGTTGTGTGTAGACTAGAGATTTGAATAAAGCATCTCTCGAGGATCACTACCCACTTCCTTCTATGGAGCATATTTTTCAAGTTGTTACTAGCTCGAGAGGTTTTCATTGTTAGATGGTTATTCAGGGTACAATCATATCATGGTAAAGGAAGATGATCAATTCAAAAAAGCCTTCACCACTAAATGGGGAACCTATGCATATAGAAAAATGCCATTTGGGTTGTCAACAGGAGCTACTTTCCAAAGGGCAATGGATATAGCGTTAGGGATTAGTCAAAAAAATAGTGTTGATATACCTAGTTGATAGTATTTTATTTTCTAAAAATGTAGCAAATAATCTCTTTCATTTGAGACAAGTGTTCCAAAGATGTAGAATATTTGGGGTATCCTTGAATCCCAAAAATACATTTTCCTAGCTCATGAAGGAAAGCTCTTAGGCCACATTGTTTTCAAAGAAGGTTTAGCAATTGATCTGGAGAGGGTTGAAGCAATAAGATCACTACCATTACCAAGGCATAAAAAGGCTCTTCAAAGTTTCTTGGGAAGAATCAATTTTGTTCGAAGGTTTGTTCCAAACTTTGCAGCCCTTGTCAAGCCAATAACTATGATATTGAAGAAAATTATGGCATTTAAATGGATAGCTGAAGGTAAGGAAAGTTTTGAGGAAATAAAAGAAGCTATCTCACAAGCTCCAACTCTCATTAACCCATATTTCTCCAAAGACTTCATCCTTTATGCATTTGGCGGTGATGATACAATTTCTGCAATTTTAGTACAACAGAATGAAGAAAATGCAGAGCGATCAATTGCCTTCTTTAGAAAAAGTTTAGAGGACTATGAAGTAAGGTATTCCTTCATTAAGAAGCATGTTCTTGCAGTGATTAGAAGCTTGAATAAATTTAAGCATCTAGTTTCAAACAACAAGGTTCAACTATTGGTTTCTCATGTGGGAGTTAAAGACTTCCTCCTCAACAAAGATCTAAATGAAAAATGTGCAGGGTGGATTACTCGTGTCATGGAGTATGACATTGAGATCAAAGTCACCAAGCTGGTCTAAGAAAGGGATTGTGTGAGCAATTGGCCTTGAGCCAATCAATTGAAGCAAGCAAAGAGAAGAATGTTGTTTTGGTGTTGCAAGACAACCAAGAACAAAGAGATGTTCAAGAAGAAAATGGTGGCATGCTCACTCCTTGTTGGACCCAAGACATAATGCACTTCTTACAAACAGGCCTATGCCCTCCAGAGATGAACAAAGCCAAAAGAAGACACTTCAGATTGCAGGCTATTCCATATGCACTTGTTGATGGTGTCTTGTTCAAAAAGGATATCAATGGAGTGTTGTTGAGGTGCATTGAGACAAATCAAATTGAGAGAATGTTAGAAGAGTTCCATGGTGGATCAGCTGGGGGGAATTTTCTCTCCGAGTGACAACTCTCAAGATTATGAAGGCTGGTTATTATTGGCCCAAAATTTTTAGTGATTGTTATGCGTGGATCAAGAGGTGCAAGAATTTTGCATTCTTCACAAGAAAAGAAAGATTAGCAGCACTTCCATTGCACCCAATCTCAATTGACCAGCCATTCATGCAATGGGGTTTAGAATTCATTGGAGTAATTAATCGAACTCAAGCCAAGGACACAAGTGGATTCTAACAGCAACAGAATACTTCACAAAATGGACTGAGGTGGTGGCACTCAAAGAGGCAAATGAATCTAGCATTCTAGACTTCTATGAGGGGATAACAACCAGGTTTGGCATACCTACCACTATAATATTAGATAATGCATTGGCATTCATAGGATCAAGGGTCACTGAATGGGCTGTTGGAAATGGGATCTATTTGAGCACTTCATCAAATTATTACCCTCAAGGTAATGGCCAAGCTGAATCTACAAACAAGAATCTATTAAGGATCATCAAGAGGACTCTTGATGAAAATCAAAGGACTTGGCACACTAAGCTCAAATCAGCTCTATGGGCTGATAGGATAACTCCCAAGAGATCCATAGGTAACTCTCCATTCAGACTTGTTTATGGGAGAGAGGCAATCTTGCCTATGTCACTTGAGTTGCCAACATTGGAACTCATGAAGCAATTGGAATTGTTGGAGTTTGAACCCATGGAGGTTAGATATGTAGAATTGATGGAACTCCAAGAAATCAGAGAGCTTATAGCCCAAACAATGGAGAAGGACCAAGATTTGATCAAGAGAAGCTTTGATAGGAAAGCTAAGGCTAGAACCTTCCAAGTTGGAGATCTAGTGTTGAAATGGGATGCATATCAAGAAAAGCCAGGAAGGCATTCAAAGTTTGATGTCATTTGGAGTGGCCCCTACATGGTTACAAAATGCAAGGACAACACTACCTTCTAATTGTCTACATTGGATGGTGAAGAACTGTAGATTCCAGTTAATGGAATCCATCTAAAGCATTGCTACTAGAAGGAAAACTTCTCACCTTGTACATATTAGCTTAGATTTTTATCCCTCCAAGTGCTTATGCACATTGTTTTGTTGTAGCTTAGATTTACATTTCCCTAAGTGCTTTGGCATAGGTTTTGTTTCCCTAAGGATGCATCTTTTGTAGATCATGTTCCAGATCAAGTAATGTTCTACTCTCACAATCTTCATTCTAGAGATTTTCTAATGGATTGAGAGTAACAAGTAGTTAAGTTCATGACTCCATTTCCTAATGGATTGCTTCAGGTAGCTGGTCACTTCATCTAGTAGGCAGATGACCCCTATGAGTTGCCAAAATTGTTATCCAAAATAAGCCCCCTGCTTATTTTTGGCTAACTTCCTTCCTTCATTCCTTCCTTGTGCCTCAGTCAATTTTTTTCACTTTTCAGGCACTCAAAATTATCTAGAAATGGATTCATCAGATAGAGAATTTTATCACCTTTCTAGAAAGGTAAATTTTCCTTCTAAATCCTTGTATTTTGCAAGTTATTGCAGATTTTTTGGGGAAATTTTCCCTAGGAAGGCTCGCAACCAATAGGACGATGACACGTGTCATGGCGGAAGCAATGAGCGTCGAGGGAAGTAAGAGTTTTGAATCTTTAGTCAATTGGCACAAAGGGAATATTTTGGCCTGAAATCCCCATGAGAGATGGGAAAGTGCCATGTGGCGAGAGGAGGTCGGGCAGCGGAGGTAAGTTTAAAAACTTGCCAAGGAGTTAGTGGAGGCGTAAAGAAAAATTTTGGCCCACAGGTCCACCGGGAAATGTGAAGGCGCCATGTGTCCAGGAGTGGCAGAATGGCAGAGGTGTGGAGCTATTTCGGAAAATTTTCTAAAGAACCAAAAGGGGTAAAAGAAAAGGATGAGCCCATATTCCCATTGGTGAACTGAGAAGCTGCCATGTGGCAAAGTGAGTGGCAAAGCTCGGACCTTTTCGGGAAATTTTCCCAAGGGTAAAAAATTGAAAGAAAAGTGAGGTTTGTGCCCATGTTTCATCAGTGAATGGGAAGGTAACACGTGTCCCAGTGGTGGAGGCGTGAAGGTTTTTGGGAAATTTTTCCAAAAGAAAAAAATTCAAATTTTGGCCCACGAATTCATTCTTTGCCCTAATTTTGCTAGTTTTTGCCTAAATCGTAGGAGGGGCATACAATTTGATCTAGAGCTCAGGTTTTTGTGTTCTTGGTGTCATTGGAAAAATATTGAAGTCCTCTACACGATGAAGTCTTCAATTTTTTTTTATGTGGAATCTAGTGGGGAAAAATAAAAAGCACCTTTGGCACGAGAAAAAGAGCAGAACTAACATTCAACCACCAATTTTAATGCAGTATGGCTTCCATTCTTCTCCAGCATGGTTAAAAATCTTGGGGAATGAACTTTTAAGGGTACCCATGCCATTTTGATGAATCTGGTCGGTGGTTGAACATTCATTTCAACTTTCCCATGTTTCTCCTTCCTGGACTCTGTTTTTATTGTTAAAAGCCAGATTTGGCTCATTGTAAAGGGTTGAACGTTTTGTTTCTTACAGACTCCCCTCTTCCCCTTAGCACGTGAATTTGAGGAGTTTTAGACCTTCCATGGAACCTGTGACATGTTTTTGCCTTTCTTCAGTGTAATGCATTGTATCAAATTTGGGAATGGTAATGCATGTTTTGTGAATGATTTCTTTCAATCCTCTCATGCATATATTATTGTTTCTGGTCTTTCATTACATTCTGGCAATCTGTGCATGCTTGGTGTTACATCTCTATGATTTGTGTTTATTTACAAGACAGAATTTCATCACTCCTTTGGTGTATCACTATTTTTACTCAGTTTTATTTCCTTTTGCAGCTTTTAACTCTGCCTCCTTGGAATTTAGAATAGGAATCAGTATTGAACCTCTGTAAATTCTTGCATACACCTAGATAGAGGAGTAAGAACTAGATTTATCTGGAGAGTTTTCTCACCTTGCAAGATCCCACACCTTAGAGAAAACTCAATGTTGTGTAATCACACTAAATGAACCAGTCGGACTACGAGATCGAAGGTCATTTAGGGGTTAATGTAGATTTTCACTAACAGGTATCCTCTAACATTTCCCTATCATCACCATCACTAGCATCCTCACCCTCACCACCTACTACTTGAGGGGTTACCTCTACATGAGCACGTACCCATCTATTAACTCTAGCGAGGTTGGTCCTACCACCTACAACATACGCCTTTGTAACCACGATGTCATGGCCACCATAAATACCCCCTAATCATCCACCCCCAATTCCCCCTCCTCATCGGTGATGGCATGAATCACACCAACTTATGGTAATGCCATGTCCACTTCTCCACCATCATGTCTATAATTTTTAGATTCCTCCACAATATCCTAACCAAGCCCAAAATGTTTCCTCACATTAATACATCTAATCAACTCCCAATCTCCTAGCTGTCAACCCTAAACCCACATATCCTATTGGGTGTTTGTAATATCACCCTCCTCCCCTTATACTAGAAACCTAATATACATGTCTCCATCTCACATCATCATACTGTAATCTAGTAAGGAACTATCGATAATGATACTCACCACACACTCGGCCCTACCTCTCCTCTATGTGATTTCCATCGGAAAACCTATCCATCCCCTCCAATGTTTCTAAACCTCCCCATGGAAAACCTTTAGGTTGTGCAGCAGCAATGTTCTAATACACCCACCACTGTAAAAAAATTTCAACATCAATCCCAAACCTCTTCCCTATCCTCCATGCCCAAAACACTTTATAGGTATGACAAAGTAAAGCAGGGGCCCATGCAAAAATGGTCCTTTGCTCCATCATATCATCTAATACCCCTATCATCATCCATGGAAACTAACCCCTGCAGAGTTGGGAATATCATAACAACTAATCCCAATAATCATCAAGGTCATCAAAACACGGCCCTTTGTCTTGGGACTATATAAAGTTGCGTCGAAAAACCACCCAATGAGAACTCCACCTGATCATCATCATCACCATATATCCTCATCATCAAACTAGTTCTATCTATCTCATTAATCAAGTAAATCCCCTCCCCTACATAGGAAACCTCAAAATCATATGTATGTCCTCTAGGGTGATGTTCATGTCATCCATCGATAAACAAAACATACAAATATAGGATCCCACCTCTCCAATAATGCAAGTAACAACCCTCACTTCCTTTGGACCAATCTATAATGGAACATCACATCCAATCCAACATCCTCTAAACAACCCCAATCGTCATCCGATAAAGAAGCCCACACATCCTCCAAGATAAGAGGAATCTTGTCTTGGATCATCAAGTTATCTCTCGCCCACATCCACAAAACATAAAATAGCCATTATAATATCATTCAATCAAAATTTAATCAAATCACAACACGAAGAAAAATCACAGTAGTCATAAGTGATTCATCATAATCACCGACATTTAACCCAAATCACAAGCAATTTTCCAAAATCATGGCGATTCGATGACTCGACAAACATACCTCGACGTGGGCCTAAAAACATAAAAAATTAAAAACAAGAAAAAATACACAAAATGTAAAAAAAATGGTATTTACCTCTCATAAGGTGGGTATAATATGCCTTCGTGATCCTCCAACATGACCTCCATCTCTCATTTCTTATTCAGAATGTACTAAACCAAAGCTCTTAATCTCTCCAAGAACACGGTAAAAATGTATTTACCGTGGTAAATTTAGCTATTTTTAGGGAATCCATTTTCCCACCCTAGAATTGCCAATGATTCCTTCAATCATCGGTGATTGAAGGAATTTTCCGTGACTCCATTTTAATTATCAAAACACACCTTTTAAACATCCAAGTCATTTTAAAAAACTACCATACTTATCCAAATATCACTTTTTCCAACATGTGCCTCCTTTTAGGTCACCAAACCCTTTATAATATCAATAAACCAACCAATTGAATCAATAACTACCTTGATTACGCAACAAAAATAGTTAAAAATTTGCCTCTACCAAAATCCATCTCAAATTTGCTTTACCTCCTTACACACTTTGGTAAGACATGTCTATAGGACACAAACCCTTTGGTTCCCCTATCATTTGACTCCCAGTCTCAAAATCCCACCTTTATGGCCACATCATAACATACCCATTTGGGATCCTCTCTATGCCTTCACTTCCTATGATTCATGCATCTATTATTCGTGAACCCATTGGTTCCCCTATCATTTGATTCTATGAAAGTGTCAAATCCACCTTTTACGATAGTCTTGTTTCTATACCTCGTCTTGGGGAAACCCAAAATGAAACACACACATCAAGTTATCCGATCAACTCAATCAAAATGGTGTTTATTTACACTTCATCGCAATCAACCCTAGTTTGAGGGGGGATCACCCATCCAAGCACAATTCAAATTATCTCAAATCTTTTTTATCTAGTAGTTTTTCCTTCTCAAATCACTTGACAAAAAGAGGAAAATGTAGACAACTGGATTTCCGTCACTCATCTACTCCTCACATATTCACATTTCTCTATCAAAACATATCACTGTAAACATTATCTAAATCATCCTCATCACCCTGTATAATTGATTTCCCCCTCATAAATCATATTTACATACTCAAACCTACCCATCCATCTCTAACTTATCCTAACCCTTTTCATCCTAAGCTACTAACCTCCCAAACTTCCTAACTAACCATTTCCCTCATCTCCATACCCTAAAATCCCATTTTGGAAGTGGTTGAAACTAATTCCAAATGCCCTCTCTAAATTTCCCAGATTGCCCATGATTCTAACAAATGGCCAATGATTATAAGTAGGATCTCAAAATCCTATTTTAGGGAAATTTTCTAGACCCTGGCCTTTCCTCTTGCGAATCTTCAAACTTCTAAGAAACCACTTCGTCACTCCAAAGAATCCCCAAGTCCCTGTAACAAATATCTTCTACTCCTAGGAGCCACAAAATATTGATTTTTTCATCCTCAATCCTTTCAACCATCATATGATCAAAAATCAATGTCACCAATTCAGCTAGCCTATGTGGACACTCATTTTACAACCCTAGAATCACCAGCGATTCCTTCAATCTTTGGTTATTTACCTAAATTTTCGTGACTCCATTTTAATTATCAAAACACACCTTTTAAACATCCTTGTCATTTGTAAAAACTAACATACTTATCCAAATAGCATTTTTCCAGCATGTGCCTCCTTTTTTAGGTCCCTAAACCCTTTATAACATCAATAAACCAACCAATTGAATCATAAACTTCCTTTATTATGTAACAAAAATAGTTATAACTTGCCTCTACCAAAATCCATCTCATATTGTTTTACCTCCTTACGCACTAGTAAGACATGTCTATAGAACATGAACCCTTTCGTTCCCCTATCATTTGACTCCCTAGTCTCAAAATCCCACCTTTATGGCCACTTCATAACATACCCATTTGCGATCATCCTCCTACCTTCACTTCCTATGAGTCATACATCTATAGGTTGTGAACCCTTGGTTCCCCTATCATTTGATTCTATGAAAGTGTCAAATCCACCTTTTACGACAGTCTTGTTTCTATACCTCATCTTGGGAAACCCAAAATGAAGCATGCACATCAAGTTATTCAATCAACTCAATCAAACTGGTGATTATTTACACTTGCTGCAATCAGCCCTAGTTTGAGGGGGATTACCCATCCAAGCACAATTTAAATTTTCTCAAATATTTTTTATCTCACAATTTTTCCATCTCAAACCACTCGAAAAAAGAGGCAAATGGAGACACTCGGTTTTCATCACCCATATATTCTTCACATATGCACACTGCTCTATCAAAACCTATCATTATAAACATTATATAAATCATTCTCACTCTATAATATTTATTTTCCCCCTCGTAAATCATAGTTACATACTCAAACCTATCCATTCATCTCTAAATTATCCTAACCCTTAACATCCTAAGTTCTTAACCTCCCAAAATTTCCTAACCTCTTCCCTAACCATTTTCCCTTATCCCCATACCTGTAAATCCCATTTTGGAAGTGGTTGAAACTAATTACAAATACCTTCTCTCGAATTTCTTGGATCACTTTGGTGATTCTAAAAATGGCCAATGATTATAAGTAGGAGCTTGAAATCCTATTTTAGGTTACGGTTTCGGACTCTTGGCCTTTCCTCTTGTGAATATTCAAACTTGTGAGCAACCACTTCGTCACTCCATCAATCCCAAAGTCCTGTAACAAATATATTCTACTCTCATGAGCCACAACATATTGATTTTTTCATCCCCAATCCTTTTAACCATAAGACGATTAACAAATCAATGTCGCCAATTCAACTAGCCTTTGTGGTCACTCTTGCAACTATCTCCACATCATAAGGTTATATTTTTCTTATCTATTATCATTTATAGTGTAGCTATACATCGAAACAAAGATAACTCAATCATTTTAATCTCTATTTTAGGAGATTTATTGGTTATCTAAGAAATCGATCAATTTAATAGGGATCACCCATGATTTCGTTAAATCACTAGTGATTCCATTGAATCACCTAGGATTCCACTAAATCACCAGTGATTCCTTTGAATTACCTGTGATTTATGTCCATTACCTTCCTTTATCAAATCACTACATTTTATCAAATATTATTTGTATTCCTGGACTTAACTTGGATGTTACAAACATGTCTCTATTATAGATGACTATTCTAGGTCAGTATCATCTAATCACGAGAATATAAAATCTCCCAATCATCTAACAACCCTTCATATGGGAGAATTTTGACTTCATTCATGACCTTACTCGTGTGCTATTAGGTTGACACCTAACGAGGAAGACATTGAGGAAAAACTCGAATTCCTCTAGGAAATCCAACAAGTAACCATAAATTACCGGCACAACTACTTTGAATCCATCTAGATTGCCACCACTTTATCTTGGGCCACCTACAAAGAAAACAAGATCTTCCCTTTCACCTTGAGTTTTAACTTATATCCTTTTCATTATCATTATTTATCTCATTATCAACTCACTTAATTGTATCAAAATGAGATGACATCCTCAAAGGAAGTCCCTTTAGATTCCTAGAATTGGCCTTTACCGAGTAACTCATCATCCCATTTATCTAATATCTCTTATTTATGTATCTTTGATTGCAGGTCTCTTCACTTGGTGAAAGGAGGAGTGCTCATCCACTATTCACATTTCATCTTCCCGACACGTGGTTGTCAACGCAGGTATCACTAAACCCTACCATATTTTGAGTTTTAGGTACTTTTACATTTGATAGCATAGACCTGAAATCTACCTAATATATTATGAACCATGTCGGAAAAAAATCCCACATTCATCACATACTCACCAAAGTGTTTGGGTGTAAAATTCATGTTGTTGGTATGGTTTTTTAGAGTAGGCCAATTTTTTATTCGCCGCATAGTGGTCGGTGTGCATAGTTGCTAAGTTGGGTAATTTTTGGTGAGGAGCGAGCTAAGTATGTCTCGGAATTTTGGTTAAGTAATAAATGGGAGATAAGGAGTGTGGTGAGATTTTGGCAAGGATTTGGGGTGCCAAGAAGTGTGGGATAGTGAGAAGATAGTGAGTTGATGAGGTGGCATGTCGGCCGAGCTATTAAGTTGACTTGGTGATTTGAGCATGGTAACTCGGTTGCATGGTATATATATATATATCATGATTTACAATAGATTAACTTAGTCCCACATATATTATGTTTTGAATAACATATGAATTTAAATATAAAAGTTTGATAATAGTGATATGAGGAAATAAAGGAAAATTCTCCCTCTACAAAACAAGTTTGTCGACCCTAGCTAAGGGCCCCATCTAGAAAATAGCACGGTCCACCAATCCGATAATGAGTGTAGAATATTGGAGGTGCAAAATATTTTTTTTTCCAATACCGCATTGCCACTTTTCATTGTTTTATTGGTCCACATGGAGAATGTACATGCATCCAAGTAATCTATAACTGTGTGTAATCCCATATTTTGGTCATATTGTAAAACAATTCGTGTGTAATAACTTCTACATATGACCTTCGTTTTCATATTTCAATATACCATCGAAATATATCGACACGACCTTCCATAAGGAATAGGTTTAGGGAAATTTTGGAATCATCTCGAAGTGTTATAAATACTTTGGATCAGGGAAGAATTCTACTAGACTCTAACATTTTGGTTTGTGTTGCCGTACCTTCATTAAAATACAATGATGAAGTGGACAGAAGATGCATCATCTAACACAAGATAATGTTAATGCCAAGATACACATTATTGAGGAATATTTTGAAAAACATAATTCAATTTGTTAGGATTGTTCTCAAGAAAGTGGATCTAGGATAGTCTTTATGATGAACCATATGAAACATGTTTCGTGAGCTTTCAAGTACACCTACATGTATGGTTATTTTCTTATTGTCTCGGAAAGAGTGGGAATTTGGGTCGGAAGTATCCTTAGACCTCTAAGTGCACAAATAAGATATCACACCACGATGCAACTGGACATGCATTGTACATTATTGGTGGAAGGGAACACTTCAAAGATATATCCTTGAATATTTAGTTTCAAAATGTCTTGTGCAGATGAAGCACAATATAACTTCTTTAGGGATCTGTGAGGATTGAGATTATGACATCTACTATTAGAGATTAAGAAAATCACAATTGATACGGGGATAAAAATTTTCCCAATTAAAGGATAAACACTCCAGATTTTTGGGTTTTACAGGATATATGAAGGACAATAATATATCAAGAATAATTTATGGACTCCCTAGACAAGCACACACCCTTAGGAATAAGTGGTTTGAAGAGAAAAGGAGCAAGGCATTGGAAAGGAGCTAGTACATTTACGTGACTCAAATCCAGAACTACAGGTGATGGCCGTCGGCATTGGTTAGGAATGGAGAGGGAAGCAATGATAAGGAGCTCCAAGAAGGAATGATAATCTGCCAAGGAATATACGAGATCCAAAGAACAAGGAAGGACAATATAATGTCAATGGTATCCCAATCCAACCTCTTGTTCCTACTCACACAATTGAGTCAAGTAATACGAAACAAATTTTAATAGAAATCGATAGTGATGAAGAATCCAAAAGTGATAAGATTAAATAACCTTTGAATAATAGTTTACCATATATTTTACATTCATTACAACTAACACCGAGGAGAAAACCATTGAAGCCTAATTTACTAAAAGAATAAAAATTTGGGATGATGAATAGCAACACCAAAAATTAGCACCGATAGGTGTATAAGGAAATAAATTAGTACAATAGGTATTTAGTACTAATCCATCATCTACAAGTGGTATCCGAAGTGGGGGTAATGAAGAAAAAAATCTACAACTAGTGGTAGTGGTTCTAGTTTTAGGGGTTTGTCTATTTGTTTGATTATTTTCTATTCACTAAAATAACTACATATAATTAATAATCTTATAAGACTAATAAAATAAAACAAATTTAAAGTATTTAAAATTAAACAATAAAAAATAACATCTAATCTATTGAATCCAATGTATAGAAAGAAATTGTTTTGTAGAATGAAAATGCTCTAAAATTTTATTCACATTGTGGTATACTTTCCTTATCCATTATCGATCTATTATACCTCTTCCCATCCATTTACTGATATCTTAATAGCGTAATCTCCTCTATCTTGTATGTGGTCCTTAGAAACCCTAGGTTGACCTAGTGTAGGGATTATTTCCCTCTAGATATGTGACCTTAGTGCTCATTATAGCCCCTTTAAATCTATCCACTATATGTTGGTTAATGTGTGGACACTTTTACTTGTTGCCTTCAAACCCTTGTAGAAAGGAAGGCTTATAAGTTTAATTTATTGATACTACTGAGACACAAAATCACACACTTTTGGTATTCATTTAGTCTTGATCACATACTACTATTCATATGATTCCCTAGTAAGAAAAGTATGAATTAACCCATATGTTTTCCCATATTTTCTTGCTTTCTATTGTCACTTTTGGTCTTACACATATTCTTTCCCAGCCTATCTTTTCACACACTAGCATTCCTCACTCGGGACGCCAACGACCATCCAGGTTGCTTGCACCAAGTGTCTCTGCATTCCCTCTAGGTGCCCTAAGATATTTGTAGTTTTATCACATCTTTTGGGTCTTATCTAGCCGTTTGGGAATCTTACCTTTTTGGTAATTAGCCTTTTCGTGGTTAATTATGAAGTTCAAGCAAGGGAATCATATAAATATAAAGGTATGTGGCAATAATAAAGGACCAATCTCTAAGAATTTACTATCACCACCCAAGTTTGCATTCACAAGTATCTAAAGAGCATCATTGCATCCATTTAGCTTCATCCAAGGGACTATGGATGGTTATTCTACATAAAATTCATAAGAGGGGATGTTCATTTTTCCATGCACACATTCATCTACATCTAACTACTTTCTCACTATCAAGTGTGACATGCAAAAATCCTCCTAGAGAAAAATTCCACATAAACATACATAGAACTACATTCACTCGAGATGTAGTGCAACGCTCAATCGTAAGATCACTTGTTTGACAATTGAGGACAGTCTGACCCCTCATTTGCATTATTTTATTTTTGGGATTTGATGCACTTTTTAGGGTCTTCGTAGGTGGTCTTCCTTATTGTAGGTTATCGGTGACATCGGTGATCATTTTGTGACATTATAAAGAACAGACGGTGAGGGTTTTAGATAACTCGGTGACCTGCAAAATTTATTTCCATAGCTCCCGCTCGAGTCTAGCTCCTAGAGAGGGATCCTAACACCGAGGTGCCATAAGTACCAATCCAGGCACCACTTGGTCCCTTATTCTCCGTATTTTTGTATTTTTAAGGCTCGGTTGTGAAATCCTACACTTTCGCATCGGTCATCATCCACTTTCACACACCTCCAAGATGTCTCGCAAAATTAGCTAAGTGTTCTATCTCTTCATTGCAATTAGGGTTTCTAATTTTTATGCTTTATTTCTTGTGTCATATCATATCTAGAGTTTTTAATTATTTTTTTATTAGTTACTCGAATTGTGGTTTTAACAAAAACTAATTTTTGTTAAATCATTTTTTGAACCCGTCTCATTCAAATACGCTTGATCCCCATCATTCTTCTACCATGTAACATAAGGTCTCTCAAGTCTCCTTACATCAATTACTTTAAATGCACCCATCTTTCAAATATGTTAATCTGAAATCACTAAACATTATATATCTTTTTAGTGATACACCACATGCTAAACTTAGTGTTATATTTAATCATCTTTCTCGATGGCTCTCTTGGTTCTAATCAACTTGTATTGGCATCACTTCAAATTTTACATTCTTTATTTCAAGACCAGTTTTAAGCTATGAAATCCATGATTATATCTCTTAAATCTACAACACAATATCTTAAGGACGTGTCTTAGGCTCATGCTAGTTATTCTTTTCATCCTCATCCTATGTCTTCTACTTGTGCTCATATTAGTGAACCTCAAGTCTTACTATTACCTTCACCATCACCTCTCAAATTTGGTCTCAATGATAAGAAATATGAGATTCTTACTCGATCTCCTTAGTCATCAATTGATCACTTTTCCATCTACTCATTTATATCCTCCTTATCGGCTTGAAAAATATCAAGGTCATCCATATTGAAATTATCATCAAATTAATGGACATAATGACACTAATTACTATGTGTTACAATGAATAATCAAACATCTTGAGTGTCAAGGATTTATCTCATTCACTACACAACATTCTATTACATGCCCATCTACAAATGCTACATCCAAATGGGATCCTAAATATTCTCCTTCTATGTCTAATGAATATCATTCCATCACTTCTAATGTGACTTCTTCGGTCAGTCAAGTGTCACCTATTCAACCCATTCCAAATAAGAAATGACATCACAAGGTCCATTTTTCATTACCTCCTCCTATTGATTCATCTATATCACTATCAAGTCAAACTAAGAAACCTCCTCTCAAGATTGGTCAAATTACTCCACTCAAGTTATCGTGACACTACTTGTATATGTTTAAAATGATAGATAAAATTTAGAAACCAAAAAAATAAAAATTTATTTCCAAATCTAATCTATTCAACAATACCTCATATTGAGCTAGATGGAAGGGAAAATTAAATGCAATACCTTTGACTCACCAAAGTAGATATCCTATTAATTTTTGACGTGCTTAAGATGTTGGATTGTAGTTGTTTTTCTTCATATTTTGGAAACACTTGGGCAACACCTCTCCTTGATTTGATGAATATTTCTTGATGAAGGATGAATTGATTATAGTTATTATCGATGGATTGATAGAGTGGATGGATTGATTGGATGGTTGAAGATAAAATGGAAAAGTTTGGTTATGGATTCTTAAGATCTTCCAAGCTAGCTCTCATGGGGGAGGAGAGCTCAATTTATAGTTTTTGGGTGGAGGATTCAATGCCTAGGATGAATCCATGTTAGATTTAGATCAAGGGTGCAAAAGTGATGAGAAGAACGGAGGATTCTAGAATGGAGAATTCTAGAATTTGAGAGAGTATTTTAAGGTTTATTTGAATTTTTAAATGGAGGGAAGTTTGGAGAGGATTCTAGAAATAAAAACCTCTAGATTTAAAGGTGTGAGGGTGTGATTAGATTAGGGTTAGATTAGGTTAAATAAATATGATTAGGGATGTGATTTGATAGAAAGGATAGGTTTAGGGATGTGTAGAGTGGGTGGTAGGTGGGATATAGGAATATTAAATTCCTATAACATGTTAATAAAGGATTAAAATAGGATAATATGGTATAATAAGGAATTAAAATGATTAATGATAAAATGGGAGCAAATGATGTATTTAAAGGATTAATGAAATGATAGGATAAATTATATATGGTAATAAAATAATAAAGGGGAAAATTATAAAATTAATTAGATAATAATAATTAATATTGTAATTAATTATTATATGGATTTAGATGATGTTCATGGGACAAATTAATCATGTTGAGATTTTAGATGTCTATATTTTGCCCCTTTTAATGGTTATTTCATAGCAATGACCATTTGAAGAAAAATAAGAGAATATGTTAGGATGGTGATATGATTCCCCCTCAATGCTTTAGGCTAGGAGGAATGAGTCGGGTAACCTATCGAAAAGAGGAGAAGCTTAAGTTAGTATATGAGAGAGGATTATAGGATGAGAATATTTGAGGATTAGAGGATGAAAATATTTGAGGATGAGGATTATAATATTAGAGTATTATGAGAGTAGAGGATCAAGAGAGAGGAAATTAGAGAGGGTCGGGAGAGAGGAAATTAGAGGATCAAAAGAGTAGGAGATTAGAGGATCAGGAGAGAGGATATTAGAGGATTAGAAGAGTAGGAGATTAGAGGATTAGAATATTTTGGATTTTGGATTTTGGATGCCCTATCAATGATGTATGAAAAGGGTGAATATTTAGTATTATTGGATTAAAGGATTTTGGATTAAGAGGTGTTAGATTTTTAGTTTTCCAGTCAAGGGGTAGGATGGAAGATTTGGGATTTATATTTGAGGATGTTATATTTGAGGATGATTGATTTGATTTAAAGGATTAGAATATTGAGGATGTTTGTATGCGAGAATGAGGATTGGTTTTTGGATCGAAGATGCCCGGCTAGGGGTGAGGATTTTGGATGTTGGATGCGAGATGATAAAATTTGGATGGGGGTATTGATTGATTGATATTGGATAGGAGGATGAAGAGGTTAGATAGTTAGTTAGATGATGATGAGGATTGGGTATGGATGATGATAAGGCTAAGAGATGATGATATAAGGGAGGTGTGATACCATAAAGTGCTTAGTGTTATCATCATTAGTAGTAGTGATTAATAATATAGCATAAATTTAGATGCACTAAGGTATAAGGACCATGATGATTAAATTTCTAAATTCCTTGTCCTCATATCATTGGATAAATTAATATAAAAAATATGGTCCTCATATCATTGGACCATGTAAAATAAAAATAAACAAAAGGGGCATCATATCATCAGCCACAATGCAAATGCAAATAATTAATCAAACACACACAAGCAAATAAACACACATTGCATTTTTGTATAGATTTTGTGAATGTTTTGATTTTTAGAGTTTGGATGTTTATATTTTTGGATGTTTTTAGTTTTGGATTTTGGATATTGGATATTGGATTTTGATAGTTTTTATGGGATAAGTGATGGGGGTGGGGAGGAATGTAAGGTGGGATGTAAATTTCTTCTATAATTCCTCAAGCATGTTCGGTAGGATGAAAGGGAAGGATTGAGGGAAATTGGATAGGTTGGATAGGATAGGGATTGGTTGATAGGTTAGGATTAGATGGGATGTGGGATGTGAGATAGATAGGATGAGGGAGGTGGCATAGGATAATACGGTGGATATGGAATATGATAAGGTATGCCCCTAGAATATGGAAGATGGATAGAGGGATAGGTGTGGTGTGCCCCCAAGTGTAAAGAAGGGTGGCATGTGTGGATGCATGGATAGGTTTGATTCACCCCTAGGTGTATAGAAGGATGGGAAGTGAGGGGTATCTAAAATGGATTATTCCCACGGATGATGGTGGTAAGGCTGCCCCTAGTCATGATGATGATATTTTAAAAGGGACATGAGGTTGATTGTATGAGAATGAAAAGTATAATCGTCTACCCACGGATGTTTGATTCAAGGAAAAATTATGTGGATATGATGGATGGAAGGAAAATAACATTAGTGATGAACAAAATATGAGCCTAATGACACATATTGTAAGGAAAGATTAGGACTAAAATAAAAGTGTGACCAAGGTCTAAGCAAAGACCTAGCAACATGCAAGACTTATGCCTCTACATGATCATAGTGTGTATAATTGTGATAGTTAATTACCGCTTGAAGTGAAGACTTAATGGGTAGTATGTGAAGACAAACTAACCAATGTATAGGGAGTGATTAATTCAAGTAGGTTGATGGAAGTTAAATGAAAGGTTAAGTCATGCATTTCTCCACTTCCATCTAGGCATCCATGGCCCCGACAAAGATACATCTGATTCTTGTCTCAACATTGCTATACTACCATCCAGATGTCCATAGCCTTGATAGAGTTACTGGAAACACCCTTAGAGAGAGTTTTGAGGTGGATTTGATTTTATTTTTTAATTTTGATGTATTTTGCTTTTTTTCTGTTTTGATATTTGGATGTTATTGGATAAAGAGGTTCTAATCTCTTTAGAATTCTTAAGGGGTTAAGAATCGCTAGTGGCTTGATGGAGGGATGGAAATGAGTGTGGTGAAAAAATTATATAGAGTTTCAAAATATTCACCCAATTTTCTTCACCACAAATTTATTAAGTGTGTTAAAGTGTGGGGATCTTTAGGAGTACAAATTGTGCTTGAATGTTGGAGGTAATGATATACCAAGGTCACACAGTTGTAGTAGGTATTATTGTCTTATAATATGTGTGAGTAAGTTGATCTAGTGTTAAAATAAATGGATTGGAAGAGGATATAAATGGAGGTGATGATAAGAATGGATGAGATGCAAAATAATTTGGATTTTGGATGGAAGGAGGATAATTGGGAAGGAAAGAAAATTTGTGCAAAAGAGACGAATTATGTGCTCAATCCATTTTTAGGTGTTTGTTATTTTTAGGGGGATTAAATAATTATTAAGTGGGTTGAGTGGTCTGGATAGTAGGATCAACAAGATTGGTAGAAATGGATTATGATAGAGTAGTGGGAGGGTCCTTATTATTGTTAGGTTTATACCTTAAGCCTAAATGGCCTAGATTTTGATGAAGGGAGATGGGTTCACGAATGTCTTAGTCATTGATGTCTAAAACTTTGCCTCAATGTTTTATATTAGTGAACATATTTTTGGATATAGGATATGAAGTGGATGGGGAAGATGATTTCATGTGTTCATCATAAGATTGGGGGTTGTAATTTTTCATCCACTAAGAAGCCAAACTTAACAAAGGATGGGAGACGAGATTTGTTTTTTTTTCGAGGAATGATGTTTGGATGTATGATGAGAGTTGGATGTTTCACGATGGTTGGATTTAGAGTGGTATTTAGATGGCAGAAAATGGTTAGGGAGAGTATTGGGATGGAAATGTGGTGGATAAAGAGGTATAAGGATAAGAAGCCCTTGGTTAATGAGGTTTTGGACATAAGACCTAAATTACATGTAATGATTGGTCGAAATGTCTATGGGTGTGATGGAATTCACAATAATAGTGTTCCCAATACCAAGATGGTTTCGGAAGGTTTTGATCAAGTGATTTGATTAGGGGATGGATGATCATGTTGAATTTTTTTAGAGGATGGAAAATGGTGGTCAATTATTCTCCTAAAGGAGTGAAGTTGTTTAGTGTAAATGGTTTTGGGGGTAGGAATTAAAGTTGTCGGATTGGGTAGATAATGAGAATTTTTGGTTGATTTGGATTTATGAGTTAGATTATATTTTTGTGACTTAAAATATGAATGGGATGGATTAGGCCTAGGGGCTGAACTGGATGATTTGATCTTGGAGGTTAAAGTATATTTGGTTAGTTTTGGATTATTTGGAGTAGATTGTTTGAGCTTAGGATTATATTGTTTAGGATTGATATATTTAGATGAAAGAGATGGGTGTGATATGGGGTCACATTGGATGTGGTTGATGGAGGTGGTGTAACAACCACATTAGAGTTAGTTGATTTAGAGGATAAAGTAGATGAAGGTGGCATAAAATTCTCATTAGATGTGGTAAGAGATGGGGCGGACAGAGGTTTGGGATTGGATTTATTAGTTTTTGGAGTTGGTGAATTAGGAGTCACTTTTGATGGTTTAGGATTGGTGGATTTGGGAGATGAAAGAGGATTAAAGGATAGGATAATTTCAGATTTAGGTGATAAAGGGGATGGATTAGGATTGGATTTGGATGAAGAGGATGAGGGTAAATTGGGAATCATTATGGACGAGATAGTATTGGAGATAGGTAGTGGAGGGGATGGGATAGGATTTGAGTCTAAATTTTATGGTGGATTAGGGGGATGTAGGACAATCTAGGGAAAATATATGGGATTAGATTGGGATGATGAATATGATGAGGATGGAGGACTAAGGTGAGACGTGGGTGATAATAATTTTATATGTAGTTGTTGGGATTTTTGTGGATACGTGAATGGAACTTGACAATGATTAGATTTATGAGTTAATATTTTTTATGGTGGTGGATTATTTGTATGATTTTTTATGCTAGGAAGATTTGGTTCATGATGATTGATAGGGGATTTGGAGTTTGGGGTTTGGAATGGTTATTTTGGTTTTGGATTGGGGGATAGATTAGAGAGGACATAAAGGAGGTCCTCTTGATTTATGTCAAAGTTAGTGAGGTGGTCAAATTGGATTAATTTATTTTTGGGGATGGTGGTTAATGTTTATTAGGTTGAATGTGGATTGAGATTATTTTGGTTCCTCAAAGAGGAAGTCAATGGGGTAAGGGTAGGGATCTTATGAAGGGGAAATTGTGGATGGGGTTGGTTGGGGAGGATAGTTTAGGGGGTGATTGGTTGATTGAAGATTGAAGATCAGATATTTGTTGGTTAAGTAGTTGGATGGTTTTTAGGAGGTTAGGATCAACATGAGATGGTTGGTTTGGATGGCAGGGGAGAGGGTTAGTTAAGGTAGGATGTGAGGTTTGAGATTAATATTTTAATGTGTTGGATAGTGCGTGGGAATTCATGGTCAAAGAAATATGGTTGAATTTTATGTGAGGGGGATGATGGGATAGCTTGGTTGATGGATTTAGAAAAGAGGTAGGGTTTTGATGTTAGTTTAGAGAGAATAGGGATTGAGGATCAAATTCCATGGTTAGATAGGATGTGTGGGATATTATATTTAGATGAGGATTGTGGATTAAGTATGGTGATGGGATTAGGACTTGGATTGTGTGATTAAGGATAGTTAATGATGATTATAATGATGTTTGATTGATTAAAATTATAAAATGATAGGATAGTTAAGGGTGTTCACAAGTAAGTAGAAACATACAACACAAACCCTAGCTAGTCAAGTGGGATTGCACTCAATATATAGCCCACATTCAATACCACACACTTCCATTAGTGCCAAAATTGGCTCTCCACCTATGTTTCCATGTGGGGTCGGATAGTGAGTGATCTTGAGTGTTGTCTCTTTGCACTATAGCTTAAAATGTGGTCAATAAGTTGGATAGTCTTGGATACACATGCTAACTAGGGGATTCCCGATATAGTTTGTGGTATGTGGGGCCCAAGTTTTTATTGCAATGATTATGTATAAGGCCTAAGTGTTGGAATGTAGGATCCCCTCACATCACATCGCTCTTAAAATAAGCAAGTGGTTAGCCAATAACAAAAATTATCCAAGAATTTTTGTACTGGGTGGAACACAGGGTGTGTCTACATGTGTAGAGGTTAAGCCCATGGTCATGAGACCCCTAGGACTATGAAGCCACTTTTTATCCTCAATATTTTCCTATGATGTGAGAGGAGAGAATACACGGTTTCACTTTCAGGATGAAAAAGAAACAAAGGAAAACACACAAAAGGATGATAAATGCAAGATACTTATATTTTATTGATAAAATGAAATCATATTAGTAGTGGTTTGATGATTGGTTCTGTAAGAGGAGGCCCTACAAAACAAAGAGTAGTTGTTTGATTATAACCCCAAATGCCTTGGAGCGATAATGCTACAAAACAAATGGCTATTAGTTTTAGACTAATTTTTCTCTTTCGTAAGCATAGAAGTGCACATAAAGTGTTACTATTTTGGAACAAGAAAATATAACTCAATGTGTAGTTAAAATGAAAATATTTAGGAAAATGAAAACCATGAATAAATTATCCTATAAAATTCTAAATTAACACTTTCATTGCATAGATATTTTTGATACCTTTCTCGGGAAAAATATGGATTCGCTTTGAGATCGGTATCAATCGTTATGGCTCTCGGAAGGTATGGAAAAAATCAAAACAAAGGAACCATTTAAGTACATAGGCATAATTATGTGCAACATAGGTACCAATACACAAAGCAAAGGTATTGTTTCATTTTAGGGATGGAATTTGAGCACGAAAATTTACATATTTGAAGGGGTAACCAAAATTGAAATTTTCGGAAACGTTAACACTTGTTCTAGGGATAAAATGAGATGGAAAATGATTTAAAATGGGGGTAAGCCCCTTTGTGGGTGCAAAAATGTATATGTTACAAATATTAGATAAAATTTAGAAACCAAAGATAAAGCAATTGATTTCTAAATCTAATCTATTAAACAATACCTCGATCAATCTAGATGGAAGGGAGAAAGAAATGAAATACCTTCAACTCACCAAATTAGAGATCCCTTTGATTTTTTTATGTTCTCAAGATGTTGTATTGTAGTTTTTTTATTCAGATTTTGGAGACACTTGGGCAGCACCTTCTCTTTATTTGATGAAGATCACTTAATGAAGAATGAATTGATTAGAGTATATTCAAGATGGATTGATTGGATGACAGAAGATAAAATGGATAATTTTGGTTATGGATTCTTAAAATCTTCGAGATAGCTCTCATGGAGGAGGAGAACTCAATTTATAGTATGTGGTTAGAGGATTCAAAGTGGCTAGGATGAAGCCATGTTACATTTGTATAAAGGGTGGAGAATTGATGAGAATAATGGAGGATTATAGAATGAAGAATTACATAATTTGAGAGAATATTTGAAGGTTTATTTGAATTTTTAAATGGAGGGAAGTTTGTGTAGGATTTTAGAAATAAAATCCTCTAGATATAGAGGTGTGATGATGCGATTAGATTAGGATTAGATTAGGTTAAATAAATATGATAAGGGATGTGAGTTGATAGAAAAGCTAGGTGTAGGTATGTGTAGATTAGGTGGTAGGTGGGATGTAGGAATATTAAATTCTTATAAAATGTTAATGAAGGATTAAAATAGGATTATAGGATATAATAAGAAAATTAAAGTGATTAAGGATAAGATGGGATAAAATGATGAATTTAAAGGATTAATAAAATGATATGATAATTGATAAATGATATAGGGAAATAAAATAATAAAGGGGAAAATGATAAAATGAATTAGATAATAATAATTAATCTTACGATTAATTATTATATGGATTTAGATGAAGTTGTGGGAAAATTAATACTAATTAATCATGTCTAAATTTTAGATGTCTACATTACCAAGTCAAATTAAGCAACCACCTTTAAAAATCAATCAATCTTCTCCTCTCAAGTCTTTTATGGCATTACCAAATACAGAGTCACTCACTAAGAAAGATGAACAAGATCTAGTTGGCCTCTTTTGACTTCCACAACTCGAGGTCCCTCACAAATCCTCACTTCAAAGTGTCCAATCACTTTTTTCAAGGAAACTACTCCTTACATCAATCCCCTTAGCATCATTGATTACATATCCATCTCTTACACACTGGGGCATTGCACTTATTCTTCCCCATCCTAGCATTGGTAGGTGGCTATCATTTACTACTATTACACTTTGTGCTTCATATGTAATATCTTCGAGCAATCTTACACTACGTATATTGTCATTACCCTATGATGCACTCTTGTACTAAGGTTCACACTTGAATATTGAGGGGATACTACATACATGAACCTCACATGATACACAATTCACACATTGCACATCTATGACATCTTCTTCTTACATCACCCACACTTTGCACTTTCTGCACCTGCACATTCTACACATTATACACATTTGGTGCTACACACTATGCATTCTCACACTCGACACATTCATAGTACATATTTCTAGTGTCACATTCTCAAACTACACACTTTCAATCTACATCATTCTAGCACATTCTCTTTGCATATCATACTACTCTATTCTACATTCTACACTTCATGATCAAACATTTCTAGTACATATATTCACTACCCGATGACACACTCTAGTCTCGTGGTTCATACTTAATTATTGAGGGTCTAAATATTAATTGAACCTCACCTTATCAAACTTGAAATATTTTACATTTCAATGTCTCGGTCTTCAAAATCACCCTGCTAACATCTCATTCAATATTTCTAGCACACAATGTCATCTTACTCTGCAATTCACACTTCACATTTCACAATTGATATTTTCTAGCATCTTATTCAATCTCTCCATCATCTACGCATCATACTCTATAATCTACACTCTGTGTTCTATTGATAAAATCTTTCTAAAGCATACAACACTTCGTCTAAATCACTTCCCGGTGACACACTCTTGTTCTACAGCTTCTTTCTTAATGTTGATCTGGGAATGTATAAATGAACCTCATCACATGCATGATCATTAACACTCACTCGGGGCATGATGCTCCTATCATTCACACTGCATTCCATTCCATCTCATCCATAACATACTGCATATCTTGGTCACACTTAGTTTTTCTTGCATTTACTTGTTACATGTACACTCTATTACACATGTTAGTTAGATACTTTGTATGTCATTATCTTTTATCATACACATATGCACATTCACTTTCCTTCTAGTTTTGATCACAAGATTTACATAGATATTTATATGCAACATGGATGCTTGGCGTAGTACCTCATACTAGTCCCACAGTGGCTCTTGGGGGCATCCACTTTCGTACACACTACAAGTGTTATTGTTTCATTTTTCATAGCACATTACTATATCAGATTATACACACCTTGACATACTTTCTATCTTTCTAACATGCTATTGGGTGCTTCATCTCGCAACATTTGCTATGCAGTCTATTTGCTTCCATGGTTGTTTGTTACATTGTTTGACATTGTTTACTCTTGTCTTCCATCATATGCCATTTTTTTGGGATTTTCCCTTTTTCTTGTGTGTACACTGTCTACTTTCAGCCATATCGGCCTTTCCTTTATTACAACATCGTGAGTGATGTATCATGTTTGCAACCCGCTTTTCACACCTAAATTTTCTTCATGCATCTATTGTCGTCCTTAAAATTCCCCTCTTTTTCAAGTCAAGTTTCAAAAATTTTGAGTCGCAAGTGGAGTATTGGATCATGTCAATCCTGGTATTGTTTGTTGTTTTCTATTCCATGGAGAAAAATTAGAAATTTAGGTGTACAGGTGGATTTTTTCTCTTTTGTTTATTTCTTCCCACAGTCGGGAATGATGGGCATATCTTCCCCATTAATTTTTGCCCCAACATCCATGAGTAGTACATGGATATCTCTAATTGGATGTGGCATGGCCATGTTTCAAGAAATAGTGGAAGCCTCCACATGTCTAAATGGTACAACTCCAAGGGATAGTCCACAAATAAGCACAGGATTTCCACATGTCTAGGGTCCAAAATGAAGAAAAAACAAGCCCAAATCGGCTAAGTATGGAAGGTTCAGTGGACGGTGCCATGTGCTTCATCGAAAAATTTCAAAGGGTTGAAGCTAGGGCAGTTCTCAAACTTGCGCCAATCCTCCATGTGTCCCGAGTCCAAAAAAGGGGACAGAGCTGATTGCTTAAATTGAATAAGTATGAGTGCACCAATGGAAGCCTCCATGTGCCTCAACAACACAATTTCAGTAATGAAACCAAAGGGCCAATCTTCAAATGAGCATCATCTTGCCACATGGTTAGAGTCAATGGAGAGACAGAGTTGGCCATTGAAAAGTCTAGGACTAGTGGAAGGAGCCATGCGTCAGCTCGACGCAATTTCAGGAGGCGTATCCAAAGTGAAAACTCAAATGAGTGCCAATTCTCCATGTGTCTAGAGGTCAACATAAGTCAAGTGGGAAGTAAGTCCTGAATTGACTAAGTATAAAAGAACCAGCAGAGCTCTCCACATGTCATCCTAGTGTAACTTCAAAGGAAAAATCCAAAGGTAGGTTCCAAATGAGTGCCAGCTCTCCACGTGTCCAAGGTCAGATATACGGCCCCACCAAACAAAAGGGAGAAAGTCAAATATTAAGCCCGAATAGAAATTCAAGGTGGGGAAGTGAGCTATTGGGGAGATTTGATAATTTGAGCCTTGTTTTCATTAAAGGGGCTTAAAGTTAAAAAGTGACCCGCAGCCCCACCCACACCAAGGAAAAAATTCAAATATTAAGCCCGCATCGAAGGTCAAAGTGGGGAGGCGGGCCAGCGGGAGCAATTTGTGTTTTTGAGCCCGCATTGAAAAAGGTAAAATTATAAAAGTGACCCATGACTCTATCTCCACTCAAGTAAGGCCACGTGTCAAGACCATATCAAAAGCGGGTGAGTGGACCAAAATGTAAAAAATGCCAAATCTCTATAAAGTCACAAAATGCAAAAGGCATCCTCCATACCTGCTCCAGTAAATTTCTCCCATGTGGACGACTCTGGTTTAAAGTTTCAAAGGAAAGATGAAAAATTTAAATTCAAAGTTAAAAATGAGTGTTACGAATGCATTATGAAAAGTTTGGTTTTCTCGCCATTAGTGTTTTTTTGCGAATCAAGAATTTGAATGGACGTGAATGATTGAAAAGATTGTAAAATGTTTCTTGCAATATATTTAATGGATTCTTCATGCCATTTTAAAGAGAGGGGATATTGATCTTGTAGACTTGAGATTGCATTGTGCACTGGAGAAAGCAAGGGAAATAGCCATTTTTTTCTACTTCCTCCACTCTCAAATTTCTTTTATTATTCGACACTATTTATAACTTGTATTTAAACAATCAATATAAGAAGGCGTTTTTACTTTCTTTGACTAAGGGGTTTCTTGATACTTTGTGAACGATGAATTCTATTTGGTCTTGTTGTTATTTACAGAGTTGTTTCTTCTCATGAATGCATGTGTTGAAGTTTCTAACTAGTGCGTGTAGGAATCTGATTTTCTACCTGCAACATTAGTTCTCCTACCTCTTTTCTCACTCCCTTTCCCACCTTCATAGAAAATTCCCCCTTACAAATAACTTAACCGCAAATATTTTCTATAGGGTCAATGGAGTGCCCCTGTTGGATCCCCACCGAAAGGCCACCACAGAAATCCATGCTTTCTTGTGCATGCATACACGGTAGCTGCACCGGTTAAGTAGAGGGACTTAGATTCCCATAAGCATTGGCAAGGAATTCACAAATTTTTCCACCCAACAAATTTCCTCGCCAACAGTTTTTGGCACCCACCATGGGGCAGATTTAGTAGCATCTACACCTGAATGCGACCACAAGGTTAGAAAATTTAAAATTCAAAAAAGAGAAAAATTTCTAGAATTTGAATGGCTATATGAGCCACATGGATTCAAATCATGGCTATTTCGGGAAACCCTCCTATTTAAAGACTCGAATTTATCATCCACATCCAAGAAGACTTTGCTTTGGATTTGAGGAAGTCAGTTCGGCATAATAGACAAAGTGCCAATCACTACTTCATTGCCACGAGAATTCTAGGCGCAAAGAAGAGCATAGATTTTCAAGTCAAGTGGCGGATAGAAGATACACCAAAGAACATAGACAAGATCCCATTTTTTAGGAACTTCAAAGGAGGAAAGATCTACTAGGAATCAAGAGGCTTCCTTTTCAAGTAACCGGTCACGTTGGTAACTCCGAGAGTTTTCAATCCTTTGGATGGTGAATTTCCATACATCAATGAGAAATGTGTAGACTTCACTAACGTGTAGACTAAAGAAGAAGCTAGAGAAAGAGAGACAAGATCCAAAGAATAAATAAGAGCTCAACTCAAAGAAATGAGAGACTTCAAGCCGAGGCAGATGAAAGAGCAATAAAGCAGAATCTTGGAAGCTAGAAATAGAAATAGAATGGGGGATCGTGATCATGTGCATGAACATGATCATGAGGCCCGTAGGCCTAATGTACCATGGGAGGAAACACCGGTTCACCGGCTCTTGCTCAACCACTCTATGAGCTACCGAGAGGCTCAAGAAAAACTCCCAAAATTTAGAGGGGATGGTTTTGAACTCCCCGAAGAGCATGTAGCAACATTTATCACTACTTACGGTGTGTTGAGTTTTAAGGATGAAGATGTGCCGGTCGACTCTTTGTGGAGTCACTTCAAGAGAAAGTTGTCGAATGGTTCTACATGCTACCCCTAAGGTCCATCACCTTTTGGGAGGATATAAGAAGTTCATTTGAACATAGGTTCAAGAGAACAAAAGATTGTCAGGATATTTTAGTCCAATTAGTACAAATGAAGAAATAAACCTTTGAGTCACTAGGGACTTTGTAGCAAGATATGATAGAGTGATAAGAAGGATCCTTGAAGATGTGGTGCCTCTTGAAAAATAAATTGAAGAGGTTTTTCATCAGTACTTTTCCATCAGAAGTAGGTTTCTTCCTCAGAAGATCCCAACCAAGAACATTGAGGTAAGCCCAAGACTATGCAATAGAAACTGATAATGATCTAATCCTTTACGGAAAAGTGAAAGGCACCAATGGAAAGTAAAAGGGTCAGAATTCAAACTCTGTCACCACATATCCGATGTTCCAAAAAATGGAAAATGACTTGGTTTCCTTGAAGAAGAAGCTATCTCATATCACAATGCAGAATGATTCAAAGAAACCAAACCCTCTAAATAAGCCAAGGATTGCTCCACCTCATTGTCGGCTTTCTCTTGAAGCACCAACATTCAATGCCATTTGTGACACCAAAGATTTGGAGGAGGAATTAGAAATTGATGAAACTAAAAAATAAAATATGGAAGACTATGAAAAATATCTTGAGATCGAGGAAGTTGATATGCATAATGGCCTAATTGAGTGCGTTGATGATGAAGATGAGGATGATGAAGAAGATCCAAGTTTCTCATGTGTCTTTTTCACTCGTGCACAATCCAAGAAAGGTGCTTCATCCTCAATGGTTGCGGTAAAGGATAAGAAGAATAAATAAGATTATCCTCTAGAGGTCACACAAAATAAAATCATCAGTAGAGGATCACCATTACCACCTTCTATGGAGTTGGCCAAAGAAAAAATAAACTCACTGGTTGTCAGGGATCATGCTACTATGCCAAGTAAGTCATCTAATTCTTCTCCCATCTCAAAAGTAGCTAAGAAAAATTCTCCTTTAAATGTTGTTCCTGTAAAAACATCTAAGGTTCAATCAAAAGCTACACCCTCACCCCCTTCCAAGCCAATTGTTACACCCGAAAAGGATAATTCAACACCAAAAGTAGCAAATCCTCTACCATGTAAATCTTCCTCCATTTCCAGAACCTCTTCCTCACTCACCATAACCCCATTTGACTTTGTGGAACAAGCAAGCAAAACCAAAGTCCAGCTCTCATAAATAGAATACCTATAAACACAACCTACCCAATTTGACAAAGTTCATTAATGCAATTCATGGTGGTAACCCCGTATCCGTGAGTCCTAATTCTACAGGATTACTTCCCACATCATCCACACCACCTTACCAAAACATTATTTTCCTCAACACCTGTAAAACCAACAGGTTGAACCTTTCTACCTATCACTCCTCATTAAAGGCTTCCAACTAAATAATTGTATCATATATTCTAGAGCCTCAAAGAAATGTGATGCTAGCCAAAGTTTCAAATGTTCTAGGCCTCACCTTGACATGGGTAAATGGCACTTGCTACTAAATGGAATCCAAACAAGTTCCATTGGTAGGAAGAATCAAAGATGCACAAGTATCACTAGCTGATTTTCCGCATGACAAGAAGGTGCTACTAACCATACTAGTATTAGACATCCTAAAGAGCCTTTGGTATGATATTGAGTAGGAGTTTCTATAGAGACCTAGGTGGAGATATATAATATGGATTGGTCATCTGCAGCTATCCCAAAGAAAAGGCAAGATGAAGAATTTTCTACTAGTAAGAAAGATGAAGTTCACAAAGATGAAAGTCATATGATCCGAAAGAAAACATTTTATTTCAAGACTATGGGCTAGGAAACTACTTCCTCACATCAAAAAAGAGAACTTTCCACTTCTCATGGAGGAAGAGGAAAATCAAATTTGGAAAATGGAATTTTATGGTATTCATTCCAATGTGGGCTCAGGAGCTAGTGTAGTATTGTACTCTCCTTCCAATGAGTTGTACCCATTTGCCTACAAGCTGCAATTTGATAATACAATTAACACCGCATAGTATGAAGCACTACTCTTAGGCATGAGTACAAAGAAAGGATTTGGGAATAAAGAAACTAATATTTCGAGGTGATGCAGAGGTCAGTAGTAAATCAGGTCCGCCAACAACATCAGTGAATAATCCAAGACATCGGCATTACAAAAACAGAGTGTGGAACTACACTGAATCTTTTGATGCATTTTCCATCAAGCTATTCCAAGGGAATAGAATGAAAAGGTTGATTCTCTTACAAAGTTGTCAACTTCCCTAGTGACACCTCATCCTTCTTTTGGTAAAGACAAAGTGACCATTGAAATGGTATTCAAAGCCTAGTGTACCGTATAATGCAAATCATTGGCAAGTCTTCAATTATGACAACTAAATTCTATCCTTTTTAGAGAAAAGGGATGATTTCAATAATCTCTTCTTTGAAGGAGGTGAAAATCCACACCGAGAAGTAGTCCCCAAAGAAGAGAAAGAAGGAATTAAAGGGATTGATGATGAGGAGTAATCATATTGAAAGTGAACAAAATTCCCAAAGGCCTAGTCTCTTTAGAATACCTCTTTGAAAAACATGACAAATTCATTCAAGAGAAAGAAAAATAATCTTCTCAGTTCCCAGCTGATTTTGATAAAGAAAACATTGGTACCTTAAAGGAGCCAAGGATGGTCAATATTGGAAAATGTTTCTCACCTGAGGAAAAAAAAAGGTTAGTTTCTTTACTTAAGAAATACTCAAATGTCTTGGCCTACTCTTATGATGAACTCAAATCCTTCCAGCCAAAGGAAATGCATCACTCAATTCCTTTGAATCGTGGTGTTAATCCCTTCAAGAAAAAAACAAGGGTCAGACAACCCAAAGATTGTTGATACCATCAAGGAGGAGGTAATGAAGATGTTTAATGAAAGGATCATCTTTCCCATCCACCATTCAACATGGGTGGCTAACATTGTGCCAATGTGGAAGAAGAATGGTGAAATAAGGATATGTGTAGATTTTTGCAACCTGAACCAGGCATCACTAAAGGACAATTATCCTCTTCCTATCATGGACCATATCCTGCAAGAAGTCACTAGATCTGAAATTCATTCATTACTTTATGGATTCTCAGGATATAATCAAATTAAAGTGGCAGAGGAGGACTACACCAAGACAGCCTTTATAACACCTTGGGGCACTTTTGCCTACAACAAAATGTCTTTTGGCCTAACCAATGCAGGAGCTACATTCCAAAGGGTGATGGATTTGACCTTCAAAGATCTGAAGCATTACATTGTCATATATCTTGATGATCTCAAAGTATTTTTAAAGAAGAGGGGAGATCATATCTATCACTTGGAACAGGTACTTGTAAGGTGTAGGAAACATGGCATATCACTAAATCCAAAAAAGTTCATTTTTGGAGTCACGGAAGGAAAGTTATTGGGTCACATTGTGAACAAACAGGGAGCACACATTGATCCTAAGAGGATTATATTCATTCAAGCACTATCCCTACCCACAAGAAAGAAAGGAGTTCATTCATTCTTTGGAAAGGTGAACTTTCTTCATCATTTTGTGCCTGAGTTTGCTAAGTTGATGAAGCACATCACTTCCATGATGAAACCACAAGAAAACTTCAAATGGAACAATGAAGGGAAGGAAACATTCGAAGAGATCAAGAAATCCATTGCCAAGGCTCGACTCTTGTATCTCTAGATTTTAACAAAGAATTCATCATGTATTGTTATGCATCAGAACATACACTCTTTGTCATTCTCATTTAGAAAAATGATGAAGGCATGGAAGCACCTATTGCTTTCATGAGTTGTCATTTGAAAAAGCATGAGATAAAATATAGTCAATTAGATAAGCATTCCTATGCAAAGTGGTCAAGTGTGTAAAAACTTCAGGTTTTACATCCTCAATTACCATATAATGGTGATGGTCCCCGGTAGTGCAATCAATTCCATCTTGACACAACAAGATCCTAGAGCTAAAAGAGGAAATTAGATTACAAAGAATCAAGAATATGACTTGGAGATTTGACCCTCCAATCTGGTAAGGGGAAATGGCTTGTGCAAGTTGATTGTTGAAGATGAAACACTCAAAGTTCAACATGGCGAAGAAAATTGTGCTTTCTCAACTTGTTCAGAAGACAACCCACAAGTTCTCTTTGTCACCACTACTGATGAGTGGTATGCTGATATTTCCTATTACCTAACTTATGGATAATTCCCTCCCCATCTTGATTACAAGCAAAGGAGAACACTCAAGATGAAGGTAGCTAAATTTGTAATCTGGAATCATGTGCTTTACAAAAGAGGCCTAGATGGTTATTTCCTCAGGTGTGTAGATAAAGAGCAACAAGAAAAGTTGCTTAAAGCATACCATGACCAAGCATGTGGTGGACATTTTTCAGCAATGGTCATTGCACACAAGATCCTCTCGAGGAAGGTATTATTGGCCCACCATCTTTGCAAGAACTCAAGATTGGGTTTATAAATTCAAATCATGTCAACAGTTCATTGGAAGACTATAACTCGTTGCATTACCACTCAAAGCTTATGATTATTGAAGAACCATTTCAACAGTGGGGGATGGACTTCATTGGCATTCAGAACCCTCACTCAAGCATGGGGCACATCTATGTACTCACAGAAATAGACTACTTCACCAAATGGGTGGAAGCCATTTTGGCCAAACAATCCAACACTGAAATAGTATACAACTTCATCAAGGAGAATATCATAGTCCATTTCAGAGTGCCACAAAAGATTGTAGCAGATAATGCTACCTATTTCTCTTTAAGAGAGTTGACCAAGTTTTTCTATAGCTACGAAATCTCCCTATCTCATTCTTCTAACTACTATCCACAAGGAAACGGATAGGCTGAATCAAGTAACAAGAACATTGTGACCATTTTCTACAAGCTTGTAAACGAGAATCAAAGGAATCGACACAAAAGTTTGTATGATGCATTGTGGGAAGATAGGATCACTCCAAAGAAGGCAATAGGTATGTCACGATAGAGATGCCATCTCTCAAGCTACTACAAGTAATAGAAGATTGTTAGTACAAGGATTCCATTGACAATAGGATCCTCTTTTTTGAGAAGCTGGAAGAAAATAGACTCCAAGTGGTGGATTGCATTAAGGAGCACCAATTGAAAGTAAAGAAGATTTTTGATAAGAAGGCCAAGGCAAGAGAATTCAAAGTTAGAGACTTCATCCTGCTATGAGACAAGAGAAGAGAACCAAAAGGTAGCCATGGAAATTTTGATTCATTATGGCTCGGCCCATTCTAGATTCGTGAAGCTTACAGTGAGAACACTTTTCTTCTCTCATATTTGGATGGAATGTCTTTGGAATTGCCTCAAAGTGGGAAATACTTGAAATTTTATCATCAGTGAAAGAGGTTTGTTCCCCGCCTTGTAACATAGGTGTGTTTCCCTTTCTATTGTGTGGTTTTGTTTCCCCTTCTGTTGTGTGTCATGTGTTTCCTTCCCATTATGTGCTTGTGTGTTTCCTTCTTTTGATCTTTCTTTCTCAAAGTTATACATGACTCTGTAAGGCCTAATGGATAAGGCACTGGTCAACAAATTACAGGGTCTAGATATTGAGATTATGTATTCCCATGGCATGTCTTCACTATGCTCAATCCATGTCATGTCCCCAAGCTAGAGCTAGTTGTTGTCGTCCTCAAAATTCCCCTCTTTTTGAAGTCAAGTTTTGAAAATTTTGAGTCAGTACCATGGAGTATTGGATTGTGTTGAGCCTGGTATTGTTTTCCATTTTCTATTCCATGGAGAACAATTAGAAATTCAGGTGTACAGGTGGAGTTTTTCCTCTTATGTTTATTTCTTCCTGCAGACAAGAATGACGGGCATATATTCCTTGCTTATTTTTTCCCCAACATCCATGAGTACTACGTGGATATCTCTAATTGGATGTGGCATTGCCATGTTTCAAGAAATAGTGGAAGCTTCCACATGTCCAAATGGTGCAAATACAAAGGACAATACACAAATAAGTGTAGGCTTTCCACGTGTCTAGGGTCCAAAATGAAGAAAAAACAAGCCCAAATCAGCTAAGTATGGAAGGTTCAACGGATTCCACCACGTGCTTCATCTAGCATAATTTCAAGGGTCAAAGCTAGGGGTAGTTCTCAAACTTGTGCCAATCCTCCACATGTCCCAGGTCCAAAAAGGGGACAAAGTTGATTTCTTAAATTGACTAAGTATGAGCGGGTCGATGGAAGCCTCCACGTGCCTCAACGGCACAATTTTAGTAATGAAACCAAAGGGCCAATCTTCAAATGAGCGTCAGCTTGCCACATGGTCAGAGTTAATGGAGAGATAGAGTTGGCCATTGAAAATTCTAGGACTGGCGAGAAGGAGCCACGCATCAGCTTGGTGTAATTTCAAGAGGCATATCCAAAGTGGAAACTCAAATGAGCGCCAATTCTCCACATGTCTAGAGGTCAACATAAGTCAAGTGGGAAGTAAGCCTGAATCGGCTAAGTATAAAAGAACCGACAGAGCTCTCCATGTGTCATCCTGGCACAACTTCAAAGGAAAAATCCAAAGGTAGGTTCCAAATGAGTGCCAACTCTCCATGTGTCTAGGGTCAGATATACGGCCCCGCCAAACAAAAGGGAGAAAGTCAAATATTAAGCCCGAATAGAAAGTCAAGGTGGGGAAGCGGGCCATCGGGGAGATTTGAGAATTTGAGCCTTGTTTTCATTAAAGGGGCTTAAAGTTAAAAAGTGACCCATAGCCCCACCCACGCCAAGGAAAAAGTCAAATATTAAGCCCGCATCGAAGGTCAAAGCAGGAGGTGGGCCAGCGGAGCAATTTTTGTTTTTGAGCCCGCATTGAAAAAGGTAAAATTATAAAAGTGACCCGTGACTCTGTCTCCACTCAAGTAAGGCCACATGTCAAGACCATATCAAAAGTGGGTGAGCAAACCAAAAATGTAAAAAATTCCAAATCTCTATAAAGTCACAAAATGCAAAAGGCATCCTCCATGCCCGATCCAATAAATTTTTCCCATGTGGATGACTCGGTTTAAAGTTTCAAAGCAAAGATGAACGGTTCAAATTAAAAGTTACAAAATGAGTATAACGGATGCATTATGAAAAGTCTGGTTTTTCTCACCGTTGGCTTTTCTTGCAAATCAATAATCTAAATGGATGCGAATGATTGAAAAGATTGTAAACCATTTCTTTCTAACAAAGAAGAATTTGTAACCATTTCTTGCAAGATATTTAATGGCTTCTTCACACCATTGTAAAAAAAGGGTGATTGATCTTGTAGACTCGAGAGTGCATTATACCTAGAGAAAGCAAAGGAAATAGCCATTTTTCTTCTACTTTCCTCCACTCTTTAATTTCTTCTATTCTAACACCATTTACAACTTGTGTTTAAACAATCAATATAGGAAGAAGGAGTTTCTTACTTTCTATGACTAAGGGGTTTCTTGATACTTTGTGATCGATGAATTTTATTTGCTCTTGTTGTTATTTACAGAGTTTTTTCTTCTCAGAATGCATGTGTTGAAGTTTCTAACGAGTGCATGTAGGAATCTGATTTTCTACCTACAACATTAGTTCTCCTACCTCTTTTCTCACTCCCTTTCCCACCTTCATAGTAAATTTCCCCATTACAGATAACTCGCAAGAATTTTCCGTAGGGTCAGTGGAGTGCCCCTGTTAGATCCCCTACCAAAAGGCCACCACATAAATCAACACTTTATCGTGCATGCATACATACACGACATATGCATCGGTTAAGTAGAGGGACTTATATTCCCAGAGTGTTGGAAAGGAATCATAAATTTATCCACCCGACAAATTTCCTCGCTAATAGCATCTTAGCTTACACATTTTCTTCTTGCTTATTAGAATACATATTGTCTTTTACATGTGTGTTTGTCTTTTCTTTCACTAACTCTTGTTTCCACCCAATTTTTTTGCATGTGTCTTGGTTTATACCAATCACACTCCCTCCCCTACATGGTATCAATTTCAGTTTAGTGGTTTTGGGCTGCATACTCCTCAGAATGTCGCATGCACCCCAAACAAGAGGGCATCATTGGGATGAATTAATCACCCCATACATAATTTTACAATCATCACAAAACAAAGTTCAATATTAATATAACACATTCATCACCACAAAAATGACGCGATATTGACTTAGGTCCTTACCACAACACAAATACCAATTCCCATACCGGACAATAACACCTATACATCGATGGGTGTTGTTATTCCCTTCATTTAATCAACTCTTTGTTGATGTCATATTCACACCGGGGGTGGTGTCCAAGCTATATGCAACAAGAAATCTTAGTGATCTATTAATTGATCGTCGGTATTTGTTTTCTTTTTATATTTTCTTGGGGATTTTATCATTGTCTTGAGGACTTCTTGGCAAAAACCTTATTGAAGTCAACTATGAAAACTTGCTGCAAGTAAACACTCTCTGCAGAAATAAATCGCTGGAAATAAACATACATTTGTAGAATAAAATAGATTGTTGTAAGTAAACACACGTTATAGAAATAAATGAACTTGCTTTGGAAATAAACACACAATTGATAATGCTAAAAGATGATTTCAAGGAAATAAGAATCTAATCTAGAACACCTGTAAGAACAAGTATATGACAGATTTTAATTTGAATAATCAAAAGCATTTACATAATTAACATATCTATATTATTTTCTCTGAAAATATAAATACTAATAAAATGAAGATCCCGGTTCTCGGAGGAGTGGTCCCTTGCTCCACCTTGAAACATGATTTGACAACTTAATATTCTCTCAAAATAGAAATGGTTATTTTATTGATAAAATGTTCTACATTACAAAGATGTACTATCTCGTGTTTCTATCTATGTGTATCGATCTATCTTTATATTATATCCTAAATTTATCTCGTAGGTCTTCATATATATATACTCCTTCCAAAGGTGCATTTATAGCCATAGTTGTCCTACCGATTCAGATGGAACCGAATCGTGCTCAAAATAGATGTTGAATTGGAACCTAGTTGGACATATAATTGTATGATAGTTATCCCTAGATCTACGAATATGAAGAATCAGAAATCTTCTAATCTTCTCCTGATTGAAAGGATCATTGATTGATAAATCACTAGACGTTGTTGGAATAAAAAAATTCTTATCAGTTCCAGAACTTTAGAGAAGTTCCAGAACTAAAGGAAATCATCCCAGATCTAACCATGAGGGTTCACGAGCTACACACGGGAGTTCGGAACTAATTCTGGGAATTAAGTATTGGAGTTCTGGAACTAAGTCTGAAAGTTCCAAAACTAAGTGATAGAGCTCATAATTGTGTAATGGAGTTTTGGAACTAAGTCTGGAAGTTCTAGAACTAAGTTGTATTGAAACCAATGCTTCCAAAAACATGCTGACTACTTCATACTTTGTTCTTCTAACTAATTGTGACCTATTTTATTACAAAACTGAATTTCCAAAGCACTTTGTTAGGAATTACAGAGTTTTTAAACGTTAGAACTACAATCAACAAAATATGGACAATTACATCCTAACTTATATTAGATCAAACAAAAGTCACAAAATGTAGTCAAACTTGATAAAAAGGAGAGTAAAATAATATCATTTATTATACATTAATGAGACATATTCTAGCCTTATCATCTCCCTTGTACTTACTTGTTTGTAATTCCCCTTACAAAATTTACTCTTCAAATTTGGGGTTATGGATTCTGCATTCCATTTGACTACTCAGGTCAAATGGCTAGAATTGAATATTTCAATGCTTTACTTCAGAAGTACTATACCCTCCTCTTGCTTCTACTTTCCTCTTCCATTCCTCAAATTGAGTAGGATCTTGAGGTTCTCTGTTTTTCCATGGAGACATGGGGGTGAGAAGTAGATGTGGCCTCATTTGAATTCCCATCCATATGCCCCTGTGCTTTTCATTGATATGAGGAATTAGTGTGCATAAAGATTTTTCTCTTTCCAGACTCCAGATCAAATTTGTGGGAGATATTACTTCCCTTCTCCTCAAGGAAACCGTGAGAAGCTCCCATATTTTCAAACATCCCTCATAAATATCTTCAAAATTTTCCTCCTCATAAGAGGTGAAGGCATCAATAATTTTTTGTAAACTGGCAAGATAATGTGTCTTGAACCATCTATCAAAGGCATGGGTTCTAAAATGTATAACAAAAGCAGATGGTTTACCATAGTGAGCCCTCATGTAGAGACCAGATGAACTAGCTTTCAATAGATTCTCATAATCCCTTTCCTTCCATGCAATCTGATTTTGAAGAACAAAAACAAATGCATTAAGTTGGCTTTCTCCCACATACAAATTGATCATGAAGCCTATGTTCTTTTCTATCATAATATTATAGAGATAGAATTCACAGAGAATATTTTTATGCTCAGATGGCTGAAGAATAGGTTGTCATGAACTTAGATTCATCTTTTATTTCATGTGGAAGGCCACATGCAATTCTTGACAACTTCCAGTGAATGAATTATTCCTTCATAAATAAAATATATGCAGAATAAGTTATCTTGCATGCAAGAAATTTTTCACTCATTATGTAAACCATTTGTATTTTTACAAGACATTTAAATTTTTCTTCTTCTTCTTTGTAAAACTTTTCTTCCCATTCCTTTCTTTCTTTCTTTTCTTCTTCCATCTTGCTTCTCAAGTCCTCATTGGATGTTTTGATTTCACTGAGTTCCCTACAAGTATCATCCCATAACTGCTTGAGTGGCCAATAAGTTAATTCAGTCTGTGTAGAGACTATTGACATAGCACTCTGTCTTTTGGAAATTTGACATTCTTCCTCTTTCTCCATCATCTGTTGTTTAACTCTTGTCAATTCCTTAGTCATGTCTATGAGCTGAGTTGTTAGTTCCCAATGAGAATTTCTCTCTATTCCAATTTGAGTTTGAGGAAGTTCAACTCCTCATCCTTTTCTCTTGATAATGAGTTCTACTCTAGAAAAAAATAGAGCATGTCTAACCTGTTGTTTCTCTTCTTTCTCTAAAAGTTATTTGGGGGTTGAGCATTCCTCTTCTACCAAAGGGAATTTCCCTTTTCATCTCCAAGATGCCAACTCTTCTTCTTCATGTGATAGTGTTGTTGATTCACCCAACTCTTGAAAAACATGTTCCTCAAATCTCTCATCTTATTTTTCCATCTCATTTTGGCTTGGTCCAGGAGGAGTCATGGCCATGCTACCCAAAATATCAGTAGCTTCTTTTTCCAACTTGTCATGTTCTTTCATCTCCTCTGGAATTTCTCTAGACCTCTTATGAATTCTTCTTCTTTGAGGAGCTTCAAAATGTCCAGAAGTGGGTTTCCTCCTAGATCTTCTTCTAATTTTCACTTCTTTCTCTTGCCTAGGTGAACTGTCACTGTCAAAGATAGATATTAGCTCTCCTGTAGTTGCTGCAGAGGAAGGAATTTATTTTAAAGGTACAATAGGTTCTATAGTTTTAATCCTTCTTCCATATCTTCTTCTTTTTGGTATATTCTCCCCACCTATTTCCTTCTTTTCCTCTATAGGGGCATCAATTTCCAAATTAGTTGTAGGAGAAAAATGAGTTGGTATTTCCCTCCTGATAATATTAAGGTTTTGCTTAAACTTGTTAAGAAATTTCTCCCATATTTCTTCTCCATTTTTCTTTGAAATAAAATGGTGTTGGCACACCAAATGAACTAACCCATGATGTATGATTATTCCAACACCCTAGGAATACCTTTGGGTCATTGTCTAGATGGAGTCAAAAATAAACCCTAGAAGGTTTACTATATATTCTGGTTTTGTAGCTCCATATCTAAGATATATGAGCATCTTCAAGACTTCTCTTCCCACTGACCCAAATTGACCATCACAAGTTAAATACTTGACTATCCAAAATGCCACTCTATCAAAGGGTTTGGGAAAATCTGGCCCTTCGACCCATTTTATTATTTTCTTAGTGTTGTAAATATATTGGGGTTCAGTTTCCCCCTCTTGTAGCAGGGTTTCAACTAGTTCTTTTAAGGTCCCTTTGATAGGATTTGGGACATGCACAATTGGCACACCAGATACATTACTTATTGTATTCACGAAAAAGGAATTACAATATTTCTAACCTTTTTCCAAATTTTTCTAAATTTATAATGAATTCTCTTACCAATTCATCGTTATACTTTGAGAACTTTTTCAGAATTCCAACCACCCTTCTTGTTCAAAGATAGCTACCACTTCTTCATCTGCAAGAAGCTGGGTATCATCCTCAGGTTCCGACTTCTTTTAATCCCCATGGTAAATATGGTGATTCAAATTCTTTCTCCTTTCAAATTATTACTCTATCCGGATTGGCTATAGAACTCTTTGCTTAGTCATGTGAAACATGATGGGTTTAGTCATGAACTTCGTGTTTAGCTACGTAACTTCGCTTATTCCTTAAAGTTTTTCTGCAACTACTTCTTCACTTTGTTTATTCTGCACAAATGATAGCTCATTATAAATATGCTGCCACTTTTGTTCCACCGACATCATCCTCATGATTACTCACTTTTAATCATAATGTATAATAGATGACTCATCCTACCAACTTTTAAATCAAATCCAATCACACATGCAAACTTTTAATCTAACCTTTAATAAGTTAAAGACATAATTACCATCCTTGATGATGTAATCCCTCCGTCATGATGACTCATCATTCCTAAAAGTGAAACAAAAGGAAAAATGGTTAGAAAAGACACTGGAATTCCAAAGAAGTTCCTTTTATTTTGAATTAGCCATTTATTGAGGAGATCAACCACCATTGTTGGTTTTCAATTGATCTTTGAGAGATTTGTTTTTGGGGAAGAGAACGCCATTTATTGGTTTTCATTCTTTCCCTTTATATATTTTTTTTTTTTTTCTCTTTTTTTTGGGAAGAGAACGTCATTTGCTAGTTTTCATTCTCTTCCCTTTATTTTGGATCCAAGCATCTGATTATTTGATCATTTTGGAAGAACTGGGTTCTTCTATATTATCAAATTCTTTTGTCTCTCTAATCTTCTTCAATAATGCATCCCTTGTAGGAGGATTCCTATAAATTTTTAGCCTATGTCCATTGACCAAAAGTGTCCTTTTGCTGCCATCAATGGGAAGTAGTTGAATAGAGCCATTGTCAAATATTTTCTCAATCTGATAGGGTCCCAACCATCTAGTTCTCAACTTTCCCTTGAATTGTTGGTACTTGGAATCAAACAATAATGCCCAATCTCCTACCTTGAATTTCCTTTTCTTGATATGTGTGTCATGCCATTGCTTCCTTTGATCTTGGATTATCTCTGTCTGTTGAAGTGCTTCCATTCTCAACTCATCCAATTCATTGATTTGAATAATTCTTTCCTTTTGTGTTGCATCCAACTCAATACCCACTTTATTTGTTGTCCTCAATGTTTGTAGTTAAAATTCAATAGGTAATAAGGGATTTTTCCCATAGACTAACTCATATGGTGAAAACCCTATTGTAGTCTTCTAAGTTGTATTATATGCCCAAATGCCTCAAGTAGTCTCTTTACCCAATCTCTTCTACCTGATTCAATTGTTTTGGTAAGGATGTTTTCCAATTCTCTATTTATTACTTCTTCTTGTCCATTTTATTGTGGGTGATAGGGAGATGACTTCCTATGATTGATCTGATAATGCATTGTGAAGTCTTAGATCATATTAGACGTGAATTTTGGCCCCTAATATTAAACTTTACTCCTTGGCACCCCAAACTTCAACATAATTTTATGCCAAAGGAAATCAGCAACTACTTCTTCAGTGGCATTTGTTAAAGCCTGCACCTCTGCCCACTTTTTCACATAATCATTACACACAAGATTGTACTACTTTCCTTGTGAAAGAGGACTAAAGGGAATGAAAAAATCCATCTCCCACCTTTCAAATGGTTCAATAACTACTCGAGGTTACAGATGCATTTCACTGGTAAAGGTTGGTTGTCCCATCCTTTGACATGGATCACACCGCTTGATATATCTCTTCACATATTTATACAGAGATGGCCAATAATATCCAGTGCCAAGTATCTTGTGAGTTGTTATTTTAATTGAAAAGTGTCCCCCACTTGGTTCATCATGACATGCCCTCAGTATGTCAAAGATTTCATCTTCTCTCACACACTTGTGTAAAACCAAATTAGGACCACATTTAAACAACATTCCATTTAACCATTTAAATTGTGCACTGGTTTTGATCAACTTCTTCATTTGTTTCTTAGTGAAAGGAGGAAAATTCCTGTTGTAAGATAATTTTCCATATCAACAAACCATGGTGTATTAGCTGAAATAGAAAACAATTGTTCATTTGGAAATTTGTCCTTAACTAGATCTTGCTCCCCTATAGTGGTTAGTCTTGACAAGAAATCAGCTACCACATTAGATTTTCTTGGATTATCTACTATGGTAATATCAAATTCTTGTAAAAGTAATAACCATCTAATTATCCTACCTCCAACCATTGGTTTGTTCATTAAGTACCTAATTGTTGAGTGATCTGTATGTACAAATATTTTGTACTCTGTAATATAATGTCTGAACTTATTAATTGCATAAATCACAAGAAGAAATTATTTTTCTGGTGGTGTAATTTCTTTCAAAGGTGGGAGTAAGATTTTTACAAAGGTAATAAATAGCATACATTTTCGCTTCTTCATTTTTCGTCCCAAAATTACACCAATGGAGTTATTTTAGGCATCTGCGTTTGGATGTGAAAAGGTTTTTCCCAATTATGTGCTCTCAATATTGGGGAAGTGATTAATTTTTCTTTAATTTCATCAAAAGCTTGTTGAAATCTTTCATCCAAAAGAAATTCGCAGTCCTTGGTAAGAAAATTAAACATGGGGAAGAAATTTTACTAAAATCCTTAATAAAATGCCTATAGTATCAAAGATGCCCTAAAATGACTTGATATCCGTGGGGTTTGAGGAACAAGTAAGTATGAAATAATTATGATTTTGTTGTGGTCAACCTAAATTCCTCTTTTGAAATGTGGTGTCCTAATACAATCCCCTCATCAAACACTTCTCATGACTAAGAGACAGATGGCGTTGCTCAAATATTTTTAATACTCTGTCTAAATTCCTCAAAGCATCAAAGCAAATGTGTCTCCATGCATAGTGAAGTCATCCTTGTATACCTCTACATAATCATTTGTGAGGTCTGTAAAAACTGCTAATATAACTCTTTGGAAGGTTGTTGGAGCATTACATAATCCAAATGGTAATACCCTATAGGAAAAGGTACCCCATGTACATGTAAAGGTAGTTTTTTCCTGATCCTCAGCAGTAAATCTGATTTGATTATATCCACTAAAGCCATCCAGGAAGGAAAAGTATTTCTTACCTACAAGGTTGTCTAGGACTTGATCTATGAATGGTAAGGGAAAATAATCTCTCAGTATGGATTTGTTCAATTCCCTATAGTGAACACAAATTCTCCATTTTCCATTCTTTTTAGGAACAATTACAAGAGGAGAGACCCACCGACTATCTAAGATAGGGTAGATAAATCCTACTTGTACTAGTTTTTCAACTTCTTGCTTGACTATATCTCTTAAGGTGGGATTAATCCTTTTCGAGGTTTCCTAACTGGTCTAATGTTTTCAAGTATAGATGTGATGAGTGCAAATACTTAGATGGATTACTTTCATATCTTTTTAGTTCCAAGAAAAATCTCTAGTATGATTTTTACGAACATAAAACAATTTAGCTTCTTCATCATTCCTCAACCAATTGTTAATGTTCAAAATTTTACCGGCTAAATCTCAACATGTTTGGTTCCAATGTGTGATGAACTCATTTATTGAAAGGGTTCCATTAATTTATTTAGTGGAAATGCATGTGGCAACAACATATGATATCCAAAAGTTTCTTGAGACAGAACATCTGGAAAAGGACAGTAGGAAGAGTTATGATACTTATCTTGTTGTAGGTCAAACTCCTCATCACTGCTACTTTCCATAAATTCTTCACCATTTCCTAATATATTTGAAATTGAAGCTACTGATTCTTCCTCTCCCTAAGAAAAATCTCATTTCTTCAAAGCAAAATTATTTGATTACATGGAATTGTTGTTGGTGTGGTTCCGAACTAAATGTAATGGTTTTGGAACTAAATCGATGATTCGGAATAGAGTCTACTGGTGGTCCGTAACTATTCCTAATTTCTCCAAGGACAATTGGTGTTCATTAAATGGTTGATTAATCATATCTTCTACCTCACGTACATGATCCTGTAACATGATCATGGCTAAAGAATACAAGTTTTGCTTATTAGTATCAGGAGCATCAACCCACAATTGTTCTTGATTATCAATAGAAGGTCGTATAGAAGGATATAAGGAAATTTGCTTAGAATTCTTACCATTTGAGATAGTCATATCACCTGATCTGCAATTAATTAAGGCAAGTAATGTAGCAAATCATGTTCTACCCAAAATAATGGGATAACCAAGTGTTTTACCTTTTGGCTACAAAATAAGGAAATCAACTAGATATTTCCATGACTCCACCATAACCACCACATCTTCAATAACTCCTTCTGGTTTTTCTATAGATTAGTCTCTGTCATCTGTAATATGGTGTTAGTAGGTTGTATACATGTTAATGGTAATGTTTTCAAAGTGTCCACTGTCATCACATTTATAGCCGCTCCCAAATCAACCAAAACATTATGTATATCTGTATTCCCTATAGAGACAGAAATAACAAGACTTCTATGATCTTTGTATTTCGGAAGAAAAAGTTTTCCTACTAATAAATCAGTAATTTTTCCATCTACCTTAATAGTCATGGGGTACTGCTTCTTCCTTCCAAGTCTTTTTAAACATAGCATTTTGATTAATTTGTTCAATTCCAAAACGTCCATTTCTTGTAATAATGGTATTTTAATATTCAATTTCCTTAGTTCCTATACCAACTCAGATTCCTTAGTCTCTATGGCTTCTTTAAATATCTCTATAAATGGAGTCTCAGTAGAGTTGTTATTTGGTTCCTTATATTTTTCTTTTACATCCTTCTTGGGAACAATTGTACTAAGGGTTTTAGTTTCTTCTAGAATCTTAGTGATTATAATAGGTAGACTGCTAATTATTTTTCCAGATCTAGTTTTAATATCCTTACAATCCATGGCATTCGATCAAACTGATTTTTCTAGTTTTGTTCCGTAGACAGGAGTTGTTTGTTTGTTTCTTGGGTTTGTTACTAGTTGTGCTGGTGTTTAGGTTTGGAACACATTTTAATTTTGTGAATTTTGTGTTGGGGAACCCATTATGGCTTATTTATTTTGATTGGGATATTTCCTCCCTTGAGCATAATTATTAGGGCTCCACCTAGGTTGTGACCAAGCATTCAGTTACCTTGACCAAACCATGGTTGTTGGTGTCCTTGGGCATACCAAGATTGTCCTGACCAATCCTGAGGATTCCATGTTGGTTGAGGGACCCAAGGTGGTTTCCCCCAACTTTTTGGTATTGTCTGAGCTACCCATGGCATCATCCAAGGATTAGGAACCGACCTTGGCATAAACTATCATTGGCTAGGTTGTCTCTGGAAAACATTTACTTCTTTTGATGTGGATGAAATGTTGGTTTGTTTAAGATGATTTTTAATAAATGGAAGAAGAGAACAAGCATTAATCTCATGGTCCCTAGATTCACAGATAAGACACATTTCTATTTTATCCAAGGGACAATCTCTTATTGCATGCTTTTTCCTACATCTAGGACAATACATAGCTAATGGTTCAGTTTTAGCATTTTCTTTAGCTTGCAATCCATCCATGGTGGAGGTTAATTGAACTAAAATGTCTTTTTTAAGTTTTCCAATTCATCCATCAGTTTGTTCATATTTGGGATGAATAGGAAATTTGGGTTACACTCCCCTTGGTCCCTCGTCAAACAAACACCTTGAACACATTCACCTAACCATGACCCCTTTCATCCCACTCTAATATTAATTTAATTAATTTAATTAAATTAATTCATTATCTCACAATATTTATTATTTAAATATCCTAATTGAGATAATGCTCACACATCCACCTCTTCTAGCCAACTCACCCAAATTTAAGACCTATTCTTAGTATGTTTCCATAACTAACTAATAACCTACCCAAACCCTAAAAATCAAAGCCTATATTCCCTCTAACCATATTCATATACATTAGAAATGAGGCTTCCATTCTAATCCATGAAGCAAAAAGGAACGAGATCCTAGAAAATCAAGGGGATCTACCGGTTTATTAAACCCAAAGAAATCCCACCCTAACCAATGCCGATTACCCTAAACCACCTCCGATCAACCAGAACCGCTGTCAGTTACCATTTAACCCCAAAACAACCTTATTTTAAGGTTGGCACATTTCTGAGAGATTGACACATCTTTTGAGAATAAGAGACGAAACCAGAGCTGCATGCAAGTAGAACGAGCATTCATACACACATCAGAAGCACCCACAGAGTAATCTGTCTTCATGAGAGCATCTCGAGGAAGCGCCAGCAACACATCAAGTTCCTTTCATTTGATCACCCACCATTTCTAACCAGACATCAAGCTCATACAAACAATAAGTGCTTTGTTAACCAAAGCACTTATCCATTTATCATTTGGTAGATTCTTTTACTTTTGTTATTAGTTTCTACTCCCATTTCATTCCACCAACCATTTACCTCCATGCAAACTTGACCATCCTTTTACCCACACCCTTGAACTTCCCATACCCAGATTTTAATCATTCTTGTGCATACCTGAGACCCACACAAACCTTTTCATTTCCCTTCCATTTCCATCTAGCCTCATATCTGTCACCCCACCAAGTTTTTATTGAGTTTCGTACCACGACCTAACTCGATTACCCAAAAATCTGTCTTTAGTTAACCTAAACCGACATTAGTCTCTATGTTTTTACGTAACCCAAGAATAGAGCTTCCATTCTCTACCTAATACCCAAAATAGCCGAACCCGACCCTAACCAATACCTATACTTTGTGAGACCCTAACCTTCGATTCAGTCATAACTTAGCCCATTGTGAACGAATTTTCTTGTTGTAGATGAATGAGATACCCAAATCATTTTAACTATAGTAGGATTTCCTTTATTATTAGCATTAAGTTGTTTTAAAATAGTGAATTAACAACCTTCTAGGAAGTATCACACTTTCCGAATCTAGCACATGCTAAGCACCCACCGCATATATTGGTTAACTTTCATTTGGTGTTCTTGTTTTCCATCTCTGTAGTTCCTCCAAGAAAAAAAAGAAGCTCTCACGATCAGTTGTGGATAAATAAGTCATACACACACAACAACATACAACTATCATTTCGACATGTATTCCTCCTAGCCCTTTACCCTTATTTATTTCATCAACATTCAAAGAAATGCTCTAGAATCAGGTGAAACATTTTAGCACTGTAACATTCCCATTTTAGTACATTAGAACAAGTAAATTTTTTTTTTTTTGATAAATGCTTCCTAGTTCTAAATACATAATTTAGAACTCACAAATCAAACAACCATTCTTATAATATATAACCATATGCAGTTGTAATGACTCGGTGCACCACCGATCTATTCATTCCATGACTCGGTGATCTACCGATCTATTCATGGGTTTCACAGAGTTGGCGTTTTTACTTTAACTCTTCACTCTTGCGGTTATCTTCCCTAATCTTGGATTTCATAATGCTCATCCAAGGAACCTATCTAAATAATTGTTACCATTATTCATCTCGCATCACGTCCCTCGACTAGGTGTCATAGACAACGCAATCAAGCAGCCTTGCGATACTTTGGCCAAAGTTTTGAAACATATTGTTCATGTCTCATATTCCTTGATGGCATACTTGTCAATCTAGAATACGTCCTCCACCCCACTCCGATGTTATATAGAATGTCTTATACTGACTTCTGTTAGCCATCCCTCTCCCAAGTCATTCACTCAGGAACGGATTAATAACATGACAACGTTATAAGGATGCTCTCGAGGACTAGGGATAAGCTGACATACTGGGTCAACCCTAGTTAACCCTGTGTGTCAAGGTACCCCAAATCTCCAAGGGCAGCCTCATAACATGACCATGTTCCTAACCAGATCCCGAGTAAAAACTTGTTCGAGTTTAAGGTGTAAATCTTAACGATCAATGCAAAGGGTGTCGCCATAAGTCACCTGCATTGTTGTATCCTCGAGAAGATCCTAATCTTCTCGAAGGTACAACCCTATAGTTGTCATGTGCCGACATCCTACAAAACCACCTCGGAAAGATCTATTAAACTTAAGGTGTTACTTACGTTGAGTTGCAATTACACTTTAAGACTCTCCTTTCTAGGTAGTCTTTTCCCAACTCCTGGGTTCCTCATCATTGAGTTGCCTTACTTATTTAAGATCCATTTCACAGAGAGAAATTTAATAAGATTTGAGATCTCGTCATAGAGTTCAATGATTAACAATAATCTTATTCAACAAAAATGGGCAGTAGCCTAAGTCTCCTCATAAGGATGCTAAATATATCCTTTTAGGATTAAATCGGTTTTCAAACTAAATTATATCTTATTTGTATTAAGATATAGCTATTTATATTTGTTATGTACGTTGTCTTGGCTTAGATCGAAGTTAGGGAGTAATAGATTACTCTTCCCGTTCAGCTACCTATTAAGATTTATTTAAACCTTAGCTTCTTGGAAGACAGTGGACTAATTTCCAAATTAGCCTTGTATAGAACATAGCAGAACTACTAATCATTCACAAGTGTTCAGTCACATAATCTTTACAAGGCCTACTTAGAGAATCCAAATATCTCCAAGGTATTCAATACTAAAAAAAAGCACTTAAAAACAATCGAACCAAAGAGGATCAATCCATCACAATACAAATACAGCCACATAGTAACAATTCCCTCATTTCATTTATTTCTAAGCCAAATAATTACAATTTATGCATTCAGCATATTCGATACAATACTCAACAGCAAAAGAACAACTTCCTTCATATAATACAATTAGAGAAGTCAAGTTGGAATTCATCATAAAACCAAATTAAATAATCTGAGCATCATATCAGATCTATGTGCCTTTACCACTTACGACAACCATCTGCAAAAATTGCCAACACGGGTCAGTTTTGTGAACTGAGCATGATAAGCACTAATTCTTAAAACAATTGCATTCTACCAATTGCTCTCATTAAACAACCTATTTAAATGAAATCATTTCTTCAAATTCTTAACATAAATCAGACTAATCATCATTCTGTAATTCTAACATGACTTTTGACGCATGACCCACATTATAGTTACCAATTAATCCTTAATACCTTTCAGAAAATTCATCTTATATGTAAGAGACTAAAGACAAATGATTACAACCATCCTAAAGACAGCAATACTCCAACAAGAATGTTTTTAACAAATACACAAAGGTAGTTTATAACATTCAGCAAGCTCAACTGACGTAATTCCTTTTCAATCATACATTATTTCAATGGTATTGACAAGTATACCTACTTATACTGCAACACAATTTTTACCAGTCTCTCCATACAATTTAATAGTCTATTTTTGTTATGCTCTTACCGCAGAGTTCACGAGACTAGATAACACTATAAATAGAAGATGTAACCATATGCAAACACAATGACATTCCCACTGAGTCGAAACACTCAGCTACATTCAACTGATTCAAAACACATACATACACAACAACATTCAACTGAGTCTAATCCCTACGAATATACAAAGCAAGGACTTGTATCGTGTTTGAATTCAAGAAGGAATAACCACAGCAAGGACTTATATCAGAAGTCGACTCCATATCATAATTTCATCAAAGTTTCATCCGAAGTCGAGCTAATACGAAAATACAGTAGGGACTCAAACAGAGTCGAGTTTGTAATGTAACCCAAAGACACATTTCCACAGAATCAAACTGAATATAAACACAACAACATTAAGAAAGAGTCGAATCAATATGCATGCACAGCGAGGACTTAAATCAGAAATTGAGTCACACGCAACACATCAAGGACTTCATCAGGAGTCGAGTTCAAATGGGAATACTGCAAGGACTCCAACAAAGTCATATCCAACCAGTACTCATGACCAGGGTTTCGATTGAAGTCAAATTCAATATGCCCACAATTCAAGTACTCCAACAGAGTCAATACCAAAATGTAATCACAACAAAGCTTCTACAGAAGTCGAAAACATAAGATACGTTTCAAGGACTCCAACAGAGTCATACCATTATGTAATCACAACAAAGCTTCTACAGAAGTCGAAAACATAAGATACGTTTCAAGGACTCCAACAGAGTCATACCATAACTAATCCTTGCAAACCTTCATCGGTGTCTAACCAAAATTGAAAACACATAAAGGACTTTACAGAAGCCACGTTCAAGTAAATTACCCACAGCAGGCATTCCAATCAGAAGAAATTTTAAGTATACCCAGCAACATTTAACAGGATTCCACAACATAATATCACAGCTGGGTCTTCAAACGAAATGAATCCAAAAAGAAAAATTAAGTACAGTAACATTTCAACAGAATCTTTGCATGACCTGAGGTTCCTAAACCATAGCAAAGAAGAACCAATACATTGTTTCAAACCAACTGTACTAAAATCAGTGAAACAGAGTTTTTTAATGAAATCATTTGAAGGAAAGCAAGATTTTTAAAAGTTAGGGCCTATCATGCTTGATAGTGTCGCGTAAAAATCCGAAGAAGACCTCTGACTGTGCTCGCACCTTCCCTTCTTCTTCCACAATAGCTTAAACAACAATAAATTGTTACCTTCATGCCTTATAAACTTTCCCCGATAGAGAAAAGAGTTAGATATTCTCAAAGTTGCCATGCAACACAGAGTAGACTGGTTCGAAGAACCAGTGATCAAGCAGAGAGAAAAACGGAACGCATGGAAAACCAAAATACCAACCAATTTTCCATTTGCATGCCTTCCCAAGCAATCCACACTCGGGAACCAAATTTCATCAATGGCATTAACTCCAAGATTCCCGCCTATTCTCCATTGCCACCGACCGCCTAAGTTGGTGATTGCCAAATGAAAACAAACAACCATTTCCAAATTTGGCGACTCACGCCACGTCAGGTCACAATAGCTGTTTGCAACCTCTTCCAAATCCCTTGTCCTTCATGCTTATCCACCTCATTTAATGCCATGGAAACCACCGCCCATGACTCGCGCCCCTTCATAGGTCCCCCTCCATCCATTATCATTAGTTAAGATAGGTTAGAACATAGGTTAGATCATAAGGTAAGACATTAGTCTTACTTCCATAGTGCTAGGTGTAGCTAACCTTAGGAGCATTAAGATTATAGTTAGGGCTAGGTTAGATTAGCAATAATTCAACCAATAGGTTATATTTTAGGTTAAGGTTATTAACCTTAACGAATCCAGTCCAAGTCTCACAAGTAGGACCGATCAGTATTAGAACCAAGCAGGGTATAACATTCCCGTAATGGATTCTATCTGGTATAGCTAATAAGCTTGTAGTATACACCAGAATTTCTTACCTGGCTTAAGGTCTAGGCCTTCCTGATATTATGATATCGGGAACCAAATTCATTTTACATGATCATCCTGAGTTAAACTCAGAATTTCTCATTCAACTCATTCAGACCTTCTGACTTTCGTAAGGTCAATAATTTTGTTCATCCTGAATAAACTTAAAACATCTCTTGGATCAATGCAACTGATCCAAGGCTGAGTCATAAAGACGGATAAATCCACAATTCCTCTCGAAATCAAATTGAACTCAGGTGCTATAAATGAAAGAAATAAAAGAGTCCAAGCATATCCGACTACCAAAGATCTTCAAGAGCAAAGAAGATACAATCCATATCAAGCATGACTTCACAATCAAAGGAACACATCCTTATACGTAAGAAATCATATATCAACACTTGAATGCTCGGGAGGAAGTAACAATAGTTCAGGTGTTACAAGCACACTGGTGGGACCCATTCGTGGTTCTTTGCATTCTTTCATTTCTTAGTGAAAATTTGCATGTTTGTTTCCTTTCTAAAAAGGTTCTTACATTAAAATTTCTCCCTAGAACCTTCTCTTCTTCTATTTTCTAAAAGTAATTGTAATTTGTTACTTTAAAATGAACACTTATTCCCTTTCATTAGTATCCCATTAGTGAAAGAGCATCCGTTCTCCTGTTCATCTTTATGTGTCATTGAATTCAACATTTCAATTTGGGTTTAAAAAATCATTTCATTTCATTCTGCTTCTCTGCATTAGCTCACATTAATTTAGGGCAACCTATACACTAGAAGTCATTCCCAGCTGATGGTTGACAAATGAATCATAGAAAAGCACTTCCTTTCTCTTTCTCTCTCTAAGTCTTACCAAACATCAAAAAATTAAAAATACACACATTATTAAACAACATATTTCCTAGAAGAAGCTGTAGGTGATCACATGATCACGGGCACAAGAGTAGGCACCAAAGACGCTTCGTCGCCGAGTCATACTTCGAGAGAAAAGCCCGCCCCTACCATAACATACCTGAAACCTCTCCTTGTAGATATCCTTCTTCGTAGGAAGCCATCCTCACAAAAAAATTCTATTCTAAAGTTCATGAGTCAGTCCTTAAATAGCATAAGCTAAACAAACATAATAGAAAAGGCACTCTTAGGATCACATTTTTCTTAGAGTTTCTACTTGGCTTACGTTTTGAGGTGAGAGGATTTCGTTCTTCATTTTTCTTATTTCCCCTTGCACGCTCCTCATCATAGTTGGTGTATTCGACTTCATCTAAGTGATCCTCGGACCTTATTCTCATCATTCTCAGAATTATGGGTTTGATTCCACATTTAATTTTAACTCACAACCACATTTTCTTCATCACTATTTCAATTTCATAAGAATAGGTGTCGGCCTCAAGCAACCGTTGTCATTTACCCTCTGACCATCATTAGTTTTACCAAACCGGAATCGGTTCACTATTCTTTTGGTTAACCTACCCAAAAGGATACCTATTCACCTTCTTTACTATTTAGAGTCTATGTCACTCTTGTGTGCAAGTGTTTCTACAAATTTAACCAAACTTAAAGCAAGAAATCTACCACCTAAAAATAGCTTCCTAACCTAGTTAAAAATGGGAAATGTGCACCATTATGATGAAGAAGTGAGCAAGTCCAACCCTTTAAACATTAATAACTTTGAATCTAATCAAAACACAATGTAAATGCATGAACTCTATTCCCCTTAATTGCCTAAATTAACATTAAAATAGACCTAAGTAGTCCAATGGCAATCAAATTATAGTTGCTTGCTTTGATCCTTCAATGGATGCTTGGGTGTGAGGCTTAGCTCTTCAAGAAATGGAGGATGGAGGGCTCAAGAATGACAAAAGGCTATTAGTATGAAACTATGTGCTTATTACTTTTGTCTCTTGAGAGATTTAGGTGTAGGTATAAAGGTAGTAGGAGGGCTCTTTATATAGCCCAAAGGATAAAGGATTAAACACATCATCATGAATGTCGGATAAATGGAGATGTAGAGTTAATTATGGATAAGGGGGTTTAGATGGGTTGAGTTAGCTTTAGGGGTTTAGTTTGTCCTCAAGTGGTTCATGTGGATAAAGGGGTGCATTAATTAATCAAGATGATTAATAAATACATGTGTAAGCTTTTATAAGCTTTTCGATGGATTTTAGTGTGATTTAGACCATTAGGAGGGAATTAGACCAATTAAATAGAGATTTATTGATTTAATGAGAAGGGAGGCTAATTAATTAATAATAATTAATTAGACTAGATAGAAGGTGTCAATTAACAAAAGGTCGTTAATTAGGGTATGTGTTGGATAGGTGACTTAATTAATTAGCTTAATGTAATCAATTAACGACAATGGAAGAGAAGATGAGCACTATTGACAATATGTCATCAATTTGTGGGAAAGGAGATAATTAGCGCAATTTAAGTATTTAAATTGCTTAGGTGTAATTATAGGTGTCTACATTTGCCCCTCTTTGGGGTGGCATAAGTAACGCCACTTCAAAGATAGTAGACAGAAGAAAATTTTGAAGGGATAGAAGAAAATTAGTAGGAGAGAGAGATGCCCCCTCGAGTGTCGATGGGGTGATGGAAGAAGTCAATCGATAATCGAAAAAGATGAGAGATAGCATAAGAACGGGAAGAGGAAGGATTCCCGATGAGAGAGAAAATTAGGGGTGAAAGGGAAGTGAAGTAGAAGAAATATGGATGAGGGGAGAGAAGAGCTTAGCCTCTAGCTGCTATTTATTTGGAACAAATTTGATGTCATCATATTGCCATAGGAACTACATCATTGGTCCTTATGAAAAATATAAGCATACGAAAAAGGTAGAATGACATGAAAATCCATACTACAAAAAATTGTCCATTGCTGAAAGTACCAACTCCATGAAACATACAATAATGCAATGCAATACGAGAAGGAAACAAGCTCATATAATAGGGAAAACAAGTACAAATGCACATATCCAACCCAACAATGGTCAAGACAATTGTTCAAATGTTTTGTTATCAGTGCTAAAGAGATCCATAAGTTTGTGATTGACAACAAGGGTTAAAAATGATGCCCTGAGGAAGGATACATGCAAGGGAAATGAAAATGGACATGGGGTCCATGAAAAGCATTTGTCTGCAACGAAACAAAGACCAAGCAACAAAAGTGCCCCAGTACAAACGAAGCAAGCAAATTAGCTTTGTGAATGATTATGAATCGGTGATCCGCGAGTCATATTAATCGGGGAAGATGTGAGATAAACCAATAGGATATGGAGAAAATACCATGTGCAAGACATAAGTTTCAATTGTAATAAGCAAGTTACCCTTTTTTTGTAGGTTTTTACTTTTAGGATTTTTGAAAATTTTGCCCTATTTTTGGATTTTTTGATATATATAATGTTTGTATTGTTTTTGCTTTTCAACCCATGGTGAACAAGTAAAAGAAAGTAGAAGAAGAAAGCAAAGGGCCTAGGGGAAATAGAAAGTGCCCTAGGTAGAAGAAAGAAGAAACAAATGACAAATAATGCCTTGTTTGATGGAAAAAATAAGGAAAAATAATTATTTACGAGAGTGTGAAGAGAATAAAAATCGTCAAGGAGCAATAAAATTGCCCTCGGAGAAGAAAGGGGTATCGGGACAGCAAAAATGCCCCAACACGCTGAAAAATAAGAGAAAAATAATTATTTAATAAAAATAATTATTCCACAGCGAACAGAGGAGAAAATGGCAATCGAAACGGGTCTCCCAGCCTTCCGAACGGTGCAAGACAGTTAATATACCCCAAGGGGGATAAACATCGCGACTAATGCATTTTAATTGAGTAATTGAGAAAATTTTACTATGAGGCTCGACACTCGGGAAAACCATGGTGATTGCACGAGACCGTTTGAGGTGCGCGGATGCATCCGGGGTACCAAAGTGACACACTGCAGGCGATGGTCCCTTTGTGGTATCGCAACCCTGCTTGTAAATTTTTGTCATTAATGCCTTAAATTAGGTCTTTAGGAGTAGAAAAATGCAGTGTGTGTGCTCGCACCTGTGACACGCAGTGCATGGCATAGGGCACACAGGTGACATTTTGTGGGCGCAGTGCCAAGTCGATGCGTGCATACGTGGCGCATACGCGTGGACATAAATCTCACACACACACATGCATGCACACGTGCACACATGAGCACATGTGCGTGCACGCGCACATGCCGAGAATGGGGTGCACATGCGAAAAAAGTGTGGCACAGGCATGGAGAAGCTGGCGCACACACGAAATGCATGTGTCCACGTGCAGGCACCAATTTGGTGGCACACATGCCAAAGGGTGCGCATGCACCCAAAAGAGGGTGCATGCACATAAGCGCATGTACAGTAAATGTGGCGCACATGCCCAAAAGGGCACATAAGTGCCATAGACAGGTAGAAAAAGATAGGAAAGTGTCCAAAAACATGACACTTAGAAGAATTTTTAGGATTTTTGGGTTAACCCTAAAAGATGAGATAGATTTTTAGAGGAAATGCTAGAAACTAATGAGTGGCGTGTTATTTTGCAGAGACGACTACCAGTTTTACAGACATGGGAGCATCACTCCCAGATTGTCGAGTTAGAGGGCAGTATGCACCGGTGTGACCACCGAGTTATGGTGATATGGGGTTGGGCCCCATGGCTCGGATGCCATCTATTGTACTAGATCACAGCCTCTTGACTACGCTAGCCGAGTGATGGCATAGCGAGAGTCAGTGTTTCAGACTACCCACAGGGGAGATGTGTAGACACCAAATTCGTGTCTTACGACCCCTTGTGACCCGCATCCCATTTCACAACCTAACCTCATTACCTAAACCTTACACAATTATTTATTAATTACCTTGTAATTGATAAATCCCCATCACCTCACCTGCCACCTCATTTTTCCACCTCATCATGACCTAGCCCTAATCCTAAACTAACCTAATTAAAACCTAAAACTTGGTCTACACCTACACCCATGACTAAGGACCCCTTTCTCGCACCTAAAACCGACCTTCTAGTCACTTGACCAAGCCCGCAACTAATCTCTCGGGAGAAAGCGGGGGAAGGTGGGCTGTTTTACTAAAAATAGCCTACTTTTTCCTTACCGATGCCGGTTCCTACTCGACCGCCGTCGGTTACGTAACCGCCATCGGTTCCCTGTAAATGGCCTCCCCAAACCAAAAACAAAGGATCGGAATTTCATTTTTGGATCAGAGAAAAGGATTCTTTGAATCAAGAAAGAGCATCAGGAGCGATCGAGAAAACCCGGATCTTTACTTGACTGAGCAGAGACAAGTGAAGAGACAAGGAGAGTTAGCAGCAAGGGAGAGCAAGCCCAGGACTGCAACTGGATACCAGAGCCCTGTGATACTCAGCTGATTTGATCTGCTGTGTGCCAGACCATCCTACCTCAGTTCTGCCTTTGCCATCAGAACTCTTGGACTTGCATCTCCGCGAATAATCAGTAAGCTACTTCTTGCATGTACTCTTTAATAACATTTCTTCGACTTTTTGAATCATAAGTCCTCACAAATCCATTCTTGGATCCACTACCCAACGTGTCATTGCATCTAACTGTCATTCATCTAGATCTCATCACCCTATTTCCTAATATTACCTATATACAGCCCTACAAATAACACAACTACCAAATAACACCACCACCCCACAAAACAACTAACCCGAGATCTAGACTCTACCGATATCGGTCATCGGTAACCGCCATCGGTTATCAATAACCGCCATCGGTTATACGACTATAACCAATAACAGCCTTTCCCTACCCGGTTCAACAAAGCAATTTAATTGATATTTTATAGTCTTTTGTGTTAATTCATATTAGCAGAGGAAGCTGACCACCTTCGAAAGGAAGTTTTATATTTCGGGCCTAAGGCGAGTTTCCTCATTTATTGTCTAATTAAAATCTTGTGGTCTTGTGTTCTTATTTGCGGGTAGTCCTTCCAAGACAAAAAGGAGTTCTTCGCAAATGATCGGCTGATCTTTCTCTCTGATACGCGCACATCATCTCGACATTCTATAGGTATTCCTCCTAGCCCCTGACCCTTATCTGTTTCTAAAAGGAGCGAAACATTAAGTGAAACATTTTGGCGCCGGTGGGACCCATCTTGGGTTTCTGTTTCTCTTGCTTATTTTCATTTTAGGAAGCATACTTGCTATTGTCTTCTTTTGCTTTTGTTATATATTTCGTAAAGAATTTGTCTTGCTTTCCTAGTTTCGCATTAGTGAAAGTCATCTCTCTTGCTTCATCGAACATAATTTTTGATTTGGGTTTAAAACACGTGCATTGCATTCTGCTTGTTGTTTTTCAATTCTAGTGAATGTAGATTAAGTAGCAAGTCGTACACGTGGGGTGATATCCACGGTATTGTGAGGAAATTAATCTTACATTCATTGCACAACACATACCGAATCACTTCACAATTAACACAACAGCTCAAACATCCCCCTTTTTTCCGCGGTATTCCTCCGCCGATTGATTGAGTAACCTTATAAGCCAAAACAACTTGACATTTCCCTAAGTCTCTTGTTTAGGATTCGACATCATTCTACGTCTAAAGGCATAAGCCCACGATAATTAAAATTAACCCTAGGGTTAATCTCGGATTTGTGTGTGCATCTTGCTTGTTTTTAGTTGTTTTCTTTCTCATACTAAATCTTACGTGATCAATAATTGGACAAGTATACTAAAGCGTTGTTAAAAATCAAATTAGCAGCCTTTTTATATCTTGTTAGCCCGGACTTCTTACACCGGCATCGGTTACGACCGGCGTCGGCTATAGTATAACCGACATCGGTTCTTAGGCCGATATCGGTTCTTGTCTTTTCGATTCGACAAACCAAGCAACCTACCAATTTTACCGATCGAGTTTGTTTCTACTCTAATGATTGAAACCCTATTGTGAACTCCTGTCCATGGTTGTTATCACTCAAAAGCAAGCCGCCACCATGGTTTCACATGCTTGCTCTGTTTCTTGCACTGAATCACCCCCTTCACATGCAGTGGGGAATCCTACGGATACCGGCGAGGTTCCTAAAATTCTGTGGGAGATAAGGACTTTGCCAAGTTTACGGATGCTAATCCTAGTGTTGTCAATACTATTTGTCTCATGCCCACGACCGTGCGCTTTGATGGTCAGCTCCTTGTTGGCATGCCTATTAGTATAGCTGCTCATTTAGCGCCCACTCGCGCTTTGATAACACCGCCTTGCTTCCTGCACCTTTAGCCCCATCTCCCAATCGACAGCTTCAGAAATTCATACGACTCAGATTGGCTTTCCTTTGGCTAATCTTGGACCCCACATATCATTACCACCGACTGCCCCTACCTCATCTCTCTTGCAGACCACTCCATTCATGACTTGCTCTCTGCCACCTATCCACACGAGCTTTCCTTCTCAAGCTCCGCCTACCTTTTCATTCCCATACACGTATCCAGTAACCTCAACATCCTATATGGGACATCCCTATTTGGTTGCCTCAACATATTCATCCTCCACACCTTATCAACACTTAACCCCACCAGGATCTAGCGGTGGTCCTTGGCCCAATTTGCCTCCGTTTACCACAACCACACCATCATCTCATCCAACTACTGATCTAATTAAACAAATGATGGACAAAATGCAAAACCTGGAGGCTTCTGTTTCAGGAAGTCGTAGCGCCTTGACATACGAGCAAGTTTGTCGGGAGCCCATTCACCCTTCTGTCCCCCTTCATTCATATCCTCCTCAATGGGAGTTGCCGAAATTTACTCGTTTTAATAGTAAAGAGGATCCTCAACAACACTTGCGATCATTTAGACATGCTTGTTATTTGATTGCCCATGATGATGCCTTGTTACTCCGCACCTTTCCCATGTCCTTATCAGGACCTGCCTTGGAGTGGTACAGTGCTTTAACCCAGCACTCAATCTTCTCTTTTAACCAACTAGCCCAATCTTTCTTGGATCACTTCTCCATTAACATTGCTAAGAAAGTATCCATCACCGACCTTTATGCCATTCGACAATTCGAAGACGAATCTATCGCAGATTTCGTCAGACGATGGCGCGGCCTTATCAACCAACTTACATATGCCTTGCCTCAGACTGAACTTATCGAACTGTTTACGCGGGCTTGCGCTAAGCACATCTCCCCTACCCTCCAAATTCAAACTTTCCGTACATTCGATGAAGCCTTTACTATGGCTCGAAAACTAGAGATTCGAGCCTTAGAGGAAGAGAAATTGCGGTTGCGTAACAAAAACCCCAATTTCCGAACTCCTGATTCTACCAATAAACCAAATACCACCACTCCTCATGTGTCCACTTCTTCTAAATCAAAAGGAGCTGTCCACGCGGTGATGGTTAAATCTCAAACACCGTCTAATGCCCCACCAAAAACCACCTATAAGTATAAAGCAGAGCCCATCAATTACACTCCCTTGGGAGAAACTTATGGTGTCATCTTGGAAAAATTGCTCAAGGCCGGAGCTATCACCTTGCCCCCTGTTAAACCTCATTCGGGTTTGATTCCACTCGCGCCATACCTTCTGGTACAAAGAAAATGACTTCTGTAACTTTCACCGTGTAAAAGGACATAGTCATGAAAACTGCAAGATGTTGAAAAACATAGTGCAGGAAATGGTTGACGCAGGGGATATAACCCTCGATAATCCTAATGCCCCTGCCAACCGAAATTTGAAAATCTTCAACAAACCATTCCCGAATCACTCTCCCAACAGTAACACAAACCAGGATATCTTAGCCGAGGAGAGTGTTCATGAGATCCATGCAGTCTTTGATACCCAGCCCAAAGCCTCTATCGAGAAAATTTTGAATCAAGCCTCTTCACTAACACAGGAGCCCGAACCTCCTTTACCACCATCGAACCAAAGCGAAATCATTCCTTTACCCATAAGGGAGTTAACTGCCCAGACTTCTCTTCCCATCGATGAGTCTTCTTATACCACATCCCTACAAGATTGCGAACGGATGTTATCTAACCTATCTATTTCCCAAGATTTCTCCTTCTACCACTCTTGCTTTGCACCTGAGAGGAGAGGTACGCCACTCCTTTTGACATCCTTAGATGAGGAATCTCTTGCACCGACATCACCAAATTCTTTAACCATGACGGATCCTCTCGAACATGCCCTCCTGCCTATTAGTCCTTCATCACCTAAATCTTTTCAACAACCGGTCGACCTCTTGACATCTATTGATACAGTGCCTCGTTTACCCCCTGTATCACACCCACAGTGGACCGGAATCACAACCCACCTTTCTTCCGTACAAAATTTCACATTCACACGTGAGGACTGTCATTCCACAGAAGATAGACAGGCCCTATGGGAACGTTTGAGTACGCCATATTCTACTCAAATGCAAATGACCGATCCTGAGACCTCCACCATATACCCGAAGTGTTTACAGAAGCTTAAAATGCCCATGTTCTCACCTTCACCCCCCTCACCTCTACCAAATGCCCCGTCCACTTCTATTAACTTAGCCAAATCTTCCCCTACGCTTGGGACCTTACCCATACCCAGTCTAACACACCCACCTAAGCGGCTTGATTTATCTAAAAATAAAGCCGTCCACCCCATTAAGAGCAGACTCAATCTCCTCAACCTATGCCTCTATCACAACTAAAACCATCATCGTCACACCTACCTTCCATATTGGGACCCCATCCCTCCACCTTACATCAATATATCATACCTCCTGCGTTTCCTTTAAAGTGACCTAGCCTTTCGCACACATACAGAGATCCCAGGGTATAGCAACACCGTCACTCCGCGTATCCTGTCCACCTATCAACCCTAAACAAATTCCATCATCAAAAGATTTGTTTTGGTCACTCCTATTTCCCCATGGTTGTTTTACGATACCACACCATTTGTGGCCTCATCATCAATATAAACCTGCGCCAAAGAAACCACGTTTAGTGAAAAACACGTATCAACACCCCTCGGCTAAACCACCACCCATACGAACTAACCACGCCCAAACATTACCAAAACCTGTGCAATCAATACCCTCATCCTCTTCTGATTTTGACCCACTCAAAGGATCTTACGCCAAAATCCTTGCTATGTTAGTAGAGAATGCGACCATTTCCCTACCCCCACTTAGACCTTATGACCCGTCTAAACCTCGACCTATAGGTTATGATGAGTCTAAGATCTGCGCTTATCACCGCACACCAGGACATGATGTGGAGGGATGCAAAGCTTTAAAAACCATCCTTCGTCAGTCACCTCTCCCAGATAGAAAGGTTAAGAAAGACAACTTACGAAGGGAGAGACCTTTAGTTTCCATTCCCTCTCCTATACCATCTGTCCCCGCCTCACCAAGATCTGTCATTATTACAACCCCACCTCTTGAAGACCATGATTTATCCCAATCATCTTCTTCATCTCCGGTCTACGAGATTAATATGATTAGTGTTGCTACATCCTCTCCTTCATCCGAAAGCGAAAGAAAAACAATGAGAAAGCGAAAGAAAGCACACCTGCATCCTCTCCTTCTCCGTCCAGCATCCCGATTGCACCACCACCCAAAGTGGTTATTCGTGGACCCGCTTACCCCGTCTCTAATGGAGCTGCCCATCGAGCCATGATTAAACAGCTTCACCAATCACCCGTAAAAATGACACTATATGATCTCATTCAGACTTCTGAATCTCATCGACAAGCTCTCGTTGAAGTTCTTCAAGGGATCGAGGTCTTACCTAATGAAACCCTTCCCGTTGCCTCCATTCTAACACCCAATCACGTTGCCTCTCTCACCAAACAACCCACCGCCCCAACCACTTCTGTCTTTGTACCACAAGCTGCTGCAGTCAGTTTCTCTGAAGATGAAATTGTCGATTTTGGTACAGAAGATCCTGACCCTGCCCTATTCATCTCAGCTTACGTCCGGGACATTCGTGTACGTCGTGTTATGATTGACGGGGGTGCTAGCCTAAACATCATCTCTTGAAAGCTTTTCAACAAATGAATATCCCTTCTAGCTACATGTGTGCCAACCCCATCATGTTGCGGTCATTGATAATGACGCTATTACCTCTACCTTAGGCACCGTGATCCTCAACATTCGGGTAGGACCATGTACTTTACCCGAACTCTTCTATGTCCTTGAGGAGAGTTCGATATAATATATTCTTGGGTCGTCCTTGGATCCGGGCCATGGGATGCGTTCCCTCAACATTACATAGATGCATAAAATTTGAGTACGAGGGGAAGTCCTACACCGTAAAAGCTGATCCTCCCCCCTTTAAAACCTGCAATATGTTATACCGCCCTAACGATGTGCTTATACCAATCAAGACACCCATACATTCAACTGACCATCCTCTTCAAATGTACCTCAACCATCCACCTCAACCGCGCCTACGCCTTTGATGAAACCACCATCGCAAAACCACTTCCCTTCCCATGACTAACATCCAACCTCCAGGACCCCTTAGTAGATGTTTTTCGGCGCCTTCTGTTTGGGAGTACCGCCTATATAACGTTAGTTCTTTCCCTACCCGCGAGAGTACGGACAATTACATGCACATCCCACCTACGACCGTCGCGTGGGGAGGTAATCTCTTACGGACCACCCCATTGCCGCACCAACCTAACATATGGGGGTGTTGACGCATCCTCCATTACCCCGAACCTCCTCTTGGTGTGGTTTCCTTCGATCCGATTTTCAATACTTGAAAAATCGTCGTTTCACCCTCACCTTCTTGACTCATTTGTCTTGGAAAGGCTTTGGTTTTGGTCTTCTGAACAAGGCCGACATACACTCATTCCGTGACTACCCATGAAACACAATGATCGCAGTGGTCTTGGTTTTCCTGAAACACCTACACAGGAGACACCTCGTGTCAGTTGTATTCTAGAAGAAGATGACGTCACCCCTACCAAACCATCATCACCCACTTTGCCATCATCACCCACAGAATCTATAGACCCTGAATCTATCCCTCCTAACTTTTTTTTTTCATAAATGCTATCTTCATAGGTCCTCTCACTTATCAACGCGATAATGAGGACCCATCTTCTCTTCCCCTTCTGTATCCAGACATGATCGAAGAGGATTCACCTTTGATTAATGTTGTTGAGTGTCAGGATGATGACTCCATCCTCACTTACCTTGGCGCGGATGACTCTTATATTCAACGAGCCTTACCATCTGAAACCCAAACCATGATGAACGAGTCTACTATAGAAATCAACATCCACACGGAGGAGGATCCTCACATAGTGAAGATCGGACAATCCCTTAATGCATCAGAACAAGTCGCCTTTACTACTTTCCTCCGTGCTCGCGACCAAGCTTTCGCTTGGTCCTACGCGGACATGCCAGGAATTGATCCTACCATTGCCGTCCATAACATTACACTGAAACCCGATTCCAAGCCAATTAAACAGAAATTGAGAAAAATGCATCCACGCATTGCCCTCTTGGTCAAAGAGGAGCTTAATGACTTCTTTCTGTTTCCTTCATCTTGCCTATTGACTATCCTCAATGGATTTCTAACATCGTACCTGTCACTAAAGCAACGGGGGGACTTCGGATATGCACGGATTTCGGGATCTTAACCTCGCTTGCCCTAAGGATGACTTCCCCCTCCCAAGTATTGATCAACTTGTTGATCTCTGCTTGGGTCATGAAATGCTTTCTCTCATGGATGGCTTTTTGAGGATCTGACCAAATTTTGGTTGCCCTGCCGATCAACACAAAAGCGCCTTCATAACTCCTTGGGAACCTTACACATTTACCGTGTAATGCCATTTGGCCTTAAGAATCTTTGGTGCGACCTATCGGCGGGCTATGACCTACATTTTCATGACATTATGCACACTATCCTTGAAGATTACGTCGATGATCTTCTTGGCAAGTCTAAACATCGCGGTGAACATCTCGATGTTTTAACCATTATTTTTGATCACTGTTACAATATTTTGTAGTCTTGACCAAAGAAATGTGTCTTTGGTGTCCTTTGAGAAAGCTTCTTGGTTTTATCGTCTCTTTGCGTGGCATTGAGGTCGACCCATCTAAAGTCAAAGCTATTCTAGAAATGCCCCCACCTACTAATCTCAAACAATTGCGTAGTTTACAAGGTAAGCTCCAATCTATCCGACGTTTCATCTCCCAACTCTCGGATCGATGTCAACCTTTCCATCACCTCCTTAAAAAGGACATTGAATTTCAATGGAGTGAAGAGTGCCACCAAGCCTTTGAAGCTCTCAAAACTTATCTCTTGCAGCCACCCGTGCTTATCCCACCTCAAGACGACCGCCCTTTCTACCTTTACCTTTCCGCCCTTGACCCACTTTTGTAGGGGCCATGCTTGCACATCGTGACTCTGAAAATCGAGAACAAGCCGTTTATTATATAAGTCGTACTTTGGTGGATTATGAGACTAGGTATACACATGTAGAAAAGTTGTGCCTAGCCCTATCATTCGTGGCTACCAAGCTCCGACACTACCTTCTGAATCACAAAACTTTCGTCATCACCAACACGGACCCCATCCATTACATGTATGCCAAACCTCATCTAAACCAACGCATCGCCCGATGGCTCATGCTCCTCGCCGACCTCGACCTTGAGTTCGTCCACCAGAAATAAATCAAAGGACAAACCATCGCAGACCAACTTGCGGAAGCCCCTTTACCTAGGGAACAATTTACCAATTTTATATTCCCCGATGAACTCATCGCCACTCTTTCACTCGAGGAAGAGTCGTATCAAATGACCCTCTTCTTCGATGGATCTAAATGCCAGCGCGGCGGAGGAGCCAGCGTTGTTCTCATCCTCTTGACACTTTGAACCTATGCCTCTTTCATTCCGGCTTGATTTCCCCTGCACTAATAATACAGTGGAATACGAGGCCCTTGTTCTGGGTCTCCAAGTTGCGATACACTTAGGTATCAAATCTATCAATATTTTTGGCGACTCTCAATTGGTAGTCAATCAAGTTATGGGCATCTACCAATGTAAAAATGAGGAACTTCAAAAGTACAAATACTACGTGGACTCACTTCTAGCCTTATTTACTCACTATTCTGTCCAAACCATTCCCCGCTCCACTAACAAATTTGTGGATACTATGGCTTGCTTAGCCTCGCAAATTCCAGCTTCATCAACTGACTCGAATTATTCGTCGTGGTCCAACAACTTTTTGCCCCATCCTACTCAACCCCGGTAGTTTGTATGATAAATAATGTGTCTACTAATTCACAGGATACTTGGTATCACCAATTTCATGACTACCTTACAACCTCTGTTCTCCCATCTGACCTTACTAGTACTGGTAAACGCGCTTTTCTTAAACGTGTTTCTCGTTATGTAGTTATGGGGGGACTCCTTTATAAACGTGGCTTTGATGGCATCCTCCTTCGATGTCTCACCGGCGCGGAAGTCACCCATACCATCCAACAAGTCCATGACGGCATTTGTGGTGGACATTTTAGTGGCCTTGCCGTGGCTAAACGAATCCTTCGCCTAGGTTATTATTGGCCTACTCTCAATAACGACTGCTACGAATATGTTAAGCGTTGTGTTATGTGCCAACAACATGCTAACCTTCAACATACTCCTAGCCAGCATCCATTGCAGTCGCACGAGATCTTTGGCCTTTCTCACTAATGGGGTTTAGACCTTATTGGTGAGATTCATCCATCCTCTTCGCAACGTCACCGATGGATTATCACAAAGAACCGAATATTACACAAAATGGGTGGAGGCTATTCCACTCATTTCAACTAAAAAGGAAAAAAATTGTCGAATTCATTAACCATCACATTATCTATCGTTTTGGTATTCCTCATCGCCTAATAACGAGATAATGGTAAATCTTTTAAAAACAAGTTGTTACAAGACCTTTGTGACAACTTTGGTATCAAACTTAGTTTCTCATCGCCTTACTATCCATGGAGCCAATGGTGAAAGTGAATCTTCTAATAAAACCCTAACCAAAATCCTCATGAAAATTGTCGATGAATCCAGGAAGAAATTGCACGATCACATTCCCTTTGCCCTTTGGGCTTATCGTACTTAGCATTCGTACCTCTACTAATGCCACACATTTTTTCTTTGGTATACGGTGCCGAGGCTGTTTTGCCTCTTGAAATACAAATACCCTCCTTAGAATATCTCTTGGGATATTCTCACCAACGATGATTTCCGCCAAGAGTGGTCCTAAACGATGCCTTCCCTTTTTAGTCTAGTCCATGACTTCAAAGTATTAAAATACCACCTTCTTATGGGATTTTCTTGAGTCAAACTTCCTACCAAACTAGATGCTTCACGCCAAAAAGAACATCTAGCTATCTAAATTATATATAGACTATTCCCTCGAAGGAAAGCCTTATATGCCAAATTATTGGGCTATTCTATATGATCACTCTCCCCAGAATGGACATTTATGCACTAAAATCATATCTGCTACTTATAAATAAATGGTGCTCCCTCGAAGGACAGCTATACCTTGCATCGACCTTTATTGTTGAAGCTTCTCGCATTGATCAGCTTCGTGAAGACCTCAAGAATAATACAATCAATATCCCTTGTAGACTTCCCGCATCGATCAGTCTATATTCAGTAAAATAAAAGCCTCATTCAAAAAGAACTTTTTGGGTCATGGACTTGTCTATTTAGGGTAGGTTCTCTTTCGTCAGAACACTCACTTTGTAATAAGTTCTCTCATACCTCAGCTATATCATCCACCTCACCTCACCATTTGTTTCAACTCAAGGGACGTAACGTACACCCGATATATTGTGATCATACAACTCTTTTCACCTATGGACTTCTCGTCTATGCACGGTACCTAGGGCTTCAAGCTCGTTCTACGTTGTGTGGTTTGTTTAGCTCTTTTCACCTACGGAGCACTCTTTCCGCTTTGCCTCGCATCTAGGATTGTGTGTTGATCTTAATCAGGACATGGTTCCCTTCTACTTGGGTAGGCTAACTTTCACTTCCCTTATACCTTTTACAACATCACCAATTCATTACCGACACCAACAACCTTACCTTACCAATATTAATATCAATATTCTTACCAACCAACCAATTGCCTAAACCGTACCAAATTGCCTGAATTCACCTCTCCCTGATCCTAAGGGAGAACTACATCGGTCTGAGGCCCCTCCTTGCTTTGTGCAAAGGGCTATGTAGGCAGCACTTCGGAAACATGGGGTCTCCCAAGGTTAGCTCAACCATCCCCTACCATAACCTATCATGTGTGGTAAATATAAATATTTTTGTGTATTTCTATTTAATCACATTCCTCTTTATCCTTTTTTCAAAAAACCGAAAATCAAAACGAAAACATTCTTATTATGATAACTCAAATCAACATACATATCTCGTTTTATTTAGATGTTAAACAAATACATCTTCTCTATCATCGACACGCAGTCGGTACTCTTATTTATTCTTATACCTTAATCTAACATTTATTTAGACCCTCACACCTCATCCCGAACTAGGTGATGATCGTGATCGTCGACATCCCTCTCGCTGGGCCTCTCGTCTCAAAGGTACCACAATATTTGGTACCGCCACCGATCTGCCAATCTCTCATGTAACATATGAATACGCCCTCTCGCATGGAGGACTCCAGCCTCTAGTCTCTCCGCCCGTGACTCTGCAACCACTAACAATCCTCTTGTCTCTCATTCTGCGTTTGGAGCTGCTAAACCAAATGGTGCAGACATAATCCCTCTCTCTTTGTAATCACCGCTATGTCGGGACGATCACGTACACCTCGGATTCTGCTACCCACCATAATCTATAGGCCTCTGTCATTCCTGCATCCATTACCCGCGATCGGTGCTACCTCTTAGCCCTGTGGGGTGTTGGGTGGGGAGGTGAGAATTTCTCTCGCACGATCCTCATATAGGATCTATAAGCCTGGGGTATATCTTGCACGAATCCCAATTGTCGCCACATGAGATCTATAGGAATCCTCTCATATTCACCTGGCCTGTGCCCCGCGATCCATCTCAATCGCTCTACACCCCTCAATTCCTCAGCTATGTTCTCTGTTACCATATAATTCCCGTAAGGCCTCCAACAGATATCCGTAATCGTCACTCTCTCCCATACCTGCCTATAATACTCAAAGTCATCCGTCATGGCTCGGGATCTTGCCTCTGTTCTATCTCAAAGGGACCCATCGTCCGAATCCCAACCTCTGTACTCCGGCCTTTCTCGATCGTGGATGGATGGATCGCCACTTCGTCGCACACAACAATGTGCTCATAGGCCCAATAGTGTAATAAGTATAAACAATCCGGTGTCTCGTGATTTTGCCTACAACCCCATAAACCCTCGTATAACTCGCCTAAATATGCAGGTGCCTACGCAAAAGTCACGTTCCTTTCTATCATCTCCCAAATAACACACATCAATGCCTTTGGTATCGGTCCCTTAACCGATATCGGTCATGACGAATCGACATCGGTTTTTCTGCCAACTTTCCCCAATTTTTTGCCCTTATTTACCATTTTCCCCTTTTTAACCACATATCGCCTATATCCACCTTTGCTGAACACCATTTGTTTACCTATTCGGCCCGACCCAAGGCCTCAACCTACCTATTCGGCCCGACCCAAGGCCTTAACCTACCCATTTGGCCCGACCCAAGGCCTTAACCTACCCATTTGGCCCGACCCAAGGCCTCGCCCTACCTATTCGGCCCGACCCAAGGCCTTAACCTACCCATTTGGCCCGACCCAAGGCCTCGCCCTACCCATTTGGCCCGACCCAAGGCCTCGCCCTACCCATTTGGCCCAACCCAAGGCCTCAACCTACCTATTTGGCCCGACCCAAGGCCTCAACCTACCTATTTGGCCCGACCCAAGGCCTCAACCTACCCATTTGGCCCGACCCAAGGCCTCACCCTACCCATCCGACCCGACCCAAAGCCGCCACCCAACAACTTGGCCCGACCCAAGGCCTCACCATAACCATCCGGCCCGACCCAAGGCTGTAACCTAACAACTTGGCCCGACCCACGGCCGTATCACTTCAATACCATACCCACAATCAACATTTTATTTTATCCATCCATCCTGTACCTTTTGTTCAATCGAGCTCACCTGTTCGTGTTTTAGCATGATTAGGGTCCTTGACTTGATCTGTCGACCAACTTTGCCTAGACCTAGACCGTGACGTTTATCTCAACCAAACCAACCATTTGGTACTGCCGAACACGCCTAAACGTTCTGTACCTTACCGTTATATACCCTGGAGCTACTTCCTATGCCTTGGATACCAGGATTATATAACCCTTGTTTGGATAAACTATCGACCTTTGCCTATACATTGCTGGTTTGCTCGCCAAATCATGTACCCTAGTTGCACTATTGCATTTCAACATGCGTCTGCTGCCTTGGACCTCCCCCACCACCTTACCATCCTCTCTACAACATGTACCCTTTATCAACCCTATCCCGATTTCCCATTCGCTCAATCGTGCTAGATTTGAGGGGATTACCTATATCCTTAACAGAGAAACCACTTCATATTATTGTCCATACATGACTTTACAACACAAGCTACACGACAATAAGGGGCTAATGTAGACACCAAATTCGTGTCTTACGACCCCTTGTGACCCGCATCCCATTTCACAACCTAACCTCATTACCTAAACCTTACACAATTATTTATTAATTACCTTGTAATTGATAAATCCCCATCACCTCACCTGCCACCCCATTTTGCCACCTCATCATGACCTAGCCCTAATCCTAAACTAACCTAATTAAAACCTAAAACTTGGTCTACACCTACACCCATGACTAAGGACCCCTTTCTCGCACCTAAAACCGACCTTCTAGTCACTTGACCAAGCCCACAACTAATCTCTCGGGAGAAAAGCAGGGAAGGTGGGTTGTTTTACTAAAAATAGCCTACTTTTTCCTTACCGATGCCGGTTCCTACTCGACCGCCGTCGGTTACGTAACCACCATCGGTTCCCTGTAAATGGCCTCCCCAAACCAAAAACAAAGGATCGGAATTTCATTTTTGGATCAGAGAAAAGGATTCTTTGAATCAAGAAAGAGCATCAGGAGCGATCGAGAAAACCCGGATCTTTACTTGACTGAGCAGAGACAAGTGAAGAGACAAGGAGAGTTAGCAGCAAGGGAGAGCAAGCCCAGGACTGCAACTGGATACCAGAGCCCTATGATACTCAGCTGATTTGATCTGCTGTGTGCCAGACCATCCTACCTCAGTTCTGCCTTTGCCATCAGAACTCTTGGACTTGCATCTCCGTGAATAATCAGTAAGCTACTTCTTGCATGTACTCTTTAATAACATTTCTTCAAATTTTTGAATCATAAGTCCTCACAAATCCATTCTTGGATCCACTACCCAACGTGTCATTGCATCTAACTGTCATTCATCTAGATCTCATCACCCTATTTCCTAATATTACCTATTACTGACCCTCTACAAATAACACAACTACCAAATAACACCACCACCCCACAAAACAACTAACCTTCAGATCCTAGACTCTACCGATATCGGTCATCAGTAACCGCCATCGGTTATCAGTAACCGCCATCGGTTATACTGACTATAACCAATAACCAGCCTTTCCCCTACCCAGTTCAACAAAGCAATTTAATTGATATTTTATAGTCTTTTGTGTTAATTCATATTAGCAAGGAAACTGACCACCTTCGAAAGGAAGTTTTATATTTCCTGGGCCCAAGGCAGTTTCCTCATTTATTGTCTAATTAAAATCTTGTGGTCTTGTGTTCTTATTTGCAGGTAGTCCTTCCAAGACAAAAAGGAGTTCTTCGCAGTCAGCCTGATCTTTCTCTATGGTACGCGCACATCATCTCGACATTCTACAGGTATTCCTCCTAGCCCCAACCCTTATCTGTTTCTAAAAGGAACGAAACATTCCGAGTGAAACAAGATGACAAAGTGACCATTGAGGATGTTTGGTAGATTCTGTGCATGCCCATGATGGGTACATTGATCGAGTATAGTTCGGATGCAGGGCTGATTAGAGCAATGTATAGTGCTCTATTTGGGGTCAACGACATCCTGCATGATGGGATGACCATAGCTTTACATGAGTGCATCTCCGACCCGACATTGCATCGGGGACCTCTCTATATCATGGTGCTTATCAGTGGGTTCCTACTCACTGATAAGACAGGGACTTCATTCCCAAGAGGACTACTGCCATTGGTGCATGGCATTTATAGTGGTGAGAGATATTGTTGGGGGCAGTGTATACTAGCCCATTTATACTAGGATCTACACCTGATTACATACCACGGTCAGAAGACCATGGGGCCAACCTCATTATTATAGATATGGTCATGGGATCATATTGCTATCGGGCATCCCCAGTAGGCCCTTTCCGAGTTCGACATCTTGAGGATCCATCATACATGGCTTGGATAGTAGCTGGCAGAGATGTACGTGGCCATCTTGGCAGCCTATTCAAATATAGGTGGGAGTTCGACAAGCTAGAAGTGATAGACATCATTTGGCGTCCATACAGGCACTTCTAGTTACTAGAGGATGCCACAGAGCTCAGTGTGTACTTGGTGGAGCACTTTCTTATTGGTAGCCGTAGTTATATCATGGAGTTGTATCATGTTGATAGGTGCCAGCGGTAGCTCGGTAGAGTACTGGGGTCCCCACCGAGATATCCGCATGCTTTGTAGGGACTTCAAGAGGTAGACTATGGGGTCTTATATACCATTGGCCTAAGCTAGGGCTAGTTTCACATAGGTGGTCCCCTAGGCATGGGACCCATTACGACAGGTGAGAGACCCGGGGACTACAACTGATTATGTAGCGTGGTATGTGATAGTATTACCCCGACATCTCACTATTCTAGAGGCAGCTTGGGTAGCAGGTATTCACCCACCCGTAGAGGTATGGCATGGGGTAGAGCGTCAAGATAGAGCAATGGCACTAGGGCCAGACCCAAAGGATCTGTTTGATGGTATCCCTCATGATGGACAGGGTGCCCCACAGGCCCTGGTGGACTAAGGCTACAGGGCCCAATACGGGCAGCTATGTAGCCACCCAGAGGCAAGGTTTTTGAGTAGGGGCAGTCTTGTAGAACACCTCAGGGACCAGTCCCTGAGGCACACACAACCTCTCGGTCAGTGGTATAGATAGCCACAAGACAGTTATAGGTACAGTAGATCATTACCGAGAGAGCGCAGCAAAGCAGAGAGAGATGAGGCTTGAGGTTGGTGCATGACACTGTAGTAGAGTGTGATGAGGCCCAAGCCCACATTGTGACTTTACTATCAGGGTGGGATTAGGCTTGGGCCTAGGCTAGCCCAGGAGATGACAGAGGTGCATGGCGGAGCTAGATCCGAGAGATAACGAACAAGGGGTGTAGAGATTGAGCCTCCTTCATCGGTCCCTAGTCACAGTATACATGGTCGCTGCACGTAAAGATCATGTGTATACACGCTCATAGGCCTTACTAACACAGAGGGACTAGGCCCACGCCGAGCTATAGGTGATGACCACAGAGAGAGATTGAGAGGTCGTTGCTGCTAGATAGGTTGAGGCAGACCTGGGCTGAGTTACAGGTGAGCGAGATATTTCCCTTCAGGTAGCGCTCACCTTAGGAGATGTGGACTTGATACACGATGCCACCAGGCTTGGTTTTGAGGCCCTCTTCTATAGGACTACATATTATAGAGTGGTTCCACTAGAGCAGCGAGTGGCACTACCATAGCTATCAGAGTCGAGTGTATTAGGCTCTTGATCACGGAGGTTCGGGCATTCCACCAAACTGCGTTAGATAGCCTCTACAGAGAGTATTTGGCAAGACCGGCGCCATCCCTGGACCTCCAAAGTTCCAGCATCTAGAGGATAGATCTGGAAGCCGTGGCGAGGGTGAGAGCTGTGGTTGAGAGCCACATTTTTATTGTACATATTCTTTGATGTGATGCCTCTTATGAAGGCTGATTTTGATGTACAGTGATGTTATACATGTATTTTTTATGATGCCTCATGATGAAGGCTTGATTCTTTTAGATACATGCCCCTTTTTTATGGCATTATGTATCGATGATGTATTGTATTGAGTACTTATCTAGACATTGTATGTATGTACACAGACATTTTTGATGTATCAACTTTGTACGCCTCATCTGAAGGCATTTTTGATATAGATGTATATTTGACACACATATATATATATATATATATATATATATATGTATGTATGTATGAGGATTACTTTGTTTTGGCTTAGATACACATGGTTATGAGATGATGTATGTCTTTGTTTTTGATACATGCATATAGATGGTTTTTGCTTTGTCTTTAAACTCATGGGGAACTAATTGACGACGGGACATGAATCATATTTAGTATCTTGAGCGGGCATGCTGCTGCATTGGATTCGATGCATGTTATTTTCTTGATTCAGCACTTATGGATGTTGTCATGATGTTATCAGATTCCACATTTTACATGTACATTATCCTGATGTTTGATGTATATACATGTGCTTGTTTAGAATGTTAGATGATAGATCTATAGATGATATCAAATGTATTACTCATGTGATGTTTTGTTGATGCCTAATAGATGGGATGATATGATGATATTGGTTCAGGGGGATAGATTTTTGATCATGCACAACCCCTCTTGCCCCCATTGATGATACGATATGTGATGATTAGCTTAGCATACATGCATGATGTAAAACTTAGCATTTTTGTTTATATATGATGTATAGATGATGTTAGATGTGATGATAATGATGGTAATGGGATGTGAATGATAACAAAACAAAGCACATGCAAGAAACACAAAAACATGCAAACAAAGAATGCCAGAACTAATGCAATATACCATGATTCACCATGTTTTATTAACAAGTAACAAACACAACCACATGCTTAAGAAAGAACATAATGAATTAACACATTACACCATGATCTCCCAAGATTTACCAGCATGCAAAAACACACCACAATATGCACAAGCAAGAATAAATCTAATCTAAGCAAGAAAAGATAAATCTTGACAAAGTACGCCAAGCAACAAACAACTCAAAAGCAAGCATGTAAAACACTATACAAGCAATAAGCAAAGCAAGGAAACAAGACAATGCAAGTAAATGTTTTTGTAAGATATGGTTTTATGCATCAAATTTCTATTGTTTAGGGTTTTGTGAAACAATTTTCTATTATTTTTGTTTTTTTACGAAACAATTTTCTATTGTTTTTTATTTTTGTGAAACAATTTTCTATTGTTTTCATGTTTTTCGAGAAACAATTTTCTATTGTTTGTGTTTTTAGAGAAACAATTTTCTATTGTTTTTGTTTTCTTGTGAAACAATTTTCTGTTGTTTTTGTGTTTTCTAACGGTTTTCCGAAGCTATGTGCAGGTAACCAAGAAAGCGTGGATGCCCCCTGATAGATGTGGAATATACAAGGGCAGAAGCCATGCGTTTATGAACAGGAAGGTGGAGTCGTTGAGTTTCCCCCAGCGTAAGATGGTAAATAATGAAAGACCACGCCCCTCACAGACGAATAGAAGAAGGCAAAGCCGGATCAAGGCTAGACAAGATGGTGTGCACAAGGAATCTCAAAGGTAGAACCAAGTCTAAGCCAAAGACAACTACCCTCCTAATACATAATGCTTATGAACAACGAATCCTCTCAAGGCAATGGAAACTGGTTTTCTCCCAAGGACTTGTCCAACGTGCCATAAATGCGTGGTTTTCACAAGAGGACGACCTATTTTCTTTTTTTTTCTTTTTCTTATTTTTTTATTTTTTTATTTTTATGCACCATGTTCAAGCATAGAACTGCTTAAGATGCATGGCGTTCATGGGCTCTCGAAGCTCATCACCATTGGGGTGAGCCAGTTTGTATGCTCCTGTGCCATACTTGGCAACTATGACATAGGGTCCTAACCAATGTGGTTCGAAATTCCTTTTCTTTTCTTGCTCTACTCTAGTGTTGAACTAGTTATCCTTCATAAATAAATCACCAACCTCAAACCGACGAGGGATGATTCTCTTGTTTCATTTTCGGAGACTCGTGTTGATATACTTTCAGTGATTAAGAGCGTGAATGCACCTCTCATTCAGAGCTCTAACTCACCGATCTTGCCACTCGATAATCTTCAGCCTTATCCAGATAGTCCCAAAGAGAGATTCTCAGGGATGGAAATTTGATCTCTAAAGGGATGATAGATTATATCCTGAACACTAGGGAATATGGTGTCGCACCCGTAGGAGTGCGATAATGGATGTTCGGTAAGCCCAAATGGTGGATGGATTTGCAGTGCCAATTTCGACTGCTTTTACTTACCATCTTCTTTATTATCCTTACTAAAGTCTTGTTTGTTGCCTCGGCCTAGTCCATTACCCTAAGGGTAATATGGTGTGGACCATTTTAATCTAATTTGAAATCATTGGCAAAGACCTTTCACAATTTTGTTCTTAAATGACTTCCCATTATCTGTAACAATGGCTATAGGAATACCATATCGAAAAATAATGTGATTCATGATGAATTTAGAAATATGTGCTCCTATGACATAGGTTAAAGGGACAGCCTCCACCCATTTTGTAAAATATTCTGTGGCTATGATGATATGTGTATGACCATCGATGAGGTAGGAGTAAGTTTTCTGATTAGATCAAGTCCCCACTTGGAGAATGGCCATGGGGTAGTGATAGGTTGCAATGGTTGCAACGGAGCATGGATGAAATTTCCATACTTTTGGCAAAGCACACATTTTCTAACATAATTGCAACAATTAGTTTCCATGGTAGGCCAATAGTAGCCTACTCTCAAAATTTTCTTAGCCAATACCATTCCATTTGTATGTGCTCGCATACCCCTTCGTGCACTTCTTTGATTGCCTAGATTGACTCTGTCACATCTAGACAACGTAATAGATTCCCATCATAGCCATGATGATAAAGTGTACCTCCTAAAAGGGTGTAACAGGCTATCTGGTGAATCAGGATTTACTTTTTAGAATGGGAGATATCGGGAGGGAATTTGTTGTCCTTAAGATAGGTGAAGATGGGTTCGTACCACGGGGAATGGGGACCAACAACCTCACAAGGCAGGCAAGATTCTGGCATGTCATACACGGGTTGGCATAGTTTTTATAAAAATAATGGCATATCATTGTTCCCTAGTAGAATACAAAGCATAGATCCCATCATTGCCATGGCATCTTCCAATTTGTTTTGTGCTCTTGGTATTTTCTCAAAGGTAATGTGCACAAAATACTCCTTTGGAGTCTTCACTAACTTTTTGTAAGGTATTAGCTTGTCATCCTTAACCTTATATTCATGATTAACCTATTTGATGATTAACTGCGAATCACCTACAGCCTTAACATGATGAACATAATTGATGTCTAGCTTCATCCTTGCAATGAGTGCCTCATATTCTCGCAATGTTGTTTTGCGTAAGGGAAGCCTAAAGCGAAAATCCTACGGTATAGGATCACTCAAAGGAGTAATAAGGACCACTCCTGCACCTTGACCATGAAACGTAAATGATCCATCAAAATGTATCTACCACATGACATATTCTTCAATGTAGAGCAAGGAGGCATCGGTCAGATCTAGACTCAAAGTTTCCATGCTTTGTAAGGGTGCTTCCACTAGCTGGTTCGCAAGTACTTGTCCTTTAATTGATTTTAGATGGACAAATTCTATGTCAAACTCACTGAGTAGAATGATCTAATTAGCCATTCTTCCCGTGAGGGCATCTTTAGATAGAAAATACTTGAGGGGGTCGACCTTGGATATGAGCTTGGTCTTAGTATTCAACAAGTAATGGTTAAGTTTTTGAAAGGTAAAAACAACGGCCAAGCAAGCCTTTTCAATCTGAGGATAATTGAGCTCATAGATGATGACGGTGCTACTTAAATAGTACACCACTTTCTCTTTATGGCTAAGGTCATATTGTGTGAGCAGCGCACCAATAGCATATTGTGTAGCGGAAATATAGAGTAAAAGTGGTTCTCCCAGAGTGGGAGGCATGAGGATAGGTGGATTAGCCAGGTACTGTTTAAGAAAAGAAAAGGATTGTTGTTGCTTGGGTCCCTAGAGGAAAGCGGCGTCCTTTTTAAGAAAATGGGTGAATGAGTGACATTTATCTGCAAGCTAGGAGATGAAGTAGTGAATGGCTTGAATTTTCCCCTGCAAGCTATGCAGTTGCTTGATATTCTCAGGTGGAGGCATTTCAGTGATAGCAGACACTTTAGCAAGGTCTACCTCAATACCTTGTCTTGACACAATGAAGCCCAATAGTTTCCCAGATATCACACTAAAGACACACTTCTTTGGATTCATACCTGACTTTGTATTCACGCAGGTGTTCAAAGATACACCGCAAAATGACTGGATGATCCTCTCTTGTTTTGGACTTTCCCAGGATGTCATCTATGTAGTCTTCCATGATGTCATGAATCATATCATGAAAAATCACTATCATGGCCCGCTGATAAGTTGCTCCTGCATTCTTAAGGCCAAAGGGCATCATCTGATATCAGAAGGTGCCCCAAGGAGTTGTAAAATATGTTTTGTGTTTGTCCTCTTCAGCGATCTTAATTTGATTATAACCCGAAAAGCCATCCATGAGTGATAGAATTTCATACCCTGCTATTGAGTCAACAATCATATCAATGTTGGGCAAACAAAGTCATCTTTAGGGAAAGCTTTATTGATGTCCCTAAAATCAGTGCAAATTCGAGATACCGATGGGTTTCTTCCGGACAGAACAATGTTTAATATCCACTCGAGGAATAATAAATTGGTCCGATGAATCCTGCTGCAAGCAATCTTTCCAACTCTTCCTTAACCAACAAGGCCACTCTTGGGTGCATGTTTTGGAGCTTTTATTTGATAGGCTTAGCATCTGCATGCACAACTAGGTTATGCACAACCAAATTTGGGTCTAAGACGGGCATGTCTTTGTAAGACCATGCGAATACATCAATAAACTCTTGCAACAACATAGTGAACATCTTTTTCCCTCTAGCCGAGAGTGATTCTCCTAATTTTACTATCTTGGGAACCTCTTGCACAAATATTGACATCAATGGTTTCTTCAACTAAAAATTTTTATAAATCCTCCATGCGCGTAGGATCAGGAGGTAGGTTGAGATCTTCATCCAAGGATGTCTCCATGAGATTTTCATCCTTGGTGTGGTCACTTTGTTTTTCCTTTGATTTTCTTATTTGTTTTTCAGCCAGTGCCTCAAAGAGGTTTTCACTATGTGACTTGGACTTCAATTTTTGTTGAGGATTTTCTTTAGAACTTTTTCCCTCACTTTTCTTTAGATTTTACTAACCACGAAGTTCACCTCCTCGCTGAAGTAGCGCAGTGTCTAAGTCAATAAAGAAACATTTCTTATGATATCCAATGGGGATTGTATCCCTTATGCCCATGAACTCTGCAATAGCCTTGTCATTCTCAAATAAATCTAGTGGCACATGAAATTTTTGGTCCCATTCAACAAGGTAAGGGTTTACAAGGTCAATGGTTGGTTCCATGGGGATTAAGGTTAGGATAGCGTTGTTCATGAAAAGGTTTGTGGAGGCCAGATCCTCATATTGGCTACAATGGGAATCTGTATCACTGTCTAGATAATCAAAGCTATCCTCACGCTCAGAACAAGTTACATCTTGATCATTGGGGTGTGCTCCATAAGGACAAATCGCAATGTCGTATATTTATATTTTGAAATGTGGAAGAGGGACTTGTTCTCTTTGTCCTTATTCATTCCTCCCACATCCTAGGCCTTTATAGCCCATAGAGTACATCATTCTACTAGATTTTTCATATTCTGGGGTTCGATAACAGGATGGCTGAGTGTCCTCAGGGACCCAAGTAGTAGATGGGTCAAGTAATTTCTCCTCGCCTAACAAGCCTCCGGTAGGAATGAACTAATAGTGTGTTCCTCTCTAGGTCTCCTCAGTGGTAGTTGGGTCAACCTCTAGTTTTAGGTGAAAAGAGAGGTCGACACCAAGAGAAATTTTTGTCCATTATACTCCCCACAGCCATATTCCAGGATTTTCATCTCCCATGAATCAAATGGAGATGTTGAAGTAGATGCCCCATGAGCATAAGAACTAAGAGAATGTGAATCTACTCGGGATTCCATGGCCTCAGATTATAGAGGGACAGCTATATTTGTGGAGGGACATGTGTATGTACCCTTTCGTGTAAAGCTATTGAGATCTCTACAATGAGCAAAGGGATATGAATCTCCTAGTATTGTAACCATGTGTCCTTCATGCTTCAAATTGATGCATTGATGAAACGTTGATGGCACGGCCTACATGGCATGAATCCATGGTCATCCTAGAAGCATGTTATATGGAAGTTCCAAGTCGAGGACATGAAACTTTGTCTGATGACGATTGGGGCCCACCTCCATAGGCAACATGATGGTACCTGTTGACTCTCTTTCCATGTTTTCGTATGTGGTAATAGTGATAATATGGGACTCAAGATCTTCCTCTGTATGTCCCAATTGTTTGACCAACTTAAGCATGCAGATGTTCAACCCTGAACCGTTATCCACAAGCACCCATTTGATTTTCCTACGGGTGACAACTACCTCAATGTATAAGGGAATATTATGTGTAGGAATCTCGGTAGGGATCTCCCTATGGTTGAAAGCGAGATACTCACTTGGTGCAATGTTTACCACCATGGCTTCAAGGTGTGCGGGATCGACTTCTAAAGGCACTCGACCCTTGAAGATTTTGGTATGTAATGTCCTATTGCACATTATATATCTTGAGAAGATCTAAGATCGAAATCTTAGCAAATGTCTTCTCAAGTTGTTCTAAAAGGTTATATTTACCGGTTTGCGGGGTCAATGGAGAGGGTTCCGGAATCACGAGGCGGGCATGCCTTATTACCACAGTACAGTCATTTCCCTTGATCTGGATGGTATTGACATGGTCAAGAGGAGAGCGAATACATCCGATAAGTGAATCATAATGATTATTATCTCTTTTGGTATACAAGTAATTCACGGCTTTATAGGTTTGGGATAACTCTCCCCGATCCGGCTTTGTCTTTTTCGACTTATCATGCTTGGGGAATGGTTCTTTATAAATCCCCATTTTCTTATTAGGTGTTTATGTTTTTCCGGTTTATCCATCTCTATCTCCCCATTGTAAATGACGTCCCGAATATATTGGAAAATCCACAGACGTTTGTCTATCTTATGTCCTTTAACGTGATGCATTTCGCAATATTCATGCTCCTTATACCATGAAGGTTTCGGAGCGTTGTCGTCAAATGGTTGCATGGTAGGATAGGTCATCATGTGGGCCGCATCCAACTATTTTAGTATGACTGACAATAGTTCATTGAGAGAGGTGAATGTTCTTCACTTTGGTGGTGGTTGAATTGGGCCTTGGTCGGGTTTAAAAGGTTGACCAATTTGGACCATCTAAACACGTTTGGAATTAGTGATTCTGTCTCCCACCACATTTTTGTTTTTGTTAAAAATCTTCGGATTTTTTGCGGGTTTGACACTTTGGTTGTCTTTAGATTGGGTTTTGAAGGTGCCTTTGGCAATGAGAGACTTTTCTATCTAAATCCATTTCTCGATAACCTCCTCAAAAGTACAAACACAAATCATTTGGAGATGGAAAGCTATATCCGGGTTGAGATTGGGAACAAAGATACTGACCAACTACTTTTCAGGGAAAGCACAAGGGAAGCGACTAGCTATCCCTCTTCACCATTTGAGGAAGCTGGCGAAGGTCTTATTTGGGCATTACTTGGCTCCACACAAGTCTGCCGTGGTGACGTCACTCTCTATGTTATATGAGAAGTGATGCACGAATCTTTCTACTAATCTGGCCAAGTGAAAATTGATCCTCGTGGTAAGCGTGTAAACCATTCCAATGCTTGACCTCCGAGACTCTTAGGAAAATTCTGATGAGTTAATTGTCACTATAGGACACCTCTTTACATGTCATGTAAAAATCTTTAACATGATCCCTTGTGTCTCCTTTTCCTTTTCCTTTGTCAAAATTTGGCATATCAAATTTCTTTGGAAAGGGTCAAGGGTCATTGTCTTTTAAAAAGGATAGGGCATAATTCTTCATATTTATATTTCTTGATGCTCCCTATATTTCTCTCTTATAAGCTTACAAGTGTTTCTTTCATAGATTGCACTTCCTATGTGAGCAATTGTTCTTTAGTGGGAGAAGTGGGGATGTATACGCGATGATACCCTATGTCTTCTTCTCCTTGGTTTTCCGATGGAGTTCATTGATCTTAACCTTTGGCCTCAACTTTTGAACATTCTTGTTTGCATCTTTCTATACATGGGAAGTAAGCAAAGCTATTTTCCAGCTTAGGTTACTGATTTGTTGTTAGATTGTGGCTTGGTTTGTGGCTTCTTCTTCTAAAGGTTCCTCCTCTTCGTATTGTGGAGGTTCTTCCCTTGTTTCATGTTCTATCTTGTTTCTTCATGGCACTTTGATAAAGGGTATTCTATGCCCTACCACTTTATCATTTCTGCGTAAAAAGTGGAAGCATGTCCACTTGTTAAAATATCTTCCATATTGATAAGGGGATGCTCTTCCTCAGTAGTGTCATTTGCAGGTATTATTGGTTCATTCTCGGTGGGCAATTTAGCCCCTAATTCCACGACCCATGCCAACACTCTATCTTATTTTCTAAGAAGAAACTCATCTAGTAGAGTGGGGTCAAAATCAAAGTCTGCGTGTGGTGATTATAAGTCATTTCCACTATGATCAACCACCTCTTTGGTTTCCTTTTCTGAAAAAAACAGTGGTCCTAGGTCATGTCCAATGAAGGGGTTTGACCCTTGTCTGTTAGAGGTTTCCCAAGCTTGCACTTGTTGTTCCTCATATGTCTATTTCTTTAACCCTAGACGTGTTTTAGGAGCCATGTTTTCGTGATAGTTTCACTAGGGTAAGTTGTAAATGTGCTTAAAACTTAGTGATCACCCCTAAGTGAAATGCAAGATGTACTTGTTAAGAGTATGAATAAGTCAACAATGTGAGAATACCAATGTGATAGAGTGATAAATCACCAGTGACACAAGCATTTGGTATTGAAACCTGGTTAAATGAAGTACCTCCTAGACTACGTTTCAAAAAGTAGTTCACGTCGCAAGATGATTAACAAGATGTTTTCACTTATGCCAAGTTCAAGGAAATGAACAAAACGTAAGTAAATACAAGAAGTCAATGTGATCTCCCAATCAAGATATACGATGAGCGAGCTCAAACTTGATTAATACCTATATCTCAAAAAGTGTCAATTACAATTCACAAATTACACAACAATATCACCAAGATATGTTAACCCACTTTGTGAGAAAGTGAAGTATTGATATCAAGGTGTTATTGATATAACACGCACAAATGGTAACACCTAGCACTCTTTGAAATTGAGGTAATAATAGAACCGAACTAAAAATCTCAAAGTATAGCTAGGAATAGTTAAAAATGTGTGTAGCATAACCTTACAATATAGGTATTTATGTCGAGTTTACAAGAAACAAGATGTAAATATCGAAATTGTAGTGATATGATACAAACAAGCTAACTCTTCTAAGGAAGTCCGCGGTGAGGAACCATGCCTAACTACAATGATGATCTTGACATGGGTATCAAGATCACAATGGCTACCAATGACATGAATACGCCTCCACACACTTTAGACGTTTAACTTACCCAGCCGCAAACATGGATGGGCGTAAATGGACATTAAAGTGATAGAAACAGTCAATTGGTAACACACAGGTAATCACACTTCTTCTGATCAACAAAGTGTCAAAAGAATGTGAAGGAAGAAAATCAAAAAAGGATTAAAAATGTTGGATTCACTTCGCAGAGTTTTGCCTCACCCTAAGGAAAGAAAAACTAGGTGAAAGTAACGCACCACATGTTTCTCAATGAAAATATGGTTCACAAGTCAACACAGTTTTAGAATGGTCAAAGTGGGCTCCTAGCCAAAGTATATCTTCCTAGGTGGTTATCTCGTCCTAGGTGCTACAAATATTATCCACGAGCGGGATGATTTACCCAAAAATTCATAATGACTAGTTTGGGAGTATCTCGACTTTACCCCCTTCAAGCACAGTGGGCAATAAATGTGTCCAAATGTGTACTTAAAAGGGTTACGTAGGGACAACTTGTAACTCTATCTCACAAAGGATTTACTAGTCAAATAGGTAGTGCGGAGCACTTCCCGTTTCATCCACAAGGTTCCCTCTTGTATGGACTACTTTGGGGTTCCTGGAACCACCCCCATTGTTGTAGCTTAAGGCATTATGCCAAAGGGTTTATGTTCCAATTGAGCAGAGAGGGATGTACCCTTTTCTAAAACCTGTAATAGATTGTTTTGAATATGTTTTTCTTTTTATCTTTGTTAATTTAGATGTGGTTTGCTCAAACACCGTTTAAAGAACTCCGTATAACAACCGTATTAGTAGTTTTCGACTTTTGTTTTGATTCCTCTATTCTTTGACAAGTGTTTTGGTCATGTATGATGATGTTTGATATATTTCCATTAAAAGAGAAGGCATCATTTCTGATTCTCCAAATCGCCCAAGGATGCAAGAGAAGAGCATATGTGATTGTCTTCCAAAATCCAAAAAGATATCAAATGAAAAACACTTTTAATTCAACTATGCCAAATTAACCAAATCCAAATCAAATACCCTTAAGAATCTCAAAGCATCAAAAGGACTTAAGAATCGTTTCTAATTCCCAAGATCACCCCAAGGGACGTGAGGGAAGAGCACACATGATCTTAATCCTATAAGGAAACAATGCAAAATATTACCTAATCAAATACAAACATGTAAAAATAGCTGCAAAGACAAATATATGATTAGATAAACCTGCAAGAATGTTAGCACATTAACATTTTAATTTCAAAAATGCAAAAGGACGCATGCGCCCCTTTTTAGTGCTTGCACACGGGTTAGTGGTGTACGCGCCACCAAAGGTTGTTTTCCACACACAATGTACCTGTGCCACCCAAGATATGTGTGCACCACGAAAACCGTGCCTATGCCCCTAAAATTATACCTATGCCACTCTGTGGAATTTTTAGATCTATTAAACACTGTGCCACCAGAGAGGTGTGTGCACCACAAAAACAACATATGCGCTATTCTAAGAAAAATAGATAGAATAACCGCACTACCAGAAAAATGTACTTGCGCCACTAAAACCACATGTGCGCCTGGTTAGGGCACATGTGCCAATCTGAGAAATTTCAAGTATGTAGTCAAGGTATAGTACGAAACGACGTGTGTGCCTAGATTAGTGCACCTATGTGTTTGTTAGGGTATGTGCGCTAGGGTTAGTGCGCATGTGTCGGGAGTTGTGAGACAGTAATGAAAGATTTTAACAGGATGCTTGTGCCACTAGAGAGATGTGTGCACCCTGAAAACTATGCTCGCACCATGAAAATTGCACTGCACTCTTAAAATCATGCTGCGCTGCACTGTAACAAAAATATGGCAGCAAACACAAGAAAATTCACAATATCTCAAATTTTTGACAAGTTAGCTTAAAAATGGCAATAACCCATTAAAATTAAGGCTATGAACATGAAGTTATACATATCAAATGAGCAAAAATTCCAAGAAAATGGACATTAATTACTACATGTGCATATCAAAAGTTAGCCAAAATAATGAAATTTAAACTAAAATTACATGGGAATAAGAGTCCCACCGGACGTGCCAAATGTGTGCAAGTGTTTCTACAAATTTAACCAAACTTAAAGCAAGAAAGCTACCACCTAAAAATATATTCCTAACCTCGTTAAAAATGGGAAATGTGCACCATCATGATGAAGAAGTGAGCAAGTCCAACCCTTTAAACATTAATAACTTTGAATCTAATCAAAACACAATGTAAATGCATGAACTCTATTCCCCTTAATTGCCTAAATTAACATTAAAATGGACCTAAGTAGTCCAATGGCAATCAAATTATAATTTCTTGCTTTGATCCTTCAATGGATGCTTGGGTGTGAGGCTTAGCTCTTCAAGAAATGGAGGATGGAGGGCTCAAGAATGACAAAAGGCTATTAGTATGAAACTATGTGCTTACTTTTGTCTCTTGAGAGATTTAGGTGTAGGTATAAAGGTAGGAGGAGGGCTCTTTATATAGCCCAAAGGATAAAGGATTCAACACATCCTCATGAATGTGGGATAAATGGAGATGTAGAGTTAGTTATGGATAAGGGGGGTTTAGATGGGGTTGAGTTAGCTTTAGGAGGGTTTAGTTTGTCCTCAAGTGGCTCATGTGGATAAAGGGGGTGCATTAATTAATCAAGATGATTAATAAATACATGTGCAAGCTTTTATAAGCTTTTAGATGGATTTTAGTGTGATTTAGACCATTAGGAAGGAATTAAACCAATTAAATAGAGATTTATTGATTTAATGAGAAGGGAGGCTAATTAATTAATAATAATTAATTAGACTAGATAGAAGGTGTCAATTAACAAAAGGTTGTTAATTAGGGTATGTGTTGGATAGGCGACTTAATTAATTAGCTTAATGTAATCAATTAACGACAATGGAAGAGAAGATGAGTGTTATTGACAGTATGTCGTCAATTTGCGGGAAAGGAGATAATTAGTGCAATTTAAGTATTTAAATTGCTTAGGTGTAATTATAGGTGTCTACAACTCTTATCATATTCACTGACCTGGTGAATTCCATCAACATCTTACATACTTGGCAAATTATTGGCCTTTTACCTTGATTTTGACAAACTGTCCACTTTCCATAGTGACCGATCACGGTTACCTGTGACCGGCGTCGGTTTACCCTAACCAGCATTGGTTAGCCTGTGTAATTTTCCAACTGAAATTTTGTACCTAATCCACCTATTATCACCTATTCCTCCCATCTTTGTTGTATTTATGTGTCATTTATAGAAAATAGTCCAACCCGATTAGTACCTGTTCACATGGTGTTGACGCGTTGCCAGGAAAACACCCTTGTATTCCACACCAGTTGTCAACCACTCCCACCTAGTCCTTCACCACCTTCCATTCTATCACCACCCATGGAGCCTATCCAACCTATCTCTATCGCTACTAGAGATGAGGAGTTCACATGTCTCCTTGATCAAAACCCTGTTGCCTTACAGTTTTATCTTTCCCACTCGTCCACTCGAGATGCCTCGGGTCAATTGATATATGGCATGCCCGTATCTATCCCCCCGACACTCACTCCTACTTCTACTCCAGCCCTCTGATAGCTCCATGTTTCCCACATCTACCTTTCCCCAGTCATTTCGCAGCTAGGCCCTATACCTGCTATGACCATGCCACATCTGCCACATCTATTGCACCCACTACATCCACTATACCTTTTCCAACCACCAGAACATAACCTCATCCGTGCCTATTGTCTCACATATACCTGTAGCTACATAACCACCCCTAGTGTCAATAACCCCTACCCCTTTTCAAAATGTCATTCTTTCTATTCCACAGTCCTTAGCCCCTATTGCCACTAGGGTCACCACGACCCTTCCACCTCCATATATGTACTATCAACGGCCTCCCGTTTCATCTATTATTCATTATGGGTGTGTACCCCCTATTTCACTCCCTCCATCTCAATCTACCTATACAAAGAACACCATTTACTAGAATGTCACCCCATTATATGCCCAACATCAACCTCCTTATGCTACAAGAGGCACCTAGCCATTATAACCTACCAACGACCTAATAAAGTTAATGATTGACAAGATGAAGATGTTAGAGGCATTGGTTTTGGCTCCCATAATAATCTCACCTACGATGATATTTGTAATGAGCCTATACACCCATCAATTCCTATCCTTCCATATCCCATGCATTAGGAAATGCCTAAATTCAAATGTTTCAATATCAAAGAAGACCCGCAATAGAATTTACGGTCTTTCAAACACGGGTATTATCTAATCGCCCATGATGATGCTTTACTCCTGAGGACCTTTCCCATGTCTCTGACTGGACCCATATTAGATTGGTATAGTGGGTTACCTAAACACTCTATATTCTCATTTAATTAGGTAACCCAAGCCTTATTAGATCACTTCTCCATTAATTTCATTAAGAAGGTTACCATGGTGACCTCCACTCTACACGTCAGTATGACGATGAATCTATCGCATATTTTGTTCCTCGTTGGCGTAGCCTCGATCAATCAAATCACATTCCAACTATCACAAACTAAAGTCATTAAGCTCTTCGCGTGGGCTTGTGCTTGACATATCTAGCTGACCCTACAGTCTAGACCTTCCAAACCTTTGACGAAGCATTCACCATGGCACAAAAGCTAGAGATTTGGGCCATCAAAGAAAAGAAAATCCAACTACGTAATAAAAACTCAGCATTTAAGCCAAATGATACCTCTTCTTCTTTGAAACCATAGAATAATTATTCAAAATCTAAGGGAACCGCTAACGTAGTGGTACTCAAATCCGGCCCACTCATCCATCAAATTAGGCTAACCCCTCATCTAATCTCTCACCCGTTCATACCTTTCAATTCAGATGGGAACAATGGAAATACACCCCAATTAGGGAACCTTATTCTTCTATCTTAGAAAAGCTCATTAAAGTTGGGGCCATCACCCTTCCTCCCATAAAACCACACACTGGTTTTGATCCTACTCGCCCCACACCCGCATGGTATAAAGAGCACGAATTTTGTAACTATCATTGAGTAAAAGGTCATAGTGATAACAATTGCATCACTTTCAAAAACATTATCCAAGAAATACTCAAGAAAGGTGAGTTAACCTTGGATAATCCTAATACACCTGCCAATCAAAACCTACACATCTTCAAGAAACCATTTCCTAATCATGCCCCTTCTTCTAATCAAATCAGAGAGACCTCAACTCATGATAGCCATACCCGCGAGGTCCATGCTATTTTTAGCGACGCACCTATTACTTCCTAATTACCCCATATTCCTTCCATAGAGGAAGTCCTAGCCCGAAGTCCTCTACCTGCACTTGAACCCACCTCACCTATTCCTCCACCTACAGAGGAACACCCTTCATCCCCTCCCTCACCTATGAAGGAGCCTCTGTTAACATCAAGATCATTTCACCTTTGGCTTCTCCACCTAGAGATCCATCACCCAGTACATCTCCAACCCATGGAAGAGGCTTGTCTATCTCCTCCACCCACAAAGGAGCACCCATCATCTCCTCCACCCACAGAGGAGCACCCATCATCTCCTCCACCTATCAAAAATCTAGTAAAAATGCCTTTACCTTTAGGTGACCACTCTCCATCAGTTACCCAAGATCCTATGGACTTACTTTTGGCTCTCTTACCCACAGAAGCTGAAGTGAGAAAATTCCCCATTTCTAAGACACATTTTATGGGAATTACCATTGGATCCTCATCAACCTCACCTACAATAGTGCCTTTTTCACACCTAGTCGATCACCTAGATTATGTGGATAGATCCTTACTTTGGGGGTGTCTTCTGCTTCTTATCTCAACACAAATGTAGATGTCACTTGCTGACACTTCCACTATCTACCCAAAAATATTTCAGCCAATTGAACCAAACACAACCACAACTATCACAAATTCCACCACGATACCACTCATGGCTCAACTCACACCCCTACCCATAACCCATAATGCATCTACATCCAAACCTACACCTACATCATCTTCCTTGCCTAAACCTATTACTACATTAGGGGTCATCCCAACCGCCAGCCTTACTCATCCACCCATCAAATTAGATTTAGCTACATCCTCCAAAACCAACACCAAGCTTAATTTGGCACCCAACCAGAAGAGCCAATCCCGTAGAACTCATACTCCAACCTCACCGATCACACCTTCACCCTTTTTTTTCTGTCTTAGGACCTCGCCTCCTGCACGGTTGAGAAACATCCACTTACCAAGTAAACTAAAAAAATAACAACCCATTCCTCCTCGCAAACATCTAACATGCCCAAGCGCCCGACATGACTTATACCCACACATGCAAAGATCTTTACCACCCATTCCTCCAATACCATCAGTAACTCCTTCACTACCCACTACACTTCGTCTCTTTCCCTTACACCCCCGCATGACCTCGTGCCATCTACCTTCACAAAGACCTCGTTATCCGTATGGATAACTCACCCTCTTCCCACATCAGCTTTTCCTCTAGATCTTGTGCACCCATATCACCTTTACCTAATAAGGCACAACCTAAAGACAAAATTCTACTACCCCCAATAAGGTAGTCAAAACAACCACACACTCACCTATCAGTTCATCTACTATACCCCTACCCAAGCAAACACGACTAACACCCAAGACCACACCAAAGCACCAAAAACCATAGCTCGACCCACTCCCCCTCATGCAAAGACCCTTCCTCTACAATTAGCCACACATATACCCAAACCCACTTTCACTTCCCATTGTGATCCACTAGCGGGATCCTATGCCAAAATCTTAACCAACCTCCTTGAGAATTTTATCATCGTATTATCACCACTCAGACCTTATGACCCTCTCAAACCCAAACCAAAAGGGTTTGACGACACCAAAATTTGCGCCTACCATCGTGTGTCAGGGCATGATGTGGAGAAATGTAAAGCTTTAAAAACCATTCTTATCTAGTTGTGTCCTCCTGAAGGAAAATTTGACGATGATGACCTTCTCAATAAGGACCCCATTTCACCAACACCCATTCCCACAACTCTTCCCTCACTGCCTACTCAACGACCCAAACCTTCACCCCCATAATCGCTAGAGCCACCCCCAAGATTCAAAATTAACATGGTTCACATCAGAGAACTCACCAAATCTCCACCCAAATGTTAGTGTTCCCAACTCATATCACAAGGTTCCTTCCCACCACTTGGCGTTTTCCCTTCTTATCGCTATACCTTCTATGGATCACCTACTTCAACTACCTCTCTACCTCAAATCAACATGATCCACGTTGCTACCCGTGCTCAGAAGGAAAAAGGAAAGGAAAAGGCAACCAACCCACCAACCCATCCTATACCCAACATACCATCTACACCTACACCTAAAATCACTATCCGCAGCCCCACATATCCTATTTCTAATGGGGTTACACACCACGCAATGCTCAAACAACTACACCAATCCCCCCTCAAAATGTCTCTATATGACCTCATCCAAACCTCAGAATCCCATCATCAAGATCTCATGGAGGTCCTTCAATCTATTGAGGTTTTACCCAATGACCCTACACCCGTAGCCTCCATTATTACACCTCATCATGTAGCCTCTCTCACCAAATTACCACCTTTATCTACACCTCTACCTACTCACCAAGTATCCTCCCTTAGCTTCTCAAAGGAAGAGATCACACCACACCAAACCGATGACCTGGACTCCAGCTCTCTTCATCTCTTTCCACATCAATGATATATGTGTACGATGTGTTATGATTGATGGGGGTGCTAGAATTAATATCATTTCCTCCCATGCATTTGCTCAAATGTGCATACCTGACAATTACATGCATAAACATCCCGTCATGTTGTGTTCATTCAATGATGCTATCACCTCTACACTTGGCATCGTCATCCTCCATATTCGTGTGGGCCCCCGTACTATTCCAAAGTTATTTTATGTCTTGGAGGGGGAATTTCAATATAACTTGTTGCTTGGTAGACCCTAGATTCATGTCATAGATTATGTTCCTTCCACTTTGCATCGTTGTTTAAAGTTTGAGCATGAAGGACACGCATATAGAATTTCCAGGCCGACCCATCACCTTTCAAAACTTGCAACATGCTTTACTATCCCAATGATGTGCTTATACCCATTAAAGCATCTACCTCCATGACCATTGCCTCTTCACCTACACCTCCACCCACTAGTGCAGCCACTACTTCAATTACACTTACATCCTCCATTCCCACCACTACCACAACCTTCATGGCCGAACCATCAGCCTCCCACTCTGCTAGCTCCACCTCTAGGCTAGCCTCGACACATCGTCTATTCTAGCTACCCACATACCAACCACCGATCCCTTGGAAGGAATTTTTCAACACCTCACTCTGGGGGAGTATCGCCTATATAGTGTCAACACATTCCTTACTCCACAAGAGTACGGAAGTCTTCACCAACACCCTTGTTATGATCACCATATAGGAGAGTACCTCCTTTATGGTACTCCCCACCTTCGTACCAGTCTCACATATGGGGACTTAATACTACCACTTACACACTTGAACCACCGTCACAAACCCACCCATTTTCTCGTTGACCTCCAATCACTCACCAATCGTTGTTTCTCCCACACCTTCCTACACCAATGTGTGTGGAAGGGTTTTGGTTTTTGATTTTATGAGCAAGGCCACCATACCGTTATTCCATGTACTACCCATAAACATATTGACCGTAGTGGTATCGGATTTGCTGAACCACCTACCATGAAGTCCCGCATTGAACTCATTTTGGACATCAACTCTTCTCCAAATTTTTGACCCACTCCACCTTCTTCACCACCTTCACCGATAGAGTCAATAGATCCGAATCCATTCCTCCTAAATTTTGTTTTTCATAAACAACATCTCCTTAAGGCCTCTGACTTATCAACACGAGGGCAAGGCTCCTTCCTCTCTTCCCTTCATGTATCTTGAAATGATCGATGACGATACACCTTTGATTAACATCATTTAATGTCAGGATGATGAATCTATACTCACCTACCTTGGTGCAGAAGACTCATATATTCATCGGTTGTTACCATCTGAGATGTAAACCATGTTGAATGAATCAACTATCGAGATCAACATTCATACTCAGGATGACCTGTACATTCTAAAGATAGGACAATCTTTAGATGCTGTTGAACAAGAAGCCATCAATTATTTTCTCAAAAACCATAACCATGTTTTCACTTGGTCTTACATAGATATGCCTAGTATTGACCCCACTATAGTGGTCCACAATATCGTAACCATTCCCGATGCCAAACCCATCAAACAAAAGCTGAGGAAAATGCACCCTTGCATTTCTCTTCTAGTTAAAGAAGAACTTCAGCACCTCCTTTTTGTTTCCTTCATCTTACCCATTAATTATCCTCATTGTATTTCTATCATTATCCTTGTCACTAAGGTGATAGGGGGACTCCGCATTTACACGGATTTCTGTGATCTCAATCTAGCTTGCCCAAAAGATGACTTTCCCGCCCGGTATTAACCAACCGGTTGACCTTACTTCTGGTCACGAGATGTTATCATTCATGGATGGTTTCTCTAGTTATAACCAAATATTTCTTTCCCCAGAGGATCAGCACAAAACCCCATTCATTACCCCTTGGGGGACCTTCGCTATCGATCCATGCCTTTTGGCCTTAAAACGCTAGTGCCACATATCGCCAAGCTATGACTTACATCTTCCATGACATCATGCATCGTATATTGGAAGATTACGTGGATGAAATCCTTGCCAAATCCAAATACGCGCCCGAGCACCTCTCCGTCCTAAAAACCATCTTTAACCACCTCATTAAATATTGCATTCGACTTCATCTCAAGAAGTGTGTCTTCACAGCTTCTCTCAGGAAAACTCCTAGGGTTTATCATTTCCTTATGTGGTATAGAGGTTGACCATGCTAAAGTCAAGGCCATTCTTGAAATTCCTCCGCCCACTAATCTTAGGTAACTCTATAGCCTATAAGGCAATTACTGGCCTATTCACCGCTTCATGTCACAATTGTCTCGATTAGTTTAAACCATTTCATCATCTTATCAAGAAGGATGTCTCCTTTAAATGGGATGATGACTGCCATAAATCTTTTGAGACCTTAAAAAAATACCTTCTCCAACCATCTATACTTATTCCACCTAAATACGATCAACCCTTCTACCTATACATCTCAACTACCGATCACTCCTTGGGGGCCATGCTCGCCCACCACAACGAACAACGTAGGGAGCATATGGTTTATTACATAAGCCGTATTCTTTTTTACTACGAAACCCAATACACTCATGCCGAAATTTTTTTATTATCCATAGTTTTTTTGCCACAAACCTATGCCATTACAAACTCAACCACAAAACCTATGTTGTGACTAACACCGACCCCTTACACTTTATGTATGCCAAACCGTACCAAAATCAATGTACCGTATGTTGGCTTATGCTTTTGGCTAACCTCGACCTTGAATTTATCCATCAAGGGCCAAGCGATCACCACCAATTGGCCGATGCACCTATTTCCGGGGATCAACCCTCTAATTTTGACTTTCCGGATGAGTCAATTTACGACCCTTTCCCTAGAAGAACCCACTTACCAAATGACACTCTTCTTCTATGGTTGTAAGTATTAGCGTAGGGGTATGGCTGGTGTTATCCTCATTCCTCTTGATGGTGAACCCATGCCTTTGTTTTTCAATCTTGATTTTGATTGTACAAACAATATTGTTGAATACAAAGCACTCGTATTAGGTCTCCAAGCTTCCTATGCCTTAGATGTTAAATCAATCAACATCTTTGGTGATTCTCAATTGGTCATAAACCAGGTCAATGGTATATACCAATGTCGTAATGAGATACTTCAAAAGTATAAACATCATGTAGACATACTTTTGACCACCTTCAACTGTTACACCCTTCAAACCGTCCCACATTCAACCAACAAATTTGTAGATACCATGCCTGCTTGGCTTCTCAAATACCCACTTCACCCACCTTCCTCTTCATCACATTCACCTTTTATAAAAACCACTCACCAATTCTACCTTCTACCTAAATCGGTTCCTAGTTTGAGGGGGATCACCTTCACCCACACATGTGGCAACCACATCTTATTTTTGTTAGTATCACTTACCAATACAAGCTACGCAACAAAAGGGGGAAAATGTAGACACCAAAATTGGGTCACACTCCCCTTGGTCCCTTGTCAAACAAACACCTTAAACACATTCACCTAACCATGGCCCCTTTCATCCCACTCTAATATTAATTTAATTAAATTAATTCATTATCTCACAATATTTATTATTTAAATATCCTAATTGAGATAATGCCCACACATCCACCTCACCTATACACCTCATCTAGCCACCTCACCCTAAGACCTATTCTTAGTATGTTTCCATAACTAACTAATAACCTACCCAAACCCTAAAAATCAAAGCCTATATTCCCTCTAACCACATTCTTGCACGTTAGAAAGGAAGCTTCCATTCTAATCCACGGAGAAAAAATGAACGAGATCCTAGAAAATCAAGGGGATCTGCCTAGTTTAGTAAACCTAGGAAATCCTACCCTAACCGACACCAGTTATGCTAAACTACCACCAAATCAACCAGAACCACCGTCAGTTACCATTTAACCCCCAAACAACCTTATTTCGAGGTTGGCACATTTCTGAGAGATTGACACATCTTTTGAGAACAAGAGACAAAACAAGAGTTACATACAAGTAGAACGAGAATTCTTACACACATCAGAAGCACCCACAGAGCAATCTGTCTTCACGGGAGCATCCAGGGAAGCGCCAAGTACCACATCAATTCCTTCCATTTGATCACCCACCATTTCCAACCAGACATCAAGCTCATATAAACAGTAAGTGCTTTGTTAACCAACACTTGTCCATTTATCATTTGGTAGATTATTTTACTTGTTATTAGTTTCTACTCCCATTTCATTCCACCACCATTTACCTCCATGCAAACTTGACCATCCTTTTACCCACACCCTTGAACTTCCCATACCTAGATTTTAATCATTCCTATGCATACCTAAGACCCACACGAACCTTGCCATTTCCCTTCCATTTCCATCTAGCCTCAAATTTGTCACCCCACCAAGTTTTATTGATTTTCTTGTACCACAACCTAACCGAATCGGCTACCCACAACCATCACCGGTTAACCTAAACTAACGTCGGTCTCTATTTTTTTACCAGAAACCAAGAACAGAGCTTCCATTCTCTACCTAATACCCAAATAAACTCGAACCTGATCCTAACCAATACCTATACTCTATGAGACCTTTCCCTTGATTTAGTCATAACTTATCCTGTTGTGAATGAATTTTCTAATTGTAGATGAATGAGATACCCTAAATCATTTTTTACTACAAGTAGGTTTTCATTTATTATTAGCATTAAGTTATTTTAAAATAGTGGATTAACAGTCATCTAAGAAGTATCACACTTCCCGAGATCTAGTACACGCTAAGCAATCCACTACATATAGTGTTTAAATTTCATTTGGTGGTCTTTTTTTCCATCTCAGGTAGTTCCTCCAAGCAAAAAGGAAGCTCTCACGATCAACTGTGGATCAAGAAGTCATACGCACGCAACAACCTACAACCAGCATTTTGATAGGTATTCCTCCTATCCCTTTACCCTTATTTGTTTCACAACATTCGAAGAAATGCTCTAGAATCAGGTGAAACATTTTGGCACACTTGGTGGGACCCATTCATGGTTCTTTTCATTCTTTCATTTCTAGGTGAAAATTTACATGTTTGTTTCCTTTCTAAAAGGTTCTTACATTAAAATTTCTCCTGGAACCTTCTCTTCTTCTATTGTCTAAAAGAAATCGTATTTTGGTGCTTTAAAACAAACACTTCTTCCCTTTCATTAGTATCACATTAGTGAAAGAGCATCCCTTCTCCTATTCATATTTTTGTGTCATTGAATATAACATTTTAATTTGGGTTTAAAAAATCATTTCATTTCATTCGCTTCTCTCGCATTAGCTCACATTAATTGAGGGAAACCTATACGCTGGAATTCATTCCCGGTGATGGTTGACAATTGAATCGTAGAAAATCACTTCCTTTCTCTTTCTCTCTATGGGTCTTGGATCCTTCACACATGTAATTATTGTGATGGAAACCATAATAAGGTCTAGAGGTCCTCAAAAGGGTGCAGAATGTGTCCTAGCTCTTAATCCTAGGGTTTTGGACTAGGTATAATCCTTAATGACATAATATAGGAAAAATGTGAAAAAATGAAAGGATCAAAAAGGAACAAGAAACAGTTAGAAGCCTCATAAAGGAATATTTAATTATTTTTGAAACTATTTTGAATTATCATCCGGATGATCATACAAGGAAGAGAGCTCTAAGAAGTTGAGAATAAATTCTTGTGTATGCAAAGTTTTATGGTAGATATTTAAGGGTTTTGAGTGTTTGTGTGATCAAAAGAATACTTTTTATGTGATATAAATGCAATAATCACATCAAGAAGGTACAATCCATTGTGTTTACATAGATAATAGTGAGCATTTTATGAACTATGTTAAGATACTTTATTTTTTCAAGAGTAATTCCTGAGTTATAACTATGTGATTGATACTGATCTTAGTGAGGGTGAAAAAACAAAATTTTTAAACCCTTAATGATTTTTATAGAATGAAAGGTATATGTTCTGTGGTAATGCACTAAGGTTCTTATTTGATTGTGAATTGAAGAGGTGTTTGTGATAACATATACAAAGGTGTAAAAGGATGGTGAAATAATACTCTAGTTTTCAAGATGAGAATTTTTATGGTATTAGTGTCATATGATGTTATAGAGATATTATTAGAAGGTGGAAAACTTCGTATCAAGTGAATCCTTCAAGGATGTGATTGTAGGGATTTGTTTGTTCTTGTTCTACTTGAATTTGAGTTATATTACTTATATCAAGTCATTTAAATCTGTATTGATTCAAGAAGAGTCATTTTCGAGTGTCTTTAATATTTTTGGAACATGGGAAAAACTATTTAGATATCACGGTCTCTGAAAGTGCAATAAATAATTATATCAAGGTTTTTTTGTATTGTTTATACGAGTTCACTATGAGAAGTTTGACTAGAACTCATATCATAGAAGGCAAGTGGAGGTTTTTCATAATCTATTAGATATTTGGAAAGATTATTCACATTGAGACAGCAGACCTCCCACACACGATATTTTTGAAAAGAATCTTGACTTGAGAAATAAATCATTAAAATTGTCTCTCCGGGTTCTACAGAAGTTAAACCCGCAACTAGGGTTTTCAAAATAAAAATGTGAATTTCTCCTAAATGCACCAACCAAAAATTATAAAACTTTGAGGAAAGGTGAAGTGGGAAAATACGAGTTGAATGAAACAATAATTAGCAACAACCATTGGGTATGAAAGGAGGAAACACCGACTTTGTGTGGAGAAAACTATGTCAAACCCTCGCATGTACCATTTTTGTAATTTTGTGAAACACAACTTACTATGAAGGCCTAAACCAATCACAGGATCCCTAAAATAAGATGAGAAATTATGAATATGACAAATGGGAGTATGATTTATCTTTAAACAAGGATTTCACTATTTTTTATATACCAGGACATGATAATGGTGAAGAATTAAGAAGAACACAATATTGTTAAGATCCTTTGGAGGAAAATGTAAGTCACTATGATCCTTAAACTATTGAAGGATGTGTAAAAATATGTTGGCTAAGTAATCAGCTTGTTAATATCATATTTCATCCTTAAATATCATTAAAAAAATGTTATTAGTGATAAGCCTACAAATTTTAGGCTAGAAAAATAAGCTTTTGAGAAGATTTGAACTCAAGGACCTAGGGGTTAAATATCTACATCATTAGTGGTATCAAATCATGTATATAACATATAACATGAATTCTTTAATTAATATTTTTGAAGTTGATAACAAACAAGATGAATATGGAAGAAAGAATTAGTGATTTGCTACAAGGTGAATTGTTGGCAAAAGTAAATGAAATCAGTAATGCTTAGAGAAGCATGCAAGAAGAAATCAGAAGATTTGGGTCAAGAATGACTCAAATGGAAGCTATAAATGCATAAATGAAGATGATGGATGGATAACATAGTGGAAAAGGTGATGGAAACTCATTGCTTATGAGAAGAGTTTTACTTCAGTAACAAACAAAAGAACTAGTACACAAGAGAAGCCTTTTAGGACCATATGCAAGAAAAGAGGTAAGTTTTCTGAATTTATTATTGATAATGGTAGTATAAATAATCTTGTTTATGAAGAAATGCTTAGGAAATTGAATCTAAGAAGACTAGTGTGTCCTACACCCTACGAGTAGTTTCGGTGAAAATAAATCATCAAGTTCTTGTGAATGAACAATACAGAGTGTCTTTTCAAATTGGTATATTCAAAGATGATATTTTATGTGACATAATGCCTATGGATGTTTTCCATCTTATTTTGGTAGACCATGGTAGTTTGACAGGAAGGTTGTATATGATGGAAGAACTAATACTTGTGATTTGGTGAAAGAAGATGTAAAATACACTTTTTTTCCTTTGAAGTATCAAGATACAAAAAGTGAAAAGAGAAGCATGGTGTTGGGCATGAAAGATTTCTTAGGAAGAACAAGAGATCAGGTACAAGGGTTTGTGAATGAACTCAATTGAAATGAAAATAAGGTGAATGAGTTTTGAAAGGACAAGAAGAAAAGTACAACAAGATGGAAGAATTGCAGAATTTGTTTGAGTCCTATATAAATGACCAAGAAGTGCAAGAATGTACTAAGAAAGGATCCCAACTGAGGCCAATGAAGAGTGAGAAGACTAGAGAGAAAGAGAGTTGTGAAGAAGGAGGAATAAGTTTTAGTTGCAGGTGTGAGAGAGATAAAAATAAGAAAGAAAAGGAAGATTGGGCATGGAAATCAGCCCTTGAAGACCTCGTGGAAGGTGAGGAAAACAAAGAAGTTGTAAGAGAGCAACATAATGAAGAAATAAATCACGTTCAGTCAAAGAAGTCAGATAAAGAGGAGGTACAAGGAGAAATAGTAAAAGATGAAAGTATAAAAGTGGAGGAATTTGATGAAGAATATGAGGGAACTAATTCTAAATTTGTGTATGTAAGTCAAGCACAATGGCGAAATAAATACATGCACTTGAATGTTCTCTAAGAGGTGAAAAGAGGAATTATAATGAACAAAAGAGATGTATTTTGGTGAAAATGAGCATGAATACAATGCAAATGGAAGAAATGAAGAGAAAGAAGCTAAAAATGATGATTTTTCTAACTTGTTTGTTGAATGTGCAGGTTTAGTGCAAGAAAAAGCAAGTAAATTTGTTCTTCATCATGAAAAAGATCATTCAAAGAAGGAAATGAATAAGAAAATGCCAAGTATAATGAAATTACAGGTTGAATATGAGGAGGAATTGCAAAGAACAAAGAGACTTGAGAAAGAAGTTTACAGACAAACAAGGAAAGTAAGAAACAAACAAGGAATTCAAGGAAGAAGAAAAAAGTAAAATAAAGAAAGCAAGATCAAAGAAAAAATATGAATATAAAATGGAAGACCCAAGTGCAAGTACAGTTAAACAAGAAAAAGAGAAAGATGAGCAAGAAGATGAAGAGCAAGTGGAAAAATAAGAAAACAAGACATGAAGGATTTTCTTCAGGTTGGGAATATGATGCATGAGCATGAACTTCCTAGTCTGTATATAGGATAATAACATCAATTTTGAACTCCTAGGTATATTTTTACATATCCTATAGGTTATCTAGGGTCTATTGGGTATGTCAGGATTGAATAAGACCTTCACAAATTCAAAATTGGTCATTTCCCTCAAAAATGCCAATTTAAATTCTTGAACACAATTTTGGATTGAAATAATATTTTAATGTGTTTTTGGAGTCTTCACACATGCAATGATGGTGATGGAAACCTTAATAAGGTTTAGAGGTCCTAAAAATGTTATTGAATTTGTCCTAGCTCTTAATCCTAGGGTTTTAGACTAGGTATAATCCTTAATGATGTAATATAGGACAAATGTGAAAAAGGAAAGGATCAAAAAGGACCAAGAAATAGTTAGAAGCCTCATGAAGGCATATTTAAAGATTTTGTAGTTATTTTAAATCATCATCTGGATGATCATACAAGGGAAGAGAGATCTAATAAGTTGAGAAGAAATTCTTGTGTTGTGCAGGATTTTATGGTAGATATTCAAGGGTTTTGAGTGTTTGTGTGATCAAAATAAAATTGTATATGTGATATAAATGTAATAATTACATCAGTAAGGTAAAATCCATTGTGGTAACATAGATAATAGTGAGCATTTTATTAGCTATGTGTAGATACTCTATTCTTTCAAGAGTAATTCCTAAGTTATAACTATGTGATTGACATTGATCCTAGGGAGGGTGAAAAAACCAAATTTATAAACCCTTAATGATTTTGATTGAATGAAAGGTATATGCTCTATGGTAATGCACTAAGGTTCTTATTTGACTATGAATTGAAGAGGTGTCTGTGATAACATATACAAGGGTGCAAAAATATGGTGAAATAATGCTCTAGTTTTCAATCTCGAGAATTTGTATGGTATTAATGTCATATTTTGTTATATAGATATTATTAGAAGTTGAAAACTTCATATTAAGTGAATCTTTCTTGGTCATGGATGTAGGGATTTGTTTCTTCTTGTTCTACTTAAATTCTAAGTTGTATTACTTATATCATGTCATTTGACTATGTATTTATTCAAGAAGAGTCATTTTCTAGTGTCTTCAATATTGTTAAAAGGTGGGAAAAACTATCTAGAGATCACAATCCTTGAAAGTGCAATAAAGAATCATATAAGGGATTTTTGTATTGTTTATATAGTTCATGTGAGAATTTTGATAGTAACTAATATCATAGAAGGCAAGTGGAGTTTGTTCATAATTTATTAGCTATTTGAAAAGATTCTTCACATTGAGACATACTTCCCACACCTAGAATTTTCTAAAAGGACATTGATTCAAGAAATAAATCATTAAAGTTGTCTCTCGGGGCTCTACATAGGCGTTAAACCTGCAACTAGGGTTTTCCGAATAAAAATGTGAAGTTCTCCGAATGCACCAACCAAAAATTGTGAAACTATGAGGAAAGGTGAAGTAGGAAATTATGAGTCGAATGTAACAAGAATTAGACACAACCATTGGGTATCGAAGGAGAAAACACTTATTATGTTCCGGGAAAATAATGTCGGTCCCCGAGACAACCACTTTTGTAATTTTGTGAAAAAGAACATACTATGAAGGTATAAACCACTCAAGGAGCTCTAAAATGAGATGAGGAATTATGAATATCAAAAATGGGAGTATGATTGATCTTTAAACAAGGATTTCCCTACTATGTATATAGGGACATGATAACAATGAATAATTAAGAAGAACATAAGAGTGTTAAGAACCTTTGGAGGAAAACGTAAATCACTATGATCCTTAACCTATTGAAGGAGGTGTAAAAATTAGTTGGAGACTAGTAATCAACTTGTTGAGATCATATGTCATCCTATAATAGCAAAAAATAGTATTATTAGTGATAAGCCTACAAATTTGAGGCTATAAGAACAATATTTTGAGAAGATTTGCACTCGGGGACTTAGGGGGTTAAATGGATACATAATTATTGGTATAAAATTAGGTATATAATAGAGAACACAAATTATTTAATTGATATTTGTTGAATTTTATAGAAAACAAGATGAAGATGGAAGAAATAATCTTGGATTTGCTACAAGGTGAATTGTTGGCGAAAGTAAATAAAATCAGTAATGCTCAAAGAAGCATGCAAGAATAAATCAGAAGCTTGGGGTTAAGAATGACTCAAATGGAAGCTATTAATGCAGAAATGAATATGGTGGATGGAGAACACAGTGGAAAAGGTGATAGAAACTCATTGCTTATGAGAATATTTTTACTTAGGAGTAGACAAAATAACCAAGTGCATATAAGAAGCCTTCTCAAGACCAGATGCAAAACAAAAGGCAAGGTTTATGAAGTTATAAATGATAATAGTAGTATAGATAATCTTGTTTCTAAATAAATTATTAAGAAATTTAATCTAAGAAGACTAGTGCATCTTACACCCTATAGAGTAGCTTGGGTGCAAAGAAATCATCAGGTTCTTGTGAATGAACAATGTAGAGTGTATTTTCAAATTAGTAGATTCAAAGATGATGTTTTTTGTGATATAATTCCTATGGATGTTTTCCATCTTCTTTTGGGTAGACCCTGGTAGTTTGACAAGAAGGTTATATATGATGGAAGAACCAATACTTGTGATTTGGTGAAAGATGATGTAAAATACACTTTGTTTCCTTTGAAGGATCAAGATACAAGAAGTGAAAAGAGAAGCATGGTTTTGGTCATGAAAATTTATTATAAAGAACAAGAGATAAGGTACAAGGGCTCATGAATTAACTCAAGGGAAATGAAAATAAGGTGAACGAGTCCTTAAACGGACACGAAGGAAAGTACAGCAGTATGGAAGAAGTGTAACAGTTTGAGTCCTATATGAAGGACAAAGAAGCACAAGAATGTGCTAAGAAAGGGTCCCAAGTGAGGCTAATAAAGATTAAGAAGACCAGAGAGCAAGAGAGTTATTAAGAGGAGGGAGGAATAAGATTTAGTTGCAGGTAGGAGAGAGATAAGAATAAGAAAGAAAATAAATATTGGGCATGGAAATTAGCCATTGAATACCTCATGGAAGGTTAGGAAATCAAAGAAATAATAAGAGAGAAACATAATGAAGATATAAATCAGGTTTAGTCAAATAAATTACATAAAGAGGATGTACAAGGAGAAATAGTGAAAGATGAAAGTGTAAAAGTGGAGGAATTTGATGAAGAATATGAAGGAACTAATTCTAAATTTGTGTATGTAAGTCCAAAAATTTGGAGGAAGAAATACATGCACTTGAATGTGCTTTGAGAGGTCAAAAGGTGAAGTATAATGAAGACAATATATGTATTTTTGTGTAGAGGGAGCATGAAGACAATGCAAATGGAAGAAATGAAGATAAAAAATGATGATTTTCCTAACTTTTCTCGTTGAATTTTCAGGTTTAGTGCAAGAAAAAACAAATAAAGTTGTTCTTCATCATGACAAATATCATTCAAAGAAGGAAACGAATAATAAAATTCTAATTTTCATGAAATCACAGTTGAATATGAGGAGGAATTTCAAATAACAAAGAGACTTGAACAAGAAGTTTACAAGCCAAACAAGGAAAGTAAGAAATAAACAAGGAATTCAAGGAAGAAGAAATAATTAAAAGAAAGAAATAAATATCAAAGACAAAATATGAATATGAAATGGAATACCTAATTAAATGTACAATCAAACAAGAGAAAGAGAAAGATGAGTAAGAAGATGAAGAGTAAGTGGAAAAATAAGAAAAACAAGACATGAAGGATTTTCTTCGGGTTGGGAGTATGATGCACGAGCATATACTTCCTAGTCTGTATATAGGATAATAACATCAATTTTGAACTCCTAGGTATTTTTTTACATATCCTATAGGTTATCTAGGGTCTATTGGGTATGTCAGGATTGAATAAGACCTTCACAAATTAAAAATTGGTCATTTCCTCCAAAATGCCAATTTAAATTGTTGAACACAATTTTGGATTGAAATAATATTTTAATGTGTTCTTGGAATCTTCAAACATGTAATGATGGTGATGGAAACCTTAATAAGGTTTAGAGGTCCTAAAAAGGGTACTTGAATTTTTTTAGCTCTTAATCATAGGGTTTTAGACTAGGTATAATCCTTAATGATGTAAAATAGGACAAATATGAAAAAGGAAAGGATCAAAGAGGACTAAGAAACAGTTAGAAGCCTCATGAAGGAATATATAAATGATTTTTGTAACTATTTTAAATCATCATCTAGATGATCATACAAGGGAAGAGAGATCTAAGAAGTTAAGAATAAATTCTTATGTTGTGCAAGGTTTTATAGTAGATATTTAAGGTTTTTGAGTGTTGTGTGATCAAAATAAGACTGTGTATGTGATATAAATGCAAGAATTACATCAATAAGGTACAATCCATTGTGTTTACATAGATAATAGTGAGCATTGTATGAATTGTGTGTAGATACTCTATTCTTTCAAGTGTAATTCTGAGTTATAACTATGTGATTGACACTAATCCTAGTGAGGGTGAATAAATCAAAGTTGTAAACCCTTAATGAGTTTGATTGAATGAAAGGTATATGCTCTATGGTAATGTACTAAGGTTCTTATTTGACTATGAATTGAAGATGTATTTGTGATAGCATATACAAGGGTGTAAAGGGATGGTGAAACAATGCTCTAGTTTTCAAGCTGAGAATGTGTATGGTATTAATGTCACATGTTGTTATATAGAGATTATTAGAAGGTGAAAACTTCATATTAAGTGAATCCTTCATGGTTATGACCTGTAGGGATTTTTTTCTTCTTGTTCTACTTGAATTTTGAGTTTTATTACTTATATCAATTCATTTGAATCTATATTGATTCAAGAAGAATCACTTTCTAGTGTCTTAAATATTGTTAGAAGGTGGGAAAAACTATCTAGAGATTGCAATCTCCTAAAAGTGTAATGAATAATCATATGAAGGTTTTTTTTGTATTGTTTATACAATTCTTTGTGAGAAGTTTGAATTTAACTCATATCATAGAAGGAAAGTGGAGGTTGTTCATAAGCTATTAGCTATTTTGAAAGCTTCTTCACATTGATACAGACCTTCCACACCTGGAATTTTTTAAAAGGACCTCGATTCAAGCAACAAAAATTAAAATTGTCTCTGGGATCTACACAAGCGTTAAACCCGCAACTAGGTATTTCATAATAAAAATGCAAATTTCTCCCGAATGCACCACCAAAAATTCTGAAATTTTGAGGAAATGTGAAGTAGGAAATTACAAGTAAAATGCAATAAAAATTAGCCACAACCATTGGGTACCGAAGGAGAAAATACTGACTATGTTCCAGAAAACCATGTCGGTCCCCAGACAACCATTTTTGTAATTTTGTGAAAAACGACTTCTCCGTGAAGTTCTAAACCACTCGGGGGGCCTAAAATGAGATGAGGAATTGTGAATATAAAAATGGGAGTATGATTGATCTTTAAAAATAATTTCACTCTGTTTATATACGAACATGATAACAGTGAAGAATTAAGAAGAACAGGATATTGTTAAGAACCTTTAGAGTAAAAATTGAGTCACTATGATCCTTAACCTATCAAGGAGGTTTAAGCATTAGTTGGAGACTGGTAATCAAGTTCTTAAGATCATACTTCATTCTGTAATAAAATAACAACAGTTTTATTATCAATAATCCTACAAATTTGAGGCTAGAAAAATAATATTGTGAAGAGTTGAACTTGGGGACCTAGGGGGTTAAATGGCTACTGAGATCACTCATCCAAGTATCCAAGTCTTAAATGTCTTCATCTAATCATCCTCTTAGCAATATTCTCTATTAAATGTTTGAAATTCTATCCACAAAAATTGGCATCGATCCCTACAATCGATTAACCGATCCACCCGGTCAACGTTAATCCCTTTCTAAACATCCAAATTTTCATTCTTTCTACATTTTGATACCATTTTTGTGATATTTCTAAATAATGGCTAATATTGTTCTACTTGTAATCATTTTCCTCTGTTAGATGACAATTCTTGGTGAAGTTTATGAATCCACCACCATTTATAAACTTCCCATAGTCGATTAGCATTTCGTGTGGGAATAATTGGACATCAATCATGAGTTAACCATATGTGTCTTCATCTACACTATGTCATACTATGGAAATATTAGAAAATAAATTTTTTCAATCCTTTATATCCCATCATCGAGGACATTGATTAAATCCCAATATTCGACATTACATCTCCATGATTTGTGATCTAAATCATTTCATAATATCTATAATATTGTTATAATTATTTTCTTAATTTCCTAAAAGTGAGTTGACGCCCATTAAAGGAAGCCCTTTGGTTACTTTGGAATTATTCTTTTCCAAGTAGCTCACCTCATAATTATCTAATATATAATTTTTCAAGTTTTCTACGTGTGTGCAAGTTCCCTTTTTGTGGAAGAGGAGCTTCATGTACACACTTGGATCTGCCATCCCTTATCATTATCCATATAGGTTTCGTTAAACCCTTCCATTTCTGATTTTTAGTGATTTATTTTATATATTTTAAGACTAAATCCTAAAATCTACTAAAATATCACCAACTAAGAGCATTCTCTACCCTCTATTTATTTCCTATGATGTAACCAATATAAAAATATTACTCTAAAAGGAATTCGATAATCTATGATGTCTAACATTCAAATTAGGTTGAGTAAAAATATACTTTAATCCCAAATGGTTGGTATTTTAGCTCAAATATGTTTTCCTAAAATAAAGTGCTACCAAATATGTAACACATGAATAATAGCATCCAATTCCCAATCATGTGATACATAATTTTCTTTACGGGGTTTAAGTTTATGGGATTCGTAAGCTAACAAATAACAATCCATCATACCCAATCATACACGGTATTATTCAACAAATTATAGTGTAGTATACATGCTCCTTAACTTTCTCAAGACTTAATATAACACTCCCATTAATGTTATGTTCATAATACCTCCTCTTCCAGTAATTCTCATAGGTACATCAGATTGACTCTCTTCAACAATAACTTCTCCTACTTTGCAAGATATCCTTACAATCCTACGTAGGATTCATCTCACTAGGTCTTTCACACACACCCAAATATGTAATCTTGGATTTGATACCCCTTGGTGTAGGATGTGGCTAGGGGTCCTAATGAAGGAATGTCTTTTCCATATAGTTATGAATACACACATAACATTTAGATAAAAACATAATGGGAATTTTTAATTAAATTCGAATGGTTTATAATGTGCTTCAAACTATTTTGTATGTATATGGAACTTAAATAGAAATATTGACCCTATACAATGGATCTATAATGGTGGATTCAGTAAGACTTCCACTCTCTCTAGAATGCTCAATTCTCTCTCTTCCGACCTAAACCTACTTTAAAATTTTGAGCTTTCCATCCCACAATCAATTAGGCTATTAAATTATTGAATTTCTTGCTTATCATGCCTCAACAAGTACTACAAGTCAATTTGAATCCATGCTAATAATAGAGATCTAAAATATCTCTTCAATGGGTTTGTACTTAAGGTGGTTCCATTTTCATTGAGTCAATCCAAAATGTCTAGAGTTCAGACAATTGACTAAGCTTAGACTATGCTTGTACTATACTTATATGGAAATCATTTATCATTATGTATTTTGTAACATTTACATCCAATCCTTGTCAAATTTATTTCTTCTGCAACCTCTAATCGTGATGCTTAGGCTTTGTGCATTATCTCACTTCATATATGTCTTACATGAAATTTTTTCCTAAGTAATTTTAGGTTGTTAATATTCTTACACAAACCACACCTTAATTTTTGTACTTATGTATACCAACCTTTAGTCACTTTCAAATTCCTCAAATATATACCCTTCATTTATGCACCATAAATCTAATTTTTACACTCTATTTACATCCAAAATGTATTGATTTATTACATAACTATTTCATATGTATTTTATGCATGGCATGCCTTATCTAAAAATGTAATACACAAAAGACTTCCAACTATATGTACCTTATGCACTCGAAGTGTTGGACATATTTTAAGGGTTAACTTCTTTTTGTCGATGCAAGCTTATTTTTCACCTAAGATGCTTCTACAACATAATGAATGCTAAATGGAAAAATAAAACTTCAAAAGTATTTCGAATTTAAAGTATTGAATTAATTTCTTTGACATATTCAGATTGAGATCATTGATATCTCTTGATGTTTTAGATGTACTAATATATGTTTATTTAAAATATTATTGAATTCAAATTAAGACGTAATTTGTGAGTAGGTTGAGACACAACGGTGAGAATATTGTCAAAGAAGAAGAAATAAACCCGAGACAAAATAAATATTAGGAAAACATATTTTTGCAAATAATAAATGTTCACTTACCAAAATTAGGTGTAATACATATATTTGCTAAAAAATTAAGAATTCAACAAAAACGTGATAAAGGTACTCATATATAAAGTTCCCTTAACATTTTATTTGTTTTTTCTTTTTTATTGTTATTCAATGGAATTTTTACAGTATAATTTTTTTTTGCAAGAAAAAAATTGTGAATAAAATGTTAAATTAAGCACAATAATCTATTAGAATCAAATATTCCCACAAAACACCTAAAATTTAATGTTTATTTAAGACATACTACCCACTTCCTTATTCTCACACACTTAAATTCAATGTTTTTAGATCCCTCTATACACTCTACATATCTATTTACACCTACAATCCACTATGGACCCTTATCATATCACCTCTTTATGAACATTGCACCCATATCCATCCCAATCTTCTATGTAGTTTAGATATATAAAATTGCACTCACCCCCTCCCTTCATCTTGCTCTGTGGTTATAATTTTATCTCTTTCTCATGTATGCATTTACTTGAAGGTTTAGCTGAAATAAAAATAAAGACATCTTGGATAACTAAAGCTCTTTGTACATTCATATTTTATATTTCCAACATTATTGTTAGTCATGCTCATAGATAACCTATGGCCACTATGTGATTTTCTATAAATTTCAACTATAACTGGTTTGTGACTACTATGAGATCATGAATGTGACTAGGATGTGACTAGAGAACACTTTGAAACTATCACCACACTATCAACAATTAACACTCTACCACCAATAAACGTTACACCATGACTTGGTCCCCTTGGGTCCTAAAATGGTATACCATTGTATATCTGTTTGACAAGCTTTCCATGCTTCTTGTTTTAGATTAGTGAAAACCAAATGATAAATCAAGAAACCTCTAAGTATGGGAGGGTTTAAGGGAACCTCTTGATGTAGATGGTGATGGTATGGTACGATCACACAATAATGATCCTCCTCACTACGAGTCTTCGAACTTCATAACAACGAAGACTAAACACAAAAAGGATTAGTGATAGATATGGTGAGTTTTCAGAAAAAGTCAGCCCCGAGAAGAGAAATATCCCTAGAGAGGATGTCATCCCACATGTTGATAACAAAGAATTATAATCTACTAATGAAATAGGAATATGGATAAAATTACCCGAATAAATATCCGATAAGCTTAGATAAATTGATAATGGAAATGCTAGAAAACTAGAGTAAGTCGATGGCGACCTGGGTAGTGATGGCCTAGAACTATGTAGAAAAAAAATTGAGACTAGTGCAGAGCCATCAAATATGGTACCAAAACACAGAGGAGATATGCACATGTAGGAAATAATAGATCTAGAGGGGGAGGAAGGATAGAGTCAATGACAACCTAAGGTAACCAAACACATTCGGCGGTGGACCGTGCGGGATTAAGTGAAAGTATACAAGATAATAAAAAGTGTGGGTTCTGCAATACTAAAGTGGATCACATGATGTTGATAGGATGGATGGGATGCCACAAGATTGGGTAGGATGAAATATAAGTTAGATAGGATGTAATTGAGGGTAGATAGGATGGAGAGTGGATAGGATTTAAAAGATTCGAGTTATGGTTCAATGGTGACCGAGACTATTCGGTGGTGAATGGATCAGAGATATGATACTAACAAGAGGGATGAGGTGAAATGTTGGACCAAAAGATGACTGGAGGCTGAAGAAGAGCTCAAAGAATACTTGTAGGGACCTACAAGGACCTGGAAAGCAAAACAATAGGATGTACGTAACAATATATCCACAAAACTCTCTAAACTCTAAGCTCCAACAAATTCGTGGAAAGGATTGATAAAATGGATCAAATGATAATAAGAAATCTAAGAATAATTCAAGAAGCAATAACCATAAATCACATAAGAGAATAAATATTTTACATCCATTTGAAAATAGGGGTAGGGGTGATTAAATAAGCCAAGGAAAGGTCGATGATGACCAGTCGAGTCACCGGTGACTAGGATGAGCGATCTGCCATTGAACGTTAGGATGATAATTAGAGGGCAAGAATAGATTTTGAAATTGTTGGCAGGATAAATTTAGGAATGCGTGCGTGTAAGAGGTTTTAAATGAATAGAAGGAAATTTAAGGAATCTTAGGGAGGGTGGAATGAGTGGGGGAATCCTAGGGAAGAATTAATGAGGGGTAATGATGAAGGAAGGGTGGGAATCCCATGTGGATAATTAAATGAGGGGGATTAGGGTAGGCTTAGGATAATTAAATGATTAAGGATAGATTTTAGGATTAAGTAGATGATTAAGGGAAAGTTTAGGATAAATGGAATTAATGGGGATTTAAAAATGGGAATATGGAAATTATGGAGGATAAATGGGGAATATGTGAGATAATGGTAAATAAAAATGGGGTATGGGAAAAATAGGATAATTTAGGAGGGAAAGAAGATAATTTGAAAATAAGAGGGAAATGGGCATGTTAGGCGAGGATTGGAGACAAACGCAAGATGAAGGCATGGGGGTGCCAAATATAAGTGTCTACATTTTGCCCCCTTTTTTAAGGGGTTTGCAATAACAAACTATGAGATAAAAATGAGAAATGATTGATAGGCTAGGTGATGAATGGGATTGGTAAGGTCCTCCCCCTCAAACTAAGGATCAATGACAAGAGAAAAAATGGAATTGGTCATGAGTTTTAAAGAGATGGATGATAAGGGTGGACGGGGAAGGATGGGAAGAAGGATAAGTCAAGGAACGATGCCCCCAGACAAGAATGGTTCATGTAATAAAAAGGATTGAATTATGGTAGTGATTTTAAGGGTCACATTGGTAAGGAACAAAGGTATGGTCTATAGGGAGACAACAGCAATGTCCTACGAGTTTGTGAGTCATCAAAAATCTCTGCGAAGTGGAGTAAATCCCATAGGAATTCACTCAAATGGATGTGAGATTCATGGGGACCAACGGGTCATAGTCTCACATCAAAATCATGCGCAACCAAATGTGGAAATAGTGCGAGGTTCCTCATACATGAGGAATCAAGAGAAAGGTATGTGTCTAAGACGAGGATGATGATAAAATTAAAGGTGCCCTTAGAAGGGAACGAAAATGGCTGAATGGTGAAATAGAAAAATATGCAATATGGTGCCCCGAGAGGGAACACAAATATGGCCAAAAAGTGGACTTGAGATAGAATATGGATGACAATAGATAGGAACACATGATTAGATGTGATATTTTTGATAGATAGCATATAGATGTTTTAGATGAGAAAAAAGTTATGGTGATAAAGCAAAGAGAAGATAAATGATAGATGTGGATAGTGAGAAGAGAACACAACCTAATTATAGATACCTATGACTAGGAATGATGCTATGACATATCAAGGAATTCACATGGGAATGATGCCTTTAAACTACATTGGAGGTAAATAAGGAAGGGGTATAGGTAAGGTAATTCACTCGCAACCGAAACAAGTGTTAGCACATAACCAATGATAGTTAGTCATGCCAAAAATTGAGAGGGAAATATGGATGAATGAGCTTATGCACCTAGAGTCGACATGAAACATGGGTATAGATATAGATTGTACATGAGAAGAGGGTTCTCCATATGTGGTCATTCCAAGGACTATGCCCTGACTTTAAGTGAAGGGAAATCAAAAATTGATCAATACGGGGAGTTTGCAATAGAGAAGAAAGTTGATCGATGCAGGAAGCTTTCTTAGGATGTTTTATTTTTAAAATTTGAAACACTTTTATTTTGAATAGAAATATGATCAATGTGGGAAGCCTTCACTGCCATGATATAATAGAGTAGCCATCCTTCAAGGAGTGGTCTACTTTTTTCTTTTGATTTGGGATTTTTCTTTTTAGATGGCAGGATAAGATATGCATGATAGTTTTCCTTTGAGGGATCAATATAATTTTATGGTTTTGCTTTATATGAATAGATTTCCTACAAGGTATCAATATATTTTTGGATAAGATAGCACAAGATATGAGCATCTAATAATTTTAACTTTTTATGGGGAATAGCTGAGTATAGCTAAGTAGACCACTTAGGAGGGGATAAAAAGATGTACAAGAGACACTCGTGGTCCACTTATGTGGTTCTAATAGGTAGATAAGAGGGTGATGGATGTAATGATTGGGGATTTCTCACCAAGAAGGGGAAGTTATCCATAAGGAATATGCTATGAGTAGATCCACGGTGCCCATATTTAAGGTCAAGACTAGGAAGGTGACGGAAGACCACATAACTCAAAACCATTATGGTGATGGATAGAAGAGGTTAATGATGGAAGAATGATCTAAGGATATGACTAAGTGTAAATCATTATGTATTCTAAAAATAGAATGGTCACAAGTGAAATGAGTTAAGAGGACCCATTCTTGGTTTACCATCAAGGAGGTCAAACAATAGGCTCCCAACCGTAATTATGTATAATAATTTATGGTCAAATCCAATTGTGGTAAAGCTTTCCACGTTAGCTCTTTTTAGAGTAGTGAATTTTTATTTAAGGACAAGTTCATCTAAGTTCCATTCTGATATGAGATGATAACTTGCAAAATATTGGATAAGATTGATGAGAAGAGATAGAAACTATGCGCTATGAGGAAGAGAGAAAACATGTGTCTTACGTGAGATGAAGATGGCCACAATAGTGGGCTTAGGATGAATTATTGTGCCCCGAGAGAGGCACAAATATGGCCACAAAGGTAGACTTAGGATGAGATGGAGAAATATATAGGTAGATTGGATAAGATCGGATGAAATTGGATGAGAAATATTGGATAAGATTGGATGAGATGAAACAACATTAGATATTAAAAGGGACTAATATATAAGTGGATCAATCCTAGAATGAAGTCCCCCAATGTCCAAGGAACTGAAATATGGATAGATGTGCATGGCATATGTGGGAGAGGGAGAATATGAAAGATGATTAAGAGTAAGGAGTGGATATTCCCTCCTGTGAGGGAGGTTGTCTCACACTAGGAAACTTGGATGGAGATAAGGATGAGCTAGTAGACATGAAGAAATACAGGACATGATTGGTAAAAGGATTATCAATAATGACTCTAGACCTTGATTGGATGGATGATTGAGGATACTAGGGGTGATTGGTAAGACAAAAATATCAATGAATAAGGGAAGACCTTCTTTGGGAGGAGTGACATGTAGAGCAAAGCGGTGATGATAGCAAAGGTTGCGCAGATGAGTGGGGATACGGATAATGTAGTGGATGAATATGTAGAAGTGGGAATTGGATTAGTTATAGATAAGTTTGTGGATGGAGAAGGATGATCCCTTGGGGACTGGATGATAAATTAATATTCCTTAATAATATTGTTGATTTATAGCTTGAAAGGCCTTACAATGCTCGATGTTGTGATCCGAGGTGCGATGATAAGCACAAACAACATTGGGGTTGAACCACAATGTATTTTTACTATGTGGATCAAAATCCTTGATAGGGGAGGGAGTGTGATAGCAGAGATTTGAATTAAGTGTATAGGGATATTTGTGTAAGATCCACATGAAGTGGTGAAGGGGAGGTTTCTCTTGTGAGGCTTGATAAGGGGTTAGAGTTTATTGATTTAAACTGAATGATGGGAGAAGGGCCTAGCCTTAAGATAGATGGGGGTGTTCTAGGAGAGATAATGTGGTATTTGATTGTTTGATCTTAGGTAGAGGGATGTCTATGTTTTTGTGAGGATGCATGAGATACTTTTGGGGAGGTGTGCCACGAGTCTTGGATTTTGATTGTGAATATGTTTCTTTAGATGGGATGAAAATGATTTCTACTATAGGGTCTGTAGATTGCAATGTAGTGGATATTGACGTAAGGAGAGGTATTTGAATGATGCGGTGATGAGTTGTAGATTGTGTATGCTTTGAATTGGTTGGTGTAGGGATGGTTGGTTTTATAGGTGGAACGTGAGTGTAGTTTTGGTTTCCTTAGATTGAGGTGCTTGTTTCACAAATGTTCCAAGAGGTATCATAGTTAGATTTACAAATTGATATGTAAATGTGGGTGTGGTTACGCTAGAAGATGTGATTTATGTAGAAGTGGATGTCGATGAAGAACTAAGTGTAAAATATTGGGATGAAATAGATGACGTGGTCATGGGTAAAGATGTAGGAACATACAATGATGATGTCGAGATATATGTTTTGAGGTTATAGAAGTAAATGTGGTAGACGTAGGTATAGTTTGGATTGATGTGCAAGACTTGGATGATGTCGATATAGTAATAAGTGTATTTGATATATATGGGTGAAGGACTAGACGTGATATATAGATATGTAGAGATAACGGTTATGGTTGAGACGTTCATAGATGTAGGTAATGTGGAAACAATAATAAGTGTGTTTGATGCGGAAGGAATAGATGTGAGGGGTGTAGAGATAGGCATGGATATCAATAGTGATGAAATGGATGTTTAGGATGAATTTGATGTGATATATTGGGGCATGATATATGTGGATGAAGTATGAGGTATAGTCAAATTTGATGTGGATGTGGTAAGGGTATAAGTAGATGTAGATATATGATAAGTAGCAAAATTTGATATAGGTATTCTAGTCATGGATATGATTGGTGTAGATGTGGGAATAGGTGTTGGTAGAATTGTAGATATAGGGACAATGTTTAAGGAAGGGGTAGATGTAATCATTGATGAGGTGAGATCTTAGTTGATGGTGTTAATGGTGTTGATGGTGTGATCATTTGGTAGTTGAGATGTAGAAGGGGTGGATTAATTTTTGGTGTTCGATTAGGAAAAGGTTCTTTAAAGACCTCGAGGGGTTGGGCAAATGGTTTGGTAGAATTTTCTACATGGATATCCCCTTGATTTATAATTTGTTCTATGTAATCTTTGAAGGAATGACACTTTTCAATTTCATGACCTTTGACTTGATGATATTTACAATAGTGGCCCTCATGATACAAAGTGGGCTTGGGTTACAATTCATTAATGGGTTGAACGCGAGGCGTTAGATGAAATAGACTATCATAAACTTGTCAAAGATGGAACTATAAGATTGTTGGGGTTAGCACACCGGTTGTATAGATATATTAATCAGATCTAAGCATAAATTAATCAATATGGAAATAAACAAGAAGAAACAATACACAATATTTAACGTGGTTCACCCAGTGTGGGATACGTCCACTAAGAAATAGCCAATTTATTATCACAGAGGAAATACAATGAAGATTTGTAATCTTCCACACCTTCTTGGATGTCTTGTACTTTCTTCTCTACAAATTTATTTTTTTCTCTCAAAAGGAAACTTCTCTCTATTCTCAATTGAATTATACCCTATAAACCCTAGATTTATTCTTATAGATGCATCTACAATCTTAGGGAACTTTTGCTATGCAATTACAACCATTATATTCACTTTACAACTAAGGATAGAGCTAATTCCCACAACTTAATTATAGTAGTCACACAAGAAACCGATGTCGGTTAGCCCTAACCAATGTCAATTCCTCCTTTCTTGACCGATAACGGTCCATGGATTACCGATGGTGGTTTGTCAATTGACACTGATTATTGTGTATTCCAAGCAAGTCTGCAAAAGCATGTCAGTGAAGCAATTAAGCTCCACAACTCAACAATCTCCCACTTGGAGATAAATTGTTGCATTATACCGTATAACTCCATCCTCTGATCCTTTCCTTTGGCCTATTTCTCCCTCTTCAAGTCTCAAACTTGAAGACCAACAAAAGTGGAGTGTAGCTCCAACTTCTCCTTTTCCAACGGCTTCATTAGCATATCCGCAGGATTTTCCTTTGTATGAATTTTCTCCAACTTCAGCTTCCCATCCTCCAATACCTGTCATATGAAGTGATATCTCAACTAAATGTGTTTCATTCTAGAATGGAATGCTGATTTATTTTCCAGATGAATTGCACTTTGAATATCACTGTACAATCTGCAATCCTCTTGCTCTTTTCCCAACTCTTCCATGAACTTGCTCATCCATATCATCTCCTTGCTAGCTTTTGTAGCTACAACATACTCAACCTTTGTAGTAGACAGGGACACAACCTTCTACAATCTATAAATCCATCTAATTGTTGTGCTACCTACTATGAAAACATATCTAGTGGTGCTCCTCTGCCATCCAAATCACCAACCATGTCTAAATCCACATAGCCACGTAAATAAGTATCTAACCCTCCATAGCATAACTACATGTTGGATGTCCCTCTCAAATACTTGAGAATCCATTGGACTACTTTCCAATGCTCTTTACTTGGATTAGCCATAAATCTACTCACAACTCCCACTTCCTATGCAATGTTTGGTCTGGTACAAACCATAGCATACATCAAGCTCCCAACTACTGAAGCATACGGAACTTGTGCCATGTACTCAACCTCCTTGTGTGATGTAGGACACTGATCTTTGCTCAATTTGAAGTGTCCAGCCATAGGTGTACTTATAAGTTTGAATAAATTTCAAATTAAACCTTTCCAACACCTTATTGATATAATTCTCCTGAGACAAATACAACTTCCTATTTTTCTTTCTCTGTGAATTTTCATGCCAAGGATTCTCTTTATAGCTCCCAAATCCTTCATTACAAATGTGTGAGCTAGATTTTCTTTAATCTCACCAATGTCATGCATACTAGATCCTACAATAAGCATATCATCCACATACTATAACAAAATAATATAGCTCCCATTTCCAATAACTTTGAAATAAACACAATGGTCAGATTCACATCTCAAATAACCATGCTCATGCATGAAACTATCAAACCTCATATACCATTGCCTTGGGGCTGTCTTGATCCCATATAGACTCTTTTTCAATCTGCACACAAGTTTCTCTTTACCCATGACTTTATACCCAAACAGTTGATTCATATAAATATCTTCCTCTAAATCACCATGAAGAAATGTCGTCTTAACATCAAATTGCTACGAATGCAAATCCTCTACTACAACTAAACTCAATATAAGTACGAATAGAAGTCATCATAATAACAAGAGAAAATATTTCACTAAATTCAATGCCTACTTATTGTGTAAATCCCTTTACTACAAGCCTTTCCTTGTATCTCTATTGTCCACCCTCTTCTTCCTTGATCCTGTAAACCCACTTGTCCTGCAATCCTCTTTTACCTGCTGGAAACTTAACCAAATTCCATGTTTGGTTCTTCTCTAAGGAGTCCATATCCTCATTCATGTCATGTTCCCACTGCTTTTGGGCATTATCCTACGTTGCTTCTTCAAAGATTTCTGGTTCACCACTATCGGTCAATAATAAATAAGATAAGGAAGGTGAAAATATTTCTGGAGGTCTACTTACCCTTTATGACATTCTCACTGATATTTTAGGTGCCTGAGGCTGAATCTACTCATCATGTAGATTTTTAGCTACTCGCCGACACCGACCAACACCACGATCACCTTTCATAGCCGATGCCGGTTCGGCTATCCAACATAGGTTTGTCTCTTCAGTAACCGACGCCAGTGCATGGGGGACCAATGCCGATCGAGGGTAAACCGATACCAATTACTGTGTAAACCTCTAGGTGTTAATTTTGAATCTAAGAGTTCATTTTCATCAACAAACTTCTCCACCGGTTCACCTTTGGGTACCAAAACTTAATCATGTACATTCTCTTTTCATTTTAATCAATGCCATGACTCCTAATTATCCTATAACCTTATAAATCCCAAAATTGGGATCCAAAATCACCAAAGCCATAACTAATGAAAGTATATATTTCAGATTTTTCATCCAATTTATTCATATTTTCCTTATCAATATGCACAAAAGCTTCTAAGCTAAATAATCTAAGAAAATAAAGATCTACCTATTTTCCAGTCTAAGATTCTTTAGTATTCGACCATTCAGTGCACTTAAAGGTCCATGGTTAATCAAATAAACCACCATGTCCATTATTTCTAACCAAAACTATAAGGAAAATCCAGAATGTATCCTCATGCTTATAGCAGATTCCATGATTGTCTGTTCATTCTCTCTTGCAATACCATTCTCCTGTGGTGTTCTAGGAACCATCATTTCTCTACATATTCCATTTATTGAACAATAATCATTGAAAGCCTTGTTGTAGTACTCACCACCATTGTAAGATCTAAGGAATTTTAATTTTGAATTTGATTCATTTTCCATAAGGGATTTCCATTTTTAAAAGTTTCAAAAACATCAAATTTACAATTAATACAATAAGCCCATACCTTTCTTGTGGCATCATCAATGAAAGTAACATAGTATTGGGATCCTCCATGAGAAGATACCTAGGTTGGTCCCCACACATCTGAGTGTACAAGATCTAATTTAATATTCTTATTTTTGCCCCAAATTTGATAAATCTCACTCTCTCATATTTTCCAAAAATACAATGCTCACGAAATCAAGATCTACACGTTTGATTTGATAATTTACCGCTTTACCCAAATTTACATTTAACATTGGAGTAGGCTAAATCCCTACTATAAATAATTATTCTTGGTGTTTTTAATAAGGTTGTATTTCCATTTAGATTAGGTTTTCGATTCTATATTTCCTTAATGTATTTCCTTCATTGTCACTATGCTTTGTCAATTTAGTTGTTGTGTTTGTGTAATAAGAGCACTTGCGCGTATGAAGCTAATTACTATATGAAGAATGTTTATGTCCATAGGACTGCACATAAATTTAGTGTGCAAGTAGTTGTAGTTATCCAAGTAAAAGACTATGGAAATTGAAAGGTGAAAGGAATAAATCGCCACATTTTTGGTGTGTTTTAAGTCAAAAGAGTATTGCTTCTCAAAAGTGACCAAGTATGGAGATGAATGAAAGGATAGTATAATGCGGGGTAAGTAGAGGCCATGATAACTACCAAGAGAAGGTACATTGACAAGGTACTCATGCATAAGGGTATGCTTTTTGAAGATAACTCTATGACTAGAAGGTAGGAAGGCATGCTAAAAGGTTATAATTTGGGCACGAAGATGTCTTGTGTGGAATGAATGAATTTGGTCAATAAATAAGAGGATATTTGGAAGGTGAGCGAGTAATAAATGCATGAAAATTTGAAAAATTATATAAGGATGGGATGGAAATTCCTTTTTACCATTGTGAATAAGAGAATTTGAGGAAAGAGCTAAGTGCAAAGAGCCGAGTGATTGGGTTAAGGTGTGAAGGGTGTGAAACCAAGTGTGACAAATAGATCTATGTGAAAATAAGCTTGCAAAGGTGGTGAAGGGTTTGAGCGAAGCAAGGAGGTAGAGAGGAGTTAGGGCACAAATTTTCCACCTAGGGCATGATTGAATCGAGCTAGGGTTTGATTCACAAAGTTGCAGAGTTAAAGAGGAGATGTTTGCAAGGTAAAAATGGCACCCAAGAAGGCATCTGTAGCACCAGCAAAAGGAAAGAAGAAGATGTATCTTCTAGAAGGAAGAATGACATCAATGTCCAACATTATGTTGGTTCTGCAAAATGAAAAAGGGGAGATTATGAGAGATGAGTTGGAATCCATTGTTGTGGACATTCCAAAGAAAGCAGAACAAGCACTCGCTGAATGGAAAACCTTGGAGGATGATATAAAGGAGGAGTATCCAAAGTTGATACTTCAAACTGATACAGAGGAGGCTGCCTCATAGCCTCATAAGACTTCTTTATTTATCGACATTATTTCATGCTTATTCTTTCCATTATTCTTTTCTTTATTTCAATTTTTGAAGATACCCATTGTCGGGATGACAATGAGATTAGTGTGGGGTAATGTTGATCGAGAATACTTATTATAGAACACACACAAGGATTCCACATAGGAGAGAAGGCTGGAATCAAGGGCGTGGAGGGACAGGAAGGACCCGCGTGTGGAAGGCAAGTTCAACTTTTAGGACTTAAATGTGATTTTGAGCATGAAGACCTATTTTTAGAAGATGGCGTGCAGAACACACCAATGATGTAGAGACGTGCGCACCATGCATTATCTATATTTGGAGGATCAGATCAAATTGTTTTACATGGAGATGATCTAAGAATATGATTGTCACTTGATTAACCATAAGAGGTCTATAGATAGCACACTTGCATGTGTGGCAAGGTTATGCACGTGCATAGAACATACACATGGCTATTAATAGCATGTGGCCTATTTTTTGGAATAGATAAGCGGTGAAGGAAAGCTCCCACCCTATATATATGTGAGGTACATAGTAGTAAGAGAGATGTGTGGTGGATGTATAAAGGTATAGAGATATATGCATATGCCTGGATTAATGTATCATATCATTGTATGTATTGGTATAGTCGACATTATTTTAAGAAGCTTCTGTGTTTATTAATATATGGAAGATATTGGTTGAATCTAAGTGGAATTCTGTGTGTAATTGAGTAGTGAATTTTATTGATTCAATCATGATTCATTATGTTTAAGCTTATTCTTTTATAGATATGAATGTAGCATGCATTGTAGAATGATGGATTAGTTATGGATCTATATGTTTCTTCCTTCATCACGCTAACATCCTACTATAGCAACCCTAAAGAGGGACCTGGTACCTTTGCGTGCTTTGGGTGAGCACTCATTCTAGGCTGAGTGATGTGTCACGTGACTAGGGTGTTAGACGGTAAATTCTAGGTTGCATCGGTAACATAGTATTGTGATCCTCCATGAGAAGTTACTTGGGTTAGTCCCCACACATATCCGAGTGTACATGCTCTAATTTAATATTCTTCTTTATTGCCCCAAATTTGATAAATCTCACTCTCTTATGCTTTCCAAAAATACAATGCTCATAAAAATCAAGATCTACACATTTCAGATTTGATAATTTACCCTTTTCCTTTAAGATTTGCATTCCTTTTTCACTCATATTACCTAGTTGATTGTGCCACATGCTTGTTTCTGAATATGAAGTAAATAGAATAGAAAATAAATCAATAATACAAGTAGACAAATACAATGATCCTACCTTCTTTCCTCTTGCTACAACAAGAGATCCCTTAGTAACTTTCCAAGATTTGGTTGTGAGTGTAACCATGCAACCAATTTCACACAATTGTCCTGCAAAAATTAGATTTATTTTAAGGCTTGGAACATGTCTCACATCTTTCAATATCCATGTATTTCCATTTTGTAATTTAAGATGAAATTCACCTCTACCAGTAATATTGCATGGTTCATCATCTCTTAAATAAACATGCCCAAAATTACCCTGGACATAATTTCTGAAATAGCCCTTATTAGGGGTTGCATGGAAAGAATCTCTGAATCTAAAACCCATGACTCAATTTTATTATCCAAGGAGAGAATTAGGGCATCTTGCATTACCTCTTTTGTAGAAACATTTTCCTCTTTACCTTTCTCTAGTACATTCTCTTTGTTTTCCTTGAACCAACAATCCTTCTTTACATGACCTTTCTTTCCACAATTCTAGCAGATTATACCTCTACCTCTAGATTTAGATATGTCATTCTTAGACTTTGATTTCCCATTATTATTGCTCTTGGATCTCTCCTTCTACCTTCCCCTACTTTCTACATTCAAATCATTCCCAGATGATGATTCTCTTATACTTTTCCTATGTATTTATTCATTCAGGATTATACTAACCACATCATCAAACTTTAAAACATTAGTAGCAGATGATGTATTACTAACAACCATTACCAAGTTATCCCAACTATCTGACAAAGAGCATAATAATAAAATTTCTTTCACTTCATCCTCAAATGGAATACTAACTGATTTTAATTGATTTACAATAGACGTAAATCATTCAAATGACTTGATGCAGATCCACCTTCTTACATCTTTAAATTAAACAATTTTTTCATCAAATAAACTTTATTTGAATTACTAGATTTTTCATATAAAATTGCTAAATATTTTATCAACTCTATCGTAGATCCCGCTTCGTTAATATTCAAAGCCACATATGTTTCCATACTCAATCTTATATATCTTAGAGCCTTTTCTATCAAGAATTTTCCATTCTTCATCAGTCATCTTTGTAGGTCTTTCCTTCTCATCCAACAAGATAAGAATAAATATTTTTGATAGAAATAATCCTCCACTTGCATATTCCATAATAGATAGTCATGAGCATCAAATTTATCTACTCTGAATTTATCTTCTTCTCTCATTGCTTTACTCCCACTCAATCAGAAATCCCTCTGTGAGTAAATTTGTTAACACACACAACCCTCAAACAAATATGATCTGATACCAGTTGTTGGGGTTAGCACACCGGTTATACAGATATATTAATCAGATCTAAGCATAAAATCAATCAATACGGAAATAAACAAGAAGAAACAATACACAATATTTAACATGGTTCACCTGGTGTGGGATATGTACACCAAGAAACAACCAATTTACTATCACAGAGAAAATACAATGAAGATTTGCAATCTTCCACAACTTCTTGGATGTCATATACTTTCTTATCTACAAATTTCTCTTTTTTTCTCAAAAGGAAAATTCTCTCTATTGTCAATTGAATTCGACCTTCTAAACCCTAGCTTTATGCTTATATATACATCTACAATCTTAGGGAACTTTTTTTATGCAATTAAAACCATTAGATTCACTTTACAACTAAAGATAGATCTAATTCCCGCAACTTAATTATAGTAGTCACACACATGCAACCGATGTCGATTAGCCCTAACCAATGTAGGTTCCTCCTTTTCGACCGATACCAGTCCATGGGTGATTGGATGAAGTTTGTCAACCAACGTCGATTACTTTTATTCCAGCAAGTATGCAAAATCATGCCGGTGAAGTGATTAAGCTCCACAACTCAACAAAGATTCCCCAAGGGATTATAGTTAGGAGATGGTCTAGAAGCTCTTTATAGAGGCTCCGTGTGGGAAGTGGATGTAGAAGAGGACTAAACCATGGTGGTATTAGTGGAATTTTTAGACTTCGTGTTATGTGTAGAGGATTTGATGAACTTACTTTTGGGATTGTTTAATCTAAGCTTAAATTAGCCTTACTCAAGGGTGTGAGTCTCTAGTTTTGAGCCATTGTGAAGGCTTCCTTGAAGCTTTGAAAGGACTAAAACTGGAGAATAGAAGAAATTTTTTTAGATAAAGAGCACAATGAGCTCGGTTTGGGGAAGGAAAAGGATAGTTGGTTGATGATGCCATGCCACCTTGCGAAAAAAATATGAAATGGATTCATCCTCAAACTGTTTAATGGCGTATAGATTAGTAATGGTGATTTTATGAGTAATATTGATGGATAAATGCTCTAGAAATACTTGGGCAAGTTATGTGAAGAAGAAGAGAGAATGTTGAGGGATGTCATTATACTAGTCCAATGTGGGGCCAGATAATGACATGGGAAAGGTCTTAAGCATGAGGTCCTGGTCATGGGTTATGAGATAGAAAGCATGTCAAAAAGCTTGGAGGTGTTGTTGAGGATCCTCCTTGTTGTTGAATTTGGAGAACTTAGGAAGTTCCCAATGAGGAGGATAATGTTTGACTAGGATGGAAGGATGGATGGGCTCATTGAAAAATAATGTGTACGTGAATGAGCTCTTGGGACCCAAAGTAGCGGCTTCGAGGTTAGCCAACCTATTCATAAAGGCATGCATGGGATTAGTTGTGGTCATTGGATGAGAGGTAGATGGTTGTATGACATGAGAAGTGGCTTGATAAGGTTGTTGATAGGCTTGTGAATGAGTGGGATCTGAGGATTGTTCGAAGAGAAGGAATATAGGTCATCGGTCGAGATTGGATGGGTTGTTGCTTGATGGTCAATGTTGAGAAATATGAATGTGATGTGATTCTTTATATTGGAGGGTTGTTGTGAGATGGGGATATGGAATTTTTGAGTTATATGATGAGTGGGGATATGAGTGTTGATGGGTTGAGATTGTTGGATAGGCATACTAGCAATAATAGCGAGATGGAATAGAGATAGAGTTGATATAAGGTGATGTGGGTGGAATGGGATCCACCAATTGAGTGGATTGATAGGATTGAAATATTGTGGGAGATTTACAAAATAGGTAGTCATAAAGGGAGATAGAAGGAGGTCCAAGAGTCTCTAAAGGAGCAGGAGATGGGGGTGTAGCTGGTCTAGAGGAAATGGACTAAGGAAAAGTTGGTCTAGAAAGGTTGGATTGATGAGATATATGAGGATTGGTTTCAAGATGGGGATAATTTTAGATGACATGGTCCTCATGAAGTGAGACCATGGAGAAAAGGGGTTGGGAAACCAAAGGTGTGGTCTTAAGTTTAGAATCTTGTTGGGAAAGATAATTGGAGGAAGGGGTGTTATTTGATGGAGTGGATCATTGTCTTTGTGTTGACTTGAGAAAGGGTGAAAATAGGCATGAAATAGGTGACCATTGTTTATGTAAGTTATTAACAAACAAATCAAGAAAAAAAATTATCATCACAATTAAGTAGAAAATGTGAAAAAAAGAAAAGTGGATGACGAAGGTACCTAATAAATGGCGATCTATGGTTGTTTCGGGTAGATTTTGGATGTGGAGTCCTTGATATACTTGAATCTACATGAGGCCCAAGTCTGTATAGGATTTATAACGCTTAAGTCGAGAACACCATGGTGGATTTCCTATAGGGTGATCAAATCCCAATTAGATCCACCGGTATGGGATTTTTCGATTTGTGAGTTTTATTAGTGTGTTTGGATGTGTGTGGAAAGGAGTGAATACAAAAATATTCCCCCTAGTTATATTATGTGAGAAAGAAAACAATGAGGGTGTTCTTTTTAAGACCCAAAAATGAAGTGTGAAGATTTTATGAAAATAACGAGCAAGATATGTAGTGCAATGAAAGAAAAGGAGAGAGAACAAAAGAAAAGGAATACCTCGTGTTATATTTTTATTTTTATCGATCTTTACAATAAGCAACAAGTAAAAGTAAGTCGAGCAAATGACACTCGATCTTAGCAAGTAAGAGGTAGAATTTTACCTGTGAGGTTATTAAGGAGTGGATATAAAAGAAGATATTAAATGACGAATGAGAATGAAAGTGACCTCACCAAGTAAGAGTTGGTCCCACCAGTGTGTACCAAAATGTTTGAAAAGATTTCCGTACTTTCTATTTTGATTCTTTGAAAACCAAATGAGAAACCAAGAAACCTTGAAGTATGGGAGGGTTTAAGGGAACCTCCTAATGTGGGTGGTGATGGTATGATACTATTGCACAAGAAATGATACTCCTTGCTAAAATTATTCAACCTACACAACAACAAAGACTAAACACGAAAAAGGATTAGTAGTAGATATGGTGAGTTTCCCAAAAAATTCAGCCTCGAGAAGTGAAATCTCCTTAGAGAGGATGTCAGCCAACATGATGATAACAAATAATGATAACCTAATAATGAAATAAGAATGTGGATAACATTACCTAAATAAAAATATGATAAGATGAGATAAATTGATATAATTACAGATAATGGAAATGTTGTAAAACCATAACAAACCAAAGCGGGTCAATGGCGACCTAGATAGTGATGACTAGAACTATGTAGAAACAGAACTAAGACTATTGCAGAGCCACCAAAGCTGGTACCAAAACACGGAGGAGATAGGAATATGTAGTAAAAAATATATCTAGAGGTGGGAGGAAGGATAGATTCGAAGGTGACACGAGGTAACCGACACAGTCGATGGTGACCTATGCAAAGACCGAGTGAAAGTATACAAGATAATGACAAATTCGGGTTACGAGATACTAAATTAGATCACTAGATGTTGATAGGATTTATGGGATGCCACAAGGGTGCATAGGATGCAAGATTAATCGAGATAGTATGTAATGCGGGGTAGATAGGATGGAGAGTGGATAAGATTTAACAAATGCAAAGTTATGGGTCGATAAGAAGTGAGACCGATCGACAACGACTGGATCAGAGATATGATACTATTAAGAGGAGATGGGTGACATGTTAGACTAGAGAATGACTGAAGCTAAGCTGGAGGCTAAAGCATAGCTTGAAAAATACCTATAAGGACCCGTAAGAACACGCAAAGAAAAAAATGACATGCACTGCTGGACGATATCTCCACAACACTCTCTAAACTCCAAGCTCCAACAAATTCATGCAAAGGATTGATAAGGTGGCTCAACTGATAATAAGAAATATGAGAATAATGAAAGAAGAAATAACTAAAAAGCACACAATAGAATCAAGATTTTCCATCCATTTGAGAAGAGGGGTAGGGGTGATTAAATAAGCCACGGAAGGGTCGATGATGACTCATTTCAGTCACCACCGACTAGGATAAGTAGTCTACCATTGAATTCTAGAATGATAATTAGAGGGTGAGAATAGATTTTGAAATGGCTAGCGGGCTAAATTTAGGACTGTGCACGTGTAAGAGGTTTTAAATGAATAGAAGGAGGTGTAAGGAATCTTAGGGAGGGGTGGAATGAGTGGGGGAATCCTAGGGAAGGATTAATGAGGGGTAATGATGAATTAAGGGTGGGAATCCCATGGGGACAATTAAATGAGGGGGATTGGGGTAGGCTTAAGATAATTAAATGATTAAGAATGGATTTTAGGATCAAGTCGATTATTAAGGTAAAGTTTAGGATAAATGAAATTAATGGTGATTTAAAAATGGGAATATTGAAATTATGGAGGATAAATGGGGAATATGTGAGATAATGGTAAATAAAAATGGGGTATGAGAAAAATAGGATAATTTAGGAGGTGGGCAAGTGCACCAAGTTGGGGGGCCAAAATAGGACACAAAGCTGATTTTAAGTGAAATGTGAGCATGTTTTGGGAAATTGTGATTGTGTTATAAATTATCAGGTTTGGTAATTACCAAGCCTAAAATGAGAGTACAATATAATTTGATCTTTTTATAACATGAGTGTGTTATAACGCGCTTTCATTCCTATTTGCAATGTGGTATATGTTGTTCTGGGAGGGATATATTTACTAAAATAAATGGTTTTGGGAGGGATATATGTTTTTCATTTATAAATCTTTATACTTTATTATTTCTTATACTTTAAATTTATTTTAGTAAATATAAGAAGTTAGGGTCACTTTGCACTTTATAAAACTAGTCTCATAGCTCCATCAGTCATGGTTTAGAAGATAGTTTTTCATATTCTAATCTAGTCAATACATAGGTATTTTTAGGATTTCAGCATTCAGCCTAAAGTTTTTAGGGTTTAAATTCTACAATCGATGTCTATTTTGGGAAAGAATATAGTCATTTTTAGGTTTTGGGGCCTTTTGGATTGTTTACTAACATTTTTAGGAGTGTTAAATGTGTCAAAACTATATTTTATAAACCTCACAACTCCTAAAGGTAGAAACAATTTCTTGAATATATGGACTCATGAAATTCCTTATAACACATAATAAACCAAAACACATATGTAATTTTTTATCGATTTAAATAATCAAGGGAATGGTCATCATGAGGTATTTGAAGGATATGAAACACCATGATGAAAATGAGTGCAATCAAAAAAATCATGAGGTCTATGAAAGATCTGAAACATCAAGAGCTTCATCAAGATTCAAATCATCATGGGAATGGTCATCAAGGGTATGATAAGATAATATCACCATGAGTTATGGTAAAAATCATCTCAGGATAAAAACAATGCATATTTTATGAGAGTGTTTCTAAACACTTAATCAATGTTTAGTAATGAACTCACATCTTACAAGTTAGAGAGGTGGAATTTGCAATGTTTCAATACAGTGTGGAGGTCAAGAACATGGAATTCGTTATCAGAAATTCCTTCAAGTTTCATTTAGGTATCAATACTTCTATCAGGAGGAGGAAACCCATCTCCATGAGGAGAAATTGATAAATAGGGTGTCCATACATCATAATCATGCTTCCACTCAAGTGACATCTTGGGTAGGGAGGTGAATTATGAGATTAAGAAGAGATCATCATGTTCAAAGGTGAAAAGTGAGGCTCAAGGAGTGAATTAATGATCATCATATCCCAACTCTACCATTATTTCCAAATGTCTTCAAGAAACAAATCAAAATGAGCTATTCATGATACTGAGGCATCCAAGACCATCATGTGTGAAGTATCAAAAATCACCTATTCTCATGAGAGGGATATGAGAAATAAGTGTATGAGCATCCTAAATATGATTCCATTCAAGGATTATTTTGAATCCTTGAATGGTAAGAGGATGATCTTCACATGGATATTTTTCATGTGAATTTAATAACCCTAAAATCCAAAACTTAAGCCATGAAAACCAACCTACAATGTGAAATATTTATCCCAAATCTTCTTGAATCCTCTCTAGGACCAACCTGCTTCATGTGTCATGATCAACTTGTCCTTGAAGGTATTCCTAATGCATTGGGTGAACATGTATAATTTTGTAAAAAGGTTTAACAAGGTCCATTATTCCATTAATTGAAGTGTAGTAAAAGATTAATTCTCTGGAAAGCCTAGAAAGGCTAATTTTGGCCATTTTGGAGCATGTGTGCATCCTCCAAAAAGGTTATGAAAAGTTATTAAGTATCCAAATGTGGTATTTGAAATCCTTGAAGGTTTTAGAATTAGTTTACGAATATTTAAGAAATTTTTGGTCATTCGGTGATAGTCCTGCATTCAACAACGGGTTTTCAGGTGCAAGGAATGAGTAGTCAAATTATGAACCTTGACTTCTTTAATTGATTTTGGTAGCTCTATAAGGAGTTAGGAGGAAAACAAGTAGGCACCGGAAATCTTGAATAATCCTTTACATTGTGGGAGCATCAATTTTGATCCAAGGCCACCAAAGGTGATGCTAGCAATCATCTCATACTCTCAAGCAATGCATACCTCCCAAGAGTGTTTCTAAACACTTAATTATTTATTGGTAATGAGATAAATACATTGTGTAGGTTGGTCACATGTAATTAACCTTCAATTTCTAATTCCACGTGGATAAAATTGATCAAAAGGGTGTGCTCGCAATGGTATCAAGTCTTCTCTGCATCCACCTTTCAACCTTATATCCACCTTTTAACACACCCATACACCTTACTCAAGCACACCTCAATGCTTCATTACTCCTTTATCCATCATCTTGCTATATTTTTGACTTGTGTCCTTTTAATACTCCTTTAAATGACTTATTACCTTTTCTTGACTTTTGCAACACCAAGTCCTCATGATCAATGCCCTAAAATAGACTCAAGGATTTCATTGAATCATTATGTTCATGCTACATACTACTAAATTTCAAACAAAGGGTATAGTCTGGTCTAAGTAAGTATTTCTATCTATTTTTCATTCATTGGATACTGTAAGGGTTCCATGAATCTTTGAACACCATTATAGATAAGAAGACAATCCAAAACAATATATTTACACATGAAAATTCTTTACAAAATAGTCTCTAACCTCCAAATATGATATCTCGGTTTGAGAGGATTATGCAACTTAACACCTAATCCTATAACATACCTAGAGCTTATTCAAATATTCAAATTATACATTTGGAGGGAAACTCTCTATTCTTTCCTATGGAGTCCAAATGGACTAGTACAAGTTATGACCATCTCAAGTGGACCCAAGACACCCCTAGTCACCTAAGAAAGCCAAAATTGATTATTAAAAATATGCTCCTGTATCACCAGAGAAAGATTTCACGGTGAATACGAAGCCTTATTTTTAAGTAAGGGCTTAGTTGTCATGCTTCAAAACTTTCAATTTTCATGCTAGTTATTTTGTCCATTTTGGAGCTAATAAAACACCCTCCAGGAGAGTTTAGGAAATATATTAAGCATCAAGAGGTGATTTTAGGGAATATTAGAAGCGTTGAAGGTAATTTAGGAATATTTAGGAAAGGTTTGATCATTCAATGACTATCTGCTCAACAACGGGTTTTTTAGGTGTAGGGAACAAACACTCTAATTGTGAAACTTGACTTCTCTAGAATTTTCCTGGAGCTCGGAAGGATTTTAAGGGAAAAAATAGGCATTGAAAATCTATGTGAATCCTCTACATGTTGGAGACATCCATTTTTCTCTAAGGATTTAAGGTTTCGTGAAAATTTTCAAAACAATGAAGCTAACCCTTTTGGTTCCAAAACAACACTTCACTAATGCAACACTTCATGACACCAAAATAGGGAACTTCCAATCAACCTTCATGCTTCGTGATGATTGAAACCTCATGTTGACTCATATGCCACCTGGACACCCTTTTCCATAAATGCAACTTGAAATTAATGACAACATGATGCCGCTTATGTCTAACATATGTGTTTTGATTTGTTATGTATTATAATGCATTTGAGCATTGTGGTTTCCTTTAAGATTTTTGAGGTTTTAAAATCTAATTTTGACACATCTAACACTCCTACAAATGTCAATAAACAATCCAAAAGGCCCCAAAACCTAAACAATGACTATATTCGTTGCCAAAATAGACATTGATTGTAGAATTTAAACGCTAAAAGATTTAGGATGAATGTTGAAATCTCGAAAAATTACCTATGTACTAACTAGATTAGATTATAAAAAACCATCTCCTAAACCATGACTCATGGAGTTGTGAGACTAGTTCCATAAGGTGCAAAGTGACCCTAATTTCTTATATTTACTAAAATAAATTTAAAGTATAAGAAATAATAAAATATAAATAATAATAAATGAAAAATTTATACGTATTTTTGTACATATAATGTCTATACTCTAAGGAACGCAAGTGTATTATAACACGCTAGCATTATATCGTATTTGCTTTCCCTTAAATTATGCCCCCAAACCAAGATTTTATAGGCTTGGAATTGCTTTGGTTTCCCAAACATGCACCTTGGACCTATAACAACACAACAACCTACGTGTTTTTGACAAAATATGCAAAAAATCACCTTCCACCATGCTAAATCCTACAAAAAAAATTCTATCTTTCTTAAAAAAATTCCTACAACGTCAAGAAAACTATCCTCTTTCTAAATATATACTTTTTATATTTTTATGACTATTTTAAGGTTTCCATTTATATTTATTTCAAACTATGTCTTTTATACCTCTATTTTAAGGGATTGTAAATGTTTATCTTTTGTCATGTATCTTTTGATTCACTCATCCAAATTGAATAAAAATTATACAGTCACAAACTAGGACTAATTCTACACATATATATATATATATATATATATATATATATATATATATATATATATATATATATATATATATATCTATAATTCAATTTTTTTAGATAGTTAGGGGGCATGGTTCATTATCCCTTATTTTTCAAATTTTAAAATATTTGTACTTGAAAAATCATAAAAAATTAAATACTCACTAAAAAAATATTTAAAAATCTATCACAAACTAGATGCTCTTATCTATCTTTCTACCAAAGGGTTTTCAAAAATACTAAATAGTGCTCAAAAATGGGGGGGGGGGCACGACCGACTATCTACTATGTTTTTAACAAAAACATGATCACCTATTTTTATTTTATTTATTTAACCCACTTATACTTAACCATTTTCAAAACAAATTAGTAGATTAAAAACTAGACTCAAAATTCTACGATTCATGTTCTTATAACATCTTCCAATTTTGAGTGTAACTATTGCAAATAACTCGTAGAAGTTGAAGATTTTTATTTTTAGAAGAAAAAACTGTCCACATAAGACCCCCTTTTAGTCCCCCAACTTGATACACTTACCCAGGGGAAAGAAGATAATTTGAAAATAAGAGGGAAATGAGAACACTAGGTGAGGATGGGAGGAGAACATAGGGTGAAGGCACGAGGGGTGCCAAAAATAAGTGTCTCGTAATATCAACATTTCATTTATGATTATATGTCTTACACATTATTTTATCAACCTTGAAAATAGTTAGGGATGTGACCGAGGTAGGTCCCCTAACCAAACAATAAGAACAACATTTTCCTTTAGTGTGTGATTTGTAAATTTAGATTTAGATTTTGGATATTTAATTTACATTATTCATTGGAAAACTATATGAAGTCCCTAACTTATTAAGTGAAATCATTGTAACCCTATTTTATCTATTAAGTCAATTTGATATATATAACCCTTTTCTTGGGTGGCTCAATATCTAGGAATACATATTGGAAACCATGGCGAGAACCCATATTAGTTGTGGATTAAGTTCCCATTTTCTAGATCTTACATCATTTTTCAAAAGGGTTTTCATTCCTTTCATTTTGTTTCAATTTCCCTAACATTTATTTGTGTAGATCTAACACTTTTCCATGAGATCCTTGCAAAACAAAACTTGGTTACTGAGAACAATTACAGTGTAATTTCCATGTGATTTTTCTAGAAAAATATTTGTAGAGTAGTCACTAGTGTGGTTTCCATGTAATTTTTCTACTCAAAAAATATGGGTACAAGATAATTGCAAGTGCAACCGTCCCGCATTTTTATTTTCTAATAATCATCTAATTTCATGTTGTGCACATCGCAAGGCCTTTAGTCTCATCGTGGTGTTCATTATTTGCGATGTATTTATGTCACGCTTATAGGTAAAGCCATTGTGTTGAGATATTGCACTTATAATATAACATAACTCGCAACAATACCGTATGTGTTATCATCCATGTAAATTATCAAGGAGTAATAAGGAAACACATGTTAGGAATTAATTGTTGTAAACATTATTAATTCATTATATTATTATATGAGTCTGATAACTCATTAACAATAATATAATATAGATTAATATTGTTATACGAATTGTTAAAACAACTCGTATTGCTAAATCGATTGTTACCCGTAAATTGATTAACTAGTTATTTGTTAATTGTGCTTCCTATTTAATAGGAAGTAGTTTAAGCTATTATATTGCCTATATAATAGCTAATGTATTTCATATAGATGTATACGAGATAAGCTTTGCATTATTATTTCATATTCTTCCATAAAAAGTGTTCTTCTACTTTATTTGGTATCGATCGAAACTAGTTATGTACTTGTTATGGACAAATAGAACGGTAGTAGGGGAAGCGCCACAGTCTGCAATCTTGCCCCAAATTTATGAGTTTCTTCATTTATATTTTTATGCCAAAGAATTAGTTTTGAAACTAGTGGTGATTTCTCTAATCTCAGCCTGGCTATTTAAGCGATCAGACAAGTATTTGTGTACATCACCAATACGTGATCCAATCCTCTGAACCATCACTTTAATATGTGCTTTTTGGAATAAAAATCTCATGCTCAGTTGTTCTGAAGCTAGAAGAGGAAGATTTATTCCACAACAGAGATTGGTGCAATATTGGTTCGTGGGAAGGATCACCCGAGACCTGCATTAACTTTGAGTTACTTGCATCGATTTCATTGGCTTTTGTAGTTGTATCGCCTGCTTTTTTTATCAACACGTTGGATGTTAGAAATTGATCTTCCATTTGAGAGCCCACGTGTATGCCTTGCATGACCCAAATTTTACAAAAGAAAGAAAGAACAACTTGCTACTAAGGTAAAATCTTTGCAGCTCCTGATTTGAGAGATATTTGTTTTATCCACTTGGAGTCTCCTTAAATACGTACCCATCTCCAACCTGCAAGCTTTGCACATGACAGATCCATTTCATCTCGGAAATCACACATTCTAAGTACCTCAATGTGAATTAAATGTGTGGTTACTGTTAGTGCAGAATCACAACACCCCCGAATGGCCTAGGTGTGAAGTGGGGCATTCGGTGTGATTGCACAACATGGGACCATCTCTCAAGCTGTGGGACTTGTAAAACTTGAGATGGACCTCCAGAGAAAGTTGGTTCTTGCTTCCTAATCTACTTACCACAAACTACTCTAGTGTAGGTAGAACCTATTCTATCCTAATCTAACCATTCCAAGGGGACAGAGAGAGAGAGAGGGTGAAAGAGCCTACACTAAGCGGTGATACACTAAAAGAAAGTGGTTGAATCAAAGATCCGATTGCCTGAAGTGGAGAGAGGTGAGAAAAGGAGATGTTGGATCAGAATGCACCACGAACTAGAAATATATTTCACATGGAACACCACTTCAAAACCCATTAATCAAAGCTCCTAGAAACTCGTAAAAACATCGGAGTATGCGCAATATACCCTGTAATGATGAGAGGTAAGAAGAGACAACAAAATAAGCCAAGGATGGACAGATGCATCATGAAACAAATTTTATTTCTACAAAATGTTACAATATACATCATCAGTGGTAAAGAGGCAAGAAAATGCCATTATAGAGCCATGGGAGGAGGCTTAGACTCTAAATTCTACCCTAAGGAAGAAAGAGAGAGGGGGGCATAGGAGAAACAATGACCAACAACTTTGAATATGCCCCTTCATTATAATATATATGAAGAATGAGAGAGAGGAGGGAAGAATTTGAATCTTGCTTCAACCACCTTGAGATATGCATTGAATCCTTCTTTGAAATCTCAACCACTATCAATTAATGCCCCTCTCAAATCCACCTACAATCTATCAATTTTGGTTCCCAGTGGATCAAATCAAATCCAATCTAGTAGTTGAAGAAATCATATTTTGTATTAATGGCCTAGAAGATGTTTTCCCATTTTTCACCCATTAAGAATGATATTTTATGTGTCCATGGCATGAGGGTGTCGATACATTTCCAAAATTCTTCTCCCACCTAAATTTGAGTTTCCATTCAAAATATATGGTTGTTTGAAGATTAGGTCATGTCGCGGGCGCGCAATATTTGAAAGAGTCTACTGTCACACGGGTCCACGTGGTAGCCTCTCGCATATTGGAGATTCGGATCCTGCCGTTTTCTTTTGAAATAGCTCGGACTAACATGTGGCGGATTTTTTGAGCTTCATGGTGTGCCTTTGTATTTTTCTTGAGTCCTTTGCTTGGCAAGGCCAAAATTGAGACCCTAGACATGTGGAGCCCCGGTATATTTTTTAGAAACCCACCCCAAATTTTACTCTTGAAATAGTGTTACACTAACACTTGGCTCCCCCAGCCTACCTCTACTTTGAGTATTCAACCCTAACTCTATCCCTTTTTTGGATCTGGGATACGTGGTGAACCCGTGCTCATTTGGGGACTCGCCTCCGAATTTCCTTTCGAAATCGCGCCAATGAGACACGTAGAGGCTTCCACTGGTTCTCTATACTTAGTCGATTTTGGGTCTACCTTTTTAATTTGACCTCTATTGACCATTGGGGACATGGAGGGTTAGCGCAAGTTTGAGTCTCCTCTTTGGTCTCCCATCTTGGAATTGCGTCGAGCTGAAACTTGGCACCTTCCACTAAGTTGAAGACGTTTCAACCGCTGGTGCAAATTTTTGAGCTCTGGACACGTGGAAGCCTCGCACTTCTTTTGGTCTCCGGCTTGGGATTTAATCTTTGTAGGTGTGTCATTTGGACACATGGTAGCTTCCACTGTCTCCTCCATACTTAGACAATTTTGGGGCTCATTCTAAATTATTTGCATAGCCCAACAATTTTGAAAATTTTCCTTTTTTTTTCCTTTAAGCCTCGGTTTCTTCCTTCAACGACCTTGTTATTCCATTGTAGAGCCTTCCTACAACCTGTATGTTGGATTTGGAGCGTGGGCTCAAATGACGGAACCATTTTTTTGAATTTCTTTCTGCATGGGGTTGTGGGTGATCCAATTTCTTGGGGGTGAAAATTGAGATAAAAATTGGTGACTCACAGGGGACATCTGCCTACTAGATGAAGGGACCAGTAGCCTTAAAGCATCCATTGGGCATGGAGTCAAGAATAATAGCCTGATACTAATCCTTTTGCTTTGAAAATCTGATCCTCGAGCCACTATGAGCTTGATTACTTTCTCTTGCCAACCCTAAGCCTGTCCCATAAATGGATTGCCTCAAAAAATGTTTTTAGTTGCTCTGCATTTGTTTTATTTTGAAATTAGCAACTGTCATATGAAACTATGGGTCTTCTGCCATGAATAGTGAATATCCTGGCCTCAATAACTCTAGAGCAATGCAAAAAAAACTTATGTACAAAGACAAAATCATATATGCCTCAAATGAGATATGCAGAGTGTGACGTTGTTTAGTTTTTCTTAATTACTCATAAACTCATCTCGGACGGGAAGTTGGAAACACATATCAACATTTGGCACACACGGTGGGAGAGTGGTCTTCTATGGTTGAAGTGTTACCTCAACTTACACAATGGATTGAGGATATTGAGGTTTATGAGAAAAGTGTGAGACAACCTTGTCAATGGGTAAGTCAATCACTAGCTCCATGTCCTTCATTTTCTCTTTCTTAATCTTTATCATTTCAGCATGATCAAGAGTCAAGCCCTCATCTTCTAGCCCAAGTGTTGATTTCATTTCTCCATCTCCTAATCTTCCACCCCATCTCATTTCTTTTTCCCTTTTCCCTTCCAAGCAGTCTTCCCCTCCAAAGAAACAAGAAATTCCACTTCCCTCTCCACCATAAACAATAAAAAAACTAGTTGAATCCCAACCTACCACTTCTCTTGCTTTCCCAAGTCCATGTTGGGAAGAGACTCAAGAATCCAATCAAGGAAAATAGCAAGAAGTCGAGCCCAATAGAGAATAAATGAAAGACAATCTAAAGAGTTAGGTTTCTAAATTTGGGTTTAAAAAGATCCCCTTGATGGTCAAGCAAATAAAGGAGGTCAGAGTTGAAGAGCCAGTGGTGGCTGAGGCTGATTTTGTAGTAGAAGAAGAAAAAAAAAAGAAGAAGACCAGTAGTCTGTTTACTTTGAATATAGTGTCCATGATGGCACTTTATTTGAAGAAAATGTTGATCTGATCCAAGCTGCACAACCGGTCAAGTAAGAGGAGCAATCAGCTCCAAGTCCCATTAAAGAGGATCAACTGGGAGAGATCAAATCAGAGTTGAAGCCACTCAATGAAGAAAGCATCATTGAATATTTTTGCTTTCATTTCAAGGGCCTGATTTGATTGATGAACCCATGATGGAGGAGGACCATATAGTTTCAGAGGCCCCAAGTGTGGAGTAGGCCACAAAAGAACCTTCAGTTCTTCCTCCCACTTCATCCCCTTCAAGCTCTAATGTTGAAGAAGAGTTTGAGATTTCAAAATTCATGTTTGAGGAAGAGGGGAACCATGGTGATCAAGTTTCAAATCAGGAGGACACCATGGAGGAGGTCGAGCACATGCAACAGACAACAAGGAGATAGATTATCTATTTGACTTGGAGGATTTCTTTGATGGAGAAGATCCCATGGATATTACATCATTTAATCCTCCATCATCCACCTTCCAAGCACATGAGCCTTCTGCCATGAAGGAAAGCATTCAAGGATAAAGAACCTGCATTTCACAACATCCCTCTGGAACCAAGGTTCAAATATATGAGTCTTCCATGTTCTTCACAAGAGAAGGAAGAGAAAAGGAAAGAATATGTCATCATCTCTCTCACACCATCCATCCAAGAGGGTACACAAAAGGACTCCATTTTTGGAGTTAAATATCATAGCAAAGGGCACATTCAAAGGATCATACCATGCCTAATCAGGTACTTGGCTTCATTGGAGCCAAGGGAGAAGCCACAACCAATCATGCTTGCTTCTAAGCATGAGGGAGAGCCTCAAATTACTAAGGTTCATCATCAACACCTCCAGGAGACCAATGCCAATCAGCTTGAGGAGGTATTTTTGGTTGATGTAGATACCTTGATGATTTGGGTGGAGGACCAAGCTTATTGTGAATTTTTCACTCATACGAGCAACTATATTAAATTTCAAATCATTTGCATGGCTTCCCATTTTGAGAAAGGGAAGATACTTCCCCGCCATAAGGGCTTAGTACCTTAGATATGACGATGGATGATACAGCGCAAAGTTAATATATGCATGATATAAAGAAGTAGGATCGCAAAACTAAAACAGAAAGATTAGATCACAATATGCGGGGGTTTCTCGACAAAGGTCTTTGGTTCCAAGAGGATTTTAACTCCCTGGAGGATGTCAACCCCTGTGTCAGACACCTATTTTTACCTATTTTTGGTATAGTGCCTCTCCAACATCTCACATTCACACAATTTCCATTCCCGTTCCTCTTTTTCTTAAAGTAAATGAAACCTTACCTATTTTTCACATTATTTGATTAATTATCAAATGGGCTCCATGTAGACTCATTTGATTATTCAATTTTTGATATTATCCCCATCTTCCACAAAGTATTCAATCCATGAGTATTGATATACCCATCCAAAACCTTTTCTTAAATTCAAAAGGTGGAATCTATCATCCCACCTACCCAGTCCCACATGTTCCCCACTTAAGTCAAAATAAATTCCCACCTAAAAATCAATCTCCACCTAAAAATTCAATTCCCTCAAATTATTAAATTATTAACCCCACCCATGAATTCAATAATTCACAATCTCAATATCCGACAACAAATCCAACAAATCAATAGTTAAAGTGAGCACATGGCTTCACTATTACACCTAACCATGTCCCCACTCCACATCACACCTTTTCTTTTTCTCACATCATGAACCCTACCATCAAATCAACTCTTCATCATGTCCTCTTAATCAGGATTGCTTTTACAAATTATGGTTATTTGTTAATCCTCTATTTTAATCCAAATTCAAATTATAAATATGAGCCTTCTCCCCTCAAAGAAGGAGAAAATTCAGGTGAATGTTGTGAGATTTTAGTCATTTTATAATATCATTATTATTCTATCTAGGTGATAGCACGTAGGATTTCCATGACATTCTGCTCATGATTTGGGTTCATATGATGAGATTCATGTTGCACGCATCAGATCAGTAATTCCGTCTGCACACCGGTACCATCCAGGTTCTTTTATTTATCAATTTGTATGTCATTTGTTTTGGACGCTATTGTACTATTATTCTTATCACATAGGGGTTGAAAGCCACCGAGGAAGTTAACGCTTCCGGATCTACTTTGTCAGGCAGCCCCACATAAAATCTCTAATCATTATTTTCCTAGTGTATGTGAGCTGCAGGTTTGTTGGGATCACACCGAGGAGTCGATATCAACTTTGCGCCCGTATCATCCATCGTCATCTCCAAGGTACTAAGCCCTTGTATACTCAACGTTGTTTCGTGTTTCTTGATTACTTGTACACTCATCTAGACAGGAATCTAGAAACACAGATCAACATATGGCATGCCAAAGTGGGACCAAACACGAGACTGGTTATTGTTATCCAAAATGAGCCCCCTACTTATTTTGGCTAACTTGCCTTCATTCTTGCCTTCCTTTTTCTTCAATATAAAATTTTACACATTTCAGGCACTCAAAATTTTCTAAAAATGGCTTCATTAGATAGATAATTTTCTCACCTTTCCAAAAAGGTAAAGTTTTCCTTCTAACTCCTTATATTTCTCAAGTTATGGCTCGGCGGAGTTTTTGAGGGAAATTTTCCCTAGGAAGGTCCATGGACCAATCAAAATGTGCCACGTGGCAGTGGAATGCCGGGCAGCGGAGGTAATTTTGAATTTTTTTCAAGGATTTTTCAGGGGCATAAAGAAAATTTTTGGCCCGAAGGCCCGTAGCGAATGAGGAGATGACACATGGCGTCAGAGGTCGGATCGGCGGGGAAAGTTAGAAAATTTCCAACGAGTTCTAAAGAAGAGCACAAAGAAAAATTTTAGCCCGACCCCCATGAACCAATAGAAAGATGACGCGTGTCCATAAGGTTGACAGGAGGTGGAGGGGTGGAGTGATTTTTAGCTTTTTGCCAAAATAGTCAAAGGGCACAAAAGAAGAAAATCGCCCGTAGGCCCGCCAAAGAGGAAGAAAATTTTGGCCGCATCCCCGCGGCGAATAGGGATATGACACGTGGCGGCGGAGCGGTGGGGCACGGAGGGATTTGGAAAAAATTGCCAAAGGGTCCAAAGGGGTGCAAAGAAGATATTTTTCCCATGGGTCCACAAAAGGAGAAAATTGGTGAAGGCCCGTGAGCAAATAGAAGGATGACATGTGGCGGTGGAAAGGCGGGGCAGCGGAGGAATTTTGGAAAATTTTCCAAAATTCAAAAACGTAAAATGTCCGTTTGAACCCACAGACCAACAGGAATGTACCATGTGGCATTGAAGCAGCGGGGGGTGGAACTTTTTGGGAATTTTCCCAAATTCAAAAAGAGGGAAAATTTTTGGGTTTCGGCCCGCCAACCCGATTTTTGCCCCTGTTTTGCCCTAAATCTTCAGAAGGGCATATCTTTTGATCCAGAGCTCAAGTTTTCTTGATTTTTGTGTCATTGGAAAGCTATTGAAGTCCTCTACACAATGGAATCTTAAATTTTGTGTTTTGATGGAGTTTGGTGAGAGAAAAATGAGAAAACACCTCTAGCATGGGGAAAAGAGCAGAATTGATGTTCAACCACCATTTTTAATGCAGTATGGCTTCCATTCTTCTCTAGCATGGTCAAAAATCTTGGGGAATGAAATTTTAAGGGTACCCATGCTGTTTTGATGGATTTTGTCAGTGGTTGAATGATTCCTTTTACTTTTCCCGTGTTTCTCCTTCTTGAGCTCGAGCCTTCATTGTTAAAAGCCAGTTTTGGCTCATTTGTAAAGGGTTGGATGTTCTTGCTTTTGCAAGCTCTTAATTTCTCCTTAGCAGGTGGATTTGAAAGAGTTTCAGACCTCCCATGGAGATTGTAACATGTTTTTTCCTTCTTTTTTATTTGCAATGTATTGTATCAGTTTTGGAACTGACAATACATGCTCTGTGATTGATTTTGCAATCCTCTCTTGCATTGGTTTGTTTCCTTCTAATATTTCTTTGTATTTTGGTGAATTTGTGCATGTTTTGTTGCTACATCCTCATGATCTGTGTCTATTTTTGCAAAGCAAGGATTTTAGCATTCCTTCAAAGTGTATCACCTCTTTGTTTTGCTTAGTTTTGTTTTCATTTCCTTGTTTTTCTCTCAACCATGTCCCTTGGGATTTTTAGAGTAAGATTTTGAATCAAAACCTCTGCAAAGATTGCATGCATACACCTAAATAGAGGAGTAAGAACCAGCTTCAATCTAGAGAGTTTTCTCACCTTGCAAGGTCCCACACCTTAGAGAAAACTCAATGTTGTGCATTCACACCAGATGAGTTTGCCTTAGAAAAGCATATCCATAACTCATTTGGGGGTGCTGTGAATTTGCACTAACAGTTTTGGCACGCCCGGTGGGACATTAGAGGTCTTCCACCTTATTTTTGATAGGTTGGTGTGTTCTTGTTAAGGATTCAGCCTTTGGAGGCATATTCAAAAGCACATCTGGTGACTCCATCTGGTAAATAACTCATTCTCTGAGTTGCAGACCTGTTTTCCATCCATTTTCATCCATTCTTATTTCCATCTCTTCCATCTTCTTTCATTCCATGAAGTTGTGCAATCATGACTTCATTTCCATCATGGAATTCACATTTACAATAGCAACAATATATTTCACCTCCAACATGTTTTACAACTCCTTCAAATCAGCATTTTGATCAAATTCAAGATCAACATGCTTACCCATATGAGCAATACCAAAATCATTTTGGTTGTGAAGCATATCAAGAGCAAGGGTACGCATGCAATGAAGACAATCAAATGGAAGATGTTGATTTTGTGGAGAAAATCCAAAAGATGGAGGCAAAAATGGTGCAATCAAGAGCAATAACTCAAATGAAGGCTTTTAGAATTGGTTGCAAGACTCCTTGTCCATGGGGAGGCCCTTTTCCAAGACACTTTAGCCCTCAAGAGAAGTTGGACTTCATGATGGAGATGCTTCCCCAACTTGCACAATGGACAGCAGAGATAGAGGCCTATAAACTTGGTCTTTGAAAACCTTGTCAATGGGTAAGTTCTACACCATCATCTAGTTTTTCTCTTTCCATTCCTCAAGCAGCACCATCTCATTTGGAATGCCAAATTCTAAATCCAGTCAATGCTGCCCCAAGAGTTAATTCCATTTCTCCATTCCCTAGTCTTCCACCCCATCTCAATTCTTCTGTCCTCTTCCCTTCCAAACAGTCATCCCCTCCACAAGAGCTAAATGAAATACCCTCTCCTCCAAAGAAACAAGAGGTTTCATCTCCTCCACCACCAAGAATAATTTCCAAATCAATTGAGTTACAACCCACCCCTCCTCTTGCATTCCCAATTCCATGTGGGGAAGAAGAAATTGCAAAAATCAGTCATGAAGGACAACAAGAGAAAGAGCCAAGCAAAGAAGGAATGATTAAGAGCTTAGTAAGTTTGGCTCTTAGATATGGAATTGAGAAGATCCCCTTGCTGGTTAAGCCTGCAGAAGAGGTTGGAGTTGGAGAACAAGTGGCAAACAAGGCTGATTTTATAACAACAAAGTGAAGCAAGAAAAATAGTAGCTTGTTTGTGATGAGTTGAGTGTCCGAGTTGGCACTTTTCCCAAAGAGAATGTTGATCCAATAGAAGTTACACAATCAGCCTTGGAGGAGGGAAGCTCAAGAAGATCTTGTAGTCCCAACTTGTCCTCTAGAGCAGCAGATTGAAGAGTTTGACTTGAAAAACTTCATGCTAGAGGAAGAGTTCAATCAAGAGCAAGATTGTCTTCAAACAACAGAGGAAGGAGAAGCTACTCCAAATCCAAAATAAGAGGAGCACATTCCAGAAGTGGGGGAGAAAAGTGTAGATCCAAAGGCTTTGAGCACAAAGCAAGCTATAGAAGAACCTTCAAGTTCTTCTTTCTACTTCATCTCTCTCGAGTTCTAGTGTTGAAGAAGAGTTTGATCTCTCAAACTCAATGTTGGAGGATGAAAGAAACCATGGTGATCAAGTTGCAGATCAAGAGAACACCATGGGAGAGGTTGAACATTTGCAAACAGGACAACAATGAGGCGGTTTACTGTCGATTTGGGAGGACTGTTTTGATGAAGAAGAACCGGTTGAAATCACACCATCTTCTCCTTCATCATCCATCTTCCAAACACAAGAACCTGCTGTCATGGAGGAGAAATTTCATTTGTAGCAGCCTGCATCTTATAGCAGCTCTTTGGAATCAAGATTGGAAGATTTAAATCTTCCATGTTCTTCATTGGAGGAAGAGAAAGGGCAGAAAAGTTCTACCATTGCTTCCACACCATCCATTCAAGAAGGTCTGCAAGAAGATTCCATTTTTGGAATGGAAAATCAGAGTTATGGGCATATCAAATGGATCAGACCTTGCCCAATTAGGTATTTGGCTTCATTAGAGCCAAAGGAGAAGCCACAACCAGTCATGCTTGCCTCTAAGCATGAGGATGATATGCAAAGTTCCAAGGATCAGCTGCCATACCTCTTCAATCCAAATGCAGAGCAACTAAAAGAGGTATTGGATTTGTTTTCAGTTGACACCTTGCTAATTTGGGTAGAAGACCAGCTTCTTGTTGATTTTCCACTCATCCTAGTAGCCATACTCAGCTCCAAATCATTTGCATGGCTGCCAATTTTGAAGAAAGGAAGCTATTTTGCACAACCTTGATTAAGTGAGGTTTGTTTAGCTCACCTTTGCTTCCAGTTAGAGTAGAGTAGGTAGGTTTGCTTTCAGCAAAAGAAGTGCTTGTGCACACTCTACATGTTCCATTTAGAGCATGTATGATTTTCAATTTTGTACATAGTTTTTGGTGCTGTTGTATTGCTCTTGCACAGTCCATTTTAGTGGCATTTTGGTGAAGATCAACTCCAAGTTCTAGTGGGTTTCCAAGTAGCTCAGAGGTCATATTTTCATAGTTTAGATCAGAATCAGTTCATCAGGCTTGACTCCATGCCCAATGGATGCTTCAAAGGCCACTGATCATTCATCTAGTAGGCAGATGACCCCCCGATGAGTCACCAAAATTGTTACCCAAAATGAGCCCCCTACTTATTTGGCTAGCTTGCCTTCATTCCAGCCTTCCTTGTGCTTTAATATAAAATTTTACATATTTTAGTCACCAAATTTTTTTGGAAATGGCTTCATTAGATAGAGAATTTTCTCACCTTTCCAGAAAGGTAAATTTTTCCTTCTAACTCCTTGTATTTCTCAAGTTATGGCTCGGCGAAGTTTTTGAGGGAAATTTTCCCTAGGAAGGTCCAGTGGACCAATCAAAATGTGCCATGTGGTGGTGGAATGGTGGGAAGCGGAGGTAAGTTTGAGTTTTCACCAAGGATTGGTCGGGGTGCAAAGAAAAGTTTTGGCCCAAATTCCCATAGTGAATGAGGAGATGACACATGGCGTCGGAGGTCGGATCGGCGGGGGAAAGTTAGAAAATTTCCAATGTGAGCTCGCGGGGGCGCAAAGAAAATTTTTGGCCCGACCCCGCGAACCAATAGAAAGATGATGCATGTCCATAAGGTCAATAGGAGGTAAAGGGATGGAGTGATTTTTGGATTTTTGCCAAAATAGTCAAAGGGCGCAAAAGGAGAAATCTGCCCGCAGCCCGCTAAAAGGAATAAAATTTTGGCCGCAACCCTGCAGTGAATAGGGATATGACACGTGGCGGCGGAGCGGCAGGGCACGGAGGGATTTGGTGAAAATTTCCAAAGGGTCCAAAGAGGTGCAAAGAAGAGATTTTCCCCATGGGTTTACAAAATGAGAAAATTGGTGAAGGCCCGCGAGCGAATAGAAGGATGACACGTGGCGGCGGAATGGCAGTGGAGGAATTTTGGAAAATTTCCAAAATTCAAAAAGCGTAAAATGTCTATTTGAACCTATGGACCAACAGGAATGTGCCATGTGGCATCGGAGTGGTGGGGGTAGAATTTTTGGGGAATTTTTCCCAAATTCAAAAAGAGGGAAAAATTTTGGGTTTTGGCCCGTCGACCCGATTTTTTGGCTTATTTTGCCCTAAATCTTCAGAAGGCCATATCTTTTGATCCAGAGCTCATTTTTTCTTGATTTTGGTGTCATTGGAAATATATTGAAGTCCTCTACACGATGGAATCTTCAATTTTGTGTTTTTATGGATTTTGGTGAGATAAAATGAGAAAATGCCTCTAGCATGGGGAAAAGAGCAGAACTGACGTTCAACCACCATTTTTAATGTAGTATGGTTTCCATTCTTCTCTAGCATGGTCAAAAATCTTGGGGAATGAAATTTTAAGGGTACCCATGATGTTTTGATGGATTTGGTTAGTGGTTGAATGATTCCTTTTACTTTTCCTGCATTTCTCCTTCCTCAGCTCGAGCCTTCATTGTTAAAAGCCGTTTTGTCTCATTTGTAAAGGGTTGGATGTTCTTGCTTTTGATAGCTCTTAATTTCTCCTTAACAGTGGATTTGAAATATTTTCAGACCTCCCATGGAGATTAAAATATGTTTTTTCCTTCTTTGTTATTTTCAATATATTGTATCATTTCTAGAACTGACAATACATGCTCTATGATTGATTTTGTAATCCTCTCTTGCATTGGTTTGTTTCCTTCGATCTTTCTTTGTATTTTGGAGAATTTTTTCATGTTTTTTTGCTGCATCCTCATGATCTGTGTCTATTTTTGCAAAGCAAGGAGTTCAACACTCCTTCGGTGTATCACCTCTTTGTTTTGCTTAGTTTTGTTTTCATTTCCTTGTTTTTCTCTCAACCCCGTCCCCCGTGGTATTTTTAGATTAATATTTTGAATCGTAACCTCTGTAGAGATTGTATACATACACCTAATCGAGGAGTAAGAACCACTTCAAACTGAGATTTTCTCACCTTGCAAGGTCCCACACCTTGAGAAAACTCAATGTTGTGCATTCACACCGAGATGAGTATGCCTTAGAAAAGCAGATCCATAACTCATCTAGGGGTGTTATGAATTTGCACTAACAGATTATTTTTATTGCGTAACTTGTGTGCATGTGTTGTAAATATGATGGTTATCTTTTTTTTTTTTGTCGTTAGTTGTGATATTTTGTGATTTTTTTTTGAAAACTCACTTGTTTAAGGTGGATTTAATTATCTTCGCTAGTGTGGTGTCCTTTGTACATATAGTCATTTTTGTCTTCGCCATGAGGTAAGTGGTTTTTGTCATTTTGAATAAGGTTATTATTTAATTTGTTTATAATAGTTATAAAATTTTATTGTTATATTCCTTGAAAAATAGGAAAGTATATAAATATCAAAAACAAAAATATAATATATATATATAACTCTTTTTTGTTATTGTTATTATCCTAAACTACTCCATAGAACCCATTCCCCTAACTATTTCCTCACCTCTCCACTCGGCCACCTCCACTCCAACCGAGCTATCTCCTTTGCTTGTTGAGCCCCACATCCCTCTCCATGCATACACCCTGCTCTCCTACCCGAGCTCCCATATCCTCAACACAGACTTACCTGCACTACTCTCCATCCCACGTTGGCCACCTCCTCCACTCCATCTCCACTCACCCACTTCTCATCTCTCTCTACCCGAGCCCAGTCATCTCCCCAACTCCATTCGACCCCAGCTCCAACTTCACTCCTCTACCCATGCTCCCATCTGACGCATTCACCTCTCTTTCATATGACTTAACTCCCTATACTATTTTATGCCTCAAATCCATGTTGACTTTTTGTTGTCTTGCAAATATGTAAAGGGGAAATTTGCAAGTTTTCAAGAAAGGCAACTATTATCCAAAATAATCCCATGCTTATTTTGGTTAACTCCTCCTCCTTTTTCCTTTTCTGATACTTAAAATGAAATTTTTGCATGCTTCAAGGACTCAAATTTTTGGGTATGTTTCCATCAGATAGAGGATTTTCTCACCTTTCTAGAAAGGTAAAGAATTCCTCCTAACTCCTTGTATTTTTTGAGTTATGGCTCGGTGGAGTTTGGAGGGAAAATTTTCCTAGGTGGGCCCATGGAGGTAAGGAGGAAAATTTTCCAAGGAGGCTTGGGCCAGCGGAGTGGAGTTGGAAAATTTGCCAAGGAAATTGGCGGGTCAGCGGAGACAGGGAGATAAAATTTACACTTATCCCTTTTTTGGTTAAAAGGCATAAAGACAAATTTTGGCCCGTGGGCCCAAGGGCCAGGGAGAAAATTTTGGCACTTAGCTTTTGGGGTGAAAAGGTTAAAATCGAAAATTGGTCCGCAGATCCGACAAAGGGAAAGGAAAAGAAATTACTTAAGGCCCGTGACAAATCAAAGAGTGCCACTTGTCTTAAGCTAGGCGAAGCAGTGGGGCATAGAGGTAAATTGGGAAATTTTTCCAATTTAAAATTTAAAAGGAAAAAATGGAGCCGCATATCCGTGACCAGTTAGAGAGTGCCACGTGTCTCGGAGCGGCGGGGCGCAGACATTTTTGGAAAAATTTCCCAATATGAAATTAGAAGGAAAAAAGGTAGGTCTTCGGCCCATGGATGAATCAGAAGGCACCATGTGTCTCAGAGTGGTGGGGCCATGGAGATTTTTAGGAAATTTTTCCAAAAGGGAAAAATTTAAAGTTTGACCCCACCAACCCTAATTTTGACTCTGTTTTTACCATTTTTGCCCTAAATCTTCAAAGGGCCATATCTTTCGAACCAGAGCTTGGTTTTTCACATTTTTGGTATCAATGGAAAGCTATTGAAATTATCTACGTGATGAATACTTAAAATTTAAATTTTGATGGAGTTTTGTGGGAGAAAATCAAGAAAACGTCTCTGGCATGTAAAAAATGCAAGAACTTTTCCCCAACTCCGCTCTAATGTTCTCCTACCACGTGGATGGCTCAAAGTGAAAAGCACAGAAGGTGATCTAATGTCCATATTCAATTTGGCAACGTTTGTACTGGTTTCTAGTTTTTCCCTACCATGGCCATTTTTCCGCAAAAGAGGAATCAAACGGTGTGAAATGATTGGATTTTGATTGTAACTTCTTCGCTATTCGGGGGAAGTTGTAACCACCCCTCGCATGCTATTTTTGGTCCCCGAGAGTGATTGTACACGCTGGGAATTGAATTTGGAAACGGGAAGCACATTTTTGCGAATAGAGGACAAAATGATTGTTAGTCTTCTTTTATTCTCCTCCTCTACATTTTTCTTCTATTCCCACACGTTGTATGAGTTTCAACTCGAGATCAATAAAAAAGGAAGGAATTTTATGTCCCCCAATGGAAAAATTGATTGATGCTTTGTAACCAACGTGTTTTATTTTGTCTTTTGCTCAAAAGTTGCAAATTTTTCTTTCTTCTATTAATTAATGCATGTAATGAAACTTCCAGTTGATGTGTGTGGGCATCCAACACTCTACCCACAACATTGATTTTCCCCTCCTTCATTCTCACTCCCTCCCATTTCTCAGATCGATTTCTGCTATAGCAAGGAGTTGCTATTATTGCCATAGGGATAGTGGAGTGTTCCTGTGGATCTCTGGTTGAAAACCACCATTGAATCCACTTGTTTTTCATGCATAATATGGGAGATGCACCATTCAAATGTAGAGGGACTTAGATTCCCATAGCATTGGCCTGAAATCCAAAAAATTGTCCACAAGAAAATTTTTCTCACCAACAGTTTTTGGCACCCACCATGGGGCAAAGTCAGCAAAGCATCTACACCCAAAAAGGACCAAATGGTTTTTAAAATATCATTAAGTTTTCCTTTGTAGTTTGAAATTCCTTATGACCCAAAAATACAAAAAGATTCAAATAGAAGAGTTCGCAGATTGAGCATAAACCATATGAATCTGCATGGATGTAACTCAAAATTCTTGCAAATCCTTCTAGAAAACCTTCTTTTCTCTGTCATATCCAAAGGAAATCATTTTAGACCTGAAAGAGGTTACTTGGCATATTTGGCAGAGTGTAAATCATCTCACCATTGCTACAAAATTCTGGGCTATGAAAAAGAAGACAAAGACAAATTCCATCACCTCCAGAGAAGACAATAAACTTTCAAGCTAATGATAGAAGGTATACTCGCCTTGGTGAGGCAAGGATGAGTGATTGACCCTACTTTTGAGGAGTTGGAGATAGAAGAAGTAGAGGTTATAGCTCGGGTTTGACAGAGAGGAAGAGATTAGAGCTCAACTTGAAGAAATTGTAAGACTCCAAGTCGGCAAAGAGAGGAAAGAGAAGCATCCTAGGTTCTTGAAGAATCCATAAATAGAAATAGAATGGTTGATAATGAACGTGAATCATGTACACCCAATATAATATGGGGAAGAAATACTGGTCCACTTGCTCTCCCACGAATACTCCATGATCTGCCAAGAGGTTCGAGAAATAATTTTCCCAAATTCAAAGGATATGGCTCCCAACTCCTCGAAGAATATGTAGCATCCTTCAACACTACTTGTGGTGTGTTAGTTGTTAAAGATGAATATTTGTCGGTTAGAATTTTTGTGGAGTCACTCCAAGAGAAAGCTATCGAATGGTTTTACATGCTTCCTCCAAGATCTATCACGGGTTGGGATGACATAAGAAGTGCATTTGAACATAGGTTCAAGAGCACTAAAGATTTCCAAGATCTGTTGGTTCACACTCATTCGGATGAAGAAAGAAGCCTCTTGAGTCCATGAGATATTTTGTTGCAAGGTTTGAGAGATTGACAAGAAGAATCCCTTAAGATGTAGTTCCCCTAAAAGTAACTTAAAGAGGTTCTTCTTCATCAGTGCCTTGCCATAGGAAGTTGGTTTCTTCCTCAGAAGAGCCCAAGCAAGAACATTGAGGGAAGCTCAAGACTTTGTAATTAAGACTGATGATGATATAATCCTCTCTAGAAAGGTGAAGGGCCCAAATGGAAAGCAAAAGGGTCAAAGTTCCAGATTTGGTCACAATTGACCCTATGTTTCAAAAAATGGCAAATGATCTGGTTGCCTTGAAGAAGCAACTGTCACAAATCACTATGAGGAATGCTCCAAGAAGACCAAACTTTAATGATAGGTAGCAGATTGCACCACCTCCTTGCCAACTTGCTCTTGAAGCACCACCAGTCAACGCTACCTTTGATACCAGAGAGGAAGCTGAAGTTGATGAACCTGAAGGAGATGATGAAGAAAACTATGAAAGCTACCTAGAAGTTGAGGAAGTTGACATGCACAATGGCCTATTTGAATTCATTGATGATGATGAAGAAGAAGATGAGGAATCACCAAGTTTCTCATGTGTTGTTTTCACCTAAGCACAATCCAAGAAAAACGCTCCATCTTCAGTGGCTGTAAAGGATAAGAAGGCCAAAAAAAATTCCACTTCAGAGGTCACATAGAAGAGGATCATCAACACAGGTTCAACATTGCCACCTTCCATGGATTCTGCTAAAGAAAAACCATACTTGGTCGTTGCCAAGGACCCTGCTGTTATACCAAGTAAGTCATCATTTCCTTCTTCTAGTTCTTCAACTATTAAGAGCACTTCCCCTTCCATTGGAGTCTCTACCAAAATATCCAAAGTTTAGCCAAAAGCTACACCTTCACTTTCTGCTAAACTAATCTGCGTCACCCAGCATTGTCCCATTTGATTTTGTGGAGCATGCAAGTAAAACCAAAGTCCAACTCTGAGTTAGAGTACTTACAAACACACCCGGCCTAATTTGATGATTTATCAATGCATTTCGAGGTAGTAGATATATATCTTCAAGTTCCACTTCTAAAGGACTCCTTCTAACACCATCCACACCTCCATCTCAAAACATGTTAGCTCTCAAAGTGTTGCCAAAATATCTAGAATTGAGCCTTTTATTTGTCTCTCCTCATAAATGGTTTTGAGTTAAACAACTGTAGTATTGATTTGAGCTTCGATAACATAATTCCACTCAAAGTTACAAATTCCTTGGCCTAACTTTGACTAGAGTAAATGGAGCTTGTTATTCCATGGAATCTAAACAAGTGTCATTGATTAGAAGAATAAAGGATGCACAAGTAGCTCTGGCTGACTTCCCTGATAAGAAAGTGTTTCTAACTATTTTAGTGGAAGACATCCCAGCATATTTTGGCATGCTTCTCAGCAGAATTTTTCTTAGAGACATAGGTGGAGAAATTAAAATGGATTGGTCATCTGCTACTATCCCTGTAAAATGTGAAATGAAGAGGTTGCTGCCAGTTAGGAAAATAAAATATACTGTGCAAAAATCTGAATGCCTAGGAGCTAACATTTTGTACAAAAATACGAGGCGGATGAATCATTGGGTGACAACCGAAGAGGAAGAAGATATTCCAATCTTGATAGGGTAAGACATGCCTTCCCAGAGAGGGATTTGAATTTTGAAGAAGCACCGAGGAGATTCGAGTTCCAAGAAGACAACTTAGAATTACCAGATGATGCAGACCAAGAGGAAGAGGAGATGTTTCTCGACGATTTTCATGAAGAAAAATTGGCTCGTATGTTTATCAAAGATGAGGAATTATTCTCATTCCCATTTGGGGATGAAGATGATCTCATTCAAGCCATCTATGGAGAATCAAAATCAGTTTCTGATGAACCCATGAAAGGTTTGAAAGAAATATCCATACAAGAACTACTGAGAGAGGCAGAAGAAACTGAAGACCCTGAGATCAGTCTTGAGCTCCTGATGCGAGCCACAAATCTGCAAGACAAGTGTGAAGCTGATTTGGAAGCCTTAACCAATGTGAAGGTTGGCCACATTGACAATTATGATGCCACTATGAGCTAATGGTTGATGGATGCAATAACAAAGTTGAGGTATTTTCTTTCTCATTCGAGAGAGGAAGAATCTGTCCATGGTGAACAAATTGAAGCAATGAGCTTTGAGACCTCTGAAGGTAAGGCTCCTTTTGAGGAAGGATCGGTAGAGTGCAATGATTCTCAAGACATTGAGGAAACAATGAAGCATAACTCCATGCAAGAAATCTTGGAAACAGAAATTGTGGAAGAGCTTGAGCTAATTCTTGACCTCTTCACTCATGTCATGGACATACAAGGCAAGAGTGATCCTACTTCTGATCCTGCCACCAGTACTCAAACAACTCACTATGGAGAGTCAACTATATGGATAAACATGGAAGGCAACTGGTATGATGAAACTAATTCTAAAGAGCATAAAGGTAGTGGAAGTTTCAAGCAAAGACATGAACATCAAGAAACTCACATGGACTCAGTCTGCAAACTAAAATGGCAATCATGGGAACACCTGGCTTCCATAAGCAACTGAGGAGGGGAGGGTATTTTCTTGAACCAGTCAATGGCTTCACAGAACAACATCACTCAGTGTTGCCTACTCACGGGTAACTTTTGAAAAATGGAAAGTGCTTCAGTGAAAGTGAGTTGTCCCTCACCTTGTACCATAGTTTTGTTGTTTCCCCTTTTCTATTGTGTGTTCCAGTTTTCCCCTTTTTGTCTTGGTGTGGTTTTGGTTGGTGTGTTTCCTTCCTTCCTTCTTTCTTTCCTTAGAATTGTACAATGACTCTGCAAGGCCCAATGGATAAGGCACTGGTCAATGTTATATGTTTTGAAACCTATGATTCTGGATCCTCATGTCATGTCTTCACCTTGCTCAATCCACACCATGTCTCCAAGCTAGAGTGGTTGTTGTCTTGCAAATGTGTAAAGGGAAATTTTCAAGTTTTCAAGAAAGACAACTATTATCCAAAATAATCCCATGCTTATTTTGGTTAACTCCTCATTTTTCCTTTCTTTGGTACTTAAAATGAATTTTTGCATGCTTCAAGGACTCAAAATTCTTGGGTATGTTTTCATCAAATAGAGGATTTTCTCACCTTTCTAGAAAGGTAAAGAAGTCCTCCTAACTCCTTGTATTTTTTGAGTTATGGCTCGGTAGAGTTTGGAGGGAAAATTTTTCTGGCCGGGCCCATGGAGGTAAGGAGGAAAATTTGCTAGGGAGGCTCGTGCCGGTGGATCGAGTTGGAAAATCTGCAAAGGAAATTGGCGGGTCGGCGAAGACATGGAGATAAATTTTACACTTAGCCCTTTTGGGGTTAAAAGGCACAAAGACAAATTTTTTCCCATGGGCCCAATGAAGGAATGAAGTGCACTTGCGTGGGCGGGAGAAAATTTTGGCAGCGCTTAGCTTTTGGGGTGAAAAGGTTAAAATCAAAAATCGCCCGCGGATCCGAGAAAGGGAAAGCAAAAGAAATTTCTTAAGGCCCTCAACAAATTAGAGAGTGCCATGTGTCTTAAGCTAGGTGGAGCGGCGGGACACGGAGGTAAATTGGGAAATTTTCCCAATTTAAAATTTAAAAGGAAAAAATGGAGCCGCATATCCGTGACCAGTCAGAGAGTGCCATGTGTCTCGGAGCGGCGAGGCACGGACATTTTTGGGAAAATTTTCCCAATATGAAATCAGAAGGAAAAAGGCGGGTCTTCAACCCGTGGATGAATCATAAGTAGCCACGTGTCTCAAAGTAGTGGGGCCATGAGATATTTTTAGGAAATTTTTCCAAAAGGGAAAAATTTAAAGTTTGACCGCCAACCCTAATTTTGACTCTGCTTTTTTGCATTTGTCCTAAATTTTCATAGGGCCATATCTTTGAACAGAGCTCAATTTTCCACATTTTTGGTATCAATGGAAATTTCTTGAAATTATTTACACTATGGACACTTCAATTTTACATTTTGATGGATTTTTGTGGGAGAAAATTGAGAAAACATCTCGCCAGTGTAAAAAAATTCAAAAATGTTTCCCAGACTCCGCTCTAATGTCCTCCTACCACATGGATGGCTCAAAGTGAAAAGTACAGAAGGTGATCTAATGGTCCATATTCAAACTGGAAATTTTTGTAATGGTTTCTAGTTTTTCCCCACCATGGCCATTTTTTTACAAAAGAGGAATCCAAAATGGTGTGAAATGATTGGATTTTGATTGTAACTTCTTCTTGGTCATTTGGGGAAGTTATAACCACCCCTTGCATACTATTTCTGGTCCTATGAGAGTGATTGTACGGGCCAGAATCAAATTTGGAAATGGGAAGCACGTTTTTACGAAGTGAGGACAAAAATGATTATTAGTCTTCTTCTATTTTCCTCCTCTCGCATTTTCTTCTATTCCCATGCATTGTACGAGTTTCAACTCGAGATCAATAAAAAAGGAAGGAATTTTATGTCCCCCGATGGAAAAATTGATTGGTGCTTTGTAACCATCGTATTTATTTTTTCTTGTGCTCGGAATTTGCAAATTTGTCTTTCTTCTATTAATTAATGCATGTAATGAAAATTCCAATTAATGTGTTTGGGCATCCGACACTCTACCCATAACATTGATTTTCCCCTCCTTCATTCTCACTCCCTCCCCTTTCTCAGATCAATTTCTGCTATAGCAAGGAATTGCTATTATTGCCATAGGGACAAAGTGAAGTGTTCTGTGGATCTCAGTTGAAAAACCACCATTGAATCCACTTGTTTTTCATGCATACTATGGGAGCTGCACCATTCAAATGTAGAGGGACTTAGATTCCCATAGCGTTGGCACGAAATCCAAAAAATTGTCCACAAGAAAAAAATTTCACCAACACTTCTATTCCACGTAGGCATATAAGATCCCGATCAAAGTGTTGTAGTTAGCCGACATATTTATAAAGATTATCTTTTCCTTTTAAATCAATATTTGCTGACGAATTAGCTCCTACTGGTGATTATAAATTCTGGTATTTTAATGTTTCTATCGACTTCTCAACACGTATTGTCTAAATCTAAAATCTAATTCTAGTATTAGTCTCATATATCTATAAATTTTGATATCAAATTCACGTCGATCGGTTCATAATTCATTATAAAGCACATGTTATTGATTTCCTTAGTGCTATCTGGTCGATTCACAAGATTTTGGTGTTTGAATTTCTTCTAATTATTTCCATCTCAAGCATTACATTCACACTAGTTTCATATTAGCGATTGTACAGTTGATAGATAATATCGTTGATAGACACGCAGTGTAGAACTACGTCCATTGTATCAATACTTGGTCCTTCCAACTATTTCCAGCTCCATTTCTACTTCACGCAAGCTTTGTGTGCATTGACTGTCACATCCCTCTATTCCACTATCTCTGGTTTAGTCTCAACTCCATGCAAAACTCTATGGATAGTAACTGTACAATCTCCTTAAAGTAGGTTGTTTACAAGTCTATAGAACACACTTACAAACAATGTTTATGGCATTAGCATCCATTGTTTGTTTAGAATTTTTATGATTCTCATTGCGTCATCATATGTCTAAAACATGCCCTCATCTACGGGACAACACCGTATAGACTGCAGAAATACAGTCGGCAGGAGTTTGGATTCATACCTTTTTATCGCGATCATTAGATCCATCCTTTGCTTATAATTTTTAGCTAAGAGCTCAATGCTTTTGATTTAATGAGGTTATTCACTTTGTTTAAATTATTTGATAGTATATTGGTTCACTTTCCATCTTTAATATTTTGATTTAATATCATTTTTATTTTTCATCATTTGAAAATCATCTCAAAAATCATTTCCAACCACCATATTTTATTACTTAAATAGACTATTTTCGGCCTCGTGTCTTATAGTTGTTTTCCTTTTTACAGGATAACATCTACAACATTGCGATCACAAAATAATGTTGTCAAAGACCAATATTGAAATCAAACACATCATGCAAAACATTTTTATCGACCTCATCCGCAATCGTAAATGGTGCCATTTTAGGGTACCGGGCATTCAGATCACTGAGTGGCGCTTTCAAAGTACGCCATCATCACATGCAATCAAATAACAAGGGAATGTGTTCTCAATACTTCTTTAGCATCTGTTGTCATTTTCTCACTTTGCAACTTGTCGCCTGATTGTTCAAGCACACTCCTTGTTTGCCTCAACTTGTTGTCAGATAAAAAGGAAAAGTGATATACAGGTATTCTTTAGTTTTCCCTATTTTCTCTTTTCTGCATTGTACTTTCCCATTCCTGGTTGATTGTCAGCATCGAACTTCATATTTCAAATTTGGAGTAAAATGAACCCCATGCATTCTGCCTGCTCACATAGTGTAAATAGGGGTTTAACTTTTTGCATCACACCTATCATCACACACTGCCTGAAACTTCACAAACTAATTAACACACCGAAACATTCCTTGCACCTGGTTCACTGATTGGGATTTGATCACCCAACAGAAACCATTTCAAACATTTCCCAGCCATAACTTACCTGAAACCAAACATAGTTTACCTTCTTCTAGGTCCTCTTACAACCATTTTCTTTTTCTTTCACATGTGTTCTTCATCAAAACAAAACAAAAATAAACACATAAAAATAATTGTTTGCTTAATTTTTCTGTTTCAAATGGCACAAAACTTCATCCTAAATGGTTCTTATATGTACCAATCACCACAATTTACCAACATTCACAATCCTTGTATATACCCACAATCAAATGTGTTAATCCAACCTCAAGAATCCTATCAAACATCTCCTCCAGCTTTAACATACCAAGCTTCCTCATATCCTTATCTATCCCCTCCTTGTGTTGTACAACCAAGACCATCTTATACCTATCCTACACACACACCAACCATAACTACAGCCTTCATGCCTACCACATCAATTATTGCTACTCCTTAGAAAGCTAGCACGATCGATACCTCGTGTTTATCTCCGTCTAGCCACCTTTACAAATGCTTTCACCGTAACTCTAGTTCTCAACCACAGAATTCTACTTTATCCCTGTCACCTTATGCCAATACTACATTGTCTTCCCTGCCTACATCATTTACCGCACTTCCTGTATCTCAACAATCTCATCCATCACATTATGTCCCTACTTCCCAACATTACACAACCTCCCAACCAATTCAATCTCAACTCTTGGATATCTTCCAACAAATCTTCCCAAATCCACCATCGGCAAATCCATTTCTACTTTCCACACCACACGATTTTAATTCTTATTCAATTAATATTGTCCATCTAGCATCCCCCATTGATTCTACACCTCAATATACCCCATCCACTCCCTCATCCACATCTATTCCATCTTTACCCATAATACCAACCATAGACCCAATCCCAGTTCCTACACCTACATCTACTACAGGAGCCCAACAACAATTTACACGACCAACGCCCAATTATACTCCTCTGGGAGAATCATACAACACCATCTTGACAAGTTAATCACAACACATTTGATCACGCTGCCACCTATCCAACCAGTTGACGAATCTAGACCAAGACCTATGTGGTATCATGAAGACCATTACTGCAAGTACCATCAAGTCGAGGACATGACATAGAGAGATGTCGTACTTTCAAGGATTCGGTCCAAAGACTCATCGATCAGGGAGAACTTCAAGTGGATAACCCAAATGCGTCACCCAATTGACCACTAGATATTTTTAAACAACCATTTCCAAACCATACACCCACATCGATAAGTCAAACCACCACTGCTTCTACATCGCCAGTGCCCAATACCCACACCATAAATATTATACATATTGTTGGTATAAATCCAGATCCATCCACAGATTTACCTTCTTCATCACCCACCATATCCACCTCACTAGAAGCTCCCCCTTTCTTCATTCCATTAACCCTCACCCCATACCAACCTTGGTCCTATCTACATTCACCTCAGCACCTCTTCCCACATCCACTGTTAATTCCACATCTGAACATACCTCATACACTCCATCACCCACATCTATTTCATCTTTACCCATAATGTCAACCATAGATCCAATCCCAATGCATGCACCTATTACATCAATCATTGAGACCACATCCACATTTTCCTCCCCTCCTACATCATTTGAAGAATCTTTGAAAGATCTTCAACTGGATTCAACTTCAAATAATATCTCTACCTCATCAGTGTGACCAAATCAATGTTCACCTTCTTTAGATTCCAACGAACAAATATCCCTTCCTACATCTCTATCAGTACCACCTCTGGATCCTCTGGTAGAAATTATTGTCATTCCTCCCAAGGATGGAACCTCTCAAATATTGCCTCAAGATTCCCTTATACAGGAAAATCATATTCCTTCTTCTAAACAATCCAACCCCAAACCCCTTCAACTAAAATCATCCAACACTATGAAAATCACGACTTGCTATCAGCCACCAAGACATAAACATGTTCAAACTTTGTCTTCAACATCTGAATTATCTCAAACATCCACTCCTTCTCCAAAGACCAAGAAATTCTACACAGACAAAGCACCTCCTAACACTACGGTCGAATCATGTATTGAGGTCTTCCGACACTTGCTACAAATTTCTACAATCACACTTCCACCTATTAGGGCCTTTGACCCCAGTAGTAAGAAGCCACCTTGTGGTTTAATTCCAGCCTTGTTTGTGCATATCATCGCACCCCTGGACATGATATCGACATTGCAGAGCGTTTCAAGCCATTATTCAGGACTTCATTAAGGAAGGATGCATCCTTCCCAAACCAAACCAATATATTCCTTCCACTTCAACATCTGCATTGTTGACCTCATCTATCCAAATGCAAATGTCCCCTCGTTCTTCACACACTTCCACAATCATGTCACCTCCAAGTGAAGAATATTTTAAAGAGGATCCTTCATTCTCCATCAAATTTATTCAAGTACCTCCTCAATCTGGTTCACATGACCCTGAATCATCAACTAACACTAAAATTGAAACCAAAACATTAAAACCACAATGCAATCCATCCCCATCCTCAACACCTATATCGGCTCATACATCGATATCCCAAAGTTCCATGTCTAAATCCAAGCCAAAACATCATCTTAAAACCCATAAGAGTGGTCTTCTATGTGACACTTCGATCAGGTCTTATGCAGATATCCTTCAACATCTAATTCAAATCTCTGCGATCACTCTTCCTCCCATTAGACATTGGGATCCTTATAGTAGGAAACCTCCATGGTTCAATCCCAATTGCATTTGTGCCTATCATCGTGTTCGGGCCACGACATTGAGCTAGTGTAGGGCCTTTCAGACCATCATCCATGACCTCATTAAGGAAGATGATTTCCTCACTCAGGAGGAACATCCTTCCCCATCCAAAATGAATACAACTCATCTTTCTACATCCTCATCCATCGGGTTTCCTAATACTCCCCCATCCTCATCTATTCCACCTTTGCCTATCCTACCATCTATTGATTCTATCTCAGTTCCTCTTTCCACACTTCTACTCATGCCAATCACATCAACTAGTGTGAATGTGAACACACCATCTTCTTATTCCACATCATTTGAAGAACATTGGAAAGCACTTCAACTAGTAGCAACTTCAGATGCTCCTCCCATCTCATCTACAGATACTCCCACATCCATCATGAAAATACCAATCCATTCACCTGTATCAACTACGACACAACCTTCAGACTCTCGATTGAAATCAGTGTCACATCTCCCAAGAATGCTTCTTCGCAATCCAAATCCAAGAACCTTGGTACACGTCCACAAAAATCTCTTGTGTGTCCCCAAAAGAAGATAGACATTTCACCAACAAATACCAAATATGCATCATCTATTTTGGGGCAATATCAATCTCCATCTAAGGCATCACAATCACTCTACCAACCAAAATAAAAAATATCCAACATTCCCTCAAGATTCGACTCAAAATTATGGAACAACATGACGCAATCCTCCAAGACAACTCATACAACCACATCCCAAGCATTTGCATCCCAATCCAAGTCCAAAGAAAATACATATACTAATGTGGAAACCCTTCAACACTTATTACAAATTTCTGCCATCACGCTCCCACCTGTCAAGGTATTTAACCCAAATAGTAGGAAGTCATCGTGGTTTGATCCCCACCTCAGTTGTGCCTACCATCGTACCTGGGTCATGACACTGAGTGTTGTAAGGCCCTTCAGATATGTCATTCATGATCTCATTGAAAGAGACAATATTTTTTAGGATTTTCCCTCTACTATTTTATCCACAACTAATTCCACATCTATCAAAGTCTCTAAGTCTTCTCTTCCATCCTCCATTAACATCTCTCCTTCACATGTTACTCATATAGAAGGTCCTCCCTTATTCATCAACATTGTTTTCCTATGATCCCCAATGCATCTACCTGATCCAAATCTAAGGTTATCATCATCCAATCTCTTTCACCTATCCACATCTAATTTTACGATAGTGATATAATATTTTTCGCTGAGGGAGTAGCCTCCCCTCGTCCTTAAGCATATCATTCATGTTAACTCATTTCATATCTAAACAACTCCTCTTTGATGTCGGGGGGATTTACTCCTTGACATTGTTTTATTTACCTCATCCAAATCCATCTGATCTAAGCTAACCCCCTCCAAATATCCACCCCATTTTAAGCCCACTTTTGTGGCCATATGCATCTATCCCTTTGAAGATCATTTATTTTTATCTTAAGCCCATTGTTGTGGCCATGTTTGTCCTTCCATGAGGGACCATATTTTTATCTTTTCCATCAAATTCCACCTTTGTGGCCATGAGTGTGTTATCAAAGTCCTCCTTTGAGGCCGTGTATGTCCTTCCTTTGAGGGACCATATTTCCATCTTCATTAAAGTCCACCATTGTGGCCATATTCGTGTCTCTTTTGGGGCACCATCTATTTCATTAAGTCCACTTTTGTGGCCATTTTTTTCCTTCCGTTGAGGGACCATATTTCCATTTAAGCCCACCATTGTGGCCATATTTTTGTCTCTCTTGGGGCACCTTTTATTTTCATCAAAACCCACCGTTGTGGTCATATTTTTGCTTCCTTAAGGACATAGTTTTATTTCTGTTTGTCTATCACATCTAATCCTTTGCAAGCTCTCATCTTGTCGTAACTTTAATGTCTTCTCTCCCTTGGTAGTAAACCAGAGATAGAGCCTCTTAATCCATTGCACTTGCAACCAGACTATTGTTAGCATATCTATCAATGAGCACTTAGGCATATCTTTAGATCATTCCTCCATCAGTATCCCCTTCCATCTATCATTGTAATGATTTTGAATCATGTGGTCTACCATCACTACCAGTCATGACCTTGAATATGAGTACCACACTCTACTCATAGCATATTCACTATGGATAAGTTCTCCCATTTTGTGAGAACCCCATGATCATTACATCCATCACCATCTCATTTTCCTATTGTACTCATGTAGAGGGTCTAGGAGTGTCTCTTGTACATTCATTCTCCCCTCTAGGTGGTCTACCTAGCTATCCCCAACTCTTCCCTATGAAAAGATACAATTCGTATATGCGAAAAGCAAGATCAAGGTTATCAAAATAGGTGATCCTTGAAGGACAAATGTGCATAAAAAAAATAAAAATAATAATAAAAATAAAAATAAAAATCAAATTCAAAAGCAAAATCAAGAGAAATAAACTGATCCTTGAAGGACGGCTATTATATTATTCTTGTCATCTATGTTATGTATTAAAATAGACCGATCCCTCGAAGGACGGCTATCATCCTCGCCATCTATGTTGTATATATAGTAGACCATACCCTTGAAGGATGGCTACTCTGTTGTTATGGCATTCAAAAAGCTTCCCGCATTGATCAACTTTCTTTTATTATTGTTCTTTCCCTTTCCCAGAGCTGGGGCATAGACTTAAGGAACACCACCTTTGGAGAACCTTCTTCCCACATACATGTTACATCTCAAATCCCTCGTCATGTTGACATTAAGATTATGAGAATATTTCATCCATATCTTCCTCTTGGTCTTGTGATATAATCAAATCTCATTAGTTATGTACTAACACCTGCTATCGGCTGCAAGTGCAATGCTTTGAGTAGTATCTTTCTTGTTTACCTCTTATCCATTCAAAGGCATAACTTTCTTACATGGCCCTTGCTATGGTTATGTGACACCCATCTCATCAAAATCATATTTTATTACAATTATAATCAAATTTTATATCGTAAAATCTACATCCGTATTTCTTTTTTTTAAGGATGTCCCCTATCAATATCCTCCACGAATCTATGAAGTCTTATTATTTCTACACACTCTCTTTAATACACTATTTGGTTTAGGAATTCTACTTGATCTCCATTGTAGTTTGTGAATTCTACTTGAGATTATCTCTCAAGTAGCATCCATTATCCAGCAACTTCTCATCCTCCACCATGACCAATGTTATCTTTCTCCATCCATTCTTTCGCATCATCCTTCTCTTCTCTACAATCACCCACCAATTTTCTTTTTCATTTCTCTTATTTTTGTTTTTCATCTAACATTGACATCATCTTCTTCATCATCACTAGACCTTTCATCCCCATCTTGGCACATCTACGTAATTCCCGCGTAACACCGAAACCCTACTCGAGGTAGACCTGTCATTCTAGACAAGGTCTCATTCGTGATCATGTCTGTTGACCATTCCTTCCTCCTAGCCCTCTTTATCAACCCAATTTTCTCCTAAAAATCTCCTCATCTCATTCTCCGTTGCTCTTCTCACCCACTTCGTCCTTCTCCATTGTTTGTTCGATACTTCACGTGTCATCCACCCGGGCCATTATTTTTGTGCTTTTCTCTTAATATCCTTTTACTGCCATCTATTTTATTGTTCCATTTCCCTTTCATTCTTCTTTCGTCTTGACGATCCTACTTAATCATCCATTCCATGCAAGATTTTTAATCACAATGCAACTCTTTCTTAAGATCCTGCCGCTGTAGAAACTCCTTCATTGTTTTCCATTCCCTTCAACGCTAGAAACATCTTCACTCGTACAACTTCTTCTTAACACTCTAACATCATCACTCATATAACATAGTCATCCTAATTGAGAATTCCCCTTACACCCTCTATCCTACAATGTATATATTCCTCCATCCACTCTTGTCACGCTCCTTTATTTCCTTATTATTACCTCCTTTCACTTCCTGTTTCGTTTTGGTATACACCGCTCAGTATTTTCATCATTCTTCTTCTTGACTTGGCAATCCTACTTAACCATTCCTATGGCATGTCGATCTTACTTAAGAGTCTCTCTTAAGAATGATCTGTCTCCTTTCCTTTCCTTTTTCCTTCATATTCCCATCATCCGTATTTTTTCTTCATTCCCGAAACACATCCTCTTCCCTTCTCTTTTTCTCACACAAAATATCTCAAACCTCCTCAAATATCATCTCCTTCATCCCTCATTTAAAATCCAACTTAACTACTTCATACCCTCTCTTACTATGTCTTGTTCCTTCATCTTTACTTCCGTCATCTTCATCCACATCCTCATCCATTGCATTCTCTCCTCACCTTTATCTTCTTACATATCGTTAGCCCTCCTTTCTTTACTCTTTCTGGTCCATTTTCTAGAATACTTCCCCATATCTATCACCATATTTACTCATCATTATCATTGTTCATCTAACATTATGTCATCATCAACTTCCATTCTCGTGCTAAGAATTATCGGTGGACTTCTCCTAAAACTCGTTTCTCCCCATTCTACTAATATCGGTTCACTCTTTTTTACCTCCTCCATTTTCTCTTCCTCCCTTTTTCCTTTTGTGCCCTCTAATCATTATCAGAGGATTTCTCCTAACATCCCTCCACCGGTATTTCCTTTTCATCTTCCCTTCACCTTTTTCAATATCTCTATTGTCTTCATCACATACTACCTTTGCATCATTTTCTTTGTTGTCCTCTCCTCCTTTCTACCCATGTTTTTCTTTCATTTCATTTGTATCATCTTCACCTTCTCTTCTCCTCGCACTTTCGTCTTACTTCTCCTTTAATAACCTGACTCACCAGCGTTGTCCGATCTTCTTAATAATCTCACCATCCACATGCATTTCCATGTATTCTGCTTCATATTCAATTACTTTCCTGTTTTGGCTCTATCATCCCTTCTTTCCCTCTTATTTTCATTCCCCCCATTACTGAGCTTCTTTCTCTACCACCCCTATCTTCCTAGCTCCTCATAGTGCTTTTCTTTCTCTATTCCATTCTACCTCTTCCCCATCTTCTTTAACTTCTTCATCTTCTTCATATCCTTCATTTTTCCATCCTACTATACATATTCATATCTCCAATCATCCTTCTCCTTTTCATCCCTTCTTGTCATTTTCTTGTCTTCTTATTTGTGCTTCATCATTTCTTTCTTTCACCATTTCTCCTCTTTATTATATCTTCTTCTTCTTTACTATGATATATCTTCGTACATTCACCTTCCCTTCTAATCTCTTTTCCCTTCTCACCTCGTCTTCTTCTTGTTTAGACTTCCTCCTTCCCTTCTTCTCCTCTCTCTCTTTCTCTATTTTCTTTTTCTCTAGGTCCCTCGTACCTTACCTATTTATTCCCCCTTATCGTTTTCCACTACCCTCTTATTGAATCTCTCTCTCTCTCTCTCTCTCTCTCTCTCTCTCTCTCTCTCTCTCTCTCTCTCTCTCTCTCTCTCTCTCTGTCTCTCTTCATTTATCTTCTCACCTCTCTTATCATCCTTTCTATTATGTGATCCCTCTCCTCTACCATGTCTTTTCTACCCCAACCATGTCTGCTTTCTCTAATCTCTATCGTTTATCATCCACATCTTTCATCCCATCTTCCTGGGACATTTTTGTCTTGGAAGATACCATAATGGCCAACATCTATATGATTTTGTACTCTTCCATGAATATTTTCTTTGCTTTTTTGTATCAAAAGTGTCTTGACTTCTTATCCTACTTATTGAACAAGTAGTGTTGCTTTTATCTTCTAATTTGCTAACACTTATGTATCTTTCTATGAAACATGATTACCATCATATTTGTCACATCTTTAGGGTATTTTATCTCAGATTTCTATCTTATCTGCTCATCTTGTCCACATTTCTAATTATTCCATCTATGTTTTATGTTGGGAACATTTTCATCCTTGTACTTGTCAATGCATATAACTCACTTTGTGTCTTTCTCGTGCCATGTCTGGGGCATCATTATCTTCATCCAGGTCCATTTTTGGACACATGATTCCTTGCGAGACAAAGGATTGTGCACATATTTCTCATTTATTTGCACATATTTTGATGTTTTCCTATGACCCATTGGTCATCACGGTTTACATCCATACTACAATGGTCTTCACCCACTCACTAGTCTGTAAAATGTTGTCATCTATCTCCATTGAGACCGCAATTGTCCTCTACCGATGTGATATTGAAGTCACCACCATACATTTTGTTTTTCATTGTTATTGCAATCCTTCTTCACCTGGGGCATCTTGCCTTTGGTCATGTCTTCATCCATCCTCGGACACATCTTTCATCTAACCCTTTTTGTTTTTGTCTCATGGCTTGCTATCGCAAACCACTCAACAAAAAGGGGCAAATGTAGACACCTATTTTTGGTATAGTGCCCCTCCGACATCTCACATTCACACAATTTCCATTCTCATTCCTCTTTTTCTTAAATTAAATGAAATCTTACCTATTTTCTCACATTATTTGATTAATTATCAAATGGGCTCCATGTAGACCCATTTGATAATTCAACTTTTTGATATTATCCCCATCTTCCACAAATTATTAATCCATGAGTATTGATATACCCATCGACACCCTTTTCTTAAATTCAAAAGGTGGAATCTATCATCCCACCTACCCAGTCCCACATGTTCCCCACTTAAGTCAAAATCAATTCCCACCTAAAAATCAATCTCCACCTAAAAATTCAATTCCCTCAAATTATTAAATTATTAACCCCACCCATGAAGTCAATAATTCACAATCTCAATATCCAACAACAAATCCAACAAATCAATAGTTAAAGTGAGCACATGGCTTCACTATTACACCTAACCATGTCCCCAATCCACATCACACCTTTTCTTTTTTTCTCACATCATGAACCCTACCATCAAATCAACTCTTCATCATGTCCTCTTAATCAGGAAACACTTCAACCATGAAGTCAAGCTTGAAACCAATCCTGAATGCCTTCATTTGTGCTATGGCCCTTGATTGAACAATGCCAACCTCCATTTTTTGAATCTTCTCCAACAAGCTAGCATTCTACACATAGTTGTTACCATTATATGTGTCCCCTTGTTCTTGATAAGCTCCATGGCCAAACTAACTTTGACCCCGCTCATATGGGTAAGTATAATGATCTTGGACCGATTATAATGTTGATCTAGAGGAGTTGGAAAATGCATTAGAGGTGGATTGTAATGTTGTTATTCTAAGTGTGAGTTCCATTAAGGGAATGAAGTCATGATTGCACAACTTCATTGAATGGGATAAAATGAAAGAGATGGAAGAAGAAAATGGATGAAAATGAGTGGAAATGGATGGAAAAGGTCTACAACTTCAGAGATAGGGTTGTTGACCAGATGGAGTCACCGTATGTGCTTACATGTGCCTCAAAAGGTTGAACCTTAACATGAAAACACCAACCTACTAAGATAAAGTGGTAAGGTGCTTCAGACCTATCCCACCAGAGTGCCAAAACTATTAGTGCAAAATCACAGCACCCCCGAATGGCCTAGGTGTGAAGTGAGGCATTCAGTGTGATTGCACAACATCGACCATCTCTTAAGCTGGGGGACTTGTAAAACTTGAGATGGACCTCTGGAGAAATCTGGTTCTTGCTTCCTAATCTACTTACCACAAGCTACTCCAGTGCAGGAAAAACCTATTCTATCCTAATCTAACCATTCCAAGGGGATAGAGAGAGAGAGAGAGGGTGAAAGAGCCTACACTAAGCGGTGATACACCAGAAAAGGAAGTGGTTGAATCACAGATCCGATTGCCTGAAGTGGAGAGAGGTGAGCAGAGGAGAGGGTGGACAGAATGCACCATGGACCAGAGATAGATTTCACATGGAACACCACTTCAAAACCCATTAAGCACAACTCCTAGAACTGCAACAAACATCAGAGTATGCAGTATACCTTGCAACGATGAGAGGTAAGAAGAGACAACAAAATAAGCCAAGGATGGACAGATGCATCACGAAACAAATTTTATTTCTCCAAAATGTTACACGGTACATCATTAGTGGGCAAGAGGCAAGAAAATGCCATTACAGAGCCATGGGAGGAGGCTTAGACTCTACATTCTAACCTAAGGAAGAAAGAGAGTGGGGGACAGAGGATAAACAACGATCAATAACTTTGAATATGCCCCTTCATTACAATATATAGGAAGAATGAGAGAGAGAGTAGGAAGAATTTTAATCCTTCTTCAACCAACTTGAGATATGAATTGAATCCTTCTTTGAAAGCTTAACCACTATCAATCAATTCCCCTCTCAAATCTTCCTGCTGACTTGTCGATTTTGGTTCCTTGGCAGATCAAATCAAATCTAATCTAGTAGTTTAAGAGATTGGATTCTATATTAATGGTATGGAAGATGTTTTCCATTTTTCACCCACTAGAGCCTATTAAGAATGATATTTTATGTGTCCATGGCATAGAGGGTGTCGAGACATTTCCAAAAATTCTTCTCCCACCCAAATCTAAGTTTCTAGTCAAAAGATATGGCTGTTTGAAGATTAGGGTCGCAAGTGCACAATATTTGAAAGAGTCGCCCATCCGAGTCCACGTGGTAGCCTCGTGCATCTTGGAGATTCAGCTCCTACCTTTGCTTCTAAAATAGAGTGGGTCGACACGTGGCGCTTTCGCAGAGCTCCATGGTGTTTCTTTGTATTTTTCCTAAATTCTTTTGATCGACGGGCCAAAAGTCGACCACCTGGACACGTGGAGGCCTAGCGCTTGTTTAGAAACCCTCCCCAAATTTTACTCTTCAAATAGCGTTGAGATAACACTTGGATCCCCACAGGCTGCCTCTGCTTTGACTATTCAACCCCGACTCTATCCCTTTTTTGGACACGGGATACATGGTGAACCACGCTCATTTGAGGACCGCCTCAAGATTTTCCTTTTGAAATCGCTCTAATGAGACACGTGGAGGATTTCGCTGGTTTTCTATACTTAGTTGATTTTGGCCCCACCTTTTGAATTTTACCTCTATTGACCATTGCGGACATGGAGGGCTAGCGCAAGTTTGAGTCTCCGCCTTGGGCTCCCATCTTGGAATTACGTCGAGCCGACACTTAGAACCTTCCGCCGAGTCGAAGACTTTTCAATGGCCGGTGAAAATTTTGGAGCTCTGGACACATGGAAGCCTCGTGCTTCTTTGGGTCTCCGGCTTGGGATTTAATCTTTGGAGGTGTGTTGTTTGGACACTTGGTAGCTTCTCGTTGTCTCCTCCATACTTAGCCAATTTTGGGGCTCGTTCAATTATTTGCGAGCCGAAAACTTGAACCTTTTCTGTTTCTTTTCCTTTGAGCCTCTGGTTTCTTCCTTTTGCGACACTGTTATTCCATTGTAGAGCCTTCCCTGTAACTTGTCTACATTGGATTTGGAGCATGGGCTTGAGCAGCGGAACCATTTTTTTGAATTTCTTTTTGACGGAGTCGTGGGTGATCAATTTTGCGGGGCGAAAATTGAGATAACGGTTACTTATTGTATTTGTGCATCTTGTATTGGATCATCTCACGCATGGCTTAGTCATAGATACCTTCACGTGGTCCATTACCTTCCATCCACTTGCTTTGGATCGGTTAGTTGTCAATTTGTTTTATTTGTGCCCATAGTCTACACAATCGAAATTTAATTTGGGGGAGTAAATAGTCTTAGTCTTCCATTAAAGACCTCGTTTTGTTCACATAAATTATATGTGGTGTCATTATTTATTTCAGGATGGAAATCAAGTTTTGAATATGGTCAAAGTCATATTTAAAAAATATTTCATTATTTCTTAGGTCTCTGTTGTTTATAAAGTTATTATATCCCTTTGTTAAATAGGTAGTCTTAGTGTAAATTTGTAGATCATTCTTATTCAATAAAAAGTCTAGAGTTATCTTGCGTGTCTTTTATAAGTCAAAAGTTTTTTATGACATTTCTTGTCAAATATTGTCTAGTCATCAAAATTCCATTGTGTAATTGTTGTCACTATGAAAGAGTCTTTGTTGTGACATTATATTGTGTGAGTCAATATTCAAAAATTCAAATTGTTAATAGTCAAGTATTGTTTTGTTATCGTCATTTAGGTGATTATTAGGAAAATTGTCAAAATTGTCAAAATAATTTTTTTGCCTTACGAACGCATTTTCAGTGGAATCTGAAATTCAAGGCATGTTATTGAGCTTCATGATCACATCCGGCTGAGGTAGCAGTATGACACTAGAGGATGGAGGAAAATAGAGGTTAGAGGTCGATTAATGACATCTCGTGGCCACCACAATGATGGGGCCACACATTGATCTGGTGAAATGTGTGTAATGTGGTTTCTATTTTTAGTGCATTTCAGTGTTCTGTTTTGCGGTGTGATGGGTTTTTATTAAACCCCTTTCCAAAATTTTGGTGAAGATTCATGTTTTCAGAAGACTCACTTTTGGGGAGTAGGAGAATATTTTGAGGTAGACTCAAGGGATGGTTATCCATCTAGTGTGAAGTTTGTGGATCTTGGAGATCCAGAATTTGGGTGCTTAGGGAGGAAGGGAAAGTCCCATAGGAACCCAAAGAGGAAGGGAGCATTCCTGCATAATTCAGCTCGACACTACGCCTTTATGAGGGTAAAGAGATAATCTATGGAGTCTCAGATGCCTAGTCTAGTCAGCGGTGCTTTGATCCCAGGTGGTTCATCTTCTTCAAATATGGTTCTTTGTCGTGTTCACATTAAGGGGGTGAATATTGGGAATTAATAATGTTCACACCAAGGGGGTGAATGTTAGGAATTAATTGTTGTAAACATTATTAATTCATTATATTATTATATGAGTTTGATAACTCATTAATAATAATATAATATAGATAAATATTGTTATATGAGTTGTTAAAACAACTCGTATTATTAAGTTAGTTGTTACACCCGTAAATTGATTAAACGGGTTATTTGTTAATTGTGCTTCCTATTTAATAGGAAGTAGTTTAAGCTATTATATTGCCTATATAATAGCTAATGTATTTCATATAGAGATATACAAAGAAGCTTTACATTGTTGTGTCATATGCTTGCATAAAAATTGTTCTTCTACTTTAACGCATACACTTTCATTCCCCCATTTCCCCCTTTATGCCAAGATCGTTAGACATAAACCCCAACAATATGGAATACTATTGGATTACATATACGGGGTTTCTTATAAACATGCACCATTGATTTGATGAGTCCCTTTCAAGTACTATCTACATTACCTCATACCTTCTTATTCTCACGTATGTTAATGCCTCTCTCACGTGCAAATGTGTATATTGAAAGGGTGAGCTTCTTCCATGTATTGAAAAGTATATTGGAAGGGTGCATATATTAGAGGCTTGGTATATTACCCTAACAATATATTGAAAGGCACATCTTATTAGAGTGATAAGAGCTAGTCATCCTTTTATAGCATACTTGCATTTTGCATTTTAAAAATAACAAAATTTGAAAACAACATCATCCCTTCCAAACACATCACACTTTTCAACCACATACAACTATATTTGGGTTCCATCCACGACTACCCATATCATCAAAAACACTTTTCTCACGCTTCTACAACATTCCCACACTTCATTCTTCTTTCAAATTTTTCTTAGTCGTTGTTACACATGTGACTGCCCTACAATTTTTTAGCCAGATTATTCCCAATTTTTTGTCCATTATATCACTCTACACTTTTTGTGTGACATACCAGTTCATCCTTGACATAGTCAAAACTACCACTTGTGTATGATTCATGTTGGTCTTTGAATAGTTTGGCTATCCCAGGTTTAGTTGTAAGTGCAACTATCTTGTGACTCTCCTACACCATTTTCTCGGCTTTTGGTATTCATCTCTATTCGCATTCCCATTTGCTTCCATTCACTCACTTTGGGCCTTGTCTTGTGCACTCTCTAGTCCCCTCTACTATGCCTTAGCCATAAGTAAAAATACAAAAAGACTTCCAACTTCATGCACACGAGTTCTTATGCACTCAAAGTGTTGGACATATTTGAAAGGTTAGCTTCTTTTTTGTTGATGCAAGATTATTTTGTCTCCTAGGAAGCTCTTGCATCACAATGAGTGCTTGATGAAAATATAAAGCTTGAATAAACTCATATTGTAAATTTTTGAATTAATTTCATTGGCTCATTCGAATGAGTTTCTTTATATCTCTTGTTATCTTAAATGCACTAATATGTATGTATATGTATAGGCTTTTGAATTTACAAATCAAGACGTTATTTATGAGCAAAGTGGACACACAACAGGTAGAAAACTGACAAAGACGAAGAAAAAAATAACTTGAGACCCAAATAATATTAGAAAAATACAATTTTATGACTAACAAATGCCCACTTACCAAAATCAGGTCTAATACATATAATAGCTACGAAATAAAATATTCAACAAAAATTCCCTTTGACATTTTTTATTTTTTTGGTTTTTTTAACTCAATGGAATTATTGTTTTATAAATTATGCTACAGGACTTCCAAGCTGGACATTGTATGGTAATAAATTTTCCAACATTTGAATAACATGTTTCAGTCTCATATCCACAAAGGCTTTTTCATTAAGATTTGATGAGGACGCTGCAAACAAAGATTGAATAAATGAGCGATTCTATTGACCCCTCCACAGAAGGAAAAAAAAGGAAGAAAAAGAGCCATATAATTTTATAAACCATGAATTTTTATGATTCTGTGTACTCCCTCCAACATAAATTCCGTGGGAGAACAGCGAACCAATAAAACTTTTGGGGAAATAATGTCGATGTTGGTGAAACAGTGGGCTACAGATCGTAGACAAGTAAGACATTTTCTTGGGGAATCCATACTGATACGGTCCCACTGGTTACGTCGAATTTGCGTACAAAACCGAATTAGATCCGTTCAAACGTCCAATTAGAAATACACAGACATGCAGCGACACGTAGATTTTGAATTTGTTTCGCATTTTGACTGTTACCCGATTTGATGGCAAAGGAATGTCAAAGGTCCCATCTTTTTAATGGCCCTATTAAAGAATATAAGCTAACTTATAATACATGAAACTAACTTTTATAAAATTAGTATGTAAGTGGTACCTAGGTAACTATGTTTAGGATAAGGTTCTTTGGATCCCAGAGTTTGTGTGGTGCAATCATATGTATCCTGCATATGAACAAAAAATCGTGCTCGAGTGCATTCCGAGTCTAGAAATGTGTTTTAAATGCGAACATCCCAACAATATGTATTGTTGTCGAGGCTCAAATCAAGGCTTGTGATAGCACTTGCCAGATTTGTTGTGCGGAGAAGACGTTTATGTCTTCTACCAACTACCACCATATTTTGATTTCAAATTTTTATTACATAATATATTATTATATATTTCGACTCCGACCCATACTTGTTCTCATGCGCAAACAGGGTAAAATTGCTCTTCAACATCATCCACAAGCGCACTTCAAGCTCCAATTTCCAAACGTTGTATGTTGATTGTCTCGGTTCAATCTCTTGTTAATTCTTAGTAATTGTGACGCCTCATTGTCTCTTAATATAGTGGAAGTTGGTTTGAGTAGTAATGTGTTGGCTTGTGCCCTTCTCGGAGTCTCGAGGGAGTTGTTAGGTCAATTCATTCTCCCTCTTGGTGCGGTGGAGTTCTACCCACGGTAAACTTGGGCATTAGAGCTAAGCGTAAAAGTAAAAGGTCGAAGGTGAAAGATTGAGATTAGAAGTTAATGAGATGGTGAATGTTAGATCTCAATGGATATTGAAGGACCTCCTTTCCCATTGTGCGAGAAGAGTGCGGTGAGTCGTGGTTAGCTTGTTCAAACTTTTGAGATAGAGTCGCATGATGAACCTTCCAAAATTGTAACTTCTTATGTTTTGTTATAGTTGTATGACTTAACGGACATTTTATTAATAGACTGCAATGTGTGTGTGTGTGTGTGTGTGTGTGTGTGTGTGTGTGTGTGTGTGTGCAAAGAAACAACGTTATCAATTTCATGTGTGTGTGTGTGCATACACAAGCAAAGAAACAACTTTATCAATTTCATTTCACAATTAAATTAATAGTATTAAAATGACAATATAAACTATAAGTAACTAGTTTGTAAACCTTTATATTATAGCTCTTATTGAGTTCATCATTAAAAGAGACTTAGGTCTACACTTATATTTATTCTATTCTTAATAATAAATCATGTACTTTGGTCTCAAATGTTGGTCTACAAAAGACTTTTATAATTACATATAGAAAGGTTCACTATAATTTATGTATATATTTTTGTTTAATCTTCATTAATAAATCAATTGGATATGTGAGATCATGATTCTTTTGAAACACGTAGCAGCCAATTCATTTCCACAAATTAACAAGTCCCATTAAAGAAACATTCTTTAATTGATAATCCAAAAACATATAATTCCAATTAGAATATATATATATATATATAATTAATCAATATTCTTAATATGGAGAGGCACCTAACAAAATCCAAAATAAAACCTTGGAGACCCTACCTAGAATTAAAGAATGGGAGTGTCGTTGTTTAAGGTTGATAGGTTGCTCGATACACATGGACACACGAGCGCTCGTGTGGGTGGATAGCGACTATGATTGCTACACTCAATAAATAAATAAATGTATGCCAAGGCATGTGCGTGCAAAATGTTGAAAATACAACAAATATTATGATGGTTAATGTCTACCGTTACCAAACCCTGGAAATTTGTAAACAAATTTTTTTGTCCGGTATAAATTTCCCTCCATATAATAGGCCTAATCTTGTGAAAAGTCCATATAATATGCTCCCCAAGTGTGGGCAGGTGAGCTATATTATATTACGAGGACCTCACAAACACGTTAAATGAAATAAGATCTTGACTACTTTTATAACATGCCAATAATTAGGCATTTCACATGTACCTTTGACTAGTTTTTTTGGGTTACTTTTTATGGGATTTTGTTAATGTGTTTATAAATATAATGTTAAAAGATATTTAATTTTAACGTTTTTATTTTGAATTTTTTATATGGTTAAATTATTAATATTTTTTGTTATTTTTTTATAATTTATTTATAAAAAGTGATAAGTAATGTATATTAATGTTTGTGGTTAAAAATGAAAATTTGGTCCAAAAAGTGGGCTCCAAACTTTATTGTATGATCAAAATATTACTACTTTCCAATTGATTTTTTAGGAAAAAAATTTGTAAATGACGGATAAATAGATGTCAAATTGAAGGTCAAAATTAATTGTTAACAACTCACAAAAGTTATAATCCCCACCACTAGACCCATAATTCTATTGTGTTGGCTTGAAAAATGTGTACCTTGTGAATTCAGCAACAATAGGAATGTCCTCAAATGTGTGAGCCCTTGGCTCCTTGAGAAAAACCTTCGTGAAAGCCAACTTCTTATCATAATATACTCATATGTGTACCACTAAGGACAAGTGAGAAAGAAATAACCGAAAAATAAAAGTGGTGATTGCAACAAAATAGAAGGGGCTGACTCTCCCATGTCATGAAAGGAACAATAAATTAGAGTCATGTAACTATAATCCACACAAACAACAACTCATAATGAACACAAGGCAAAGAGGCAATAACACAACAATGGAGGGAAAATATAAGCCACAACTAAGACTATTAATGTCAAAGTGTGCACGATTTGTTGCCAAAATAAGGGGAAGAGGCACTAGACGTATTGTAAAAGCTCGACACAAAGGCTAAGGACACTTAGGAATAGTGGCAACTCAAAAGCGTAGAGTCTCCCAACATCAGAAGAGAGAACCCTTTTACAATAAATATCATCATATTTATATAACAAAGGAGAGAAGGGAGAGAGAAGAGGGAAAATTGATTTCCTAGAGGCCAAAAATCCCACTCAATGGTGGTTGTAGTCATTGAATGACCAAATGTGATGTTTACCAACCCAAATCTCCATCAATCGGTGTAAAGATATCTTGAAGTCAAAAATGGGTAGTGCCTTGATGAATAAGATTTTAATTAATCAAGCTGCAAAAGCTTCCATTTGTGCTTTAAATCTATCTTTGTCTCGCATTTATGTGAAAGATGCCCCTGTTTGAACTTTGAATGAAAAATACTAAAAAGAAAAGGTCCAGGGCCCAATAAGTGTCCTAATCAATAACATTTCTTAAGAGCTTTCTAACAAGATTGGTTTTGTCTAATTTAGTGTCATGGAGTGATAGTTATGGCCAACAATGCAAATATATTTCATTTTACATAGTTACAAACAATGAGACCCATCAATTTAAACACGAGAATCATCTCTTCCTCATGTCCTCTTCTCGTTGATTATGGGGTATCTCTCGGGTTGAAAATGTAGGTGAAGGCCATGTGAGGTCATCAAATTTAACCTGGTAGTTTCCCTTGCCACTTGTCTCTTTCACATTGGATGTAGGCTCTTGGATCTTAACTTTGATTGGTGCCACATGACTCCTCTTCATTTTCTACAAGCTCTTATGTCGGTGGATTATTTTTTTATTGTTCTTTTCTTTCTAAGGAATTGTGAACCATCATTGATGGCACATGTCTTCATCTCAACCATCCTCAAATCTTCCTTATCCACCTTAAAGCATTGCAAAAGGGTTGAGTTTGCAAATCCTTTTCTCCACTTAACTAAGGAATTACTTTTGTATATAAATACCAAGGTATTTCTCCTCTTCACAAATGTGGGATAATCTTCAATCGTAAAAGATAAGGAGGCCACCATTTTGAAGCTTTTAACACACAATGCTCTAAGCATTCGGCAAGTAGAACTCCTACATGGCTTCCTTTTGAATACAAAGTGATTACAAATGCTCAAAAGCATCCCAAGGGCCATTTTTACACCATTGAGAACTCGAATCTACCCAAAATCAATTATAACCTTTATGAAATAGCTCAAAACTACCCAAGGAGGATTGTGTTTTCAAAAAAAGGCAAAATTGTCCCCAAAACCAACTATAAAGGTCATTTTTCATCTTTGTAAGCCGAGAACATGCGACACAAAATAGTGAAGGCATGGAGACACATAAAAATTGATTACAATAGTAAGGGAAATATTTGATCCATCACAACACCAATGCATACACTATTATAAGCTCAACAGACTATAATATGCCCAAAAATAGATGTTAAAGCTTTTCAAAAGATGAGAAAAACAAGATAGATGTGATAAAGTTGATCAAAATGAAGCAAGAGGCCTATTTTATAAACATTTATGGTGACTCATAAATGTCATTTCCCTACTAAATGTGAAGGTCAATAGCCTTGGTAATCTATTGGGCATGGAGTTTGCATAACACCGAAATACCTTGGAAAGGAAGTGTGGAAACTCCTCAAACTTTCCACCTTATATATTTCATCGAAACTCTGTTAGCATAACCTACAAACAATGCATCCAAGAGAGTGTGACTAACAAAAATTATTTACAATATCAAATCATACATATTTCAAGGGAAATATGCAAAGTGTGCAAAGCACTTGTTTTGCCAAAAACAAACCTATACTACATTACTCTAACAATTTACAAGAAAGTATTATACAAAGACAAAATTTAGCTTGGAAAATTAACTCCCCTTTTATAAACTTAAGCCATGCAATGCACTTTAAAATGGCTCTAGAAAATGAGAAGAGTGGAGCAAGGTCCTTAAATTTTCTTTCTTCAAAGTTTCAACTCTAATAAAGAGTTAAACATCCTTTTAATCTATTATTTTCATTTAAAGGTGTGGGAACTAATTTTGGGTGCGTTTGGACTCTTCCTCCTATTTTGAGATAAAAACGATTAGTGGATTTTTAGATATGTAATGAATAGTTGTATGATAGGATTCCCAATTTTTGGAGACAAAGGGCTGCATTCTCATTGCAATATAACATCTTAATCTTTTCTTTAACCCCATAGACAAGGATTAAGGATACACTTTCTTCCTTATGGACAAGTTTAGTGAGCTCATCTAACTTATCTTCCTCTACTTTCAAACACATAATTAATCTCTTTCTCAACATTGCCTTTACATCTTTGTAATCAGTCTTAAACATGGATTTTATAGGATCGATCTCTTTTTCTTAGCCTTTGAAGCTTTATTTGACTAACCATAGTGTCAAAATATAGTCTTGGTGATTCAACATTGCAATATCCAAGGATGACAATACGTTTTAGATACTATTGTCATGTGTTTTTGCAAGGGAAAAGTTCAACTTGAAAACATGACAACTTTACCCTAGTGCCAAAAGTTTTGTTTATAAACCCTCATGAACACTTCTCCAAACCAGTTATTCACCTATGTCAGGCCTATCTACATCCTATAATTGCTCATATGTGTCGTTATACCCTTTCTAAAATATTTGAAATGTGAAAACAAGCTCATGAAGTTCTTCGGATACAATGTTTCTCAAGGCGGTTCCTTTAAGTATCCTAGAAAGGCTACTTTTAGCCTTTCCATAGTGTGGACTCTCAGAGACACGCTTAAAAGCCAAATTAATGAAGAGTGGTATTAAGGAGTTATGATCATTTTTAGGTGATTTAGGAAATTTTAGGGAATATTTGAAGGTTTAGGGACAAGTTCAACGAAAGTGGATTTTTGAGAGTGAAGGAGGAAATAGTCTAAAAAGCACTCGAGCTTTAGAAGGTGACTCTAGGAGCTTCAGTAAAGAGTTGGAGGTCAAACAAGCTACCATTGGAAATATTATTCAATGATCTAAATGATGGTGCCTTTAAATTTTTCACAAGTCACAAACACTTATTTCCACAATTTATTGTCAAGTAGGAACACTTTAGGTAATTCTACAAAAAAGAATATTTTTAGGTAGTTTCGGGAAGAATCAGATCATGGGACCCATCCTGTACTTGTCAAAATGATTTTTATAGTAAAAATCATATAGCCAAGTTTCCAAAAATTCCACACTGGAGCTCCAAAAATTTGTCTTCAAGCCTCTCTCCAAGATAAACCTTTGGGACTTAGTCATTTCAACAGGTGGAAACATGTCGTATGAGGCTAAGGTGATGTTTTTGCATGAAATGTCTCATCCCTTGAGGAAAGTTGGGAAACAATTCTCCACCACACCTCATCCCTTTCACAGTTCCCCACATGATCCTAAGCTAGCTCAAGTGTTTTGTTTAAGCCCTTTCTACTCACTACCTCCTCGAACCACAACCCACCACTTTTCATCATGAAGCTAAGGTGCATTTTCTTTTTGCACTAACCGTCCCATCCCTTGGGGACGGTTGGGAAAAAATCTCCACGATACCCTAGCCCCTTCCGGGTGTAGACACCAAAATTGGGTCACACTCCCCTTAGTCCCTTTTCAAATAGCCAACTTAAACATATTCACCTAACCATGACCCTTTTACCCCACATTAATATTAGTTTAATTATTTATAATTAAAGTAATACCCATGCTCAAAATATTCATTATTTAATTACCTTAATTAAAACTAATTTCCACCTCACCTAGACACCTCACCCCACCACCTCACCTAGACACCTCATCACAAACCTATTCTTAGCATGTTTCCCTTTTACTAGGACTCAATATTCACTCACCATAACTAACTAAGACTTAGTCCTACCTACCTTAATGAACTAAGACTTAGTACAACCCTAAAATCACATGCCTATTCTCCCTCTAACCACATTCCCACTCATTAAAATGTAACATTCCGTTTTGATCCACGAGAATAGACAATTGGCCCAAAAGATTGCCAAGATCTGGCATTTTTAGTAAACCTAGGATTTCCCACCTTAACCAACGCCGATCAACCCTAAACCGACGCGTCGGTAACCTAAACCATTGTCGGTTACCATATAACCATTTTGGTAACCTTTTTTGAGAGGTTAGACACATTCTTGAGTTTTAGAGCAAAGGAGATCTGCATGTAAGCAAGAACCGAGAGCTCTTTCACACATCCAGGCAGCCATAGCTAACACAACCATTGATCAAAAGTTATTTGCATTCACAGGAGCATTCCGAGAAGCATTGCCATGACAGTGATCACCATTTCACGATCAACCATCACCACCACCAGACATTGAACTTACACAACAGTAAGTGTGTCTCTAACCTGCACCATTTCATTTCTATTCAGTTTATAAGATTTCTTCACCTTTGTTTATCAACCACCATTTATATTTTTACCCCACCACTATTGCCTTCCTGTGAACCCAACCATTCCCATCACTCATAACCCTTTTAATCACCTCTGTCTACTCCTGAGTACCTTTGAATATTCCCAACACCTCCCCATACCTAAACCAACTCCTTACCATCTTTGATTCAGTCTCAGAAAAATCCCCAAAACCATGAACTATTGAGTTATTACTAGCCCGCAGTAATCGACGTCGGTTCTTACTAAACCTTCGTCGGTCATACCAAACCAACGTCGGTCTCTATATTTGGTAGTCCTACTAATATGAGATCCTAATAACCTTTTCCAAGTGACTCAAGTGACCCGAATATGAGCTGACTGCTTTGAACTTTAATTATTTACCTTGTTTCAGATCTCGATCATAGCCTAGCTTTGTTATGTTATATTTGCTTATTGTATTTGGATGAGATACCTAAATCATATCAACTACAGGTAGAAAATTATTTATTTATCTCATTTATTAGATTAAATTGTATTAAATAGTTGGTTGACTACCACCGAGGAAGTATCACACTTCTGGATCTAGCACATGCTAGGCAGTGACCCACTAACATATATTTTTAACTCTTTTTCTTGTGGTCTTGTTGTGTATTTCAGGTAGTTCCTCCTAAACAAAAGGAAGATCCATAGTCAAGCATTGGATCAAGAAGTCAAAAACACACAATGAACTTTAAACCGACCATCACAAGGTATTCCTCCTTGGCCCATACTCTTATCTGTTTGCCTAAAAACTTAAAGAAAAGATGAAACACTAGGTTCCTCATGTGACTCGGTCTCAACCCCCCGGTGCTTTGTGCTTCCTCCTTCCATCTCTCACTCCATGAATACATTCACTCATGCTCACAACTCAAAAGAAAACTTTAAAAAAACCTCCTTTCCAGCCATTAAAGCATCTTTTGAATCTGGTTATGACATCCAAGCATAAAAAACCCTCTTTTTTCCCTAATCTCTTAAACCAAGTTTTTCTCATAACTCATGATCCCAAACTCCATTTACCATTTAATTTTAACCATAATATATTTGTGTGAATGAATTTAAGAAGAGTATTTTCATGACCTCATTTATTTTTTATAGCCACATGAATTTTCTAGCAAAAATACTACTTTTTTAGATATACACAACTCAAAGTGGATGAAATCCCTAAAAATTGGAACAAAGCCTTGAAATGAATTATGTAAACTTCTACAAGTGGTTTCATTCAAATCCGACACTAAGAAGACCACTTTATATTTTTATTAAGTCCCTACCACATAGCTTACTAAAAATAGTAAGTCCGAGGAAAATTTGGTTTCAGTATCTCAAGACACTCCTTCAAGTGCAAAACATTCAAAAGTGGAAAAATTGGCAAAATTGGTAAGAATGGGAACCCATGTGAAACATGCTAAAAATAGTAAGTGGGTGAAATGATCTAAAAGTGGTCACATTTCAAGATACTTCAAACATTATCAAATTATTCTGGTAATGACATGGGTCTCTCACTCAATTTTCAAGTTAATCCCCACATTTCCCAATGTGGTGAGCAAAAAGTGCCAAAATTAGAAAATGTCAATATTTTACCTTGAAAGCTATTTCAATTCATTTCACATAGAGGGAATGATAAAAAGGTGGAGGGCATTGGTTCTGATTTCATTCTCTTTTCCTTTCTCCATCATTTGAAGGATCTTGTCTCATGTTTCACTCACCGTCAATGATCTCACAATTATAGAATCAAGATCATGGTTGTGTGAAAAAAGTGCATTCAATTTCTCTCACATGAATGGATGGTCATGAAGATGTGATAGTGTGTCAAAGATCAGAATAATTTTATCAATGAGGGGAATCATTATTCATTTTTTCAATGGGCTACTCATTAGTGATCATCACTTTCCATCTCGGTGTGTTCAAGAAGAGGAAAAGGTTCACTATTTCAAGAGTTTTCAAAGGGCAATGTTTTCAAGGGTCTTCATCATATATCTTCATTAGTGTATTATTTTAGAGGGTCATCATGGGTTAGGAGGTCATCTTCAACTACTTTAGTGTTGATCTTCACCAAAGGAGAGGCATCTTGATCCGTGCTTAGAGCATTCCTTCTCTTCTCTCCTCATTCTTCCTCCTCTTCTCTACCTCCTTTCTAATTCTTCATTGTAAACAATCATGAATTTTTGTCTTATTCATTAAAGTGACTATGAAATATTTGTGCAATGTAAAAGTTCCTTTTTAATTATAAAAAGGGGACTTATTTTGTCCTTCCTAGAAATACAAAGAGTCACAAGTTGAATATGGACATGAACAATCATGTGGGGGGTAGACAAAGAGTTACAATGTAAAGCTATAAATTGAGAGAGCCTCCTCATTTCAAAGGATGGTTAATCTTGTTTACTAGCTCTTATAATCTCTCTAGAAACAATTGATAAAATTCCCTCTATTTCTCTTTCTTATGTTTTATCTCCATCTCAACTATAATCCATGTGTAATATACTTGTTAAATGTCATACATTAAGACTGTCATTTTGTGTTTTGTTCCTTGTGATTCTCATGGCTTCCTTCTCATTGAATTAATAGATAATGTTCCTTTTTGAATCAATAAATTTTTTTATACCATTTATTATGTAAAAATCCCTCTTTTTATTCTCTTCACACCTTTCGTTCAAGCTTTTTCCTCCCTTATAGCTTATATAAGCACTTTGCCACATGTGTAGGGAAGTACCATTGTGTGATCCCTAGTTGAAATACCACCCTCAGTTGATAGAATGATGTATATAATTTTCATGTTTTCAATAAATGGAGATGCCCCATTCAAGAAGAGGGACCTAGTCCCAAAGCATTGGTGAAAATTGACTAATTTGTCCTAGTGAAAAATTATTTAGCCAAAAGTTTTTGGCACCCACCGTGGGGAATATTTAGCACTTATGCACCCAATATACAAAACAACAATCCAAAAAAAAGTATATATTCAAAAAATAAAAAAAAAATTGAACACGCATTACTAAAAACCTTTGTTGATTCTGTAAGTGACCCTTCATATTTCATAGTGCCCTTTCACATTCTTTTTGTAGGATTTTCCTAAATTGGCGAGAAAGAAGATAGACCAGGCTGAATAGGTTGAGAGGAATTATTGATCCCACTTTTGAGTATTTGTAAAATTAGAAAGAACAAATCATAGATAATCCATACTACTTCTCTCAAGCCTCATCTCCATCCGATTCTTTAAGTGGTACACTGGAAACTCCTATCCAAAATTCCATTGATACTCCCCTGAAAACCCTCTCATTTCTCCTACCTTCCACCTACCATTGAAATTTGAATTTTCAAAAGAACGAAGAGAGAAGAAGAATAAATGGATGAATAAGGGGAAAGACCCCAACCCAATGTTTCATGGGGAAGGAATACAGTCCACTCGCTCTTACACCTCCTCTTCATGATCTACTAACAAGTTCCCACAAGAACTTTCTGAAGTTCAAAGGTGATGACACACAACTTCCCAAAGAACACATCTCCACCTTCATCACCTCATGTGGAATTCTTGGAATCGAACATGAATATGTTGTTGTGAGACTATTCATAGAATATATACAAGAAAAGACATCATAATGATTCTATCTCTTACCATCTGGATCCATCACAAATTGGAATGACATCAAAACAAGTTTTGAAGAAAGGTTTAAATCCACTGAATATTGTCAAGACCTCCTAGTGTAGTTGGTTCAAATGAAAAAGGGGACCAATGAGACTATGAGGGATTTCATATCTTGTTATAACAAGCTTCTCAAGAGGATACCTTTGAATCTTTTCCCTCCGATGACAATGTGAAAATATTATTCATCAATGCTCAATTACTTGAGGTAGGATTCATCCTCTGAAGATATTTTCCTATAGATCTTGCACAAGCTCAATAAATTTCCATTGAAGTAGAAGATGACCTCATCCTATTAGGAAATATCAAGAATCCTTCAAGAAAGGATAAGGCCCAACACCCCAAAGATGAAGGAATTAGATCCATTGTTGTAGAAATTGGCAAATGAATTGAAATTGCTGAAGAGGGAAGTTTCACAAAAAACACTCCATCAAAGTCATAACATAAATAAGATTGTAGGAGCACCCCAAAGGCTTACCTTGGAGGATCCACCTATCAATGCAATTTTAAGAAATCAAGAAGATGATAAAGGACTCGAACAAGAAAGTGGAGATAGTGATTTCTAGAGATTGAAGATGTAGAGAATGATGTACACATTATATTTTGTGAATATTCAAGAGGTGAAGAATATGATGATGAAGATGCACCTAGTTTCTCATGTGTGGTATTCACCCATTATTAGTCTCAAAAAGGAGCTTCTTCCTCCACTCCTATAAAAACAAGGTTGAATATCCTCTTGTGGTGGCTCTACAAAATAAAATAATTAGTCGAGGATCTCCACTTCCACCCTCCATAGATTATGCATTGGAGAAATTGAATCTGTGGGAAGTAAGAGGTCTCCTGCTATTCCAAGCAAGTATTACAATTCTCCTTCTAATTCTAATTTTGCTCTATAAAATCTAGTCCTTCAAGAGTCTCTAATATACCTTCAAAATCATCCTCTTTTACCGAACATCAACTCCTTCTCTTAAGCCTATTCTAACTTCAAAAGAAGTGTCTTCATCCCCCTTTTCTGCATCTTCTCCTTTTGATATCATATAACATGTGAACAAATATAAAGTGCATATTTTTGAATATGAGTATTTTGCAGACTCATCTCGAACAATTTGAGAAGCTTTTCCGTCATATTAAGGGTAGTAGTTCAAATCCCAATACTGTGACTCCTAGTTCTAAAGGAATACTACCAACCCCACCTACACCTCTATTGTAGAACATGATTGTTATGAGTGCATCAAATAATGAAAATATTTATCCTTTCTATGTCTCCATTCTCATAAGAGGATACCAATTGAATAATTGTATAATAGATTCATGTGCCTTTAGAAATGTAATGCCCATAAAGGTTTACGATGTCCTCAGAATCACCTTGACTTAGGCTAGTGGCTCTTGTTACTCCATGGAGTCAAAGAAAGTCCCACTTGTAGGGAAGATCAAGGATGCACAGGTGGCTCTCACTGAATTTCCAAATAATAAGGTTTCATTGACTATCTTGGTAGTAAACATTCGACTTCATTTAGAATGTTGTTAAGTATAAGATTTTTCCAAAATTTAGGAGGAAAAATCTAGATGAATTATTCTTTCGCAACCATCTCGGTTAAGGGAGATATGGAAAAGTTACTTCTAGTGAAAAAGATGAGATATACGATGCAAAATTCATGAAATATAGGAGCTAAAATATTGTACCAAGATAATGGATATATGAATCATTTCATAATATTTGAAAAGGAGGATGGGATTCCAATCTTGATAGGACCAAACATTTCTTTTCGATGGGGTATCAATCATAAAAAATATGGATAAATCCTAGGTTATAAGAGGAAAAACCCAAATTTCCATATGATGTAAGCCATGAGGGAGATGAAATGGTTCTTGATGAGTTCCAAGCTGAAAAACTAGCTAATGTGTTTACCCGTGATAAAGAGATATTCTCATTTCCATTTGAAGATGAATATTCTCGTGATCATGTCATCCATGGAGAAGAAAAGAAAATTTGTGACAATCCTTCAAAATGTTTGAAAGAAGAATCTATGAAAGAAATGCTAATTGCAGAAGAAATAGAAGACCCTCATCTCAGTCTTGAACTCCTGATGCAAGCCATGGATTTGCAAGACATGTATGAATCTAATTCTGAATTCTCAACTAATTCAAAAATTGGTCATGATGAATTCTATCTAGGTGAAAAATTTGATGCCCCTCTTGAGCTAATGATTGATGGATATGTTGATGAAAGTGAAGCTTTCTCTTTCCCATTTGAAGAAGAAGATTCTTTCTATGAGGAAAAGCTAGGAACAAATTTCCTTAGTCCTTTGATGATGAATCCTACCATATTGAAGAAGTTCAATGAACCTTGGGATGATGGATCAATCTCTCCAAACTATTTCATCAAAGATTCCTCAAATGAATGTGATGATGAGCTCTTGACAGTTTTGAAGAAGGAATCCTTACAAGAAATATTGAAAGCTAGAATAAGGTACAAAATATCCCAAGCTAAGTCTTGACCTCTTGAATCATGCTATGGAAATATAAAATTGATATGAGGTTATTTTGATTATTCATTCAATGTCCAAACACCTCATAATGAAATAGAACAAAAATATGAATTAAAGGCCTCTCATGAAAAATTTGTCAATAAGCATGAATATGGGAAAGAAGATAACTCAAAATATTCAAGCAACTCAATCAAAAATCATCCTTGGGAAATGATGAGATGCAAAATGAGAAATCAAAAAGTGTGGGGAGCACAAAAGGTAATTTGCAATCGAGACTGACTCCCAAGATAATGGATTTTCTAAACGAATCCATAAGCATCAAAGGGATCATGTAGGATCACTCCTCCCAAGTATACATATATTCATGAAAGCACCTAGCTTTCATAAGTAGTTGAGGAAAGGAGAATAATTTCTTGAGCTAGTCAATGGCTTTGCAGAATATCATCACTTAGTGTTACCCTTTTAGAGGTAACTTATAAAAAAAGAAAAGTGCTACGAGTGAAAGTTGGTTGTCCCTTTTATGTAATATAGGTGATTTAGGTCTATGATTTTTTCACTTTCCATGTGTGGTGTGTTTCCCTTATGTTGTGTGTGTGTTCGTCCTTTCATTCTATTTTTGCTTATGTGGTGAATTTGTAAAGCTCAATGGATAAGGCACTAGTCTAAGTTGTATATTGAGATTCTAGGGTTCATGCTCATCCTTTCCTCTCTTTTTGATCCAAAATGAGTCCCCAAGTGAGATCCAACTATTTTCATGTGTTTTTACAAGGGAAAAATTCAACTTGAAAACATGACAACTTTACCCTAGTGTCAAATTTTTTTGCTTATAAATACCTTTGAACATTTCTCCAAGTCAGTTCTTCCCCTGTGAAAGTCCTATCCTCATCCTATAAGTGCTAATATGTGTCGTTGTATCCTTTCCAAAATGTGTGAAATGTGAAAACAAGCTCATGGATTTCTTCAAATACAAAGGTTTCTCAAGGAAGTTTTATTCTAGGAACTGGAAAGGCTACCTTTAGCCTTTGTAGGACATGTGTAAATTATTTGGGATAAATTTGAAGGAAAAAATTCATAATAGAGTGGTATTGAGGAGATATGATCATTTTAGGTGATTTAGGAAAGTTTTAGGAAGCTTTGAAGGTTTTGGGACAAGTTTCAAAAAAAATTTTTGAGAGTGAAGGAGGAAGCAGTCTAAAAAAGCACACGAGATTTGAAAGGTGACTCAGAGCTCCGTAAAGAGTTGGAGGTAAAAAATATAAAATTGGAAATATGATACAATTTTCTAAATTACGTTGCTTTCAAAATTTTCACAACATCCAAGCACTTCTTTCCACAATCTATTTTCGACAGTACACTCCACGGTCCCAAGAAAAAGTATATTTTTAGGGATTTTCAGAATAATCAGATCATCATACCCATCCCATCCTTCTAAAAATTCTGTTTGGATTGAAAATAATATAAACAAGTTCCCAAAAAGTCCACCCAGAGCTTCGGAAACTTTGTCTTCAAGCCTCTTTCCAAGGTAAACCTTTGGGACTTAGTCATTTCAACATGTGAACATGTGTCAAGTATGATGATGGGGCAAAATTTTTGTCACCAATTGTACCATCCATATCAAAAATTGGGATAAAAATATCCACCACACCCCATCCCTTTCCCAAGTTCCCTACATGACCCCGAGTTAGCCCCACATTGTGTTTTAAGCCCTTTCCACTCACTGTCTGCGAAACCACAACCTACCACTTATCAAGCATGAGGCTAAGGAATTTTTTTACAAAAATGTACCATACCTTGAGGATAGTTTGGAAAAATCTCCACCACACCCCAACCCCTTACCAAGTTCCTCGTGTGATCAAATCTCACCCTCGAGTGCTTTCAGTGCTTCCTCCTTCCATCTCTCACTCCATTAATACATTCACTCAAGCTCACCACCACTCATAACTCAAAATCACAACTTAAAATAAAATAAACCTCCTTGGTATCCATTAAAGCATATTTTGAAGCTTGTTAAGACATTCAAGCATCAAAATCCCTCTTTTGTGCCCTAATCTCCCAAACCAAGTTTTGCTCATAACTCATGATCTCGAACTCTGTTTGCCATGAAATTTTAACCATAGATTCTTTGGGTGAAAGGATTTAATAATATTAATTTCATGCCCCCATGCATGAAATCATATATTTTTATAGCCACATGAGTTCTCCAGCAAAAATACTGCTTTCTCATATCTACACAACTCCAACAAGCAATATCCCCTAAAAATTGGAGCAGATCCTTGAAATGAATTATGTAAACTTCTGCAAGTGGTTTCATTTGAATATGACACTGAGGAAGACCAATTTATATTTTTAGTAAGTCCCTACCACATAGATTAATAAAAATAGTAATTCCAAGCAAATGTTGGTTTCATTATCTCAAGACACTCCTTTAAGTGCAAAACATTCAAAAGTGGCAAATTTGGCAAAAATGGCAAAATTGGTAAGAATGGGCACCCATGTGAAACATGATAAAAATAGTAAGTGGGTGAAATGAGATAAAATTGGTCACATTTCATTCCTTCAAACATTCTGAAATGATCCCAGTATTCATAGAGGTTTCTTGCTCAATTTTCAAGCCAATCCCCACATTTACCAATGATGTGAGCAAAAAGTGCCAAAATTGGAAAATGCCAATTTTTACCCCGAAAGTTATTTCAATTCATTTTACATGGAGGGCATGATAAAAAGGTGGAGGGAGTTATTTCTTATTTCATTCTCTTTTCCTTTCTTCACGATTGAAAGGATTTTGTCCCATGTTTCACTAATCATCAATGTTGTCCACGAGTGGTAGATCAAGATCATGGTTGTGTGAACAAAGTGCATTCAATTTATCTCACATGAATGGATGTTCATGAAGATGTGATAGTGTGTCAAAGATAAAAATAATTTTATCAATGAGGGGATTCATTCTTCATTGTTGTCAATTGTCTACTCATCAGTGCTCATCACTTTCCATCTCGTGTGTTCAAGCAGTGTGGTAAAGGTTCACTATTTCAAGAGTTTTCAAGGGTCTTCATCATGAGCTCTTCATCAATGCATTATTGTGGAGGGTCATCATGGGTCAGGAGGTCATCATCAACTTCTTTAGTGATGATCTTCACCAAAGGCTAAGGCATATTGATCCATTATTTGGAGAATTCATTCTCTTCTCTCCTCATTTTCCTCCTCTTCTATACCCCTTTCTAATTATTCGTTGTAAAAAATCATGAATTTTTTTATTATTCATTAAAGTGACTATGAAATATTTGTGCAATGTAAAAGTCCCTTTTGCAATTATAAAAAGGGGACTTATTTTTTCCTTCCTAGAAATACAAAGAGTCATAAGTTGAATAGGGACATGAAACAGTAATGTGGGGGTAGATGAAGAGTTCGATGTAAATCTATAAATTGAGAGAGCCTCCTCATTTCAAAGGATGGTTAATCTTGTTTACTAGCTCCCATATTCTCTCTAGAAACAAGTGATCAAATTTCCTCTATTTATCTTGCTTATGTTTCCTCTCCATCTCAACTATAATCCATGAGAAATGTACTTGTTGAATGTCATGCATTAAGACTTTGTGCCTTTTGTGTTTTGTTCCTTGTGATTCTCATGGTTTTCTTCTCATTGAATTCATAGATAATGTTTTGGTTTTGAAACAATAAACTTTGTTATACTATTTATTGTGAAAAATCCCTCTTTGTTATTATCTTCACACCTTTCCTTAAATGATTTTCTTCCCTTGTAGTTTCTACAAGCACTTTGCCACAGGTGTAGGGAAGTACCCCTGTGTGATCCCTAGTTGAAAGACCACCCCCAGTTGATAGAATAGTGTATATAATTTCCCTGTTTTTAATAAATGGAGCTGCCCCATTCAAGCAGAGGGACCTAGTCCCAGAGCATTGGTGAAAATTAACTAATTTTTCCTAGTGACAAATTATTTCACAACATATACGTATAGAAATAAAAGTCACTTAATTCAACCAAGTTAACCTTCTCACCTTCCTCTTCTTCCTTTGAGGCTTTAAGATGAGTACCATGGATACTAAAATACACCTCTTTCTCCTTATCAAGACCCACTTGTGATGTAGAGGCTCATGAAAATGAAAACAATCATAAGTTAACAATCACTTGTAAACAAAATTCAAAATCCATCCATTTTTTCATTTTTTCTCTATTACCAAAACATGCATTTCATCACTATATGCTATATACAATAACTTCAAAGCTTTAAAACACTTTACATTCACTTGATTACACCTATCAACAATTTTCATAAGCTTGAACAAGTTTTAACACTTCTTTTTCACTCCAACTCACTCTTCACCACCATTCTTACTACTAACCCGTAAAAATGCATATTTGAGCATAAAAGAAACAAATATAAATTTCGTGATTCACTGGTAAACTATTAGAATACCCATTTATCTCAATTTCAGGCCTACAAATTTTCATCAAGAAACTCCTTACCCATTTTCTTTTATACCCTTTTACCATTTTTGCCCAAGTTGTTCAATTAACTTGGTTTTAAGCAAATCACCATGCATAGAAAAATCTACTACCTTTCTTGTAAAAGTGAAATAATATTTGGATACCCATTATCTCATTCTTTCTTTCAAGTAAATTTCATGGCCTCTTTCAAGTAAAATTTCCCTAGCTCCAATTTCCTCTTCTAGGCCTAGTTCAATTAGGCCTACACCTAGGGTTTTAAGTTAGAACCTAGGGTTACTTGATTTGTCACTTGGTTCTAACTACTTAGGCATATTTATATACATCATTAATCTTAGTTCAAGTTATCCTTAACTCTCAATCACCTCCTTAACCATCATCTTTACCTTACTCTCACTTTTGACACTTTTAAGCTTTCCTTTCATTCTTAAGTTGTCACCCTCGTTTCCACTATGTTTTGAATTTTTATGCTTATCTTCACCGAGGGAATTTATCATCCCATTATCCTCAACCTAGGAAACTCTCATACTTATTCAAATTCTCCACATACCTTCCCTAAGAATCTCTTGCTCACTTTGTTACTCCTTGAGACTCCTTAGCTCATTTCTAACCGTGATAGGACAATCTTGTATTTCCCTTGATTATAATTACTTTTAGATTATTTAAAATTATCAATACATTGCACTCTAGGTATATCTTGTACATAATATTTACAACTTTCTTTCAAATCCCTTCTTATTGGCCTTTCAATTGAAAATGTTGACATCGGGGGCTCTACTAGGGTTTAGGCTCAGTGAGTTATTTTCGCAGTGAATGCTCGGCCTTGCCGTACGCCGCCATCACGTCACACCACCAATCTGTAGATCTAGGTGGGATTATTTGCATTAATTTTGTATCGATCACCAGTCCCCCTTGGGTGGTGGCTTATAAAATGACCACCTCCTTGGGCCATGCATCTATTGATGTTGGTCTTATCGCAGAGCTCTGGAAAATGACGCCAAACCAGTGAGGAAGTTTGTCTCGAAGGTATTTGATGAGGTAAGGATATTAATACTCCTTCCCTAGATATTATTCTTGATTTACCAGCTTTTGACAAAGCTTGCAACTGGTTTGAATCATTTTCTCTTGTTGCTTATTTTGTGGGCCGAGTTCCTGAAGGTATCCTTCGCCAATGGATTCATAATCATTGGAAACCTCATGGAGTCAAGGTAGAGGGAGTCCAAAACATGACCAAGGGTTTCTTTCTATTTCGCTTTACCAATGCTGAACATTGCAAAGCCATTGTTAACCACGGTCCTTGGTTTATTTACAATACTCTTGTGGTTTTCTCCCACTAGACTCGAGATTTTCAAGTCTCTGAGCAAGCCAAACTCAAAATTCCTATTTGGGTTGAATTTCTAGGCCTTCCTTTGCCTCTGTGGGGATTCATTGATCAACTTATCAAACCCTTGGGTTACCTCATCTGCCATGAGAAACATAAGTTCTACTTAGATTGACCCCAAAAATGGGTCTGTGTTGAAATTGATCTTTCAAAAGACCTCAAAGATACCCTCGATATCTAGGTTGGAGACACACGCTTTGCATAGAAAGTTCTATACATCAATCTGCCCAACACTTGTTTTCAGTGCCAATCTGCTGACCATATGATCAAGGACTATCCTCTCATGACTCCAAGCCCACCACCGGTTTCGGAGAAAACCCCAATGGACCCTAAATTTAGCACTCCCTCCTCTGATGGATGGACTACATCATCATTGGCGAGAAAACCTTCGGCCTCGGCCTATAATAAGCCCTAATAAGCTACTTACAAACCGGTGGTTATTTCCACTTCGATCATTTGAAGCCATCTCGTGACCCTTCCGAGCTAGCACCCATCATCTCTCGGACTCCAAAAGATGCAATTTTTCATCGAGCTCACCCTAACTCCGCTCTTTCACACCCCTCATTTCCCGAGACTTCAAGATTTCTGGATAACATTGCTTTAGTGGTTCGGATGCTTAAACAAATAGAAATTTTGCCTTACGCCGTTCCCAAAGTCCTTCCCATCCTTCCAAGGAGTATTTCTCATAGAGACCCCACCGACGATTCGAGCTTCGGAGATTTTATTCATGGGAATGTGCAGCAAGTCGCTTTCTCTAACCACTTTGGAGCATTAGCTGACCTCGAGGAGGAAAACATGCACCTTGATAGTTCTCCATGTTAGTTTACTCATGGAATGTTAGGGGGCTTACTGATCCGACTTCAGATATCTTGTCAGAGACAGTTGTAAGCATTTTACAAAGTTTCAGGTGTTGTGTTTACAGGAAGTCAAAATCTCTGGCTTCCATCTTTCTATTGCTATGCGTACCATCTGGCTTGGTTCTCTCTGCCAGATGTCAGCTCATGATAATGGTTAAGGTGGTGTTGTCACTCTTTTAAGCCCTGACCTCACCTCCAATATCATATCATGGGGTTCTGACCCCACTCATCGGGTGGTGTGGACCCTTTTTGATTTTGATGGCCACATTCTTGGGTTGGCCAATATCTATGCTTCCAACGATGCCTCTGAGCATTCTTATTTTTGGTGGTGGTTGGCTGATCATCTACCCTCTACTACCTAGATTTTTTTGTGGTGATTTCAACATGGTTGAATCCCCAAGACAAGTTGGGCTGGCTTCCAATGCGTTGGTGTGCTAGTGAACGTGAAGCCTGGTTTTACTTGCACAATAAACTTTGTCTATTTGATCCCAACCACCGCAAGCACTCTAATGTTGCCACTCCTTGGTTCACTTGGTCTAATTTTAGATCTGGCGATGACAGAGTTTATAAGCATCTTGATAGAGCTCTACTTTCATAGTAGCAATGGTTTTCCTTTGACTCTTCATACAACCTCCTAGTCTCGGTGGTGGACACTGCTTTGGTTTCTGACCATAAGCCTATCTTCTTTGGGATTCAATGGAACTTTCAGTGTCCCAAGCCCAAGTCCACCCAGTTCTATTTAAATACATCCCACCTTTCTCATCCCAAAACTTTGGATTATATAAAATGTATTTGGAATCTTGACCGAGACCTATTGATGGGATTGGATAGATTGATTGGTGGTCTCATGCCATCACTCATACCACTTCTTTCCTTTGGCTCTATGAGAAACAAGATGCTATTTTTCACAAGAACTATCATGAAGCCTCTCATATTGAATATTTGAGGGCTATTCAAGAGCTTAATCTGTCTCCTTTCAACACCCACCTGCAAGTGCAAGCTGCTCACTGGAAACATAAGCTTCAAATTGAGGAGCACTATAAGGCTAGAGGAGCCTAAGTTCGAGCCCATCTGCACTGGCTTTGCATTGGTGATAGAGTTACTAAGGATTTTTTTGCTTCCCTTAAATCTAATCAAACTCTCATCAAAATCAAAGCAATCAAGGAAGGCAATCAAAGGCTTACTCTCTTACCTGACATTCTATAAGATTTTGTGCATCACTATCATGTTGTTTTTGCTTCTCAACTTGCTACTCGGCTTGCGAGGTTGCTCTCCTCCAATGCATTGAAGTTGTTCCTTAAAGCTCTCTGAAAGTCAGTGCATTGCTTGTGATAGACCTCTCACTCTTGATGATTTGAAGGAAGTTGTTCTATAGATGGCCTCTGATAAATCCCCGGTGTTGATGGTTTTCCCTATGAGTTTTACCAGTCTCTTTGGATGACTGTTGGTTTGGATATTTATCAGGTCTATCTGGAAGCTATGTCCTCCAACACCTTAGGTGATCTGATTAACCAAGGAAACATCAAATTCATTCCCAAATCTAGAGATCCCAAGCTTATCACCAATTGGCAGCCAATAACTCTGCTCAATGTCTCATACAAAATTATTTCCAAATCTCTTGCTATCAGGCTCACTAATTTACTACCCCTGATCATCAGGAGTGAGAAAACCAGCTTTATCAAAAATAGATATATTTTGGACAACATTATTGTAGTTTGGGAGGGCATGGAATATTCTTGCCAAACTTCTCAACTAACTCTATTTGTTAAAATTGATTTTGAAAAATCCTATGATAGAGTTGAGTGGCCTTTCATTCTGGCCATGCTGCAGGCTATCGGTTTTGGACCCAGATTCATCCACTCTATTAATATGCTCTTTCAAAATGTGTGCTTGTATTACTATCAATGGTTAGCAGTCTGAGAGATTCTCTCTTCATCATTCCATCTGGCAAGGTTTCCCTCTTGCTCCTTCTCTTTATGTCATTGTTCGTTGAAGGTCTAAGCTACTTGCTTGCTAATGTTGCTAATGCTGGTTTAGTTAAAGGTATTCAACTACCTTCCTCTCCTAAGTAGTTGATTAATGGTCATTTTGCAGATGACTCTTTTCTCACTTTGGCTGAAACAAAGGCCTCTGTCACTAATGCCATGAAATGTCTTGATATTTTTGTCTTGCTTCTAGTTTTGCTATCCAATGGAAGAAAACCCAATGTTACAGATAGGCGATGGGTCCCAAACCTCCTTGGCTAGAGGGATTTCAATGGCTTTGGATTGAACTTGGTGTTCAATTCAAATTTTTAGGCATTCCTTTTGCCTTTATGGCATCCCCTGCTGACCTTTGGAACTATGTGATTCAGCGAGTTGAGCAAAAAATCTCTTTTTGGATTACCAAGCATCTGTCTCTTGCTTGGAAAATTCAAGTCTATTCCAAGGTTCTAGCTGCCACTCATGTCTATTACTCATCATGTTGGGCACCTTCTAAATCCACTTACCATAGACTGGAGAAAATTTTGCGTGATTTCCTGTGGGCCAACTCCGAAGGGAACCATGGTTTTCACAGAGTTGCTTGGGACATATGTTGTACGCCCAAGGACATTGGTGGTCTTGGCCTAATCAACATTCATATGCAAGGGTTTTCTCTTACTGCCAAATGGATTATTCATAGCCTTGAAGGTGAGGAATCTTGGAAAATTCTTCTCAAAAATTATATATCTCAAGGGTCTCTGCTTAATCGAAAGGCATGACAGGGTTTGAACTACTACTCCTTACTTCTATGCCCTGTTATTGTTAAAATAGGTGGCTATTTTGTGGCCAAAAGCATATGGAAAGCTTGGGAACTTCTCAAACCACATCTGCCACAACGGGCTCTCTCTTAACTCTCTTAGTTTGTGGTGGAATCTGGTGTTTCAATTTCATGACAAACCCCTTGCTCTTTCCTTGTAGCTCAAGGGTTTGCATTTTTTCAAAAAAGGGATTCAGTATATTCAGGACCTTTTTGTCCTATCACCAGGGATTGGCTTCCATGGGATAGCCTAAAAGCTAATTTTTCTCTAAATGACAATGATAAACAAGCCATTTCTATCATTCAAGATCTCATACCTGGTGATTGTTTGCATAAAATTGGTGTCACTACATAGCACCCATGGTGGTTTGATTGGCATTGGCCCTCTACCACCCCCTTCAGAAATTATAAACCTCGGGTGGGCTACAAGCTTCTCACCTAGAAGTAGCTTCCTCTCAATAAGTTAAATGCTCACTGGAGCTTGCATTCCACTTGTTTTGGGTGGAAGCAGTGCTTCACTATTGTTTGGGCCATTCCTATAGAGCCCAAAGTTGCACACTTTCTTTGGAGAATTCTTCATCAAGGGCTTCTAGTGGGCAAGTGCCTTGTTCTTCTAGGAGCTCCCCACTACACTACCCTTTCTACAACCATATTGAGACTCTTCTTCATCTCTTTTGGTTCTGCCCTCATGCTCAGTCTGCCTGGCACTAGATTCATACCCTTTTTCAACCTTTTTTTTCCACCTTCTTAACATGGAAAATGGTTCTTTTGGGGGATCCGACCTTTATTCCTAAATTTTTTTCAACATTTGGCATTCTTTCAAAGTGGCTATTTTATATCACATTTAGAAGTCTAGAAATGCTGCTATTTTTAATAAGGAGATAGTGGATAGAATTTTGCTATCTCTAACAAGCTTGTTGTCATCTCCAATGTTTTGCTTCAGATCTAGGTGTAGGTGGAGAAAGTACACATTGAAGTTGAGCACTTACAAACTCTTCTGGACCATTGGGGGAGTGTCCCTTGTGTAGTTAGTCATGTTCCACTAGATTCCCCTCACTTCCACTCCCGCTCGCAAGGTCACCGCTCACTTTCCCATGGGTGGCGTAGCACCTCTCCTCACCGGCGGGTCCCTTCTCTACCTCCATCTTGGACTCTGCCCGCTACCGGGTGTTTTTTCAGTGGGCTCGCGAGTGGTGGTTCCGGGTGGGTGCGCGCTGACCAATCAAAGTTTTCGCAGCTCTCTTTGGCTATCTCACCCTCTTGGCAAGGAAATGAGGAGGAGTAGCAGCAGGAAAATGGCTGGGAGCCACTTGATGACACCCCCGACACTACTTTTGGTGGTTGGGGTGGTGACTGTCCAAAGAGCCCACCGCCACCGCCACCATCTTCCATGTTTGCTGTTGTTGCCTAGCTCCATGTTTGGAGTTTTCTTTGGTTCTCTGCACTTTTGTTTTAAACTTTTTTGATTGATAATGCTACTGTCGATATGACACTTTGCTACTCATAGCCTCTTTATGGCTACTTTGATCCTGCTTATGGGGTGTGATCTTTTCCACCGATTTTGTATGATTAGCATTGTACTTCTTATGTCATCTTTAATATATGGTTAGGATTTTTCAAAAAAATCCCTTCTTACTCAAACTAATTGTTTTACTATTTTTAAGACCTCCTCATGACCTTTCCCTTAAGGTTCTCTTCTTAGCAAGATCAGAACAATTATCAAATCTTCCGCTTTTAATGGTTTCTAAGGTTTTCTCACACCTCTTATAGAATTCTATCATTCTCCATTAACACTAACACTCCTTTAGGTAAACAAGTCCAATCCTTTTTTCCTCACACATTTCACCAATTTCTTCACCTTGAGTATAAGTATACAACCTAATTTTTCCTTGTTAGGATCACAACTTGAATCCATTAGATCTTAAACATCTTCCATTCATTAATGGCTTAACCTTCATCAGTTAGATATCATCTACCTTGAATATCATGGGACACCAAAAATCCTTATAAGTTTCCAATCGTAATTTCGACATCAACACAATCTTATCAGAATTTGCAAGCGTAGGAAGATACATCCATTCCTTGGTTTGAAACATGGCATATCCATTAAGGAACACCTTAACTCATCTCATCACCTAGTAAATGTTTTTGATAGAGTTCTCTAGCTTATCACCATATACTCGGTGTTTTATCATCTCCGGTACAAGGTATTCCACGGAGTTTAATGTATTGTTTTGCACAATGACACTTTGTATCAAACATGTGTGTTTCTTTCAAAAAGGTCACAGACCTAGAAGTATTCCTATTAAAGTACCTTCCCTTATCAACATTAAGATCTCCTCAAAGACCATAACTGTTATGTGAAAGACAACCTAAAGGCGAGAGATACATTTTAACACAAAATTTTGCAATGGTTTAAGGAAAACTCAACTTTAAATGATCTTGTCACTAAATCCACACCTGATTCATACTTTTTATCCCATACTCACATCTTAAAATGAGTTTCTATTACTCCTAAGGCCAAAGTTCTAGTTTTCCATGATTTTTAAAACTCTCAAATAGAGTACAGTCAATTTTGATCATAAAGACTAAATTACATGTAACTTAGGGTTTTATAACACCTCACAACTCAAAAAAATTATCTCAATAAAAACATAATTCTTCTATATAACTTTAACAAAATATTCAAAGGATTTGATAAAATTTCTTACCTTTATACTTTGTATAGTTACAGTAGCATTCCTTTTATTTGCAAGTTGTGAAGCTCTTCTATTTTTCACACCTCATCACAACATTCATATATTTGTATAAGACATTCTATAACCTCGTAACACCATCTTTGAAGCATCTTCAACAACATTTTATCATAGACATGAACCAAAGTACTCAATTAACATAGTTAAACAAACATACACAGTCATATACTCAAGAAACCCTTGTATTATTAGTTTTATGAGAATTCATGGTTCCTTAAGCCCTCGAGAATTATTAAAAATATTACAATTAACATTCAATCCTCACTCTCATATCTCACCATTCGAATACATTTCTATAATAATGGATGATTGAGAAGTTAGTTAGGGTTTAGACCACTAACTCACCTAGGATTAGCCTAACCAAGTGAGTTAAACCCTAGTTTAGTCCATGAGAGCATGTATGAGGTGTGAACAAGTCTCATGACTCCAGATGACTCATTTATTACCCTATTACTAACCCCTAGGCTCATGATCTACAACTATATAATTTGAAAATTCAAATATGAGGTTTTGGAGGAAAATATCTTATTTCAATCCAAAATGAGTCCAAATGGACTATTTACAACACATAAACCTCAAAATTAAATCTACACACACCTAGTTAACCTAGATAAACCAAAATTACTTATAGACAATGATGCTCTTGCATCAACTTGGTCATCCCATTTGGAAGCCACCTCTAGATCAAGACGGACATTATATTGATTGTCTAATGACACCATTTCCTTTTATAGCTCTTATTGTGAATCCTCTTGGCATGTAAAAAGTATTATTTCATCTTCACTATTAATGTTATGTCACTTTAATACATATATATTAGTTTTATCCTTGATGATTTTTTTAGGACATAGTGCACTTTAAAAGGTTTACTACAACTAAGCTCTTTGGGAAGATCATGTTTGATCCAAAAATACTCCGCATTTTATTTCCTTTGAATCATAAGTGAAGTTAGGGGATTAGGATTGATATTGGATTGTTCTTGTTTATTCAATTCCTTCCTCTATAACTCAATTAAAATGATGAAATCATGAATGATTATCTCTTTCTCATAGTAGTCTCACAATTTCATTGAATGATTATGAATTGAAACTTACATTGAGTTTTTCAGGTTATCTTTGTCATCATATAAATGAAAAGACTTATGTGCACCATCCTTTTACAATCATAACCATGCTTGTATAAGGCTAGATATTTGTAAGGAAAATTGATATATTACCATAGCCTCTAAAGGAATTATTACAATTTTTTTTGGGGGTTGGGTAATGATTTAGGTGGATTTAAGAGGGATTATTGTGGAGCATATGTGATATATGGGCCAAAAATAAATTCTAGTGATGTAGATGGAGTGATTAGGATAACAATAACCTCAGAACTAATGTGGATTAGGAGAGGGATACAAAAATGCATGGAGAGATAAGGGTAAGTCAAAATATGAGAGAAGGAGAGAAGTGTAATTATTTTACTATCTTGAATAAGGATCTTGTTGTCTTAGAAAAAACAAAATCACATGTCTCGAGGAAGAAAATTTCCCTTTAGGGACTAAATCATGATTAGAAGATAAGGATAAAAGGATATTAAATAAAACAAGAATGCCATACTTGATTGGGGTTTGTCTTTTTGAGAACTATTCACCAAGTCTACTTGAATATTATATTTAATTATGAAACATTCTCCATTGATACCCTTTTACGGTTACGAGGTGTTTTGAGAGAGATATAATGTGTACATTCTCCTTGAACTAGTTGTTCAATTTTTTTCCCGATCACTCCCATGTAGAGACTAATTGTGGAGAAATTTTTATACCAATATAAAGCCTTTCCTCTTAATGAAGAGAAAAGTATTTTGATAAATACAATCTCCTCTATGATATTTTTATTAAAAATGATTATTTATATCTTGAATATGCTTCACAAAGATCACATAACTATTTCCACAAAAGAAGGGAAAATATTTCAAGTTTGTTTTGGGAATATGATCCCATTGTTGTAGATGAAAGGGCTAGAGTTCCGATGAGGGAAAGGAAGAGATCTAGGAAGATCCATAGAATTATATAAAACGTTAAACTATGAATGGAGGTGAATTTAGTGATGTGTAATTGAGAGAATGTGTTCTTATATCATTCGAGTTCCTAGGTGATTGGTTTACGCTTCTAAAAGTTGATTAAGTCATGATCATCACCAAAATATTAACTAAAACCATACAATAGGTAGTTTTCTTGATATTTTCAATAATAAATAACAAATTAAGTTCCACAGGTGTACAAGAAAGCATTATTTTGAAAAATGTGAACATGTAGACACTTAAATTCAAAAATTCACTCTTTAACACTACTACTTTTGAAAATGTACTCTTGATAGGATAAACAAAACTTGTCCATTCCAACTTAGCACATTCCGAGCTCTCTTTTCTAGCTTGTTTATCCTTAAAATATGACATTTCAACAAATTTTAAGAGTAAAATGTATGAAATTCATATACAAACATCAATTGACAAGTTGAAAACTTCAGATTACATGTTTTCCATCCCTAGGAAAAAGCATACGGTTTGGTTAGGATGTTATATATACTCTTGACCGACTTGTCTTACAACAATAACTTATCTATATTTGATTTAAAATAAGCATCCTTTATTGGGTCTTTTAATCCCCCGGTACCTCATTTGCTAACTCAGTAAATACTATGGCATTACATTCATACACTCACTTCCTACACTTGTAATAAGAAAAAAAGGCTCCACGAATCTCACAATAGTAATTCTACTGTCATTATTTAAGAAATCACTATAGGTATGAAGCTTATCACTAGGTCATGAAGTCAACCCATCTCATCTAAAGGAATTTAAAAATCCATTCTCCAAGTATTTTAACAAGATCTAAAGTCAACTTAGCCATTGTTAAAGAGGGTAAGCAAAACTAGTTATGTTCATTCATATATCACATGATAGGAGGAGAACAACATGTGGTTTGAGGCCTCTTTAGATAAGTGTAAATGTTGATGGTGCATGGGGGTGACCAAAACCCAACTAACATTTATTTTTAGTCTATTCATCCTATGGTTAAGGTTTGAGACCTCGTCTAAGATGTTCAAAGAGCTTCAAACCATGATAAAAATTAGGTTTTGATAATGACATATAGTTCTAGGCAGGAAACCATCTCAGGAATTTATATAGTTAGAATCTAAGTAGGGATAAGATTGTACAAAGGGGTAAATAATGTACGCTATGAAAATGGTAGAGTGTAAGGTTCTACAATAGGTCAATTTCTAGTCACGCTTATAGAAACAAAGCATCATCAATTCCATATCTCCATGTTCTAGTAGTACGCACACCCAAAATTTCCCAAAACCATATATAATCAGCTATGTACACTCATCTATTTGTATTTTTAAATTTGTATCTTGTTTAATACACCATTTAAAAGTATTAATGTGTTGTTATGATATTATTAATTAATGTTGGAATTTAATTAATTAGAATAAACTCCTATAGCTAACCCTTACATCCTTATGTGTACCTAATTCAATAATCTTATATTTCACATAATCTAATAAGCATGTGAAAATTTTGGTGAACCTAAATTTTGATTCAATATTAGCAGTCTATTATAACACACTCAGGATTCATCATTGTATATTGTTGTATGTTTCTTCTTTATGATTGATTATTCCGTTTATGATTGTAATAATGTATTCCTCTCATGATCACACCATATCCTTCCATGATTATTTATAATGGAATCCAATATGTAATACCATTCTTGATAAGCTTCTTCACATCCATATTCATCCTAACACATCACCTAAGTATATCTTGGAAATCATGCCTAAAGATTTGTCATATTAGGAGGAGCCCATGTCTTTCACTACTAATAAATTAATCTTCAAGATGTCATTGATTATGATCCCCCTTTATATGTGTAAGTCATTATCCACAACAATATGGTTAAGCATGTCCTTATCAATAATGGTTCCAATCTCAACATTTGTAATATCTCTTTCCTACATGAATTGGGAATCCCTACCAAATATTTTTCCTCTTCTCCTATTATTATATATGGCTTTGATAATATACCATGCCAACCACTTTGTCAAATAAAAATCAATATCATTCTCAAATCTAACACTCTCCCTACTATTTTCCACTTCATGCATAATAATCTTAGTTACAAATTTATATTAGGAGACCCTTGGATTCATGTTATGCATTTCATTCCTTAAACTCTTCATGGTTGTATCAAATATTATTACCAAGGAACCGTGCACACCATTAAGATTAACCCACCCACTTTTAAATATTTTGCTACCATAACTCCAAAAGAATTATTCATCCCTCACATATTCCCTCATTCTTCTCTTATCATACTTATGGGAAAGGTTACCAATATTTATTAAAGCATGGATTTATTAGATGTGGACTTAGTCGTTATGACCAAGGAATTCAGGTTCCTATTAAAACTAGGTCTTAATATATAAGGAAGGAATAGGATATTTTGTGTGACCTTTATGAAAACCTCGGTATCCTTGACTTTCCTTCTCGCATCACACAAGCATTCCCTCTAGGTATTTGTTATAAATTTGAATCTAGATTTGGAGCTTATAATACCATACCTCCTTGATGATAGTGCTTCACTTGATATCCCATTTTTGTATGAAGTTATCAATGAGGATTCCATCATTTAATACTTTGGTGTAAATTGGATATCCCTTCCTTCTTTCATAAGAATAAGTTTCCTTATAGTTTACAACCTTATGTATACTTGGGGTATGGGGTTTCCTTTGATGTGTCAGTTGATTCCTGGACACTGCTTCTACTGTCATATATATAAAACCAATCCATGTTCTTTGAATGAAGAAAATACTTCTTTTAATTTATCTACTAGTGATGACCCTCACCTAGTACTCCTTGTCATTGCCTTAGTGACATAAAAATGACTAAAATAAAACAAGTGTTGCAATATTTACCTTGGAATATTTTCTTGGACCTATAATTTATGCCTAGTATTGATCCATCCCATGTTATGCATAACATTGTGTTTCATGAAAACACCAATTCGTCCATCAAACAATCTGTAGAATGTGCCCTAAAGTAGATCTAATAGTCCAAAAAGAATTCTAGTGGATTTTAGATGTTAGATTCATTCAATTTGTTGACTCTCGAATGGGTATCCAATGTCATCCTAGTGGAAAACCTAATGGAGAGATCCATTATTGCACCGATTTATAATACTTAAATAAAGCCTACCCTAAAGATAGTTTTACCCCCTCCCACATATAGAAATGGTTGTTGACACAATTTTAGGATATGTCATGTTGTCTTTTATGGATGGTTTTCCTAGGTACAATTAGATCAAGATAAACCTTCCCAACTAGGAGAAAAATCCTTCATAACCCCAAAGGGTACCTTTTGTTATATTGCCATGTCCTTCAAGTTGAATAATTTTGCTACTACTTATAAAAAAACATGACAAAAATATTTCATGATCACATCCACAATATTATTGAAGACTATGTCATTTAATTTCTTGAAAAATTTACACATCGCTATAACCATGTAGATGATCTTCACCAATATAAAAATGTATAGACTTGTATAATGTTTTTTTAAATCCATACAAGTGTGTCTTTGGTGTCACTTTTAGTAAGCTACTATGGTTTATCATTTCTCATCGTAGAATCAAGGTTGAACCTAAAACGATCCAAGCCATTATCGACATGCCACCACATTGGAGTCTAAAATAGTTGCGATCCCTCCAAGGAGAAATTAAAGTCATTAGATATTTTTGCCTATATAGCCTTACCGTTCACATGAATCTTGAAGAAAGACACTGCATTTGAATGGGATGCCACTTTCTAACAAGCATTTGATGAAATTAAGCAATATTTACTCAACCCACCATTACTTGTCCCACGTATACATGAAAGACCATTCCGCTCTAGATATCTCGCTACAGAACATGCCATTGGTGCCTTATTAGCCTAATATGATGATAAAAATTGTGAATGGGATATATTAGTCATAATTATCTCCCTTAAGAGTACAATTACACCCCTATAGAAAATTTTTGTATAACTTTGGTCTTTGTCATAGATAAACTATGACATTATATGTAAAACATTGAATTATATATCATTATTAAGGTTGACCCCTTTCGTTACATAATAGCATGCACACATATCTCCGGCTATATAACATGATGGGTGATACTCTTAAATGCATTCAACCTCAAGTTTGTCTCCAAAAAATTAAATCACAATTTATCGATGACCATATTATTGAATCTCCACTCTTTGACCCTTCCCATATTCATGAAGAGTTTTGGGATGAATTCACAACTTATAACATCAACTCTAAAGTATGGAATATATATTTTGAGGGGTATCGTTTGTGCTACTGTGCTATCACTAGAATTATTTTAATCATACCCCAAGATGATACCTTACCCTTTGCATATCGATTAGGATTTTCATGTAATAACAACATTGCTAAGTAAAAATCACTAATCTTGGGCATCTATACTGCTCAAATGCTGCAAATAAAAAATATTCAAAATTTTAGGGATTTGCCACTAGTTATTCATCAAGTGCAACAATTTTACAAAAAGAGGAACACTTGATCCCGTATAACACTCTCATTAAAAATTTTCTTTCAAATTCTAATTCCTATTCCATTACTAATATTCCATGTAAGGACAATCAACATGTTTATATTATGGATAGTGTCACCTAATTAATTCTCTTAGATATAACGCTGATTATCCTACTTTCACTATTTATTAATTGTAAAATACTCTATTTCTATTAAAACTCTTAGCATATTAGTTACTTCATGTAGTGCTAACAACCCCAAATGGCTCACTTATATGTATAAATACATCTATCAACAATAATTTCTGAAATTTCCTCACCCAAGAAGGTCGTCAGCCATATATGACACGAGGCCACATTTATTTCCTTTTAGGAAGCTTATTGTTTAAGAATTATTTTTATGGTCATATATTGTGCTAATTAGGATATGGTGACACACAACTCACTTTTTCCTAATTACATGATAGTGAGTGTGGTGGTCCTTTTAGTGGTAATATTATATCCCACAAGTTAGTACTTCAAAGATATCACTAGATGAAAATGGAAAATGAGTGTCATGAGTATGTGAAATTATATGATTAATGTCCGTTCCATAAAAATTAACCACATCCCCTATCATGCATTATATCAAATTGTTTCCCAATGACCTTTCTCTATATGGGGTTTGATATTGTAAGAAATATCAATTCTAAGTGTATGGAAGGGTATAATTTTTTTATTATGCCACTTAATACTTTACTAAATGGGTTGAATCTATACCCTATAGAATATAATATAGGAAAATATATCTACAAATAATTATTCACACACACTTTAAATCTCTTAAGAGTTCCTTCTGCCATCGTTACATACAATGGGCCATATTTTAAGAATCACATTGTTATAATTTTTTGTACAAAATTACAGATCAAACATAGTTGTTCTCTACTCCTTATTATCCAAAAGGTAATGTCCAAGATGAGGATAATAATAAAACCATCATCACAATCCTCCAAATTTGTTTTGATAAATATGACACTAAATGTCATAATTAGATCATTTAAAATATTTGGGATTAATGTATGAATGTTTATGCACATACAAACATTACTCCCTTTTCTCTTGTTTATGGGTCAAAAGTTGTTTAACCATTAGAATTAGAAATCCCTTCTCTCTGCATATCATTAAAAGACATCATCAAAGAAAATTATTACCAGGAGAAGATCAAATAAATTGGAATTGCTCGATTCTAAATGTGTGTAAGATTTGGAACACCTTTCGTATGTATCATGAACACATCAAACATGCCTATAATAAAAATTCCATGCCTGTGAATTTCAAGTAGGAAATTTTATTCTCAAAGAAAACATATAAAATATTAAAGTAGGAAAAACATTAAAAATAAAGTTCAAGAACAATTTTTAGGCCTATATATGGCTATTGAGCACATTGGCCACATTGTCTCTCATTTAGAAACAATCAATGATAGGCCTATAAAATTCCCATGAAAATCATGCATTCATGAAAATATTATACTTAATATTCCTCATTTATTCTTCTGTCTTGTATATAGATAAGCACTTTGAAAATACCAAACAATTAACATAGTTTTAAAATAAAAAATATTCATATATTTACAAAAATATAAAATTTGGACCTATACAATTCACTTGAGTTATTAGCACTTTACATTATACGTGTTTTTGTCACTTTGGTTGTATAGAAAACATCCTTCTTTACTTTACACACATGCATTCACATGGTATTTTGAGCTTGATGCAAGACATACACAGATCGGTACATGATGATAGATGTTTGCTAACCATTCTACCCATACTTCTTATACATCTAGGTGCTTCTATTTTATAATACATCTAGGTGCTATTATTTTAATATAGTTCCTTTATACTTCCTCATCATAATTTATTAGATATATTATGTACATGTTTATTTTGAGCTAACATGACTAGCACATGTGTCTTGTGTAGTGTTGACATCTCTTGTTTCACATATCTTCACCTATATTGGCTACTATATCATATCAACGCATTCGAAACTATTTTTTTCATGTATACTTACTTGTGTGTGTTTTCCTATTTGTTTGTTTTACTACTTGTGGCCTACATGCCTTAATTTTCTTGTGACAATGTGGATGAACCATGTTTGTGGCTTTATCCTATCTTTTTGTTCTATCTTTCTCTTCTTTGTGAGCCTACGAGTCATAATTATCTTACAACACCGTGGGTGTCCCTTGTGTACCGTTTTACACCTTCCATGTGACATTGTTGCATATTTATTGCATCTAAGTTTATTATTTCTACACTTTCCTTCTCCTACCTACATCATTATTAATGTTTCTATTGTCTCTACCATTTCTATCTATTTTTATCATTATTACTTTTGTGTGCCATGGTTTCCACCATTCACAAAAAGCCCTTCCTTTGTAGGTACAAAATTTTCAAGGTTCTCACCTCTTCAAAGATGCTACACTCTTCTATATATTCTTATACATTGTGTGCATAGGCACACATATTTTTTTGATAAAAGTTCTCAACATGGTTTTCCTATATGCCTAAAAAGGGATGAATTCATCCAGGTATATTATACACCTAAAATTAACACAAGAAAAAATTTAGGGTAGCATATAGGTACAAATAGGGCATATCTATTCAAATGCATAGCCAAGCATATAAATCTAGAAAAATAAGAACATTTTCAAATATGTATAGTCTAGTTAAGACCGTATGGTAAAATTTTCCCCCTTTCACACAATTTTTCCTAGGGGAAAGTACACAATTTTTTTCTACAAAATTAGAATTTTAGCTATAGTTACGTAAGTTTTTGACATAGTTTAGGACCCACTCTACTCAACCCATATTAGTTACAAGGGGCATGAAATATTTCTCTCCTTCACCATGACATTTAGTTTATAATATAGTTTTAGGAAGCTTAGGAGCAAGATTCTCCTTCCTTCATCTATATTTCAATAAATTACATTTTCTATTCAGTTGTGTAGCACATGGGAAGGGCATGAGGGCACTCATTCTCTTTTCTAATATGTTTTATTATTTATAGAAGTGGGCCTAGATCTATTTGCAATGGTGTGGTTCATAGGGTTATAAAAGGTTTTGAAGTGGCTAAGTTCTTCGTAGATTGTACAACCTTTCCTTTTGCACTCAAAGGGGAAGATATCAGAGTTAATGAATGAATTTTATACCTAGTATTATTCCTTAGCACAATGTTTCAGCACATCAATATTCTTATTTTATTTTCTACATTATGTGTTGGGTTGTATGCACTTAACACTCTAGTTTCTCCTCAGCACAATTTCCAATTGATCACCCCAATCCTTCGGTGAAGTTTAATAATACAAATCTTCAAGTATAAGAAAATAAAGGAAACTCTCTCTCCACAAAAATATGTATATTCCTTCCATGTTTTTCATCTCTTTTCATTTCACTTTGTGTAAATACAAATATTATGTATTATATTTTAAACTTGATTTAAAGTTCAATTCTTTATCATGGACATTAAATACACTCTATGTTGTAGGTTTAATCATGGAGTGTGCCTACACCAATATAACAAGAGTATACAAAATAAATTTGAGTGAATACGTTGTGTGTCTACACACTCAAGTATATTTTCCTTTAATCATGTAATTTAATTTCATACTTAAAGGGGAAAATGTAGACACTCAAATTTGGAAATTTACTCTTTGAAATTGTTGGTTTTGATAATGCATTCTTGCTGAGATAAACACAACATTTTCACTTCTTCTTAAGCACATTCTGAGGTCTCTTATCTATCTTATTTATCCTTACACACTATCATGTCATCAAATTATGATAGTACAATGTATAAAATCCATAAAAACACATTAGTTGACAAGTTACAAAATTCAAATTACATGTTTTACATCCTTGGGAAAGGCCATCCAATTTTTAGGAAGTTATATCCATTCCTAGAAAATTATACGGTTTTAAATATGAGTATGTTCTCCAAATTTTCTTTTAACTTCATATCCTTTATTGGGTCCTTTAATCCCTTTCAGTTTACCTTTATTCGATAAATCACCTATAAAACCATATATAAGAAAGTAAACACTATCTCATTTTCTAACCTATAAATCATATGGCACTACATTGGTACACTCACTTCCTACGGTTGTTAAGGCACCACATGCTCCATATATATTGCAATAACACAACTACAATCATTAGGTAAATAACCACTATAGATATGAAGCTTCTTATCATGTTAAGAAGTCATCCCATCTCATCTAAAAGAACTCAAACATCTATTCTCTAAGTAATGTAACAAGATCCAAAATCAAGCATTGTTAAAGTGGGCTACCAAAATTAGCTACCTTCATTCAGATATCACATGCTAGGTGGAGAAAGATGTGTAATTTAAGGCATTTTTGGAGTAGCTCAAATTTTGACGGTGCATGGGGATTCCCACAACCCAACTAATGTTAGTTTTGTAGATTCTCCCACACATGGTTAGGTTTTAAGACCTCATTCAAGATGATCAAAGAGATTCACAACATGATCGCAAATTATGATTTTATACTAGGTCGATTTCAAGTCACAATTCTAGAAACAAAGTGTCGTTAGTCCTAGATCTCCTTGTTATATTAGTTTACATGCCCAAAACATCCCATAACCATCTATAATCAGCTATGTGCACTCATCTCTTTGTGTTTTCAATTTTGTATCTTGTTTAGTACATCAGTTGCAAGTATTAATGCATTTTTTAATATCGGTAATTAATGTTGGAATTTAATTAATCGAGTAATCTCATGCACCCAACCCTTATATCTTATACTATACCTAATCCACTAATATTATATTTCACATAATCTAATAAGGTTGAAAATAACACCTGTGAAATTAAGCAACAATGGAAATATCCCCAAGATATATGAACTTGGATTCTTGAGACAAACTTAAAAGAAAGCTAAATTATTATCTTAATATACTCATTTTCCTACCACTAAGCTAACACTTGCATGGGGAAAATGGAAATAGAAGTAATACAAAACAAAATTCATGCTTGCAACAAAATAGAAGGGGTAAATCCATCCTTATCATGAAATACACACCGTATTAGATCCATTTAACTATAATCCACACATAGTGTAACTCATAATGAATAGAAGGAAAAGAGGCTAACAAAACAATAATAGAGTGCCTATATAAGCCAAATTTAATATTATATTAATTCCAAAGTATGGAAAATCAGTTATAGAATAAGGGGGAGAGGTATTTGATGCATTGTAAAATCTCAACATTGTAGCCTCATTTACCTCTTACCCTCTAATCTCTCTTTTAACCCCAAAAATGCTGACCTATCATGCAACATAAGATGGGTGTTCATCCGAGGTGCGTGTGGGCACCGAGCCCCTCTTTTATGTGAGCCTTATAAGAATGCTCCACCATTAATAGAGGAATGGTTTGTAGAAAAGAAACATGCATGTAATCTAATACGAGAGGTAGTGGAACTATTTCTAAGCGTAAATACACCATAAGATAAACATAAACACCATAAAGGTATAATAGAATCTGATTTGAACCAATAATAACATGAAAACACACTAGGGTTTGGTCTATAAACACAAATATTTGGAACAAATATTCATATAGTGATAAAAGCCATATTTATAATAGCCATATTGCATCAAAAAGGGTCATATCAAACCATATACATCAAAGAACAACATCCCAACCCTACAAAACTACTATGCACAGAGAGCCCTAGTTATGTTCTTCCATCTCAACTCTGGTTTCAAACTCAAGTGAGTAGATTTATGCATAACATCATCCCTTCCTAGCCTCTCTCTAGAAATAAAAACTACAACAACAACCTACCACAACAATGATAACCCCCGCATCACGTACTTCCGCAACAAATGACCACTTTTTCCCACAACATTCTTGCAGCACTTCATTACCTCTCAAAACTCTCTCCCAATTTAGACCCAAACATTCCTTTAAATATAATCTAGATCTTTCCTTCACCTCCATAGTTTCACCCATGAGAAAATCTCATGCTAGGTGGAAACGTGCTCCTCCATACTCGAGTGCTTATGCTAGCTTGAAAAATCCTCCACTAATTGTAATGATCCTCCCTTTGGAATATTCCCTTCATGGAATATTATTTCCTTGAGTCCCAAGACTCTAGGCTAGCACCTTATCCACTCATCACACCTACTCCAATCTTCACATGTTTTTCTGTGATACCACCTTAGAAATGTGGCTAAGTCCCCAAACCCTTTCTTTCTTTCTCGCGCACCAACATTTTATCCCGCGCACTTTTTTTTTGAGATATTTTATACCTTACTTTCCCTACGTGCACGCTCTCTTCCTCTACCTCAAGTCTTAATCAATTTCAAGGTCTAACATCACTCCACACAAAAATTATTGTCTCGTCCTCGGAAATAACGATCTTCTACAAAATAATTAATGGGAGGAAATAATATCATGCTTCCATCTTTCGCCAAATAATGAAATAATTTCATCACTGCTAAAGAAGAATTAGGAAGTCTTTATTCAATCCTGCTTCAATCTTACTCCAAGTGTCCACCTCATTCCACATTTTCTGAAATAGATCCCCTATCAATGTACCAAATTCATCAAATGACAAATCCTCTCCCTTAGCCTTCAGTGTATCAATAATGTTTTCCATCTACTTGCTAAGGTCACTCAATGTGTCCATCCTCTACGTAACCTAGGGATATAATTCTTTCACTTATTTTTAATCGAGACCCTTAGGCCTTCGATCAAGCCTAGGCTTCTTCTCAACCTCTACAATTATTTTGTCCTATTATGGCCTGTTACCCTTGTTCTTCTCTTGAAACTCCTTCTAGATCCGCCTCATGGGTAACAACCAATATACCTACCACCATGTCCCTATCTCCACAATTTTCATAGACAACTTCAGCCATGTGTGCCATAGTTTTTACTAAGGAAAGGAGCTCAAAGTACCAAGTTATGTTTTCCTCAATATTGGATTTATCTGAAAGAGGGTTTAAAACCCGCAAGTGAGGATCATGAGGGATGACATGCACATCAATAGACGTGTGAATGATAGCATGAAGAGATCTCGGGAGGAGCGAGCATCAACTGAATGTGCATGTAAAGATTTGAAACACGGGTAGAACCTGGTTAAGCCATAAAACTCTCCTCTATCTTATAGATCAAATGGGGTGTACATATAGGAGATGTTGAGTAACCCCAGTGCTACAATCATGACAACTTGAGTAGAGAGGGGGAGTTACATTACCTGAATAGAAGTGTAACTCCCAATGACACACTGACATGTAAGAGAATCTCATAATGACCCCTAAATGACACATGGACCTATGATCTCACCTAAGTGAGATGACTCATCTAATGATGTGGAAAATAACACACACCAACACCCCCCCTTCATCGTAACTTAGGATGAGGTGGAAAGTCAGAAATGAGAAATGGGTCCGACACAAAGCCTGATGAGGTACCCATGCATAAGAAAAAGGTCCCAAGAAGTGAAGGAAAACCCAGTGGGTAAAACATCCACCATAAGAGAAAAACACACTCTCTAATTTAAGAAATATGCCAAATATGGGTCCCAGCCATAGATGAGCCTGAAAAGGTACCCATGTACAAAAGAGGAAATCTCTCAGAAAAAAGAAGAAGAGAGAAGAAGAGGGAGATGAGAGGAATGCAGAATATGCCATGGATGGATCTGAACTTTGCAGCTCTAGGAGGTCTCCCGAAGAATGTCGATGATGAGATCCTCTGCCTCTGGATTGAAGAAGAGCCACCCACAATGAACTATGTGCCTGCCCTTAGGAAGGATAGAAATGACATGCTGGAAGTCCACCCACTCCACAAAGGAAACTGAAGGCAACAACATGAAGAAATCTAAGTCTAGTGCACAAAAGTGTGACATAGGTCTAGTGAGTGAGTGCCAAGGAACCAAAGGTAATGTCATGAGTGCAGAACTGTCAGAGTATAAAAGAGGAACACCCGTGGAAAGGATGTCCAAGTGATGTGAAGGGAATAGAACATCCTCCACAATAGAAAAGGGATCCACAGCTGAGGGTGGATCAATGAAGGTCTCCAGAAATGTGGAAGTGACATGATTCCCGGAAGGGGAACTCCCAACAACAGAGATAATGAACTCCTCTGAAACACCTATAGATGGATGAGGAACCTGTAGTGCATCACAAGTAGACTCTGTGAAAAGATGACTAAGGTCAAGTAGATACTCATCCCAATGAGGGGGCTCAACAAACAGAAGAGCGATGTCAGATAGGTATGAGTCATCCAATGAAGGTAAAGGAGTGAAAGGGGCCTCACACACTAAAGGTGGAAAGGAGGCTGGTGTAATGACGGTGTGATACTGAGTAGGAGACCGCTCGATATCTGATGAGATGTGGGATGTGACAATCTACAATCTAGAATAGTGAGAGAGAAGAGGAGAGAAGTCCATTGTAATGCTCTCGACATCGAACTAGGTGCACAATCCTCATCATCAAAAGTAGAACCAAATGAACCCCCTGAACCTGTCATCACACAAAGAAGAGGAGACAACTAAATCATATAAGCAACAAAAGTAGTTGTGAAGGGTCTCCATAGAAAGACCAAGAATGCTCTAGACACGGTGCGGTGGAATCCCACATGAAACTAGAGAGATCGAGAGGCATACATCATCATGTGACCAAAGACATGGTCACAAGTGTTAATGAAATCCTCTAGATGATGATGCTGCAGAATGGCCCAAGCAAGAAGGGTAAAAGACCCTCGTGGGCGAAGTAACATTCCATGGAAGCACGCCAAGCTGAATAGTTCCCTCTCCCGGTGAGAAGTGGCGGAGGCTATAAAGTGATCCTACAATGCTCAAGTCTAGAAAGAGAACTCTCCATGATGAAAAATGCAAGATGCAAGGTGCATGAAAGCAAGACGTCGGACTCGGCCGATAATGCATTTGCGTGCGAAAAACCCAAGAGTACAAACAACCCCCTAGAATGCGAAACTTTATAAAAGTAGTGTGTTTACAAAAATGATAATCCCAACATGTAGATTATGAAAAAACATGCAAATTTTATTAAAGAAGTGCTCAGATCTCGAGCAACGAGTCAAAAGTTATAAGAAAAACAATTCCCACAATCTGATGAGAAAAATAATAAACACTATAAAATGCATTAAAAAAGTGCACGAGATGGGTGAAAAGGTATCATGTGACTACTCATTAGAAACAAAATCAAATTTTAGGCATATTTTGTTTTGAATGCGAGGGGGATTAGTCTCCTGCCAACCCTGGACCTTGCCCTCTGTCTTCGACACTTGTAGGAGGGAGAACAATACAAGCCAAAACCCCAAATTTTTAAAAATTACAATGCCAAACTAAATGTTTTTAATTTTTTTACACCTTAAAACATTAAAAAGGTGGAGGGGGCCCACGTTGGAAGTGCTGCACTCAAGAGTTGTCCACGTGTAGAACCCCAAACCGCCAAAAATGCCAAGTCCACGTGCTGGTTTTGTTGATAGTTTGGACTGTTGTGCAAGGCTAGAGTTGTTGCAAAGCTGAACATGGTAGGGAAATGCCTGGAGATGCGCTAAGAGTAGGTTACAGAGGGAGCTAGAGGTGCTTTGCAGGCACATGGGAGAGCATCATAAATCCCAAATGGCCAAAAATGCCGAAAAACCAGAAAACGGCAGTGTGTAACTATTGATGGGTGCGCAGGGTTAAAAAATGTCCAAGGATTCAAAAAAATGAGCCAAAGAATGGACACACAAGGGTAGAACAGTATTAGAACATGATAATTAGGGAAAAAATGAGCTGTAGACTGAAAACTTGAGCTTTTGAACCAAAAAAAATGAGCTGATCGCTGGAGATGATGGCTGTGCAGAGCATTCAAACAACAAACCACCTACGTGCCTGAGCATTCAAACAGATACGTGTGGCTGGCTATGCATCCAAAAGAGTCTTGTTTCAAGAAATTTCATGAACAACGAATGCATTGAACACCATGAGCCAACAACCACAAAAATAGCCACATTTAGATTCCACACCAAGGAAGGAAAAAAACAAGTTTCCACGTTGGAAGCCTTAGCATATCTTGAATTGAGCTAGTGGAGAAGCCAACCACCGAGAGGGCTTAGGAAGAGCAACATGAATGCAAGAACTAAGAAAAAAAAAACTCGAACCTACAATCAAGTAGTAGAACCTCTCAAGACCCTCATGCAAGGCCGAAAACCACGAACACTCCAAAGACACCCACGAACAACCCAAACGGAGGTATAAACGCCCCAAAATTAGTGCAAGTAGAGCATGGTCAGAATAACCATTACGACACATGCACAAAATTTGTATATCACGCCAAAAGCTAGAAAATGCATGAAAAACATCTTTGAAGAGTGCATGGATCCATAAGATTTGCTCGATACCATGAAAGAGGGTTTAAAGCCCGTAAGCGAGGATCACTGAGGACAACGTGCACATCAATGGATGTGCGAACGACTGATGTGAACGAGATCTCGGAGGAGATCGAGCATCAACCGAATGTGCATGTAAAGATTTGAAATATGGGAAGAACCCTGGTTAAGCCATAAAACTCTCCTATATCTCATAGATCAAATGGGGTGTACATATAAGATGTGATGTGTAACCCAAAGGTGCTGCAATAATGACAACTCGAGTAGAGAGGGGGAGTTACATTCCCAAAATAGAAGTGTAACTCCCAATGGCGCATATAACGCATCGAGCTGACACACTAATGCGTAAGAGAATCTCATAATGACCCCTAAATGACACATGGACCTACGATCTCACCTAAGTGAGATGACTCACCTAATGATGTGGAAAAAACACACACCAACATTCTCCTGGTCTTCTTACAGTAAAACTTCCTTTGATAACTCCAACACAAGTGGTTTTGTCTACATTGTGATCAATCATGTCAAGTCCTCTAAGTAGAGAAAATATGACTCATACTTCTATGAAGGGGGGCTAAATCTGAACGTGCTAAAATAATGGAGTATGAGATAGTCTCTCGATTTCTTATATACCTCACGCAATTTCACCTTATCCTCTCTCAAATCATCCTTTACCTGCAATTATTGATAGCTTCCATTTTATCAATATTCTTCTCCAATTCATCCTCCATGGCTTTGATTCTATTATTCCTCCTGAATAACCAAGCCTCTATTTCTACCAACACTTTGTTGAGCACATTACAAACCTGTTCATTAGTTAACCACTGAGTATCCACAACAGGATTCACCTCACTGGGGTTCTCTATTTCTATTATTTCATTTGCGCAAACTTCAAACTCGGGATCATCAACATGAGACTCAAAAGTCCATGACAACATCTTCCTAGTGCATGTGTACGAGCTACCACTATCAAACAATGACCAATAAAAGAGTTGATATGTGGGTATTGTGCTCTAGAAGTGTGCACAAAGGAATTTAGTAGGTCATTGACATAAGTCACGTGTCCTTGTGCTAGTGTCGCACCTTGCCACCGGTGTGTGCTGCCCCCAAGAAGCTTACTACTAAGTTGGGATCTCCACCCATGGTCCCATGCTCGTCTCTTTCTTCCTCTTCTTCCTTCAATACCTCCTCAGTGTTTTGCTCCACTTCTTGATCCTCTAAGTTTTGAATGATTCCTACTACTTTTCTTTCCATTTTTCCTCTAATTGTCATTTGTCCAAGTGTGGGGTCTTCTACACACTAGTCCCTACTTCTTATTCACTTCCTCCCACATTATGAGTGCTCGCCTCATAATCATTTGATCCTCATCAGAGTTTTATATGTCATGAATAGGGGGACTCTTACCTTCCTCACGCTCTTCATTATATCTTCTCGAGAGTCGCCATCCTTCATGCTTTCCTTCTCCTCAAAGTATGAAATCTGCATCATCTTCTCCTTCTTCTTCATTGGCAGATCCTCTATCATAGGATACTCTTCCTTTTCTAGTGACTTCTCCTTAATGGGAGATTTATTTCTCCTTGTGTAGGTACTTAGACTAGTGCCTGAATCTTGCACTACTATGGTTTGAACTATACACGCGCTCGACGCCCTGCTTATTGTAGTCTCTTCCCTTTCTCTCTTCATCCCTTTCTTCATGACAAGGTCCTCTAGGATGGATACATCATCCTCGACATACACACCCTTCTCGAACTTGGGCCTTAGGTGTATATACACCCTTGTTGTTGTCTTTCCTACAATAGGTATTGACATGGATTTTACCATACATACGTCATGGGAGACATACTTCTCCACATACGCATGTTTCTTAGGGTATACCAACATTCTACGTAGCATGCGGTACTCTTGGTCTACCTCACTTAGATCAAATATAAGTTTCTTAGCCTCCTTGAACCTGTTGACGACACTATGAAAATATTGTGTTGTGAAGGCAAATGGTAATTTACACCATGGGATTTTTGAGCCATCTGTCAAAGTAAATCTGCCTATGCAGAAGTGTTGGTATACTGTGAACTCAACCTCACCATGCACTAGGGATGGTAGCTGCTCAGGGATTCTCCATTCTACCCCAAACACATCGCACATTCTCTTATACACTTATGTGTAGTAGTCATTGTGTCACAAGTGTATGCTTTAAACCTCTTTGCAGGGAAGGGTCCTCATCAGGGTACTCCCAGACATAGCTATTTGGCCCATCGGGCACTCCAATCTCCAAAAACACAATGGTAATAAGGATATTACCATACATGATCTTGTCCCCATCACACACCGCATCTATGATATCTTCTGCAATGAAGGCCGAGAGGTTGTATATTGTCCCTTCTAAAATTTTCTTACAAATGTACAACCACCTCTTGTCTACTTGTGTCCACCACTCTTGTCCATTCAACTTGGTGAGTAGGTGCACAACCATATTCATAATTGGGTTGGTGATCTTGCTAATATCAAAGTATCACAAACCCTTCTTATATTCATACTTTGCAGTCCTTGACTTTATCCTTATCTCCCAAGTCATCATTCAATGACTCTCTTCGTCCATATAAGTCCGGTGGACTTAGAAATATATTGGGTAGTCAAGTGTGTTCTCCTTCCCTGCAAAGTAAAAATAATCCTCATGTATGTGTGACATCAACCACTAGTATAACCTATCGGGTTTTACCAAAATATTACAACTCATAGAGTTGCAAGAGTCAAACCTTCTCTAATGTGGCTTTCACCGAGTCATCATAAACAACCTTATCATCCCCGTGTCCTCTCTCTCATCGGGTGAACTAACTCTAGCTCCATTTCCTTCTTTGTGGTGTTCATCCTATGGTTATAATCACATACAACCATATTCTATGCGTGAGATACCCAATCGATCCCCAATAGAATGCCATCGGTGTACTACATCTCCACGTACCACTCCTCATCAAAACTTTTCAATACGGTGGGTTTTTCTTTTTTGTTTCCCTTCTTCGGTGAAAAATTTGATGTCTTCCTTAGTGCCATTTTTATCATCCAGTCCTTGTTAGTTCTTTCTTTCTTAGACTCTACTCAATCTCTCCTCTTCACTCCTCTGTGAAATTCCTCCAAAACTCGTGCCCTAGCTCTGCAAACCCTAACCTAGAAATCTCTCCTTCCACAAGACAACATAAAATCCATGGGAATCCACCAAAAAAATTATCCACTCACACCTGTGTACTCCCATTCCACTCGATTCACAACTCTAATAAATCTTCTTTACGCACGTAAATATCCACAAATTTATTTTCACAAGGATGCCCTAGTTCGCAAAAAGTTCTTCAACAAAAATGCAAGGTAAAAATAAATAACTTACCCGAACTTCTATTTATAGATTTTTACTTTTCCCATACAAACTCCCATGCCACCTACCAATGTATAACCGCATTAAAGTTATATTTTTCCAAAGCCATCCTTCCATGCATTTTTTCTAGTGCTTTTCCTCCATGCCCAATCCTACGCAAAACCCCCACAACCTTCTGGTGCACAAGAATACATTAATCAAAACTAGTCCTTTTCACCAAATACCTTATGTTTCTCTACGCTTTTATCTTGTACATTTTTTTTATAAAGATTTTTGAAACAAATCTCCAACCATAATCAATTCTGCTACGCATTTCTTCTAACCTTAAACACTTTTGATTTTTCAACTTGAGCCACCAATTGACATCATTTTTAGCACTTGCTTCTTACCAGACTCTTCATAGAGACTCTCCTTTAACACCTTCCACCCCACACTAAACAGATGCATGATCCTCTGTGCATAAAATTTTTTTAAAAGTAATTGGATACCTGCACGCGACGTACCCACAACAAAATGAAAAGATAAGGAAAAGTGACGAAGAAGGGAAACACATAGAAAGAGAATTGCATTAAGGGAAATCCCAAGCTAATCGGCAATACTGCCTTATTTACAAATACCAAGAAGAGTTATTTATAGTAGGGCTTCAACTTACTCCCGTTAAAGAAACCGGGAAACCGTGTGCCATCCAATGCTTGTAACTAGAAAGCTCCTAAATCAAAGATGTAAGTGATAGTGTATGGTCCCAACCAATGCACCTTGAGCTTCCCTGGGTGGCAGAAACTTAGAATCATACAACAAGACCATATGCCCAACCTCAAACTTCTTGTTTTTAATATGACAATCATGCCATGCCTTCTGTCATGTTTTCTCCATCCTCTGACTCCATCTGGAAATGGCTCACCTCTCATCCAACTCCATAAGTTTATGAATACACTCCTCTAATGCTTGTTCATCAACCAATCCTCCTGCACACGAAAATACGTAGAGATGGCAACAAGAAATCCATAGGTAAAACTACCTCCATGCCAAACACCAATTGAAAAGGCACGGCCTTGTTCAAACTTTTATAAGTCATGTGATATATGCTCATAGTACTTTAGGGACTTTATCATCCCAAGATTTCCTTCCTATATCACAGATATTAGTCAATGTGTGGCTTAATATCTTGTTAAATGCCTCAACAGTTCCATTAGCCTAAGGGTGATAGGGCATAGTTTTTTGATGCACCACCATGAACTTTGCCAACAAGATTTAAACAGTATCATTTAAGAAATGTGTACCCCTATCACTCGTTAAGCTCAACAGACATCCATATCTACGATTATGTTCTCCCATAAGAACCTAGCTATTGTTGCCACTATACAATCCTTTGTAGGTGCCACTTCTGCCCACCTTGTAAGATAATATGTGTAAGTGATAATATAACACGGACTGTCCTATGCATGGTTGGGGATATAGGGCCCACAAAGTCAATTGCCCACTTTTCAAATGGCTCTACACTAGCAATAGGTCTTAGTGAAATTTCATCTCTTCATCCTGGTTTACCAAGGCACTGACAATGATAAAAAGCCTTACGATACTCTATACAATCCTTATAATTTTTTTCCCACCAAAGGCCTACTAATCGGATCTTGCATGTAGCCACATTCCTAGCATAATGACCTCCTATAATGGCACCATGAGATTATTCCATGATTACGGCACGTTCATGTTCTAGAACACATAAGCATAAGACCTCATCTCAACCTAACTTATATAGGTCTCCTCCGATCAACATATATGGTGTGATGCATATAGCTAACTAATTTTTCTTCAATGTCTTCCTTCCTTCTATTGCCACACCGTCCGTCCGTAGGAAAACAAAAATATCCTAAAAGTCGAGGGTGCACACTGCAATCTAATAAATTTTACATTTGGCATTTATCCTTAATGATTTGCACTTCCTCTCTTGAGTTAATCCCGATAGATGGGTCGGGTCCTAGATTGATTTTACCCGGTTTTACTAAGAACAAAAATTGAACTCCTCAAAAAAGCAAAATCCACTGATATATGTGCCCTTGCAAGACATGTTTATTTACCAAGTACTTGAACACCATATGATCCATGTAGAAGATAAATGGAGTGGCCAAAAAGTATTTCCTAAACCATTACAACAGCATAGATCATAGATAGTGCCTCACACCCCATCGTGGTGTGAGTTTTCTCAACATTTGTTAATTTCCTACTCATAAAACACAAGGGATGATAAAAAATCCCCTCTCTAGGCTGTGCCAACACTTCTCCTATCACCAAACCTGATGCATCAACATACACATGGAAAGGCCTATCTCGAAGAGGGAAAGCACAAAATGGGCGCAATAGTAAGTTTCTCCTTTAAGGTGTCAAAAGCCACCTGTTGCACCTCTCCTAGTAGAACTTACCTTTTATGTTTCAATAATTCTTCAGGGGCACATAAATCTAGTCATATCCCTTGATGAATTTCCTATAGTACTTTGTATGCCCTAGGAACCCACACACTACACTTTGATTGGTAGGCTCCTCCAATCCCACTATAAAAAATTTTGTGGGGTCTACTAGTAAGCCTTCCTTACAAATAATGTGTCCCAATAATGTGCCAAAAGGAGTGAATTTTTTTTTCTTAATATTCAGGAGATGCTCAACTACCTACATCTTTCAAACATCAACCATATATTTTCACAATGATCTTTGACTAACCCATACACCATCCAGTCATCCAGGTAAACTTGCAGAAATTTATGGATGAAGTCTTGAAAGGTCTACACAACAATGCATGAAAACACACAACAGACATGTTCTTCAATCCAAAAGGAATGAACGTATAAGAAAAACTTCCCCATTCAGTGGTGAAAGTTTTTTTATCCTAGTCTTCCTTCACAATTCTCAGCTAGTGATAACCTCGAGAATCCATCTATTAAAGAATAGATCTCTTTCTCAGCTACACCTTCCAGAATCTCTTTAGTAAATGGGGCTGGGATAGGGTCTATGAAAAATTTAACAATGAGATCCATATAGTCTACACATATCTTTATTCTTCTATTCTTTTTGATAGTAATGACCATTGGGCTCACCCATTCAGATTCCTCAATGGCCTCAATGATCCCAAATTCTATCATCTTATCAATTTCCTCCTTAAACTTGACACACATGATTCATATTCATCCTATAAGGTCTCTTCCAAGCTAGGCACACACCCTTTCTTAACTTAGTCCTCATTTCTCCATATGAGGGATGTACTCCTTTTAATTCTTGGTACCCATGTGAGAACAAATTTTGGAAATCACGCAATAGTTCAACCAATTTTGAAACCTCCTAGTTTGTCTAGTAGTATCCAATAATAGATTCCTTGGGCTCTGCTTGAGTACCAATGTTAACCTTTTTTGTTTTCAAGAGTTCATGGTAGGCACACGCTTGCTCATTTGCTTCATCCAATACTTCGCGCGTGTGTATGCAAGAGTTAGTTAGCTATGTAAGTATAATTGAAACTAACACCTAGTAGCTTCAATACAATGCTAAACTAAACCTATGCATCATCATGCTAAGAGCTTAAGAAAAGCTAACCTATCAACATCTCTACATTAGAACATGAAATGAACATTTCAAGCTAATATGCTAAACAAATTAACTTCTATCTCTTATTGAATGCTAAATGAGATGAGATTGAACCTATGTAGATCTCTAGCAATCAAAGAGTTGATTGTATGCTTGAAATCCCAAGGTTTTCAAGAATGGATTCTTGTCAAATCATGGCTACAAGACCACTTGACATATCTCCATATGACTTCAAAACTTGGGTGGATGAATGCAAGAAATGGAGAAGGCTAGCTCTTCTAATGGAAGAATGCTCCAAGATGATAAAATTGCTATAGATTAACTATAAGCATGCAAGGTGTGTAAAGGTGTAAGAAGAAAGGTAGGAGGAGGGCTCCTTATATATCCCAATGGATAGAAGAATCTCTACATCCCTCTTCATGTGGGATAAATGGAGAGGTTGGGTTAGTTGTGGATAAGGGAGGTTTAGAAAGGGTTGAGTCAACCTTAGGAGAGTTTAGTTTGTCCTTTAGTGACCCATGGGGTTTGAGGGGATTTATTAATTAATCAAAGTGATTAATTAATAGGTTTGTAGCTTATAAAAGCTTTTTAGAGGAATAATTAGCATGATTTAGATTATGGGAGGGATTTAATCAAATAAATGATGATTTATTGATTTAATGGAAGAGGAAGCTAATTAATTAATAATAATTAATTAGTCTAGATAGAAAGGGGATTAATTAACGGAAGGTCGTTAATTGGTTTATTTGTTGGATAGAAGGGTTAATTAACTAGCATAATGTAGCTAATTAACGGTGATAGAAGAGGAAGTGTGCTATATTGATGATATGTCGTTAATTTGTGGGAAATGGGATAATTAACACAATTTAAGTATTTAAATTGCTCGGGTTAAATTATAGGTGTCTACATTTGCCCCTATTTAGGGTGGCATAAGTGACAACCCTTCAAATATAGTAGACAAATAAATTTTAAAGGTATAGAAGAAAAATTAATAAAAGTGAGAGATGCCCCCTCGAGTGTCGATGGGGTGATGAAAGAAGGCAATCAACGATCGAAAAAGGTGAGAGAAATGGATAGAAGAATGGGTAGGGGTAGGATGCCCTAGGTGAATCAGAAGAATAATGTTGATAGGAGAATGATGTAGAAGAGGAATGGAAGATGGAGAGAGAAAAGAACAAGCTTTCATCCCATGTATTAAAATAACTTTAGTGTCATCATATTGCAAAGATCTACGTCATCGTCCTTATTAAAAATATAAGCATACGAAAAAAGTAGGATGACATGAAAATCCATACTATGAATAGTTGTCCATTTTTGAAAACACCCACTCAATGCAACATACAAAAAGCAATGCAATATGAGAAGGAAACAAGCTCATTTAATAGGGAAAACAAGTACAAGCACACATATTCCAACAAAAATGGTCAAGACGGTTGTATAAATGTTTTGTTATCAAGTTGAAGATCCCCAAATGTTTATGATTGATAAAAAGGGTTAAAAATGATGCCCGAGAAAGGATACATGAAAGGGAAGATGATGAAGGACACTTGGTCCAATGAGAAAGCGTAGTGTGCCACAAAGCATTACTAGAAAACTAAATGTGCCCCAAAGTACCGACAAAGCAAGCAAGCTAGCTTTGCAAATGATTGTAAATATGATGATCCATGAGTCATTTGATCTGCGAAGATGTGAAATTTCTAGAAATATATGGAAATAATACCATGCGCAAGACATGAGTTTCAACCATTATGAGTTGGTTTACCTAGTTTTATAAGTTTTACAATTTTTAGGATTTTTAGAGAATTTTTGAAATGTGTTTGATTTTGAATGAATATATATTGTTTTTGTTTTTGACTATTGATGGTGTGGATACATAAAATAAGGTAGAAGAATCAAGTAAGAATCTCCCAAACACAAAAGAAATGCCCCAATGAGAAGAAAGAAGTAGTAGGTGACAAATAATGCCCCAAAGATAATGGGTAAAATTAATAGAAGAATTATTTAATTTCACCTAGGAGCAATAAAATTTCCCTAGTGAGAAGAAATGAGTACTAGATGGCAAAGAATGCCCCAACATGATGAAAAATGAAAGAAAAATAATTATTTAAATAAAATAATTATTCATGACGAGTAGAAGAAGAGTTAGAGCAAAAATGACAAATCAAAATAGTATTTCAAAAATTATGGCTAGCGAGAATGGTTTAATATACCCCACCCATGGGGGGTAAATCATCACGACCAATTCATTTACTGTTGACCACTACCAAAATTTTCCTGTGAGACCTCGATAATGATGAGGATGATGGTGAGAGGACGAGCCCATAGGAGACACACCAATCGAGTTTGGGAATACGCCCGACACGCAGACGATGGCTTCTTTGTGAGTAGCTTGACCTACCTTATCAATTACACATTTAATGTTGTAATTAATTCCTTAATTATTAGTTTAGATGTAGGGTATAGTGCATGTGCGCATGCATGGGGGTGCAGGTGCCCTAAAGGTGGCATAATCACCCTTGAAATGTATGCGTGCATGTGAAGGTACATAAACATGTGTGCAAACATGCACATACGTTACAAAATTGTGTGCGCACCCACGCACATGCATATAACACCTATGCGTACGCGTAAGTACCAAAACCCTGATGCACACACAACACACACACCTGCGTACATGTACATGTGCAAGCAACACAAAAATGACACAAGCGCCACGAGGTGGATGTGCACATGTGCGCACACCAAAAGGGGGATGCATATGCCACAAGGTCCACACATGCCAAAAAGGGGCGCAGGCACCAAAAAAAGACAAATTGGAGGGGAAAAATGCCAAAAAATGAAACTTAGAAGAAGAACAATAGAAGAGCTTAGAATAATTGTTAGTGTCTTATACATGCAGTGTTTTGCATAGATGGTTGCCAATGCTACAGATGTGAGAGTGATATAGTCACATAGCCGAGCATGCATCAGTGAGACCGTCATGATATGGTGGTACTACTGGAGGTGGTCGGTTTAGGCCATGTAGCACATATGCCATCGATCACTCTAGATCATGGCCTACTGACCGCTTTGATTGAGCGGTGGCATAGTGAGAGACAGTGCTTGTGCTCCCTATAGGAGAGATGACCATCACACTAGAGGATGTGTGGCGGATTCTGTGTGTCCCCATTATTGGCTCGGTGATTGAGTACATGAGTGATTTTGGTCAAATCATTGTGGTAGTTAGTGACATATTTGGCCATGATGAGATATCCCACGAGGGTATGACAATGTTGTAACATGAGTGTATATCTGATCCTACCATTCACCGAGGACCGCTCTACTTGATGGATCTTATCGGTGGGTTCTTACTCACTAATAAGATAGGGATATCATTTTTATGGGATTGATCATAATAGTTCATGTATTGTTCAATAGGGAGTGATATTGCTGGGGCCAATGCATACTAGCACATTTCTACTGGGATCTACATTTGATTACTTACCACCATCAGAAGATGGTGGGGCTGACATCTTTGTTACAAATTTTATCATGGGACCATATAGTGATTGGGTGCTCCATAGGTACATTGCATGCCCGATTTCCTGAGGAGCCGACATATATGGCATGGGTCTCTATGGGAGATGATGTATGAGGGAACCTAGGCATTATCTATTATTATCGATGAAAGATCGATGATCTATTGGAGAGAGATATGATCCGAGGCCCTATAGGCACATACAGTGGCCTAAGGATGGAGCAGAGCTTGGTGTATGCATAGTAGAGCACTTCCTTCTTGGAAGCCGCAACTACATTATAGAGATATATAAGGTAGACCGGTGTCGTGAAGTTGGGCATGCTTTAGGTGTCCCTCATCTTGATATGTGGTATGCTCACCATGATGTAGAGAGGCGGGCCATGGGGCCATGTATTTAGGTGGCCCGAGCTAGGGCTAGTTTCTTACAGGTGGTACCATAGGTTTGGGCCCCTTCCCGATAGGTTAGAGATCCAGGAACCACACTTTGTATTATCGGCATGGTATGCTATTGTCTTTCCATGACGATTGACTATACCCGATGGGGCATATGCAGTAGGCATCCGGGCCCCACCAGAGATCCCGTACAATAGTGATGAGGGTGATGATGTAGGTGCAAGTCAGTTGTCTTTGATGACCCGTTTGATGGTTAGAGACACGATGGTGGGGATGATCGATAGGGATGCACTCGGGGCCATAGGCCTAGAGTACGGGAAGGGACAAGGACAAAGCTTAAGGATAGGTTTAGGGCCATAGACCCAGAGTACGGGAGCGAGGACAGTTCTTGCGTACCTTAGATATTTCCCGAGATCGGGGAGATGATAGGGGATAGCTAGCTACCTTACGGAAGTAGTTGAAGCAGCGGTGGTAGTAGAGGATGTCAAACCCGAGCTCTCATTCAAAGTTGTGACGGTGAGAGGGACCATGCTAGAGCCCAAGTAAGACAAGGAGGAGATGACTCGTATATTTTCGGTAGATACGAGAAGATGGCCTCCCTAATGGCTCAGATAACAAGCTTATTACAATAGACCTACTTAGATATAACTAGTGATAGCGAGAGATATCCGCTTTGTGCAGAGTGAGTAGTGGGTCAAGTTGATGTTGTGTGGATATCGGTAGAGGTAGCATCCTTTTGACACAAATGGGACAATGGTGACAACACATGCGAGGCATAAATATTTGGTGACAACAGAGGGCAAAGCCTCCTATTATCGGTCTTTACATTATGAGGTAGTTCCACTAGTGGCGGGCACCCACCTATAGCCAACAATCGAGTGGATCGACGAGATCAGAGAGGCCTCAGAATAAGTGGAGAAGCCATGAGGGCAGCCTATAGGACCACATGGTACAAATAACATGGGTCCTCCTTCACCTCGCAGCCAACTAGTCCATCCAAGGGTTCTTGCCACCATGACTCTCATTGTATCCATTGGTTGTACTTGTGTTTATTATATACATACCTCTTATGAAGATGTATACGATGTACCATTTTTTATGTATGCCTCTGATGAAGTCTTTATCATTTTTGATCAATGTATAGCATTTTTATGTACGCCTCTGATGAAGGAATTTATGAGTTGTGCCCCTTGATGGCCCATTTTGTATCGATGATGTATATCCTCTTTGAGACAAACATTTTATACCTATATATATAGACATTTTGATGTGGCATATTTGTTATGGGATGATGGATTTTATTGTTTTGATGATTGACTATATGGATTATGGATGTGTCATGATGTTATATGGTTTGATTTCACACTTTTGTATGTATCATGATGGTAGTTGAGATATTTGTACCATATGTGTTTGATTATGACATGATAGATCCATATATGATATCAATTGTATTGTACATGTGATGCTCTAGATTAGTGGATGGAATGACATGATGATATTGGTGTGGGGGTAGATTTTTATATTTATGATCCCTTTTGCCCCCATTTGATGATACGATATGTGATGATTAGCTTAACATTCATGTATGATGTATACTTAGATTTTTATTTATATATGATGTATAGATGATGTTAGATGTGATGATATTGATGGAGATATGATGATGTGATAACAAAACTATGTACATGTGACAAGCAAACACAAGCAAATGTTAACAAACTTAACCAAATATATAGTGCTAACCAACATGAATTAACACAACTATGTACAATTATTTACAAGCATGCAAAAACACTTCATATGTAAAATTAAGAATGAATCTAATTTAAGAAGGAAAAGATGAATCTTATCGAAGTATGTCTAATAAAAACTATACAAATGTACAAACAAGAAACAACTATACAAGCAAACAATGTACACAAACAAAGCAAGAAACAAGATAAAGTAAGTAAACTAAAGTTATGTTTTTGTAAGATTGTTTTGTGAAACACTTTTCTACTGCTTTTTTGCATTGTGTGCTTTTTATTATTTTGTATTTTGATCATATTTGAATGTTTTGTGATTTCGAACATATTTGAATGTTTTTTCTATTTTCAAACATATTTGAATAATTTTGTGATTTTCGAACATATTTGAATGTTTTTTGTGATTTTCGAACATATTTGAATGTTTTTGCAATTTTCAAACATATTTGAATGTTTTTGTGATTTTCAAACATATTTGAATTTTTTTGTGATTTTCTAAGGTTTTCGAAGCTATGCATAGGTAACCGAGAAACATGGATGCCCCTAGCATTAGACGAGAGAATATAAAAGGGAAGGTGCCACATGTTTATAAATAGGAAGGTGAAGTTGCAGAAGTGCCCCCAATGTTAGATGGGGAATATACAAAGACCATCCCTTCACCAATTTATAAGAGGAGAAAAATCCAAATCAAGGCTTGACAGATAGGTTCATAGGGAATCTCGGATGTAGGTGTGGAACTATCCCTAGGCTAAGTAAAAGTACCCTCTAGATGCAAGATGCTTGTGAACAACGAATCCTCCCAAGGCGCTGGAAACTGGTTTTCACCAAGGGACCTATCCAAAGTACCATAATTGCATGGTTTTCACATATGGATGACCTGTTTTCTCTTTATCTTTCTCTTTTTTTTTGTATTTTGATCATTTTACCTTTTTTGTTGTTTTTTTTTTTAAATTTTTTTATGCCATGTTTAAGCATAGAACCGCTTAAGGTGCATGGAATTCATAGGTTCATGGAGCTCATCACCATTGGGATGGGCAAGTTTGTATGCTCCTGTACCATATTTGGCCACAATGATGTAAGGTCCTAACCAATGTGGTTTGAAATTTCCTTTCTTCTCTCTTTCCACCCTTATGTTGAACTAATTTTCTTTCATGACCAAATCTCAAACCTTAAACTGACAAGGTATGATCCTTTTGTTATAATTTATGGAGACCCTGTTATGATACACCTTGAGATGGTTAAGGGTGTGGATGCATTTTCATCCAGGAGTTCTAATTCTGCTAGCCTGGCCACTCTGTAATCCTCATCTTTGTCCAGATAATCCCTAAGAGATATTCTCAGGGAATGAAGCTTGATTTCCAATGGGATGATGGATTTAGTTCTAAATACTAGGGAATATGGTGTCGAACCAGTAGGAGTGTGAATGGATGTCCTATAAGCCTAGAGGGTTGGGTGAATTTACAAATGCCAATTGCGACCTATCTTACTCACCATCTTTTCCATGATTTGAACTAATTTTTTATTAGTGGCTTCAGCTTGTCCATTACCTTGCGGATAATATAGCATAGACCACTTCAATTTTATTTGAAATCGATTACAAATATCTTTCAATGTCTTTTTTTTAATGATTTTCCATTGTCAATAACTATGGCCGCAGAGAATGCCATACCGACAGATAAGGTGATTCATGATAAACTTTGAAATTTGAGCACCTGTAACATAAGTCAAATGAATGACCTCTACCCACTTAGTGAAATACTCTGTAGCTGTGATGATGTGAGTATGGCCATCAGATGAGGTAGGGGTGAGCTTCCCTATTAAATCAAGTCCCCATTTGGAAAATGGCCATGGGGTTGTGATCGGTTGTAATGGTTGTGATAGCGCATGGATGAAATTTCCATACTTTTGACATAAAACACACTTCCTCACATAGTTGCAATGGTCTATTTCTATAGTAGGCCAATAGTAGCCTACTCTCAACAATTTCTTAGCTAGAACCATCCCATTTTTATGGGAACCACACACCCCTTCATGTACCTCTTTGATCACTTGGACTGACTCTGCTACATCTAGACAACACAACAAATTCCCATCATAGCCATGATGATAGAGTGTATCTCCTAAGAGGGTATAACGGCTATCTGATGGATAAGGCTTTGTTTTTCAGAATGGGAGATGTCAGGAGGGAAGGTGTTATGTTTAAGATAGGCATAGATGTGCACATACCATGGGGAATAGGGACTAACAACCTCATAAGCCAAGCAGGATTCTTGTATGTCATACGTAGGTGGCGTAGATTATCCACAAAGAATGCCATATCAATTATCTCTAGTGGAATTCATAGCATAGAAACTATAGTTTTCATAGTGTCTCATGGATCTATTTTGTGCTCTTGTAATCTATTTGAATATGATACACAAAAATATTCTTTCAAAGTTTCCACTAGTTTCTTATAGGGGATGAGCTTTTCATCCTTGACTTTGTATTCATCATTGAATTGTTTGATGATCAATTGTGAGTCACCAATGATCTTAACATGATGGATATCCCATTTTATTGTCAGCTTCATCCCAGTGATGAGCACATCATATTTTGTAGTATTATTTGTATAAGGAAAACCAAGGTGAAAAGCTTGAGGTATGGGGTCGCTGAAGGAGTAATTAAAGCCACACCCACCCCGAACCATGAAAAGTAAAGATCCATCAAAGTGCACTTGCCACATGATAGATTCATCAATATACATCAATGGAGCATCCGGTAAATCCAGATTCATAGCTCTGCATTCTTGGTAACAGTGCTTCCACTAACTCGATCAAAGTGAGTACTTGTCCTTTAACCAACTTTTGGTGTACATACTCAATGTCAAATTCACTTAGTAGAATGATCCAATTAGCCATTCTACCTATAAGGGCGGGTTTTGACAACATGTATTTGAGTGGGTCAAATTTGGATATAAGCTTGGTTTTAGTATTCAATAGGTAATGGCAAAGTTTTTGGAAGGTAAAAATTACAGCCAAACAAGCTTTTTTCGATCTAAGGGTAGTTGAGCTCATAAGAAATTAGAGTATGACTGAGATAGTACATGGCTTTTTATTTGTGGCCAAGGTCATATTGGGTGAGAAATGCGCCAATAGTAAATTGAGTAGTAGAAATATACAGTAGGAGTGGCTCACCAAGAGTTGGAGGCATGAGGATAGGTAGATTTGCTAAGTATTGCTTAAGTAAGGTGAAGGCATGTTGTTGCTCTGGTCCCCAAATAAAGGCAACATCATTTTTAAGTAGATAGGTGAATGAATGACATTTTTCAGCAAGTTGGTAAATGAAGTGGTGGATAGATTGTATCTTTCCTTGCAAGTTGCGCAGTTGTTTGATATTTTTGGGAGGAGGCATTTAAGTAATGGTGGTAACTTTAGATGGGTCTACCTCAATCACTCTTTATGATACAATGAATCCAAGAAATTTACTGACAGTACGTGAAACACACTTCTTTGGATTCAATCTAACCTTGTATTCCCGTAGGTGTTCAAAGATACATCGTAAAATGTCAAGGTGATCTGCTCTCATTTTGGATTTCCGAGGATATCATCCACATATTCCTCCATGATGTCATGAATCATATCATCAAAAATCAAGGTCATTTACCTTTGATAGGTTGCACATGCGTTTTTAAGGCCAAAGGGAATTACCTGATAATAGAAAGTCCCCAAGGGGTTGTAAAGGCTATCTTGTGCTGATCTTCATCTACTATTTTGATCTGATTGTAGCCTAAAAAGCCATCCATAAGAGATAGAATTTCATATCATGTAGTTGAATCAATAATCATATCAATATTGGGCAATGGGAAATCATCTTTTGGACATGCCTTATTGATGTCTCTAAAATCCATATAGATTCTGATCCCGATAGGTTTCTTTTATACGGGGACTATGTTTGATATCCATTTTGAGTAATCAATAGGTCTAATGAAGCCTATTGCTAGAAATATTTCTAGCTCTTCTTTAACTAGAAGAGCCACCCGTGGATGCATTTTTCTGAGCTTTTGTTTGATGGGCTTGGCGTTTACATGCACAACTAGGTTATGCACTACCAAAGTTGGATCCAAGCCCGACATATCCTTATATGACCATGTGAATATATCTACAAATTCCTGCAGAAGCATGGTGAATGTCTTATGTTCTCATGTTGAGAGAGAAGCTCCGAGTTTGACTATTTTTGGGTCATCTTCTGTTCCAATATTCACATCAATGGTTTCTTCCACTAGCATTTTTGAAAAATCCTCCATATGCGTAGGATCGGGAGGAAGGTTGAGATCTTCTTCCAAGGGTGTCTCTATGAGATTTTCACCCTTGGTGTGGTCACTTTTCTTGTCCATTGATTTTTTCACTTGTTCATCAGCCAATGCCTCAAAGAGGTTTCACTGTGTGACTTGGAATTTTGTTTTTCTAAGGCTTTTCATTGGAACTTTTGCCCTTGCTTTTTCTCAAGTTTTGCTGACCACGAATCTCATATTACTCTCCAAAGTAAGTGCATGTATCTAAGTCAATGTAGAAACCATTCTTATGGTCTCCAATTGGAATTGTATCTTAAATGCCCATGAATTCTATAATGGCTTCATCATTTTCAAAGAGATTTAGTGGTACGTGACGTTATTGGTCCCATTTGACAAGGTAAGGGTAAAAAAGTCAATTTTAGGTTTCGTAGGGGTTATGGTAAGGACAACGGTATCCATGAATAGGTTCGTGGAGGTAAGATCCTCGTATTGGCTATAGTGGGAATCTATGTCACTTGTATAAATAATTAGAGCTATCTTTGCACTCAGAATAGGTAGCATCTTGATCATTAGGGTGTGATCCATAGGGTCAAATGCTGATACCATATATTTCTATCTTGAAATGTGGGAGAGGAACTGGTTCTCTTGGTCCTTGCTCATTCTTTCCACATCCTAGACCCTTATAGCCCATAGAATACATCATTCGGCTAGACTTCTCATACTCAGGGATTTGGTAGCAAGTTGGTTGAGTATCTTTTGGGACCCAAGTCATAGGTGGGTCCAACAATTTATCTTTAGCGAGTAACCCCTGTAAAAATGACCCAATAGTTTGCTCATCTCTAGCCGTATGAAATGATAGTTGGGTCGGCCTCTAGTTTTAGGTGACAATGATAGGTTCGAAAAAAAAGATCTTGTTACATAATATATTCTCCACAACCATATTTCATAACCTTCATCTCCCATGAATCAAAAGGAGAAGTTGATTTAGAAGCTTCACGAGCGCAAGAACTTAGGGAATCTGAATCAACCCATGACTCCATGGCTTCAGATTGAAGAGAAACAACTATATCAGTAGAGGGACACATATAGGATCCTTACGCACAAAACTATTGATATCTCTATAGTGAGTGAAGGGCTCTGGATCTCCTTATATTGTAACAATGTGTCCCTTGTGTTTAAATTTGATGCACTGATGGAACATTGATGGTATGGCCTACATGGCATGAATCCATGGTTGGCCAAGAAGCATATTATATGGAAGTTCCAAGTCCAAGACATGAAAATTTGTCTGATGAAAAGTTGGTCCTACTTCCATGTGAAACGTGATTGTCCCATCTGATTCATCGCTCCATGTTGTTGTAAGTGGTTATGGTAATAATATGGGACTCTAGATCTTCTTTTGTATGTCCCAGTTGCTTAATTAATTTTAAAGTACATATATTCAACCCTGATCCGTTGTCCATAAGCACCTGTTTTATCTTTCGGCAGTAACAAATACCTCAATATATAGGGGAGATTATGTGTAGGATCCTCAATAGGGATCTCCCTATGATTAAAGGATATGTACTTAGTTGGTGCAATGTTTTCCACCATAGCTTGAATATGTGAAGGGTCTACTTCTAGTGGCACTCCTGACCCCGAAGATTTTTGTACAAGATGTCCTTATGTACATTCAATATTTTAAGAAGATCCAAGATTGAAATCTTGGCAAATGTCTTCTCAAGTTGTTCTAAGAGGTTGTACTCTACCATCTTATGGGGTCGATGGAGAGGGTTTAGGAATCATGAGGTGGGCGTGCCTTGTTACGTAGTGTAATCCTTTCCCTTGATCTAAATGGTGTTCACATGGTCATTAGGAGAGTGGATATATCAATGAGTGAATCGTAATGATTATTTTCATTCTTGGTATATAGATAATTCACTACTTTGTAACTCTAGGATGACTCTCCTCGATTCAGATTTTTCTCATCTGACTTATCATGTTTAGGGAATGGTTCTTTGAATATTCCCATATTTTTTTGGCATCTGATTTTTCTCCGGGGTTTCCACTTCTATCTCCCCATTGTCAATGAGATCTTGGATGTAGTGACGAAGTCGTAGAATTTTTCTGTTTTGTGTCCTTGACATGACTTAATTCACAATAGTCACACTCTTTATACCTATTGTCACAAAATCACTGCACCCTCCTAATGGCCTGAAAATGAATCACGACATTTGGTGTGATAGTGACACATGGGATCATCTCTCAAGTTGTGGGACTTAGACTAGAGATGAACCTCCGGAGAGAGGCCGACTTCCTTTGTTTAAACTAGATGCTCTGACTCTTCCTGGGATTAAGGAGAAATTGCAAAGAAATAAATCCTAAACTAGAAGTGGTGATGCACCAAAGAGCAGGGATGTTCAACTTTTGGAAGGGTTATTGTGAGTGAGATGCTAGCATCCTAAATCACTTTCACCTATTGTAACTAGAAAGGGTACGAGTACCACAAACTAGAAACACACGTTCCTTTGTTAAACTTATACAAAAGAGAAAGAACACGATTTGGTTTAGATACACAGATAACTTTATTGGAAAAATTAACACAAGCACATCTTAAGCACCCACTTTACACAAAATAAAGATAATGTAACTTCCAATCAACAATAGGAAAAGTACAATCATAGTTGAAGAGAAAATAACCACATCACTTTATGTTGACATACAGTAAATAATCTGAAGTAAAGGCAAGTTACTCAAACATACTAAGGAATCACATTCACAAAGCATGTAATAAATAATTATTTCACATAGTGATTTAGAATTTCAAATGGCAGAGTGTAATTCTGAATAAAATTAAAAGGGACTTCACAAATATATGAAAATACTCTTCCAAGCTTGAAGAGTAAAATCACCAAAATCTCGAAAATTGTATATCTATGAACTCTAAGCATTCATCTATTTATAAGTTCCTTAGGCTGAGCCATTACAGCTGGGCCCTTAACTAACATTTTACTAAAAATAGAAATGTCATTAAATTAAGGGAACAAGCTCCCATGAAAATAGCAAAACTATTGCAAGGGTTTGACTGAGTCAACCCTATAACTCTGACCGATCTAGAGCTCAAATTTTTCCTTCCATGGCTACTCAATCCTGATTTGGCTCTGTAATTTGTTCATTTTTTCCCAGCTCCTCCTGACTTTCCTTCCATATAGCTAGTCTTTGATTGTATTCAAAAAAATGTTTGATTATTCCCTAGATTTCTTCATCTTCAGGTCCACATGCGTAGTGACTGACTACATCTAGCTGTCTCGATCTCTCTGGTAATTCGGGCTGGTATTATTTTCAGTTTGAAAATGACCTTGGACATCCTTCCTATGAAGTTCTGGCACAAGACCATTCGATCAATGGAATCAGAATTGAAAGTTCTTGTGACATCATCATCCCACTTCACCAAGTCTTTGAAGTTTTCTTGAATTTGTTCTTCAGGGAGGGCATCGATATTCTCATTGAAGAATTTACAATGAGCAATATCAAATTCTTCTGATATGTCATTCAAGGCGTCTGTGATTTCTAATCACTTGTCCAATTTTTTAATCAAGTCTTGTAACACCTGACACCTAAACTCCATAGCCTTTTGATATTCAAACAACTTTGAGGCATCATCAATCACCCTTCTGAAGAAGCAAGTCAGAATCCACTGCCCTAACCTCTTCCCATGTTGCTAGATTTAGATTTAGATTGTTGCTTTCCTCAGAGAAAGCCTCATCCATCTTCTGAATAGTTATCTTTGCCTCCTACAAATCATTATAGATTTCCATAGCTTCCTTGATCAAAGGATTTGCTTCCTGCAAGTATTCGTTCAATCCACCCATTTACTGATCTCCCTTTCTGGCCAAGTTTCTCAAGCTCATGATAAGAGAAGTCATCAATAGAAGTTGAAACTACTAAGGCCATAGTAGATGAGGACTCAGTAGATGAAATGGGCTGTGTAACTCTCCGTAACAAAGATGTGAGCTATTCGACCTTAGCCTTTAGCTCATCCTTCATAGCTTTATCCTTGTCGTATTTCACCATCAGGGCCCCCAGAGTAGTGTGAACATCCTGTTTGGCCCCCTCATGAGTGGCCTTTCCCAATGAAAATCTAGAAATATGATAATCAGCAGCCATGATTGTTTCCTTGGTTTTTCCTCGGTAGGGGTAGCGAATAATTTTTCATCCGTTCTCTGGATGAATTTATATCAAATTTGACATGGTCCTTGGTCTCTTGGCCTATCTTTTGGGTGTTTGCTCCAAGATGTTGAGATCCATGACATCTCCTAGAGGCACCTTATTTTTCTGCTTGGGGTCTTCCTGAATAACCACTCTAGAATAGCTGATAATGAAGAAGATGGAGTAGTAGATGTGATACTTAAGGTCTGAGTTGAGGCAAGGGTACTGGGAACATTCATGGGTGTCTGGATAGAAGTGGAAATGATGGATGGGGTGGATGTTAACACAACAGTGGGAATTGATACAACAGTATTGGAAGATGAAATGGTAGAAAAAGGAAGTGATAAAGGAAATGGAGGAGGGAAGGGTGATCCAATATTCTCTCCAACCAAGAGAGCTAGAAGGGATGAGAATACTTGGGCCATAGAAGGAGATGGGAAAGATGAAATGCTAGTAGAAGTGGGAGGAACTGATGGAGGAAGGGACGATGGAAGAGAAGAAGGAAGTGATGAACCTTGTGAACAATCAGGAGAATCGCTGACCACAATTACATCCGCCGTAGTCTTGGCTATAGGTATTTCCTAAGAAACAAGAGTTTGAGGAAGAGATGAACTTCCAACAACAAATGAAATTTTCCTTGGTACTGTGGGGGTCTTCTGAGTCGACCACTTTCCCTTTGTGGGTGTTGTTGGGTTTAAGACTGGTGGGGCTGCTATATTTATAACTTGCTCAACTCCTTTGGGTTTGATCCCAAAAGTAGCCAACCACCTGTAGGTCCTTTGAAGAATGGGACCCGCTCTATCTTTTGTATTGGAGCATTCCTCTTGATACCAATCGATCCATGGAAGTGGTTGATTGGCAACATCTTTGGTCTTATATGCTTCATCCAATACTTCACCGTCATCTTGCAAATCTGCCGGGATCTCAGCTATCCCATACTGGTAAATTTCATCTACGTCCAATCTTTCATAATCTCTTTGTCGGATGATATACTCATCCCGAAAATGAATCTAGATGTCTTCTAGTTGAGATGTATGGGAAGTCGAACGTCCTGTCTCGCCAAACTTTCCCAAGTAGTCGAAGTTGGTTCTTGGATGAAAATTCCACAGGGTTACCTCAGCCATCTCTGCATCGACATTCTTGGCTTTGTGAATGTTCTAGACAAGTATACCTACCAATCGAAACCGAAAAATGCACTCCTACCTTATGGCACTTGTTTTGGATCCAATGGTAATCCAATAGTTGCCAAACCAACTCCAGTAGAACCCATTTGTCCGTAGGACACCTTGGAAATTTTTGCTAGGGCACCAACGAAACCTAGAATTCGAATGTAGGTGAAAGTGGGAAATTGGAGATAGATAGCTCCCCATTCCCGTACTTCTTGAAGGCTTCGTAAAAAATTATCATATTGTACAACTCTTTATCAAAGTGGTAGAGAATAACTACAAAGAAAGCATCACTGACCCTTTGAAAGTGCTTGCACCCCTCACTCAGAGTGAGCTGGGGATAGAAGTCATAAATATGGGATGTGCTGTGAATGCCCTTGGTATTTAGTCCGGGAAAATCTCCCATGGCAGCGGTAGCGTAGACCAAGAATGATGTCATGTAGAATGATTTTGTGGTTGACACTCTACCCAACTGATAGCAGATGGAGCTACTGATATGCTCTCCCCACCTAATAAGCTCCTTGTTCTTCTTGATAGTGGCAATGTATAAAAACATCCACTCTTGGAATTCCTTGGCAGCTGGGAGGCCTGAGACTTGGCTCAGCAGTATGATTATGTCATTGACTTCCTGGATGAAGTCTGCCTTGTATAAGGTTTTTGGCAACTTGGCCATGCTCTTGGCCAAGTAGCTTTTCATGAAAATCTTGGTACATGAATCAACATCATTGTTCCAATGTTCTATGTGATTTTGGGTGAAATAGTGGCATATTTTAGGATGTCAGATAGCCTAAGAATATCTTTAAAGAAATCAAGATCTAGGCAAATGACCACCTTGTCATCATCATCCTTAACTGACATAGAATCTGCATCGAAGTGGGCAGCTGCAGCTAGAACAAACTTAGGACAATGCATTGAAGCAAGAAAACTAGCCACAAGGACAAGCCTACTATCATAAATTGCCTACATCCATGGCTTTTTGTTAGGAGCCTTCACTCTACTCCAAAAATATGGGAAGTCAATCTGACCTAAGTCAATATCCCCTATGTTACCTAGATTAGACAATAGGAAAGACTGAGGAGCAACTCCAAGGAATGAATATTTCATCTTCTTTCTCTTTTGAAGTAGAAGTAGACATGAAGTTTTGGATTTCAGAAGCTGAAGAAGGAAAAACTCTGAAATTTTGTAGGATGAAAATCTTTGAAAGAAAACTCCAAAGTCATAATCTCTAAAATTCTGAAATGCCAAGTTCCAAAAGTTTGAAAATAAAATTACCGAAATGAGAGTATCTAAAATTCCAAAATGAAAACCTCCGAAAGAAAGTTTTTCAAAGTGATTTTCTGAATTTTTCTTCGAATGAGTTTCTGAAACTCTGAAGTGAATTTCTCCAAAGAAATTTTTTGAAAACACTTTCTTCAAAATTGAAATCTCTAAAATGATTTTCTCCAAAATTATTTTCTCCAAAATCCCAGTGATTCCCGAAGTGAGTTTCCCGAAATTTTGAAGTAATGTTCTCTAAAGTGAGTTTCCCCAAAACACTCTCTCTGAAAAAGACAAACTAGAAACTCTACAAAACGAGATCTACCTCGAGATGATTTTGTGAATAACCTAAGAAACTAGAGATAACTCAAAAACAAAAACATGGTGAATGGGAAGTCCATTATTCAAAAAACCGAAGATAAAAAAGGAAAGAAAATAGGAGAAGAACAAAAATAAAATCTAAAACCAAAAAGAAATAACAAAATTAACATACCTTGAAAAAGGATGTCAAAAAGATAAGAAAAGTGGATGTCAGAGATATTTGTTCAGGTGAAAATGACCGTAGAAAATCAAGTTTAAATAGAAAAACTGGCATTTATGGCAAAAATCCGATCCGTATGGGGTTGGTGAAGAAATAAATGCTCAAGAAAACTTTGAAGTTCCAAAACCCGAAAAACCCAAAAGTCTGAAAATTCAAAATTTGGGATTTCAGACTTCAGGAAATTAGAAACAAAATGTGAATTGGTGATGAAAAGTTTGAAACCGAAAGTCTGAAAATTTGGAATTTCAAACTTGAAAAAATGAAACCAAAACACCAAATGTTCAAAAGAAAGCTCCAAATTCCAAAAACCCAAAAACCCGAAAATTCAGACTTTCAAACTTCGAAAAAACTTCCAAAATGAAAACTCGAAAATGAAATCTAACAATTAGACTCTAAGACTTGGAAATTCATTGTATAGGGATCTTTTTAAAAAAATTTGACCTCATTTGACTTATCTTTCAGGGTAAGTTAAATTGCTAACATTTTTGGCGACCTCCAGGGAAAACTTTCCTGCTAAGCTTTCTAGACCAGTAGCTTTAAGCAAAACATTGGGCAAAGGAGTCCCTAAACAACAAAAACAAAAGAAGAAAAAGAAGCAAAAGAAAATGGATGAACGATGTGCAAAGCACTTGGAGGAAAGACAAAACACTATACAGGGTGGAACAATCTCAAAAGCAAGCCTTGAGATGTATCCCATTCACATGAATGGGTAATTCTTCTCCGTTGAGTCTGGATAGATGAAAGGAATTCACCTCTTTACAACTTGTGACAATATAGGGCCCACTCCAGAGGGTGTCAAACTTGGCATGCCTGCCTGGTTTAGCTCGGTCTTCATCCCACTTAAGGACTAACTCTCCTTCCCTGAATGATCTATCTGAAGCTTTCTTATCAAAGGATTTTTGACCTGGGTCTAGATGATGTGTGAGCGTACACATAGCTGTATTCCGAGTCTCTTCTAACTCCATGAGTTTAGCAAATCTCACTGTTAAGGCATCATCTTCCATAACCTCAAGCTGATAGGCCAAGTCTAAGGAAGGTATTTCCAACAAAAGTGGGAGTTTCACTTCCATTCGTATACCATTATGAAAGGTGAAACCCCAATGGCCTTCTTAGGTGTTATTCGGTCAGCCCATAGAGCGACCTTAAGCTGAGTATGCCAGGTCCTTTTATTTGCTTCCATCGTGCGCTTGATGATCCTTATCAAATTCTTGTTGCTAGATTCGCCAACCCGTTTCCTTGCGGGTAGTAGTTGGATGAAGTCTTGAGGTAGACCCCATTCTTGACTGCCCATTCACTTACCTTCATCCCGAGGAACGCCATTGCATTGTCAGAGATAACAGTAAATGGAATACCAAATCTTGTCATGATATTTTCTAAAAATTTGAGAACAACCTTTTCATTGCTTTCCTTCAAAGCCACTACTTCTGTCCAGCGAGTGAAATAATCTGTAGCAGTAAGAACCCATTTATGCCCTTCACTAGATGGAGGATTAATCATACCAATAAAGTCCAATCCCCACTAAACAAAAGGTTGATCTACCTGAATGGGATGCAATGGAAGTGCTGCCAGCCTCTGTTTACCCGCAAAGAGAGCACATTCCTTACATTTTCTTACCCAAAAATGAGCATCTTTGAACAAGTTTGGCCAGTGATAACCAGCCCGCATGATCTTGGTAGCCATCGTTCATGCTGAATAATGCCCTCCCAAAAGGCCATTGTGAAACTCCTTGTAACGACCCATAATTTCACACACAAACAACACAGTAAAATACATGATAACTTTTTTTTTTGACACAAACACGACACGACATGCCACCACCGAGGTCACAACTAACTCCGTGGATAACTCAATACAAGGATGACCACAAGGGTAGCACGGAAATGTTCACACCCACCAAGGATGGTTCACTTTTCTATTTGACAAAACAACATAAGAAACCACCACATAACACACCTACAGATAGGGCAAGCCACAATGAGGAAATTATTGATGGTTATTTATTTTTATGTAACCTCTTTCGATCCTTAACTTCAGTTTGCTAAGACTCTAGATATGATTTGAACAATGCTTCTTACAATGCTAAGTTCTTACTTTTACTTTGAAGAGAAATTCGCTTTCAGTCTTCTCTATTATGACCTATTATTTGCTTAATTCGTTTATTTAGAAGAACAGGGTAAATTTAAATTCCACATCAATCCACAATATCGCTTCTAGGACTCGTTCATGCCCATATGACAACATGGGTTTGCGTTCAACACACTTAAGAGAAGAAAAGCAAAGTGCCTTGGAACAAGGTTAGAGGGAGAAGGTCGAGTTGAAAACATCTATAGGACCTCAAAAGTTAATACCAGGCTTTAATTGAGGCTAGAGAATTTATCCAAAATTACCAAATATTTTACAAAGACTTCACTGAATGAGTATTACCAAAGAGAACAATTTACTTTCCAAATGGCGGTGAGAAAGATTGTGAGATCTCCAATTTGTTTTCTCTGGCTTATTAAATCTTATCATCTTCTAACAACTAACAGTTCATTTCACCTTAGGGTCATTTTACAAATTTCACCATAAAAGGAATAATGTTCACTAGAGGAGCTAGGGTTATCATGTTATATAATTTTACTTGCAATGATAGTCTCGCCTTTGCTTACTTAAAGAATTCCTTGCTCTCAAGCTGGTAACCTCTACGTTAATTTATTTGAATATAACTTTTAGTTCAACTTTTATAAGTATTAAACAACCCACGTTATTTTACTTATGTCGCATTATTACTAAGTCATAGCAAGATTTACTCAACATTTATTTTCAAGGGTAAAGTTTAATAACACTCATTCACCAGAACAAAACAAGGTTACATCCACACTTAAAATACCGATAATCCAATAAGGCCACTCAGCAAGCAGTAACCAAATATTTTAATATTTTCAATGATGGTCAACAAACCAAGGTGTCCAAAGTTAAGATGACAAAGTCCACAAATACATTATACTAAGACCATGATCCTCTCCTACATTTTCCACTGTATGTTATCAATAGTTGAACAATATAAAAAGGATTGCAGGTAAGAACTTCTCAGCTGAGGTTGAAGCAAAAGTTTACAAGTCTATCCCTCATCTACTCACAAAAATCCATCTGCACAAATATTTACTAGAGTCAGTTCGCTAGAACTGAGCATGATAAGATATAATCCTCACCTAAAAATTTATGCCATCTAGCATTTACATAAATGAAAGTTTGCAATACTCCCTAACATATAATTCCTAACATGCATTCTAAAACTTAACTGCACATCACATGATAATACATTTCATTCCCATTATTGGTTCACTTCCTAACATCTGCTTACATATGAACAAAATTCCAAGTGGCTAGATGTACAACCTTAACCTTTCAATTAATTATACTTAAATTACAGTAATAATAATATCGCTCACTTAATACCTTCAGTCTACTTCTTCTATATAAGTATCCAATAATATTATCTTTTAATTAAATATAAGTACCAACGACATTGAGCTTCTATAATAAATACAAGTGTCAATCTTATGATATTCATCAATATTACCCAAGTATCAAACCTTTATAGAAAATCAAGGATATGTAAGTATACTTTTGATATTTATCTCACAATTTTAAGAATATACTTATGTAAACAAGGGTTCCACCAATCAGTAAGTTCATATATTATTTAGATATCCTTTCGGTTGTTTATTATCATGTCTCTATATGCCTCTATTAGTATAAGAGTCCAACTCATAGGAATGAGTTACGATCAACAATACTGTCATATTTTGTTAATGAGAAGAAGGTACATTTGGCTAGCTAAAATATGTAAGCGTGGTCCAAGCCACCATAAATACCAGTATCAACGTTATCTCCACTCCTAATGAGATGCGAGTAATAAATTGTATAAAATCACTCAAGTAGATACTATTGTTTATAACAACAAAGGTTTCCCCGAAACACCAAATAAGTAAACCACTTATAGGGATCCTTAAGTTTCCATGACATGAATTGGATTCCGATTTCTCATGATATTCATACGCAGTCTCCTATTACAGAGAAGGGTTACAGTCAAATGAAATTTGCATCATGATTCCATGTACTCCAAGGATGCCCTACGAAAGACCTGACCATCACTTCGTGGTCTGCCATTAATAGTATGTCCATGGCTCTAAGCAGAGAATGACTAATGTGTTTTTTTTTAAAGACAAGGTAAACCTTATTTACCTTAAAACTTACAAAAGTAACATGCCCACAGAATTTATCGATCCAATGACAATATTCTAGACTTTTCAGAGATTACCCTCAAGGCCCATTACAATTATCTGTTAAGGAAAAGACGGATAACAGAAAACAATAACACCCCGAGATTCAGTCAAAAGAGAGCACGAAAGATGCGATACAGAGACTCACATGTGTGACTGCACGTCTCTAATAATCAACCCATTATTCCAAGCAAGCTCTTAACAACTCATAAAGCCTAGAGTCATGTTTACCTCACCAAAACAAGTCGAAGCATGTTCCACCAACAACTCACTCTCTTAAATGGCATTCAACACAAATAAACGATACAAGGTACCGTTATAGTTTATAAAACCCGACCGTCAGACAACGAAACTATATTTGCGAGTAGTTTACATTGAACAGGGTTTCAGGGTCGAACAACAAGGTCTTACAAAATCACCTACAGCTCCATATAGACATCAGATAACAACTGGTTCGAAATCCTCCTCCAAGGAAGGGAATGACGACTATTAAGACATGCAAAGTACCCATAATATCAGGGAGTTCACCTTAACTAGTCAAATGATAACAGAGGTAGCTTTCACGAATGAAGAACATAGGGTTCCATAGCTCGAATCAAAAGATTTGATGGAGGCGTCTACAAGTTTTCCCATGATACCCATATATTTCTGATTTTTTTGTATTATAAAAAAAAAAATACCAGGCAAATATATATCTAAATGTCCTCATAAGCCAGAGGTTTTCACCCCAAGAAAAAAGAATAGAACAACAAGAATTGCACAGATTTGATTTACACAAATACTACATGGAATAAACCATTAAGGGAGGGTTAAGAGCTTATCATGCCTGCAGTGTAGAAAATCCCCAGGAAGAGCCATGAGTTCCCAACAGGTGACCTTCCCCACGCCCCCTTTTTCTCCATTTTCAAGGCACCCATCCTTCACTCTCCTCCACGCTGGTACAGGTCAGGAGCAGCAGCAATGGAGGGGGTTCTAACCTACACAGCGCACTGCTTGGAAGATCCCACGCAAAACCACAGTCCACACAAAGAAAACTCCTTCCACGCTCACCCACGCGGCCAGGGCAGAAATAAAATGGCATCCAGGTTCTGCGCATTACAACAGTCCACACAAAATAAAAACAAAATAACTCCATCCATTCTCCCCCACGCGGCCAGGCAGACAAAAAAAAAAGACGCGCCCAGGATCTGCGCACCAGTAAACAACCACACAGCAAAGGAAACTTGCAATAAACTCACAAATGTGAGCTTCCCCTTGGGCGCGACCCCCAAAACCACTGAGCATGCAGATCCCCAAAAAAAGGCGTGGCTAGCAAGCCATAACAACTCATGAAGACAAAACACAGGTAAAAACCCAATAAGATTTCACTCACGCTTCCCCAGATCCCAGGGAAGGTCCAACACGTTTTTCCCCTCCAGGAAGGCGCAGAAATGGCAGGCAGTTACTTCCTCATGCGGCCATTTTCAAAACTAAAGTGAAATCCTTCCAAATCATACGCCAGGTTGGACAATAATAAACAACACGGTTTACCAAAAAAACGTCTATTTTGGAGAGAGATCTATGTGATACACAGATCCAATATTCCTTCCCATTCGAGCACGCCTTTTAAGATTCCACGAACCTAAACCATATTTAATTAGTTTAAATGTCGAGCAGAATAAAGCTTCATCCTCATTTCTCTGCATTATTTTATGTAATCGCTTTGCTTCAAGACGTCCGGTAGTTAGATCTGATCTGAAATAAATAAAAGCATACGAATAGTATTATATAACGCCTTAAGCGTAAATAACCATGTATAGTTTTAGGTCAGAATGAAAGAAGCCCTCTCCTAATTCGGTATTAACACCTCCAAGGGCACTTAACGTGATAGAAACCAGGAATAAATAATGGATCCACAATATCCACTTTAAAAGACATCCATTTAATAAACATGTTGTACACGGTATCTCTGAGAACCGAAATGTGAAGCGAAGAGCAAGGAGGAGAGCTGGGTTATGGCGGGAGCAGCGTGGTAGGTTGGTGGTCAAATTCACCACTAACCTGATAATTATCTAACTTGGCATACATGGACCAATTTCATCACAAGGGGAAAAGAAGAGAAAGCGGTTGAAGGCATTTACCCAAACATTTACAAAGCATACCAGGGCGCCTAGACGGCCAAGGATAAAAACTTTGAACCTTACACAAGAACACTACGTCCTTGACGATGGTGCCACCCAAGAACCAGCTTCCCTTGCGTGAATCGAGGCTCGATCCGTGAGGTGACCAAACTAAAACAACAAAATCGCTTATCAAAAATTAACAACAGGGTTGGTAACAAATCGACGATCAGAAAGCGAGGTTAACGTCGATCGATAAATAAAAATATTATTATTATTATTATTATTATTACCACTTATTAATACTTATTAATAGAAATAACAAGAGCCAACTTGCATGAGCTCGATAAATCGAGCATACGCTTTTCCTTTAATAGGAGGAAAACGAAATGGATGAGGCGAGGACACCTACAAGTAAACATCGACATGACGTGAGAAGACAAGACCGAGAGTGGGAGAATTCCGGTCATTTTCTATGATACAGGCAAAGCCAACGAGAGGTCAACATGAGCACCACAACGTTAAAAGCTTAGTGACATGGTTTTTAGAGAATGGGGAATTACACTCCTCCAATATCTTGCTTAATTGCTGGCTTGATGCAGCTAGGAGGATGCCATTCAAATCCTTTCGAAAGAGAACATTATCCACCACAACGTATGGAATAGACTGGAGGCAGAAAGTGCATCATTGAACCTTATCCATATTTGGAGGATATACCCCAAAGAGGAGGAAATTTTGCATCTTAGTCAACCAATCAACCTGATCATTTTCACCATCAGTATTGAGGAGTGCAACATCTTTGTCCTCTTTAGTTTCCATGTCTGCAGCCAACTATTGGCATAACCCCTTGCCTCTGACAAGCTTAGTGACTTTGATGTATACATCATACTCCATTACTTTTGTGATCCACCCAGTGCATTTCTCATTCATTTCTTTATTCAACAAAAATTCTTTAATGCTGGGGTGAGAAACCATCAAATGCACCTTGTTATTGGACAACATGTGCCTGAATTTTTTCAGAGCTCGAATGACTGCAAAGACCTACTTTTCAATGAATGAATATTTGAGCTCGTACTCCTTGAGAGACTGACTGAAGAAGGCAATTGGTTGCTCCATCAGATCATCATTTTGTTGAGTTAGAATCCCTAAAATGCTTTCCTATCCTGCGAAGGCATAGAGAATGAAGTCTTTATCGAACTTAGGATTCACCAATGTGGGCGCCTGTGAAATGGCTATTTTGATAGCCTCGAAACTTTCTCTTCCTTCCTTTGTCCATGAAAATGGAATATTCTTTTTTAACATGGCTGTAAGTGGCTTGGCCATTGTTGCAAATTGGGGAATGAATCTTCATACGAAATTAATGGTTCCCAGGAAGCTCTGGAGACCCTTCTTGTGACTCAGAAGAGATAGGGACATAATTGACTAGATTCTGGCTGGATCAATGGACAGTCCTTCACAGAGACGATATGTCCTAGCAACTTTCCCTCCTGAACTGCAAAAATACACTTCTTAGGATTCAATGAGACCCCAAAGTCTCTGCATCTTTGGAAAACCTTTCGTAGATGTGCAATATGATCCTCAACATGCTTGGAATAGACAGTTATGTCATCAAGGTAAACCAAGATAATATTGTTGATAAGCCCTTTGAATGCCATATCCATAGCTCTCTGGAAAGTAGCCCTGCATTGGATAGCCCAAATGGCATCTTGTTGTAAGCATAAGTGCCCCATTTAGTAGTAAATGTTGTCTTGAATTGATCAGATTCTTGGACCCGAATTTGATTATACCCTGAATATCCATCGAGTAAAGAAAACCTTTGGGCCCCGATACTATCTGAAGAATCTGTTCCATTGACGATGAGGGTAGTGATCTTTTAGTGAGGTGCGATTCAAATCCCTGAAGTCCACACACAATCAAATTTCACCATTCTTCTTTCTTACAGGTACCAGATTGGCCACCCATGATGAATGTTTGATGGGAAAAATTATGTAGGCTTCAATGAGCTTTGTTAGTTCCTTCCACATTAGTGGCTCAATTCGAGGGGTTGATCGGCCTCTACTTTTGACGAACTGGCTTAGAACTTGGGTCTAGTTCAATAGTATGTTGTGCTAGGCTTGGATCAAAACCACGCAGGTCCTTATAACTCCAAGTGAAGATGTCATGGTATTCTTGACACAACTCAGTGAAGGATTTCTTTTCTTGATTAGTGCACACTTTTCCAATCTTCAGAAATTTCTCGCTAGCTACCTCAACCTCCTCGAAATCTTCTTCTTTGATTGTCATGTTAGTGCCCTACCACTTGACCTGATCATCTGTGTCAAAAATAGATTCGAGAGTGACTAGGCCTTTTGGTAACTTATTTCCTTTCAACTAGATGACTTGATCACCATAGGATTTCTAAAATTTATCCTGATGTTTGACTGAACTCTGCTTCTTGTTGTAGGAAGAGGACAATTTGTTCATCACTGTTGAACACTTGCCAACTACTCACATTATCAGTACTGTAGGACAAACCACCATTTTGACGATTTGTTGTCTTTCCTCCATGATATCAATAGGTATGTCATATTGTGAGCCCACCGTGGCTAGCCTATCAGCATCTTGATTCTGACTTCTGGGAATTACATGAATTCCAAAAGCCTCAAAATCTTCAATTAGATCCCAAACTCAATTTTTGTATGATCTTAGAAGATCGTTCTTGGATGTGCTTTGCACGTTGTTACTTGATGAACAACCAATTCACTATCTCCAACACAAGTTAGAGCCTTGATTCCCCTCTTTTGAGCCAGCTGGATCCCTTGCACTAGGGCTTCATACTCAGCAACATTGTTGGTGCAACTAAACTACAATCGGAAGGATGAGAAATATTTATCTCCTTTTGGAGAGATCAACATAACTCCTACACCGGATCCATTTTTGCTCCTTGAGCCATCAAAGAAGAGTTTGCCATAGTCCCTCGGAATCGTTGGGCACTTTGACCAATTATGGTACAATCACACCTTCCTCATGTACACAGTATGTTCCCAATCCAGTCTCTTCTAAAAACAACAGACCAGACTCTTCATTTGCTAGCAAATCATCATACGGGTCATATTGGTGATCTATACTTACTTCATCAAGGACTGTGTTAGGAACCTCCTCTATGAGAGTAGTCGGTTCATGGTCTGCATCTTCCTCTTCAGGTTCACCAATGGCATAATTTCCATTTACGAGGCTTGACTGTGTATGGTTCCACATGGTTGTGGCAAATGGGTTCAGCTCTTATAGTCACCTTTGTCCCATACCGAGTTCTCAAAATCATGTGCGACTAGCCGATGATAAATAACCACCCATTTTGGTGGTGAAGTCTCATGATAAGAAAATGGAAAAGAGAGGAGGGAGATCGATGACCGATATGTCCTGTGTGAATGAAAACTGGGACATGTGTGGATGGTGAGTTGTAGCCCTTTAATGATCCCAATAGTCTTGACTGTCGTGCCATCCAACTGAACTACTCCTTTTGAAATTGGGGTATATGAAATCCCCAATACGTCTGCAATCTACTTAGGCATGACAGAACTACTGGCCCGAAATCGATCATGCAATTATGAACCAAATGATTGCCGATGATTAGAGAGATGTAAAATGGTAGTGGCTTATTTTCTCTAGGAATCCCTTTTGTCTCTGGTTGACATAGACTAGTTGATATGGATGCTCCATGACTCGATGGTTTATCAGTAGTGCCAAAACTATTCAAAGCTTCTCGTAGAAAATTCCATTTGAGATGGTATCGAAAGCGCATCCCACATGGTAACACTCAAATTAGTCTTTTTCATCTGCTCTACGATACTGAATGGTATTGCCCTACCTTGCGATGCTCTTATGGGCATTAGTATCTTCTTTGGAAAATGTTTATTCGGCACCATCACAACTGTAGGTCCATTACTCTTTGGAGATTGGCTTGTGGATACTTCCGGTGATTTCCTCCCTACATCTTTATCTATCACTGGTTGTGTTTGAGGATGTGAAGCAGACGCTTGGTCAACTTTAGAAATTTTTGGTTCTATTGCCCTCTTTTTGGAATGCGTATTTGAAGCCACCGAGGAGGCATCGGCATTTAGTCCACAAAAATCATCAGATTTCCAATTTACTAATGTGGTTTCTTCAGTGAGTGGAGTCTGATTATCTTGGGTTGTTGTCTCAACTACTGATTTTGATGGGCTGGATATACTTTGGACCATGAGAGCCTGACTCAAAACTCCATTTGGGTAGAGATTCTGATTGTGGGGTTGGGAACAAGGATAACACCACTCATAATCTTGGATGAGATTGTTTTGAATGGGAACTATGGCTCTAGAAGAACTAGTAGCTAGAAGGATTTTGGGAATTCAAAGGTTTAATATTGGCAGCTTGGCTTATGGTTTGGTTTATATGACTAATTATTTCCTTGAAAGGGAGAATGATTCGTTTGATATTGAGATTGGAAGGGTGAGTATATTGGGACTGCTACCTCTTCATTACCACAAGTTCATTCCCAAAAGTTTGCAATAGTGACTTCACCTCAGCCAGGTCATTAGCAGGGTTGGACATAGGTGTGGTGCTGAATTCAAAGCTGCCAGAATTTGCAAGAGCTAGCTGTTTTCTTGCGAGTTCTACAAACATAGGCATAGGAGGCCTAGGGGCAATTTTACCTACTTGAATTAGGCAATTCTCAGTTGTGACAAAATTTCATAGACGTCAGAATAATATTGCCTCCCATTGATTGAATCAGGACAACAATATCACTATTCAATGCTCATAAATAATATAGGAAAGCACTTTGTGGAGATGGATGTACAAGAGCCGAATCCGCTTCCAAGTTTTGTTGAAGTGAGATTGAAATCACTCATATATTCTTGAGGAGATCTTTTGATGGTATGGAATTGTTCCACAAGGGATAAATGATCACTTTTGTCTTCAAACTGCTTACAAAGCTTGGTGCCCAACTCATTCCATGTAGTAATCAAACCAACATTTAAGCTCCTGAACCATTGAAGTGCCCTTCCTTTAAAAGAAGTAGCAAGAAGTCGAACTGCTATGTTATCTTCTGTGATACTGTGAACTGTGCAAATGCTTGCTACGTCTAGTATGTGTTCCCTGAGGGGAAATATTAGTTTCACCATTAAAAAATGGCAAACTTTTAAGGGTGGCTACTGGTATAGTGTCTCTCGCCAACTAAGGGGCTACTAGCATTAAAAGGAGGACAAGTATTTTCGCCATTGTGAATCTACGTGGATTATACCTTGGTAGAGGAAAACATCTATCAGGTGGAGTTGAATGCCCCCTATGAGGAAAAGCCGCAGGTGTGGTGACTAAAGGACTTCTACCTCTTCTTCTTGGAGGGGATAATGAAAGCTCTATATGCTGATAATTTCCCTACTTGAGAAGCTCTTGTATGAATCCTTCACATAAGTTGATATACTAAACTTTGAAATCTAGAGATATGGAGTCGCCAGGTACTTAGATTGATAAAAATGAGAAGAGAAGTACCAACTCTATCCCACCAGGCATGCCAAAAACTATTGTCACAAAATCACTGCACCCTCCTAATGGCCTGAAAATGAATCACGACATTCAGTGTGATAGTGACACATGGGATCATCTCTCAAGCTATGGGACTTAGACTAGAGATGAACCTCTCGGAGAGAGGCCGCTTCCTTTGTTTAAACTAGATGCTCTGACTCTTCATGGGATTAAGGAGAAATTGCAAAGAAATAAATCCTAAACTAGAAGTGGTGATGCACCAAAGAGCAGGGATGTTCAACTTTTGGAAGGGTTATTGTGAGTGAGATGCTAGCATCCTAAATCACTTTCACCTATTGTAACTAGAAAGGGTACGAGTACCACAAACTAGAAACACATGTTCCTTTGTTAAACTTATACAAAAGAGAAAGAACATGATTTGGTTCAGATACACAGATAACTTTATTGGAAAAATTAACACAAGCACATCTTAAGCACCCACTTTATGCAAAATAAAGATAATGTAACTTCTAATCAACAAGCAGGAAAAGTACAATCATAGCTGAAGAGAAAATAACCACATCACTTTATCTTGGCATACAATAAATAATCTGAAGTAAAGGCAAGTTACTCAAACATACTAAGGAATCACATTCACAAAGCATGTAATAAATAATTATTTCACACAGTGATTCAAACTTTCAAATGGTAGAGTGTAATTCTGAATAAAATTAAAAGGGACTTCACAAATATATGAAAATACTCTTCCAAGCTTGAAGAGTAAAATCACCAAAATCTCAAAATTATATATCTATGAACTCTAAGCATTCATCTATTTATAAGTTCCTTAGGCTGAGCCATTATCAGCTGGGCCCTTAACTAACATTTTACTAAAAATAGAAATGTCATTAAATTAAGGGAACAAGCTCCCATGAAAATAGCAAAACTATTGCAAGGGTTTGACCAAGTCAACCCTGCAACTCTGACTAATCTGGAGCTTGAATTTGTCCTTCCATGGCCGCTCAATCCTGATTTGGCTCTGTAATTTGTTCATTTTTTCCAGCTCCTTCTGAACTTTCCTTCTATACAGCCAATCTTTGATTGTATTTGAAAAAACGTTTGATTATTCCCTGGATTTCTTCATCTTCAGGTCCACATGCATAGTGACTACATCTATTGTCTCGATCTCTCTGGTAATTGGGCTAGTATTCTTTTCAGTTTGAAAATGACCTTGGACATCCTTCCTATGAAGTTCTGGCACAAGACCATTCGATCAATGGAATCAGAATTGAAAGTTCTTGTGACATCATCATCCCACTTCACCAAGTCTTTGAAGTTTTCCTGAATCTGTTCTTCAGGGAGGGCATCAATATTCTCATTATAGATTTACATAGCTTCCTTGATCAAAGGATTTGCTTCTGATATTCATTCAATTCACCCATTTACTGATCTCCCTTTCTGGCCAAGTTTCTCAAGCTCATGATAAGAGAAGTCATCAATAGAAGCTGAAACTACTAAGGCTGTAGTAGATGAGGACTCAGTAGATGAAATGGGTTGTGTAACTCTCCATAACAAAGATGTGAGTTGTTCGACCTTAGCCTTTAGCTCATCTTTCGTAGCTTTATCCTTGTCGTATTTCACCATCAGGGCCCCCAGAGCAAGTGTGAACATCTTGTTTGGCCCCCTCATGAGTGGCCTTTCCTAATGAAAATATGGAAATCTGATAATCTGTAGCCATGATTGTTTCCTTGGTTTTTCCCTTGGTAGGAGTAGCGACCTCTATCACCCATTCTCTAGATGAATTTACTATCAAATTTGACATGGTCCTTGGTCTCTTGGCCTGTCTTTTGGGTGTTTTGCTCCAAGATGCTGAGATCCATGACATCTCCTAGAGGCACCTTCTTTTTCTGCTTGGGGGTCTACCTGAATAACCACTCTAGAATAGCTGATAATGAAGAAGATGGAGCGGTAGATGTGATACTTAAGGTCTGAGTTGAGGCAAGGGTATTGGGAACATTCATGGGTGTCTAGATAGAAGTGGAAATGATGGATGGGGTGGATGTTAGACACAGTAGTGGGAATTGATACAATGGTATTGGAAGATGAAATGGCAGAAAAAGGAAGTGATAAAGGAAATGGAGGAGGGAAGGGTGATCCAATATTCTCTCCAACCGAGAGAGCTGGAAGGGATGAGAATACTTGGGCCATAGAAGGAGATGGGAAAGATGAAATGCTGATAGAAGTGGGAGGAACTGATGGAGGAAGGGATGATGGAAGAGAAGAAGGAAGTGATGAACCTTGTGAACAATCAGGAGAATTGCTGACCACAATTACATCCACACCAGTCTTGGCTATAGGTATTTCTTGAGAAACAGGAGTTTGAGGAAGAGATGAACTTCCAACAACAAATGAAATTTCCTTATTGCTGTAGGGGTCTTAGTCAGTTGACCGCTTCCCTTTGTGGGTGTTGTTGGGTTTAATACGAGTGGGGCTTCTATATTTATAACTTGCTCAACTCCTTTTGTTTGATCCCAAAAGTAGCCAACCACTTGTAGGTCCTTTTAAGAATGGGACCCTCTATATCTTTTGTATTTAAGCATTCCTCTTGATACCAATTGATCCATGGAAGTGGTTGATTGGCAACATATTTGGTCTTATATGCTTCGTCCAATACTTCACCGTCATCTTGCAAATCTGTCGGGATCTTCAGCTATCCCATACTGGCAAATTTCATCTACATCAATCTTTCATAATCTCTTTGTCGGATGATATACTCATCCCAACAATGAATCCAAATGTCTTCTAGTTGAGATGTATGGGAAGTCGAACGTCCTATCTCACTGAAATTTCCCAAGTAGTTGAAGTTGGTTCTTGGATGAAAAGTCCATAGGGTTACCTCGGCCATCTCTGTGTCGACATTCTTGGCTTTGTGAATGTTTAGACAAGTATACCTACCAATCAAAACTGAAAATGCACTCCTACCTTGTGGCACTTGTTTTGGATCGATGGTAATCCAATAGTTGCCGAACTAGCTCCAGTAGAACCCATTTGTCCATAGGACACCTTGGCAATTTTCTAGGGCACCAACAATGAAACACTTGGAATTCGAATGTAGGTGAAAGTGGGAAATTGGAGATAGATAGCTCCCCATTCCCATACTTCTTTGAAGGCTTCATCAGAAATTCTCCGATTGTACAACTCTTTGTCAAAGTGGTAGAGGATGACTACGAAGAAAGCATCGTTGACCCTTTGAAAGTGCTTGCACCCCTCACTCAGAGTGAGCTAGGGATAGAAGTCATAAATCTAGGATGTGCTCTGAAACCCCCTTGGTATTTAGTCTAGGAAAATCTCCCATGGTAGCGGTAGCGTAGACCAGGAATGATGTCATGTAGAATGATTTTGTGGTTGACACTCTACCCAGCTGATAGCAGATGGAGCTACTGATATGCTCTCCCCACCTGATAAGCTCCTTGTTCTTCTTGATAGTGGAAATGTATAAAAACATCCACTCTTGGAATTCCTTGGTAGTTGGGAGGCCTGAGACTCGGCTCAGTAGTATGATTATGTCATTGACTTCCTGGATGAAGTCTACCCTATACAAGGTTTTTGGCAACTTGGCCATGCTCTTGGCCAAGTAGCTTTTCATGACAATCTTGGTACATGAATCAACATCCTTGTTCCAATGTTCTACTATGATTTCGGGTGAAATAGTGGCGTAGTTTGGAATGTCAGGTAGCCTGAGAAGATCTTCAAAGAAATCAGGATCTAGGTGAATGACCACCTTGTCATCATCATCCTTAACTGACATAGAATCTACATCAAAGTGGGTAGCTGTAGCTAGAACAAACTCAGACAATGCATTGAAGTAGGAAAACCAGCCGCAAGGACAAGCCCACTGTCATAAATTACTGCATCCATGGCTTTTGTTAGGAGCCTTCACTCTGCTCCAGAAATCTAGGAAGTCAATCTAACCTAAGTCAGTATCCCCTATGTTACCTAGATCGGATGATAGGCAAGACTGAGGAGCAACTCCAAGGAATGAATATTTCATCTTCTCTTTCTCTTTTGAAGTAGAAGTAGACATGAAGTTCTAGATTTTGGAAGCCAAAGAAGGAAAAATTTGAAATTCTACAGGATGAAAATCTCTGAAAGAAAACTCCAAAGTCACAATCTCCGAAAGTCTGAAATGCCAAGTTCCGAAAGTCCAAAAATAAAATCGCCAAAAGAAATGCTGAAATGAGAGTATCCGAAATTCTGAAATGAAAACCTCCAAAAGAAAGTTTTCCGAAGTGATTTTCCTGAAATTTTTCTAAAATGGAAATTTCCAAAGTGAGTTTCCTCAAAACTCCAAAGTGAATTTCTCTCCAAAAAACACTTTTCTCGAAATTGAAATCTCCAAAATGATTTTCTCCAAAATCCGCAGTAGATTCCCAAAGTGAGTTTCCCCTGAAATTTCAAAGTAATTTTCTCTAAAGTGAGTTTCCCAAAACACTCTCTCTGAAAAAGACAAACTAGCAACTCTGCAAAAACTTGAGATCTACCTCGAGATGATTTTGTGAATAACCTGAGAAACTGGAGATAACTCAAAAATGAAAACATGGTGAATGGGAAGTCCATTATTCAAAAACACATGAAGAAACAAAAAGGAAAGAAAATGGGAGATGAGAACAAAAAGAAAATCTAAAACCAAAAAGAAATAACAAAATTAACATACCTTGAAAAAGGACGTCGAAAAAGACAAGAAAAGTGGATGTCAGAGATATTTGTCAGGTGAAAATGACCGTAGAAAATCGAGTTTAAATAGAAAACCCTAGCATTTATGGAAAAATCTGATCCGTACGGGGTTGGTGAAGAAATAAATGCTCAAGAAAACTCCAAAGTTCCGAAACCCAAAAAACCCGAAAGTCCGAAAATTCAAAATTAGGATTTCGGACTTCGGGGAAATTGGAAACAAAATGTGAATTGGTGATGAAAAGTTCCAAAACCAAAGTCTAAAAATTTAGAATTTCAGGACTTTGGAAAAAATGAAACCAAAACACCAAATGTTCGAAAGAAAGCTTCAAATTCTGAAAACCCGAAAACCCGAAAATTTAGACTTTCAGACTTGAAAAAACTTCCGAAATGAAAACTCGAAAATCTAAAATCTAACAATTAGACTCTAAGACTTGGAAATTCATTGTATAGGGGATCTCTTAAAAAAATTTCCTGACCTCATTTGACTTATCTTTCAGGGTAAGTTAAATTGCTAATATGATACCACGATGGCTTTGGATCATTTTCATCAAAGGGTTGTGTTGTGGGATAAATCACCATGTGAGCTACATCTGATTGCTTCAATATTGCCAACAAAGGCTCATTAAGAGGAGTGAACATTCTATGTTTAGGTGGTAGTTGAAAAGGCCCTTTGGTCAATTTAAAAGGTTGACTAGTTTGAACCATTTGTACGCATTTGGAATTTGTGATCCTATCTCCCATAGTCGTTTTTTTTTTTTTTATAAAGATTTTAAGATTTTCCGTGGGTTTGGTGTTTTGGTTATCCTTAGAGTGTGATTTAATGGTTCCTTTGGAAATAAGGGATTTCTCTATTTGAATGCATTTTTCAATAACCTCTTCAAAGGTGTGAGCACAATGCATTTGTAAATGAAAAGTGAAGTTTGGGTTGAGATTGGGCACAAAGATACTCACCAGTGTTTTTCAGAGGATTGCATGAGGGAAGCGCGGCTATCCCTCTCCATCTTTAGAAATCTAGATAATGTATTCTTTGGGATGTTTTTAGTGCCACACAAGTCCACCATGGTTGTATCACTTTCTATGTTGTATGAGAAGTTTCATACAAACATTTTTTTCCCAGTTTAGGCCATATGAAAATAGACCCATGAGGTAAGCAAGTGAACCATTCCAAGGCTTGGCCCCTAGACTCTTTGGAAAGATTCGTATGAGGTAATTTTCATTGTATGCCACTTCTTGGCATGCCATGTAAAAATATTTTACATGGTCTTGTGGGTCACCTTCCCTCTTTATTTGTCAAATTTTGGCATGTCAAACGTTTTGGGGAGGGGTTGAAGCATCATAGTTTTATAAAATGGATGGGGACATAGTTCTTCATATTGATATTTTTGCTAATCCCCATACAAAGTACTCTCTTGGAGGATTGTGAGTGTCACTTTCATAGATTGCATTTCTTGCATGAGTAATTGTTATTTAGTAGAGAAGTAGGGATATATATATGATTGTATTCCATATTATCTCCTCCTTGACTATCCATGTGAATTTTACTAAAGTTGACCTTAGGCTTTGTCTTTTGTACATTCTTGTTTGTTTCTTTTTGTACATGAGATGTCAACAAAGCTAATTATTGACTAAGGTTTTGGATTTTCTATTGAATAGTGACTTATTCTTCAAGATGATCCTCTTCTTCTTCATGACATGGAGGTTGTTCAACATTTTTCACATGTTCTATTATGACTTTACGTGGTATTTTAATGAAAGACATTATATATCCCATTACATTATCATTTCCTATGTTGGAGGTAGAAGCATGTCCATGTGTTAAGATATCCTCCATGTTAATGAGAGTTTGCTCCTCATAATTAATATCATTTATAGGCAATATTATCTCTTGTTCGATAGGCATTTTAGCTCATTAACTCCACCACTCGTGATAGTACCCAATATTTATTTCTAAAAGGAATTTATCTAACAAGGTGGGGTCAAAATCAAATTCCATGTGGTGTGATTCTATAATCTATAATTTCTTCTACTTATTTCTATGTGGAGAATAAAGGCCCAAGGTCATGGCCAATAAAGGGTTTGACCCTTGTCTGTTTGAGGCTTCCCAAGTTTGCATTTGTCTTGCTTCCAAATCCTTCTTTCTGAGCCCTAATCTTGTTTTAGGGGCCATGACATGTAATAGTTTCACTAAGGTGTCTGTGAATGTGTTCAAATATTTTTATCAAACCTAAGTGAAAAAAAGAATGTCAAGAAATCAAGGTATATTATGAATGTCAAAGAACCAACATGACATAGTGATTTCTCTTAAATGAACAAGCTAAGCAAGATTCAATCACACAATGTTTAGTTTCAAACCAAATAATCAAATGAAGTACTTCCTAAATTTGTTTTCAAAAAGGTAGTTGGTGTCATATGATGATTAACAAAATGTCCCTACTTATGTCGAGTTCAAAGAAATGAACAAGGCATAAGTAATAACAAAAAGTTAGCACAACCTCCAAACAAAGTATACTAAAAACAAGCCCAAATTCAATCAAGACCTATATTCCAAAAAGTATCGAGCACGATTATGAGTGACACAATAATTTCACCAAGATATGTTAACCAAAATTTGTGAGAAAGTAAGGTATTAAGATCAAGATTATATTGATATAACACGCACAAGTGGAAACACTTAACACTTTTAAAATCGAGGTAATAATTGGAATAAAACTAAAGCAATATTATACCTAGGAATTGTTGGTGCGTGTGACCTGCCTTGTCATCATCCACATCACTGGTGAGTAATCACCTTGTGAGAGTCATAGGTCTTAGGAAGTCAAATGACAAGTGTCGATTCTATCATAGATTCTATCATTATCATTTGCATCAGTGCATCATAGGAGTTACATTCCTTATTGAAATTATAACTCCTCCTTTAGTGGCATCATATGCGTTAGTCACATCATATGCGTCAGTGGCATCATTGAGGTTCTTTCCTTGTTTAGTCATGGGGGTTACACAACACCCCTATTTGTACTTTCTTTTTTATCTATGAGCATGAGTAGACCTGTTTTCTTATTTTCATATTCTTTCCATTGTTGAATCTTTCTTATTGCATTGGAGCTATGACATTACCATCGGAGTGCAACTTCATCATGGTGCATTGTTTCGATATCGGTTCTCGCATATCCCTCTTTCATGGTATCAGAGCTGGTTTTGGTAAAATGTGCACTCTTCATTTATCATTTGCTTATTACTTTTGGTTTCTTCTTATTTCCTCGTGCAAGTTTTTTTGATTATTACTTTGGAATTGTATTGCTCACCTCGCATTGAGGTTTTAGTCAGTTGCAAGTTTGAGGGTATTTTGGTCGATTTGCTTTATCATGTTGCTAAGTTCATGATTACTTCTCTACTCATGAGCTTAGTTTTGCTTTGGCATGGACCTATGGTTCATTGTTGTTGACTTGTGCATTGTTCAACATCTATGGGTTTTTTTAGCTCGTCGACCTCTGCACTAGTTTTTTTGGCTTGTATTGTTTGGGAACATCTTTCCTTGCAACCTGCTTAAGGAACCATATCAGCCTTGACTCTAGCTCGGGTTTCTCTCTACGTGGAAGTATATGCTCTAAGCTTGCATCGTGCCCGTGTATTGGTCCTCTCTACATTGGTTTGGATTGTTGTATGCTCAGACTCATGTTGGATCAGTTTTTACTGGTGTATACTCAGACTAATCCAAGATTTTTTGCTCATTGTTGTGGTTACTTATTTTTCTTGGCTGAGCTTATTCTTGGTCTTCGACTCACGGGGTTCTTTGTGGATCCTTGACCTACGAGTTCGATCTGTGTTATTTTGCACATCTCACAAAGCTCCTAGAATCCACCATTTGGCTCAGCCTTCTGATTTGGTGCTCCGCTCCATGTGGTTTGTGTCATTTCTCCCTTTGGCTGCATGTTCTGCTTCCCCAACTCTCTTAGATGGTCGTTCCCATCGTGGATGCATTCTTTGTGACTTGGTTCATGCTCCCTATGTTTGGTTGGTGCTTCATTTGTTTATTGGCAGTGCCCTTGCCTTTTTGGCTATCCCATGCCCTCTTTGCCATTTCTCCGAGCTATTCACTATCACGGTCAACTCACTTGGCCTCATTTCAAGTTCTACCACGCACAACTCACTCTTCTATAGGCATTTCAACCTCTCATTTCCACATGGGATTCACTTAGTGGCTGGGGTTCGACAAATGCACCACTCTAGCACCTCGACCACTATTTCGCTAACTTCTAACCATGTTAGCTAACTCCTTGGGCTCTCCCACTCCCACTCAATGAATTCCTTGATGTTGCATTAGCACTCCAAGCTCGGTCAATGTGGCCCCCTTATCCATCCTTTTAGAATCGATTATTGGTAAATCAATCTCCCTTTTAAAAAGTTTTAAGGTTAAAAAAATCATTTGTTTAATTGGCATTATACAATTTTTGGGGTATTTTGCTTGTTTTATTATCCTTCTTTTGAGTTTCGAAGATGGAGGGTGAGGTCAGGGTTGGCAAGAGGCTAACCCACCTCCCAATAAAAACAAACCCTATCTAAAATTTCATGCCATTTCTAACAAGCATACATACGACACCATTTGCATGCGTTTAGGGCACTTTTAAAATATTTTTGTAGGGTTTATTGGCATTTTCTTTCAGTTGTGGGAATCATTGTTTTGCTATAACTTTTGACTCGTTGCTCGGTTTTGAGCACTTATTTAGTCAAAGTTGCATGTTTTTTCACACTCTAGATGATGGGATTATCAGTTTTGTAAATGCACTATTTTATAAAGTGCCGCATTCTGCTGGGGATGTCATTATATTGCTTGTATCGGCTCATTTCAAATCATCTTGAGAATTTTTCTATCCCTTTTATTGCTTGTGGACTTGTGAGCAAACTACCACAGTCTTACAAAGTAAAGGGATTCTTCCATGCAAAATGAGATGTTATTTCTAACAAGGATTTCTCTTTCCCTTCTTATTTTAACTCATTCTTGTACTTTCTTATGGTGTTGAATTGTTGCGCCCAATAAACCTTGATTATTGTCTCCACTCTTGTGCGTTATTACGTTGATTGCAAGGTGAGTGACAAACTAGTTCTCAAAGACACAATCACATCGATGGTAGTCAATGTACTAAACTATAAAGTACCAAACTTGGGGGTGTGATATTGTTCGGGGTGGTTGTTTCTTTTCTCTCTCCTCTCTTCTTCCTTCGTTGGTTCTATCTCTTCATTATGGATATCTCTAAAGTACCGAGCTTACACCTTTTAATTTCTTCGAATGAAATCTAAAATTATATTGGTTTTGCGATGTAAATGGTTATACCATGTCACCATGGGGTTAGAGATCGAAACGATGATGTACCCAAAAGATCTAAATGGTTCAACCGTTTTGATGAATCCTTAGGTCTTCTTTGTATGTTTGTCTCTTCCAATGTGCTCTTCCACATTGAAAATTCCTCGAAACACCGATGGAGCGTGGAAAACACTTGATGAGATGTTTGGGAAGCAAGATGACATGAGAGTACATGAGTTGGAGAATGAACTACTAGGGTTAAATCCTAGTGACTTTGAAAACATGTAGGACTTCTTCTCAAAGTTTTTCCACACTAGACTACTTCTAAAGGAATGTAAAGTGGAGAAGAAAGACTCTCAATTGATCTTGTCGATTATTTTCTAAGTTAGGTTCTAAATAATCTATCTTCATTTCAACATTCCACGCCATGAAATCTACCTTGGGTAGTGCCTAGAAAATGCCCTCATTTGACAGTTTTTCATCCCAACTCATTTGAGAACATGACAAACTCATTCAAATGGGGACTCTAAAATCCAAGTCACATGCCCTTGTGGTGAATAAGGGCAAGAAAAATGAAAAGAAGAAAGAAACAAAGGACCAACCTACAAAAGAAACCAAGACCAACCAACCCCCAGCTAAGCTCAACACTAACACTTCGACTTCTAATCCTAAAGTGAAGAAGGAAAAGTATAAATGATCCTATTGTAAGTATCCTAGCCATGACGAGCATCATTTTTTTGGAAATAAATTGATCACTTAACTCAGTTTCTTGAGAAGAATAAAATAAGTGTTCTTGAATCTGACAAAAAAATTCTCTTAGAAGGGTGAGTCTTCTAAAGCAAAGGAGTCTAAAAATGAAAAGAAGAAAGGTAAGGCTCTCGTAGCTAGATCAGCTCCATCATCAACTTGGATTATCGATTCGGTGCCTCGCACCACATGGCTTCTTTAGAGGTTGAATTATCTAGCATTGAACCATGTGGCATGTCCCAAATCATGTTGGGTGATGACACTCATGTGTCGATTTCTAGTAGTGGATCGGTAGAGATAGAAGGTGGAACATTTAACCAAGTGTTGAGTGTTCCCAATCTCTCTACCAATCTCCTATCAGTTTACCAAATCACCCACCTTGGTGAAGGAATGTGAGTGGAATTTGGTCCTAACTTGGTGATCATTCGTGAGCTTAACTCTGACTGCACTGTGGCTGAGGGAAAGGTGGATCACCATTCACGGTTGTATACCTTTTCCCACTTCTCTTCTGATTTGATGCCCAATGCCTTGCTCACTCATGCAAATGAGGTTAGCAAGCTATGGCATGAGCATTTTGGGCATCTAAATTATCATTACCTTGAACAATTGAGCCAAAATGAAATGGTCAACGGGTTACCTCGAGTTAAGTTTTCTAAAGGTATTTGTGAGGGTTGCACCCTAAAGCACCTTAAAAAAATTGATAAGGGAAAATCTTGAGAGCTACTCATCCCTTGGATCTTGTTCATAGTGATGTTTTGACCCCTTTCCATCTCCTTCTTTCACTAGATCTCTATATATACTAACCTTCATTGATGAATTTTCATGTTATACTTGGGTATATTTTCTTAAGCTTAAGTCTAAAGTCTTTGAGCATTTTCAAAACTTTAAGGCTCTTGCTGAGAAACAAGCGGAACAGATTTATCAAGGTTCTTTGAACCGACAATGGAGGCGAGTATGTGAGCAATAGGTTTGAGTATTTTTGTACTTCTAAGGGATTTCTTTGTAGCATACAGTTTCTTACAGACCCTTCCCAAAATGGAGTTATAGAAAGAAAGAACCGAACTCTAAAGGAGATGGCTACTTGTATGGTTCACTCAAAGTCCCTTCCTCTGCAGTATTGGGCTGAAGTAGTGAATTGTGCTTGTTACATTCAAAATCATGTTCCACACAAGGTAGTAAGAGGGATGACACCCTTTGAAGCTTGGTTTGGACACAAGCCTGATGTTGAGCACTTTTAAGTCTTTGGATCCAAGGTTATGGCTCAGATTCCCAAGAAGAAACGCAAGGCATTAGATCCAAAATCCAAACCTTATATCTTTGTCGGGTATCCTAATGGCATGAAGGGATATCAATTATTAAACCCTACAACCCATGAGCTCTATATTGAGAGGAGTGTGAATTTTGATGAGTCATCCTTGAATTTTACTTCCACTGAGGTTCTTTTGCCCACTGATTTAGATTCTGACTCATCAGATGATGATGTTGTTGAGTGAGTTCCTCCTCTCCCTGCTCCTCCCAATCCTCAAATTTTTGAGTCTTCCATTCTCGGCAGTAGTGATGATGAGGACTATTTCCCTTCTCACTCAAGTGAAGAATCTTATGACTCTGAGCTTGAACCTTCAAGACCTCTTTGGGCTAGGAAAACTTTACAGAGTGTTGGATATTTAGTTGGAGATCCTTCAGATGAGAGATGTACTCACTCAAGTTTCATTGGACCCAACCAAAACACAATATTACACAACACGAATGTGAAAATTAAAAATATCTCAATTTTTTGTTGATACATGTTATCCTTTGAACCAAAATGCTTCATATGTAAACCCCAGGTACACTCCTTCTTCACCTCTACTTCTGATCCAACGTCTTTCGAGGAAGCTTATGGGATTCTTGAGTGGGATTCTACTATGGATGAGGAGTATTCCTCACTCATAAAGAATGACACTTGGGATCTTACCCCTCTTCCAAAAGGAAGAAAAATCATTCGGTGTAGGTGGATATATCAAAAAGTATGGAGCCAATGGAGAAGTCAAGAAGTATAAAGTGTGGATTTTAGCTAAGGGTTTCTCCTAGGTAGCCTGGGTTTGATTAGTCAAAAACCTTTGCTCCGATTCACGAAGATGACTTCCATTCAACTGACCCTTGCCATCACTACCGCTAATAGATGGGAAGTCCATTAGATGGACGTTAAGAGTGCCTTCCTTCATGGGGACCTAGAGGAAGAGATCTATATGGAACAACCTCCGGGTTATGTCCATGATCCATCCCTCATTTACAAGTTAAAGAAGTCTCTCTACGACCTTAAACAAGCCCCTCGGGCTTGGTATGCCAAGATGGACTCCTTTTTACTTGCATCAGGGTTCACTAGGTGTCACTCTAACCCAAATGTGTATATTCTGCAGCAAGATGACTCCATGCTTATTCTTGTTCTCTATGTTGATGACTTGTTGATCACGGGTAGCTCTTCCTCTATCATTGATTCTATGAACATCTCCTTGGCCAACAAGTTCTCCATGTCTGACTTAGGATTGCTTCATTAATTTCTTGGGATCCATATTTCATAATCTGAATCGGGAATTATGATCTCGCAACCTAAGTACTCTCTTGATTTTCTTGCTCGGTTTCACATGTCTGATTGCAAGTCCTCACCTACTCCTTTTCTTTTCGGGGTCAAGTTGGTTTTTGATTTCTCTTCCCCTTGGTTGACGGTACCCTTTATCGGCAGTTGGTGGGGAGCTTGATCTACCTTACTCACACTCAGCCAGATCTATCGTATACTGTCGAGATCGTGTCCAGATTTATGTAGGAGCCTTATGAGTTGCATTTAAAAGAAGAAAAATGGATCCTTCACTATGTTCGTGGCACTCACACAGATGGTATTCATTACTTAGGAGGGACTAAGATTGACTTGGTTGGATTTACAGACTTAGATTGGGCTGGTGATCTAGATCATCAGAAGTCTACCTCAGGCTACAATTTCACTCTTGGTTCAGGTCCTATCAGTTGGTCCAACAAGAAGTAGAATGCCATTTCCATATCATCAACAAGTAGAGTACAGAGGAGCAGTTAACACTGTCATAGAATCTGTTTGGTTATAGGGTATCTTGACAAATTTTGGCATCCACTTTCGGTGGCCTACCATTATGTATTGTGACAACATGAGCACTATCTCGATTTGTAGAAATCTAGTTCAGCATTACAGACGAAGCACATTGAGATTCACATGCACTTCATATGGGAGATGATACATGAAAACATCATCGACATATAATATGTTCAAAAAATTGATCAGGTTGTAGATATATTCACCAAGCCCTTCACTGAGGTGAAATTTCTTCACTTGTGGTCTCTTCTTGGGGTGAGGTCTGCTGCATCCATCCATCTTCTTTGGGCTATATATTCCTCATTCTCCTCTTCTTCTTTCTAGAAAGATGTTGTTTGTATATGGGCACCTTATCAGGCCTTTAGTTACAGGCCCATTGATGATCTTTCTTAGTTGTCTAGCGGAGTCTTCTTTTCTATTTGGCTTACCATGACCTCTTCCTCGGCTTTGATGAAGGGGGTGTTGGTATGTGTGACCTTCCTTGTCATCATCCACATCACCTGGTGAGTCATCTCACATTGAGAGAGTCATAGGTCTTAGGAAGTCAAATGAAAAGTGTCAGATTATGTCATAGAATCTTTCATTGTCATTTGCGTCAGTGCATCATAGGAGTTACATTCCTTATTTGGAATTATAACTCCTCATTTAGTGGCATCATATGCATTAGTCACGTCATATGCGTCAGTGGTGTCATTGAGGTTCTTTCCTTGTTTAGGCATGGGGGTTACATAACACCCCTATTTGTACTTCCTTTTTTGATCTATGAGCATGAGCAGACCTATTTTCTTATTTGCATATTCTTTCCATTATTCAAATATTGCTTATTGCATTGGAGCTACAACATTACCATCAGAGTGTAACTTCGTCATGGTTCATTGTTTCGATTTCGGTTCTCGAATATCCCTCTTCCAGAATTGTTAAAGTGTATATAGTGTATCCTTACAATATAGATATTTAGGTCAAGTTTACAAGAAATAAGACATAAATACTAAAATTTTCGTGCAATGATATAAACAACATAACCATTCAAAGGAGAATCAAAGTGATTAAGCAAGCCTAAATATTATGATGATCTTGACTTGGGTATCAAGATAAAAAGGCTACCAATGATATAAAAATGTCTCCACACACTTTAGACATTTAACAACTCACTTTCATGCAAACATTTATGAGGATAAATGGACACAAAAGTGTTGAATAAAATCAATTAGCAACACAAGGGTAGTCACTCTTCTTCTGATTGATAGAGTTTCAAAAGAAAGTGAAGGAAGTAGATCAATTGGTGTTGAAAAATGTTGGCCTCACTTTGGCAGATTTTTGCCTCACCTTATGGCAAGTGAAAAACTAAGAAAAAGTAACGCTTCACACATTTCGTGATGAATAATGGATCTCAACTCAAATTAGATTTGATATGGTCCAAGTTGGCTCCTGGTAAAAGATAGCTTCCTAAGTGGTTCACTCAAATAGGTTTCACAAGTCATCTAATAAGTGAGCTCGATTTACTAAGAAAAGTCACACTAACTAATTCTTGGAGTATCTCGGATTTAATTTACCCCCTTCAAGCATGGTGGGCAATAAATGCATCCATCATGCACTCTCACTGGTGTTGTAATATGGGTGACTTGTGATGCTAAATATCACAAATGGTAATACTAGCCAAGTAGGTTGTGTGGAGCACTTCCTGTTTCATCTACAAGGTTCCCTTTTGCGTGGACTAATTTGGGGTTCCTATGAGGACCACCCCCATTATTGTAGCTTAAGGCTTATGCCAAAGGGGTTATGTCCTAGTTTTAAGTGGTTGGGATGTACCCTTATCCAAACCTGCAAATAAAGTGTGATGATTATGGTGTGTTTTTTTATCTTGTTTAAATGGGCATGGTTTTCTTGAACACCTTTTGGCAACCTACACGGAAACTGTATTAGTAGTTTGATTTTTTCAACTCCACCTTTCTTTGACAAGCATTTTGGTTCTACACAATGGATTAGTAATTTTCCATGAAAATAATAAACACCATTTCTGATTCTCAAGATCATCCTAAGATGTAAGAGAAGAGCATACGCGATGCAAAATCCAAGAAATCAACAAATGGAAACACTTAATTCAAACATAAAATATATTCATCTTTTCTCAATTTGGACATTCTACACATTTTCAAAGCAATAAAAGATATAAGAATTGTTTATAATTCCCAAGATCACCCCAAAATACATGAGGGAAGAGCATACATGACCTTACTCTTATAATTAAGCATGCAAGGTTTATCCAATGTCTAGTCTAGCAAAAGCATGTAAACATACCCATGCAAAAATAAAACCTGCAATGATGTTAGCACTTTAGGACAAAAACCTTTGGAAACCTGGAATTAATATGCCAACTCGGATTGAAGAACCTACGTGCAAGTTAGGGCATGTGCGCATGGGTTAGGGAGGTTACGCCCCTCTGTGTAAATCTAGGTCTCAGAGTGCACTGCACCACCCGAGAGATGCATGCTCCGGGATATGTGCGTGTTCACGGGGTATAGGCATGTGTGCTGGTCAGCAAAAAATAGATAGTACAAAAACTAAGACAGGGGCATGTGCGGCTGGATGTAAGATGCCTACGCCAGGATATGGGTGCTGCGCTGCAGATACAAACATAGAACATGTGCGCTAGTGGAATCGTGCATATGCCAAGGTTAGGTATCTACACTAAGGTTAGGATGCATGTGCCAACCTCATAGGTTTTTGATAAAAATAAAGGTACATGACGGGAGTAGTGTGTGTATGCATCAAGATGTGTTCCTACGCATGGTTTAATATGATTATGCCACGGGTTTTTGTACCTACACCTATCCTATAGTCAAAATACGGCCAAATGACACAAAAAAGTTCAAAATGATCCAAATTTTAGTATGTTAGCTCGAAATTGACAATAAACCATCAGAATTAAAGCTCTAAATGAGATTCTACACATGTAATATTAGCAAAATCATAAGAAATTTAACATTATTTCACACATGTGCATATCAAGGGTTAGCCAAATGCTTGAAATAACAATAAAATTTGAACTAGAATGTTAAGGGACTAAGGACCCGTCCCACTGGCGTGCCAAATGTATGCAAGAGTTAGTTAGCTATGTAAGTATAATTGAAACTAACACCTAGTAGCTTCAATACAATGCTAAACTAAACCTATGCATCATCATGCTAAGAGCTTAAGCAAAGCTAACCTATCAACATCTCTACATTAGAACATGAAATGAACATTTCAAGCTAATATGCTAAACAAATTAACTTCTATCTCTTATTGAATGCTAAATGAGATGAGATTGAACCTATGTAGATCTCTAGCAATCAAAGAGTTGATTGTACACTTGAAATCCCAAGGTTTTCAAGAATGGAGTCTTTCAAATCATGGCCACAAGACCACTTGACATATCTTTATATGAATTCAAAACTTGGGTGGATGAATGCAAGAAATGGAAAAGGCTAGCTCTTCCGATGGAAGAATTCTCCAAGATGATAAAATGGCTATAGATTAACTATAAGCATACAAGGTGTGTAAAGTTGTAATAAGAAATGTAGGAGGAGGGCTCCTTATATATTCCAATGGATAGAATAATCTCTACATCCATCTTCATGTGGGATACATGAAGATGTTGGGTTAGTTGTGGATAAGGAAGGTTTAGAAAGGGTTGAGTCAACCTTAGGAGAATTTAGTTTGTCCTTTAGTGACCCATGGGGTTTGAGGGGATTTATTAGTTAATCAAAGTGATTAATTAATGTGTGCAATCTTATAAAATCTTTTTAGAGGAATAATTAGTATGATTTAGATAATGGGAGGGATTTAATCAAATAAATGATGATTTATTGATTTAATGGAAGAGGAAGCTAATTAATTAATAAAATTAATTAGTCTAGATAGAAAGGGGGATTAATTCGAAATGTCATTAATTGGTATATTTTTTAGATAGAAGTTAATCAACTTAATGTAGATGATAGAAGAGGAAGTGTGTTATATTGATGATATGTTGTCAACTTCATGGGAAATGGGATAATTATTGCAATTTAAGTATTTAAATTTTTCAGTTAAATTATAGGTGTCTACAACACGTACCTACAATATGGTTAACATCCAAATTTTCCATCTCCTCACCATCCACCAGGTACACCAACTTACCCTTTTCTCTCTCCATGCAGGCATGCTCAAGTTGTACTTCTTCCGTTCTTCTTCAACAAAGTGCACCTCCAACTTAGGTTCTTCTATCAAATCTAAAATTTGGTCCAAGGCCATAGCATAATCTCCTAATGTAAGGCGCTTGACTACCTATAGTTCCTCATTCACCAATTACTTAGGGATTGGTACTCAAAAGTCTAGATGATATCCATTGTCATCTCCTGCCAATTCCCTGTCTGACGACGTAACTCCAAATGGATGTACCAAGTGCGCGCATAACTCTACAAGGTGGAATAAAATTTGTGCACCCATAGGGAAGGAGGTAAAGCTTTCATGCCTCCCATCCAAGTCTTCTCACACTCTTGAACATGGCATGAGGCAGATCCCTTCCCATCATAGTCAAAAATTTGAGATGGTGCATTACTTCAGAGAAACCTTATAGAGAGGGTAATTCTCAGCTCACGCCATTCTAAAAGATTGTCTCGATGGGTCTCCCACCATCGTGTTGCTATTCTCTCCAATTGAAACTTCCACTAGATCTCTATTTTGTGCAAGTAAGACATTAGGGTTTCCCTCCCCAATGTACCATGGAAACTTCCTTCCTCCTAAGTGCCTCTCTAAGTGCACTCTAACAACTCAATTCTCAATATCCTTTAGATGCCTTCCAACCAACTCATATGTCCCATGTGCCCAATTATCACATGCAATACTAGTTGTGTCACTTATAGACTGAGCATCTTCCCACTGAATGGCTCCCTCCCTTGATGGATGAATGACATCGGGGTCCCTGATGGTGCACACATAGATTCTATCTAGGTCCTCTTCTCCTAAGGGTTCCACATAAGGTGCAAACCTTCCATCAGTTAGTGGGATAATCACACACTCCTTGTTTTTAAGGTGATGTACCCCTTATTGAAGTGTAAGTTAGTGTTATTCATGTAATACTGTGGGTGACCAATAAGTTCTCGAAAACTATCAACCTCAACAAGCTATAAAACCTCAAAATCTCTAGTAAACATGTTCCCCTTGGATGGTTATGGATGCACCCTTCAACACTCGAGAGGCATGGCCTTCGTCCTATTTGCCATATACAACACATTCAAAGATGGATGTAATGGGGTCTCCCCATCTGATTCCATGCATCTAAAGTGAGAACATTGACCTCAATGCCCATGTCAATCAGAATGTTTCTCAAGAGCCATCCATCTACAATTGCATTTAATGTGATTTACTTATCATAATCAATATTATGAGGGGGAAGATTAGCATGCAAGACCTATCTCTCATGCTCACCTCCAACGCATAATACTTTTTCTCTTAGGCACTCTCCTTAGAGAGGGATAATATTCTCCTGGAGCAATATCTTATGAACTTCTCTAACCTCATCCATGTCCTTCTAAGGGACCTCAACACTATTCTTTTGTTCTAATTTGTGTGATTTCCCTTCAAACACTTTGGATTTATCCTAGAAAACTCCTAATCACCTCCATGGTTTCTTGTTACACCTCCTTCCAAAGGTGGGTAAGATTAGGATATTTCCAATGTAATACTTCTTCTCCTATAATGAGAGGCCTTTTCTTTGGTTCTTCCCTAACATATGCAACCTCGGTGCGTGTAGTGACCAAAACAAAATCTATCCTAGAGTTAAGCTCTACCCGGCATCCATTGTGGGTCGGTCCTCTTTACACTCACCAACTCCACACCTTTACCTTTCCTTTGGTTTTTTATCATGGGGTCATATAACTCCAAGAACTTCGACATACTTGTGCTTATTCCCACACCGTGAGCACTACAATAAATCAGGGCACTCACACTTGTAGTGTTTAGTCAATCCACAATTGTAATAGGTCCCATGGGGAAATTCACCTCTTCCTCTCGTGACCATTACGACCTCTAAAGCCTCCATGAATACCTCTTCCTCAACCTTCTCCATCCCCATGACCTTCATACTATCGATCCTTAGCCTTGGAACTTCTCCCAATGCTGGTTTGGTGTACACCAAGATCAATAACGTCATGGAGTTCATATATCAATCTATAGTCCTTTGTATCATGGGTTGTAGATGTACATATATTACAATAAAAAGACAAATTCTTGTAGATTACGTGCTCGCAACAATGGGCATCTACTTGGATCTTGATCTCCATGATATATTTCACAATCCACGACATGGCACTATTTTTGTTGAATTTGATCTTTTGAAAACAAGCAACAATCAGGGGACATCAATCCCTCCTCTTTATGGGAGAGGTTCCCTTATTGAACACAAAAAAGAAAAGAAAAACTTATTTACAATATAAACATTTGTTCAACATTTTGGTGGAGATTTTGATATTTTAGATGTCTTCCTCAAAAATATTTTCAATACAGAAGAAAGAGGAAAATTCAGGACTGATATTCAGAAACTGAAGATAGAAGAGCACTTTTAGACATATAGATAACAAAGTAATATCTTACTGATGCTTGATAAAATAACAAGATTTAAACCATGCGTATAAAAACACAGGACATGCATGTATTAGACACAAAGTTCTAAATACACCTATCAACTAAAAGACACAAAGTTCTTGCTTAAATACACATAACTCTATATGAATCAGATAAGGAACAGTAAAGAGAAAAAGCATGAGAGAGGGTGAAAAATTATTCTATATTGAATAGTTCAATGTTATTTTACATCCAGATATCAAAATCTTGATCCTTTATAATGATAAGAAAAGTTCTTTAAATAACCCTAAGAAACGGTTAAAAAATCCTTTTCAGTTTCCTTTCTTTTAATCTCAAAAGCCAATATCTAATTGAATATTACAAACTTAATTTATCTCTTAATTTCATAACACATGAATAAAGAGATAAATCCACCTTAATTAGATATTTCTAAAATAATAAAGAAAAATATAAACTAGGAAGTTGAGATGCTAGTAGAAGCACTTGTAGTCCCCTTTATCTTAAGCAATTGATGTCTGAATCGTTTCAATGCTTCAGCTATGTCCATTCCTGGGTAATTTTTGTGTTAGTAGTGGCATGAGTCCAACTACCGCAGACACTACTCTACTTCCTTTCCAAACTTTGCATTTTCCAAGAACTATTTGTTGGTATCTCGTGTGATAGCGACTTTAAAGTGTGGAAATTTCCTTCATTTTTTCCTTAGATATGGTGTCTTGTTTGAACAAATTTTCTTTAACAAAATCCTTGAATTGAGATTTGATCTCTTGAATAGTGAATTTATCATTTGAATTCTCTTTGAAAATTTGGCAATGTATATCCAAGAAGGTAGACATGACACAATCTTTAAAATATTCTCCTTTTTGTAACATATTTCGAGTTCTCCAATGGCCTCTTCTAGAACCTTTATTTTCTAGTCAATGCTGAAAACCCATTGTTTGGACAGATTCAATTTTGCATCATCAAAAACCTTATTTGCAAGAAGGATTTGTATATCTATCTCACTCATCACTCTGAGATCTTGAATGCACTCACTCCACAAATTAAATTCTCTATCCATCCCACTAAGTGTTGTAGTGAATTTCAATTGAATCTTAGTAATTTTCTCATATGCCTTGAATGCTTCTTCAATGAAATTTAGACTTGTGATTATCAAGTCATCAACCATAGCTTCCATTTCTTTCCCATAAGTGGCATGCTTATGAATGTCTTTGATGGCTTGGACCTCATCACTAGACATGATAGTAAGAGGTGGGATGGAAGCTAGGGGAGTAGGATCAAGTACCTTATCTTCTTCTAATAAGGATTTGATGAAACTTGATAAAATATGATTATGCTCTTCTAACTGCTCTTGTGTCTACTTCCCTTTTTCAACTCTTTCAATCACTTTAGATACAATCTCCCTCATATTATGCACCTCACTTTTAGGTGTTGATTCACCAAGAGGAATTATTGTCAACTCCAGGTCACCCATTGATAGGTATTTTTCATCTTTGTCAAACTTAGGTTTTGTAATTTCCATAAATTACTAGCCTTGAGAGTCTGAAACCAATCTTGATGTGACTTTGGCATTTTTAGCTAGAGGAGGATTAGTACCTAGAAGAGCTACCACTGCATCAAACTTGGGAGCAATAATACTTGGAGTAGCCTTTCTTTTCTTACTTTCCAGTAATGGTTACACTCAGTAAACAAGAAACTAGAAGTAGAAGGAGAAATGGGCCCAAGTGTAGATGCACTCATGGCACTCAGAGTTTGCAAAACAACCACTTCCAACATAGAGGTATCAGTTTGAGTGGTGTCAAGAGCTTTCTTAGCAGATATTTCTACAGATTCTAAAACTAATTCCTCCAATTGATTATGCTTCTCCTACTCTTTTCCTTGACTTTCATCATCATCATCCAAGTCCACAATTGTTTCCTTTATTTTAGCTTGCTTGGAGGAGGGCTCACTTTCTTGAATTACATCAACTACCTTATCATCCTTCTTGGCTTTCCCTTTTTGGTGTACACCAAAGTATAAGTTTCTGGAGGAGAAGGAAATTTTTTTAAGTGTCTCAGAAGATAACACGGGTATTTCTTTCTGAGGAGTAGGAGTATCTTGGGAAGTAGACCTAGATTTCCTTTCCTTGAGCATCTTCATTTTTCTATCAAACCAAAGTCTAGTTCTCACTAGGATAAGATTGTTGAGCTCCTTCAAATCATCTCTTTCCTTGACAAACCAATCAATGGTTTCAATAGGAGTGTGCTTGATTGACCTTTCATACTCAAGAGACTGTAGTTCTTCATCATCATCCTCCAATCCTTCAGAAACATCAAATATACCAAAATATATGATTTGTTGTAGAGATAATATTCCGTAGTACCTTCTCCAGGCTTCATAATCATCAAAACAATATGCCCAATAGTCTTCAATATCAGGAAGATGTTGATAACCCATTCTAAAATTAGAAGAAATGAACTCCTTAATGTCAAAACAAGATCTAGGTTTATAATAGTGGAGAGTGAGAGGAGCAATTGTCCTGTCAACATTTTGAGCATCTAGGAAGTCTTGAAAGTGTAATTACCCAATGTGATTGGGAACTAAATACCTATAATCTTCTTGTCCCTACAAGTCCTATGTAATTTATCCAATTGTCTATAGATTCCACCAAAGCCATCTTATCACTACAATACATGGGAATTTTTAGGGGTTGTCCCTCAAATCCAGCCAATATTATATATGAAAACTTCTTGAATTGGGTGAAAAAGCTACCATAGACACTAATCAATTTCTTTTCATCATCAAAAATATTTTGCAATATCTCCTTCCAAAGAATCGACAATGTATGTAGTGAATGCATCATTCACTCTCCTAAAATGATGATTACTCATCTTCAAGGTTAATTGTGGATGATACATATAAATAGGAGCATCTTTCTTATCATCCACAAGGAGAAAACCAACCACTCTCTATAGGATGCAATGGAGTACATCAGATAGGAGTTCATGTAGAAGGTTTGAGTTCTCTGAACATTTTCAAATTTCTCAATCAGGTTATCACAAATATTCCTACCAACTTCAAGTTTTTCTTACCCTCACATATAATATTAATGTAGGGGCACATAGAATAGTGAAAATCATTAGTGGAAGGAATTGCCATTATCCTGGCTAGAAGAGTGATGATGTCTAAAAATTCCTCATGAAAATTGTCTTGGGAAACCTCGAGGCTCCCTTCTTAGGGTTCTTTCACCAAGACTTGGAAAATCTACTTTTATATTTTTCACTATCTTGATCAAAAAGAGCTTGTGCATGGTACTTGGTAAGAGTATTTGAATTTTCAACAATTGGAATTCTAAGAGAAACACAAATAAAATTATCATCTAATCGACCCACCACCTGACCTTGAGGATCAACAATTTCTTTTGTATGTGGGTTGAAACAAGAAATACAAGTGAGAAATGGATGGACACACTGAACTGAAATGGGAAATCCCCTACCTCTGTAATCCCACTATCTTTGATCAACTGAGCCATAGGAGTAGGGTTTTGAAAATTGATTCAAGCCTAGAAATCATCCAAGTCCAGGTGTTGAGCTTCACTATCACCAATGTTTGGTACATCGTCTCTAAGGAAGACAGGTGCTCGTGACCTTTAAAGCTGATCTTCATTTTAGGGAAGGAGAAGAAGATTACTTATGAGAGATTTCCTCAGTTCCTTGATCAACACCTCGACATTTCATGACTTCTCTTTGCACCTGTATAATTGAAAACAATGGAATAGGACTTGACCACGGCTATGAATAGTGCAGAGGAGGGAAGCTCGAATGGTCAATAACAAATGCAAGTGAGGTGGTGAAAATGATCAATTACCCAAGTATTTATATGCATTTAAACTCAAGTAGGTTAGAAGGGGGAAATAAATGAGGTAATTAATGCTCCATTCCAATGTTAAAATAATGAAAATTGGGTAAGGTGGAACAAAAGTGGACAATTGTCCCGTGGGACACCAGGATATTTAGGACGCACAGAGCCAAGATAGCTGATTTGTGGTAAAAGCGAAAAACACTTGCGCACGTGTCCCAAGGGACATTGGGACAGCTGGGACATGTGGGCGAAACAACCACATTGAGTGGGAATTGACAAAATTGGACTTGTGGGAAATTGTGGTCAAGTGGCACTGGACATGTGAGACATAAAAAGCCAAAAACTCGTAGTATAATGAAAATAAGATAAGTTAGAAATAATTAACATAGACTACCCTCGAGACATTGGGACACCATTTCTCTAAAAATCCAAAAATACCGACAACTAAGAAAATAAAAACCAATCAAGAAAAGTAAAAAAATTAGGGAATAGACTTTCCAGACGGACGTGGGACATGAGGGACGAGAAAAATCCAAAATACTTGCGAAACACTTGAAAAGGCCACAAAACTCAAAATTTTAAAAAATGACTAACTGTTTAGAACTAGCTCTTTCTTAGGAGACCTTTACAAGGGTATTTTTATAGTCACCTACTTCAAAAAATTTAAAATTGGAGAGGAAAATTCACAAAGCATTTGGGGAGGTGACAACAGTTGGCTCTTTCTGGGGATATGGCTTGGATTGAGCATCGAGACAACAAGACATAACATGAACTCCAAAATCTCAGGATTTCTAAAATAGACCAGTGCCTTATCCATTGGGCAAAATAGAGTCAAGGATGAACTAAAATAGAAGAGACACCCACACAACACCAGACAAAGACCAAAAACAAAAACTATACAAGACTATACAAAGGACCACCTAGCAACCTAGGACTGAAACAACTTCAAGTACTGGCCACTATATGGAAATGGAGAGAGTTTTCATCCATATAGTCTAAGTAGAAATAATTTTCTCCAGTGAAGTGTCTGATCTTGAAAGGACCCAACTAGAGAGAATCAAATTTTCCATGACTTCCCCGAGGCTCCCACCTCTTGTCCCAGAGTAGAACAATATCTCCAACCTGGAAGTCTCTAGGTCTGTCCTTTTATCAAACAACTTCTTTACTCTTTGCTAATGTGTAAAAATTCTATCCACCACTTGCAATATGTCCTCATCCAACTTCTATAGGTACATTATTATCTTCTCCAAAGCACTAGTGAAGTTTGAATCTTCAATGGCCTTCATCAGCTGCAAGGTGACAACTCAATAATCACTAGAAACTGAGCTTTAGTTCCATACACCACCTAAAAAGGAGACATTCCAATTTCCCTCTTGGGAGTAATTCTATCTACCCAAAGAGCATCATACAACTTCTTATGCCAATTTCTCTGTGATTCATTGACAATCTTTCTAATGATGGTCACCAAATTATTGTTTGATTCTACTTGTCCATTTCCTTGGGGGTAGTAGTCAGAGGAATGTGCAAGAGAAATTCCATACCCATAACAAAAATCCATCATTTCATAAGAAGAGAAGTTAGAGGCATTATCAAGTAAAAATTTTACTTGGTACCCCAAATCTAATAAGAATGTTTTCCTTGATGAAGTTACATACCACTTCAGAGGTTGTGCTTTTTACTGGAATAACTTCCACCCATTTAGTGAAATAATTAGTGGCAGTTAATACATGAGTGTTTCCAACACTGGAATGAGGATTAAGAGTACCCATGAAGTCTAGTCCCCATTGTTGAAAAGGTTCCTCTATCACCACTGGTTTGAGTGGCAGACTAACTAGTTTAGGCCTTCCCACAAAAGTTTGGCAAGCTTCACATTTACTCACCCATTTAGTGGCATCTCAAAATAGAGTTGGCTAGTAGTATCTTACATAAAGGATTTTATGATTAGTCACAATAGATGAGAAATGTCCTCCACAAGTTTGATCATGAAATGATTTAAGCAACCTCTTTTTCTTCTCTCTTTCCACACATCTAAGAAACCTTCCATCAATCCCTCTTTTGAACAAGGAATTGTCCCAAAGCACATACTATGTAGATCTCTAACTTAATGGCTCTCTTTTCTTTAGCATTTAGATGTGATGGGAATTCTCCATAGGTAAGAAAATGGGCAATATCAGCATACCATTCATCTGTTGAACTAACAAATAGAACAATGGGAATATTTGTGCCCTCCTTAGGAGAGTTATCCTCAACACCTGCAGTGATCAACTCACAAAGACCTCTTCCCGAACTAGCTTAGTTGGCCTGATGTCTAAATCATACTCTTGTACCTTTGCCACCCAATTTCCTCTTTTGGTCCCAAACTCTTGTTGTGTGAGAATAGACTTAACCGTTGTATCTAGGACAAAGACAATAGAGTGAGAACTGAGGATATAAAAACAAAATTGCTTAACTGCCTTAACCACAAAAAGCATGTTTCTCAATTTGAGTGTATTTCAATTCATGAGATTTAAGGACATAACTCATGAAATAAATGGGTAGCTCACATCCCTCAGGATTCTTCTGTGTTAGAATAGTAGCCAAAGTATTCTCAGTAGCATAGCAATAGATCAAGAAATCCTTCTCAAAATCAGGGCAAACAAGAATGGGAGTTTGGGAAATTTCCTTTTTGATATTTTCAAAAGATTCTTTCCCTTCTGGTGTCCAACCAAAATATTGTTTCCCTTTCATCATTCAGGCTACACTCATGGTTATCTCTACAAAATTAGTAATAAATCTCCTTAAAAAAATTATCTTTCTAAAGAAAGAATGCACACCTTTTTTACTTGTGGGGAGAGGAATCTATTAGATAGCTTGCACCCTCTCTAGATCTATCTTGGTTCCCTCCTTGGAAATAATGTGTCCAAGTAGCTTGCCTTCAGTGACCCAAAAATAGAATTCTTTGGATTTAGAGACACCCCATGTTCCCTGCACTTTTGAAGGATAGTTTCAAGATGTTGGAAATGATCTTCCCTTTTCTTTGAAAAGACAGTTAAATCATCTAGATACACCACAATACATTTCCCTTTCAAATACCCAAATGCCAAATCCATTTTCGTTGAAAATTAGCACCGGAATCGATAAGACCAAATATCATCCTTTTATAAGAAAAATTTCCCCATGGAGTTGTGAAATCCATCTTGTGTTGATCAGGGACATCAACCTCAATCTGATTGTATCCTAAAAATACATCCAACATAGATAGCATTTCAGATCGGTAACAACTTGTAGAATCGATCCATCATGGGAAGTGGATAATTATCCTTGAGAGAGGCTTGATTCAGATTTCAAAAATCTACACAAATCTGGATCTCACCATTATTTTTCCTTACTCGCACAATATTGGCCACCCAAGTTGAGTGATGAATTAGAAGATTATCTTTTCCTTCAATAGTTTCGAATCTCTTGATAAATGGTATCTGAAATCTTGGGGTTGTATTGCCTTTGCTTCTGCTGAAAAGGATTGATTCCTAGCTTCAGAGGAATATAATGCTACATTTCTCTTGGTTTGAAGGATTTCAAATCATCATATGAATAGGGAAGCACATCAACATATATTTTTAGTAAATTTATCATTTTATTTCTTTCTTCTTTTTGTGCAAAAGCATTTACCAATGTTTTTTATTATTGGAAAATAGTTTGGTGGGACTATACCTAGTTACTGAGGAAGACTCACCACCGGATATAACAATGAGAATACAACACCAAAAGAGCAAAAACCAGAAGTAACATCGTTACCCAAGGTAACCAAAATTGGGGAACAACAAGGAACAAAAGAAGGACGTAGCCCGCAGCTAGACCACAAAAAAGTAATAACTATACAACAAAAGGAAAGCATAGAAACATCCAAAACATGAATTCCACTAGCCCAAGACAAATTATTTTTTGGATGCCCTTTCAATTCTAGAATGAATTGTCTACAACGAGGTGGAAAGTGCCAAAGTAGTTGTGTGCGTTGAGTCCGAGGAATCCAGCTATGTAATGGTCATATTCCTCTCTTTTTCATTTCCCCATAGAGTATTAGGGATCCCACTTAACCTTGCAATGCTCCGGACCTGCTGTTCCAGGAAATCACTAATGGCTTTAAAAATAGTCAAATTATGCTCGTGTTTATCCTTTGATCTTCCCAACCTAATATCAAGAGAGCTCAACTTCTTGTAAATCTCAGAGAACTTTTCCTTATCAGTGTCACTCTCTTCCTCAAATTTTCTCTTTCCTTTTTGCTTGCTCAACCACTGAAAGTCCTTCTGCATCTGTTTAACCTCAATCTCCGGGCATCCAGCCTAATAGTTTCCAAATGCAGGGTCTATTTAGTACCAACATTGCTGATATGAAGTAGGTTCTAGGAAACCTCCAAATCCTTGGAGCTTTGGAGGATCCGGCCAGTAGTAGGAATGTCAACTTTCACTGGGTTCTTGGAATTAGACTTGGAAGGGGTGGCAGGCGTGGTAAAGGGAACAGAGGAGGTGGCAATGAGTAGCTCACTAGGAGTAATTGGAAAACTAGGGTACTTGGCAATGCAGAGCTTGTGAAGTAAGAGGATAAGACCCTGATGTAAGGGAATAGCTCGGGCATGCTTTTGGAAGTCAAGCACAAAATGCTGAAGAGAGTTAAGGAGATAGTGTGGGAAACAGATAGTAAGATCTCTTCTGAAGTGATTTAAAAAAACAAGATGCTTTATGGGGACCATTTTATACCTCCCCTCTAATGATATGTATCTAACCATCATGTTGGTCACTTCATCAAATGGAGTAGGGATGGAACTTACCTTTAAACCCGCAGCAAAAAAATCCAGCTCTTCTCCCTCATCTAAAAAATCTTAGCCTTTGCTTTCCTGTCCACCCTCTTAAAAAGAACCAAAAGCCCTCCGATGTCAAGCCGTTGCCTTGGCTATCAGCTCTTTGTTGATAATAATGCTATGCCCACCATACTTGACTCTCATGTCCTTCCACTCAGTAGCAAATTGGACCAAGATATTTAGGTCTTGCCCCTGAATTCGTTTGATGAAATTAGAAATGCCTCCTTTTGTGTAGTAGATTCCAAGAGGATCATATTATTTTTTGCCTGGTTGGGTCACAACACTGGATCTAACTGACACGAAGCCCCTCCCATATTTTACTTCTTCCTGTAGATTTGGAAAAATCCTTCTTGAAACCCTCGTAAGGGACTACAATTTGCTTGTAATCGCTTGAATTTTGAAATTCCTCCCATTTGTGCAAGGCTTGATTTCTTTATAGTTTTCATAGAGAGGGGGATAAATCACACAAGTGAGATCTTTCACTTCCATTAAGATCTGCACCCTACCATAATTGTGATTACGCCACGTATGTATTTCCATTATTATCCTCATTAATACTGATTTGAACCTCCTTAGGGATGTTGTTTGTATTATTCCACATGGTGAAATTAATGTTAATGCCCATATTAGCCAAAGTGTCCGCTGCCCTATTCCCCTCTCTATAGGTGTGTCTTATAATAATATGCTCAATATTATTACAAATATTTATGCCTTCCATAATAAAATCCTTGATGGTCCAGCTAGGAGGAGAAGCCTAGTTCAGATGATTGATAATATTAAGAGAGTCTCCTTCCAATATTAAATTCTGGATATCAAGATCTTTTGCAATCGTAAAGCCCCCTAAAGAGTAGTCAGGGCTTCATCATAGTTTTCATCTAAATCCCCATTTTTTTGCATAAGCAACAACTAAGCAGCCTTTGTGATCCCTTATAATTCCACCCCCAGTTGCCATACCAGGATTACCCTTAGAAGCACCATCAAAATTGAGTTTATACCAGTTACTCTCATGAGGGATCCAATGGACCAAAGACCTATCAATATTTGAGGTATTCCTTATCAACCTTCTAAAGCATCTCCAATCTTCCAATTGGATAAAATGTACTCTTCGTCTATAGGATATTTTTGTTTTTGGGGGGTTTAAATCTCCCGATATAATTTTAACAACATGCCCAATCTCAGTGAAGTTGGTCTTGTAATTCTATTTGTTATTTCTTAAGATGATATTTTTCCTATCTTTCCATATTCTCCTAGATAATATGGGGTGTGGTTAGCTTCAAGAGTCTTCTCATAATGCAATGTTTAAAGGGGGGGTTCCATTGGGTCCAGAATTGAATGAAGTCCTTAGGGACTGTCTAGAGGATATTGAACTTGTAAAGAGCATGGATCCAAATCATGGTAGCATAATCAAAGTGGATAAGCAAGTGTTTAATATCTTCATAATCTTTTTGTAGAGATGACATATATTGGGCATGATGAATCCTTTCTTAATAAGGTTATCATTGGTAATAATTCTAACTCTGAGAACAAACCAAAAGAAAAAATTTATTTTAGGGGTAAGCTCAGTCATCCATATTTTTCTCCAATCAAATTCATTCTGGGTATTCACAAAGTAGGAATTGTATCCAACTTTCACCGAATAGATCCCATCTTTAGAATTGTACCAGACAATTTCATCTTTGACATCCAATTGATTCAAAGGAATGAGATCTAGATGTTCCTAAAGAGATGAGAATAGAGTCCTCATCCATACCATCCATACCAATGTTGACAAGATTAGGTTCTTCTTTATTTCTAATATTGACATTTTCATACTCTACAGACTAATGAATCTCATGTGATATATTTGACTTGATATACCTACTATGTTTGTCAAATAAGTCTTCCATACTTACTAATCCTTTGGGTATCTTGTTACCTTTTAAATTGATACAACCATCCTTATCAGACTCTTCCTCTATTCCTTATTCAGTCATTGTGGATGATATGGACTCACGAGGAACAAATTCACTCCCTTTAAAGACTAGATAACTAAAATTATCCTATCTTGAGAAAAGAAATCAAACGCTGATCATCATTGAATACTTGCCAATTGTTGGCATTATCTGACACACTTGGCCAATTTATCATTTTGATTGTGAAATTTTCCTAAGAAAATTCAGGATGAGGGATCAACAAGGATCCTGAGATGGCTAAAGCATCTACTCTAGTATTCTTTTCCCTGATAACAAATTCTATGGAAAAGGCATCTAATAATTCAATAGAATCCCATACCAAATTCCTATAGTGTTTTATTCTCTTGTTCTTAACTTGGAAAATATCTCTAACTTGCTTAACAATAAGTTCTGTGTCTCCTCATGCAAAAATATTCTTAATCCCCATCTCCCTAGCCATTGATAGTCCCAAAAGAAGAGATTCATATTATGTTGTATTATTCATGTTTTCAAATTGAAGCTTGTAGGAGAAAGGATAAGATTTCTTTTAGGAGAAAACAAGACCACTCCTGCTCTAGAACTAGCTGAAGAACAACTACCATCAAATTCAAGAATCCAAACACCATTAGGGTCATCCATCACACCTTTGGAAACTCTCATTTCTTGTTCTGACATGATCATATAGTTCCTATGACCAATGTCCTCATAGAGGATTTGTGCTTTAGGATCATCAATTTTCTGCACAATATACTCAGTCTGCCTCTTAGGTAACAACTTATTCATCTTTCCATTAACTGGAATGAGAGCATGTGACCAATCCATTTGAATTTCTCTACCTAATTCTTTACAGAAGTTCCTTCTTAACAACATACCATAGGATGGGGGAATATCTACTACCAAGATGGTAGCTTTAACCCTTTTCTCCGGGAAAGCAACAAAATCCACTTGTGCATCTTTAATCCTTCCTACCAATGGCACCTCTTTGCTTTCCATGGAATAAAAAGAACCAAATGTGTGTGTTAAATTTAGGCCTAAAGCATGAGAAACCTTAGCAGATATCACATTGTCTAATGCCCTAAAATTAATGACACAATTACTGAGCCTATGACTAGCTATAAGCAGAGTGATATATAAAGGCTCAATTTTCTCAGTTACAGAAGGGGTTGTGGCCATTAGGTTCTGCTGAGGTGTAGAGGTGGGAGTAGGTAAAAGGCCTTTAGAGGTGGTAGGTGTAGGATTGGATTTGGATTTGAAAAATTTGACAACCTGAGCAAAGGCATCAGGATGGGTATGATAAAATTCAGCCTCTGAAATTTGAATTTTAGTTTTCTTAAGGTGGTCAATTATGTCAAAGGATCCTAAGACAGATGGGGTGTCTGGACTAGAAGGGGAAGAAAACTTAGGCCTATCAGATTTAACATTTGAGGTTTCCTTATTCACAGGTGAAGACAAAGAAGTAGAGGGAGTATTAACATTACTCACCTTTTGAGTAGAAGTGGTAGGGATAGGAGCTCCTCTTTTCGTAACAACTAGGATGGTAACTGGGACCTCCTTAGACCTTCTTGTGGGATGGACCACTTCCTTTTTCTTACTCATTTTCTCTTGGGTCATGACAGCATATGACTCATTATTCATATCTTCCACTACTTCATCATAGTCATATGTGTCATCATCAACTCCCTCAATGCTGAGGAATTTAACCTGAGAATCACTAGCTTCTTCTGGTGTTTCATTTGCATCCTCTTCAAGTTCCTCATATCCTTCAACTTCTTCTTCATCTTGGTTTCGAACTTCACATGTTGCATTGATATGGACTTTGAGAGGTGGCCCTTCAATTGCTAACTTTTGCTTTAGACAGAGGCAATCGATTTTGAGGCTAAAAATTTCTTCTTGGAATATCCTTATAAGGATTATTCTGGGCCAATTGCTTTTTGATAGCTATGAGATCATTTGCCAATTTTTGTACTAACTAATCTAAGTTATTTCTTGAAGAGGAGGCCTTAGATTTAGAGGTTCCTTTTTTAATTTCCAGACATTATTAAATCATCTTCAACACTTATGGCTAAGTGTTGATCAACATCCAGAGTAGTAAGATTAGCCCTTCTCAATGCGTAACTTACTTTTGGTAATTGTGCATTTAGGAAGAAACATTTTTGAATTTGATCCACAGGCCGAGTAGCTACTGGAATCTTATTGACCAGTTTGTTAAACTTGGAAAAAAACTCTCTCATAGGCTCATATGGTTCTTTATTTATTTGAGAAATCTGAGCAAGGAGAGCGTGTACATCTTTAGCAGGTTTGAATCAATCCTTAAACTGATTTCTCATGGTGCTCTAGTCAATTATAGCTCCAACAAGGAGATGACAAAATCAATCAACAACATTAATTTGTAAAGTCTCTATAAACATTCTAACGGAAAATCTTCATGCTCCACTCCAAGTATCCCACATGTCATAATGAATGCAGAAATGTGTTCATCCAGGTGCACCTTTCCATCACCTCTGAATTTAGGGAAATGTTTCCTATTTCCTTTTGGGAGATCATACAACGATTGAGTAAGGGCTAGAGGTCCAACCCATTGTCCCCAAGGAAAAGGTGCTGCCATCCTTGGAAAAATGGTTTATAATGAAACTGTGACTCCAACCAACACTAAAGCTTAAACGCTAGGGCTTGATTGTGTTTATGACTATATCTTCCTAGCAGTTCTATTTTTGATGGGGGAAGTGCTAGTGGATCTTGTTCTCCTCCCTTCTGAGGTTATCCCAAAGCCTTGTTGTTCCAGTAATTTAAAATATAGATCTTCAATACCACATGCTCTTTAACCTCGTGTATACTTTCTGTCTTCCAGGGTGCTAGTGCTTCTAATTCGATTGAAGTTGTTTAGGTGGGATGCACAACACATGCCCCATGGTGGGAACCAAAACTATTGGTTTTAGAATTTGATATTTTGAAAATAAGTAATAGTTAGGGACAACAGTCCCTCCTCTTTATGGAAGAGGTTCCCTTATTGAACATAAAAAGAGAAAAACAAAACCTATTTAAAATATAAACACTTTTTTGACATTTTGGTGGATATTTTGATATTTTAGATGTCTTCCTCAAAAAATATTTTCAATACAGAAGAAAGAGGAAAAGTCGGGACTGATATTCATAAACTAAAGATAGAAGAGAACTTTCAGACATATAGATAGTAGAGTAATATCTTATTTATGCTTGATAAAAGAACAAGATTTAAACCCGCATATAAAAACACATGACATGCATGTATTAGACACAAAGTTCTAAATAGACCTATCAACCTGAAAGAACTAAGTTCTTGCCTAAATACACACAACTCTATATGAATCGGATAAGGAACAGAAAGAGAAAAATCATGAGGGAGGGTGAAAAAATATTCTCTATTGAATAGTTAAATGTTCTTTTACATCTAGATATCAAAATCTTGATCCTTTACAATGATAAGAAAATTTCTTTAAATAACCTTGAGAAATGGTTACAAAATCCTTTTTAGTTTCCTTTCTTTTAAACTCAAAAGCCAATATCTAATTAAATATTACAAACTTAATTTATCTCTTAATTTCATAACACATGACTAAAGAGATAAAGCCACCTTAATTAGATATTTCTAAAATAAGAAAGGAAAATATAAACTAGGAAGTTGAGACGCTAGTAGAAGCACTTGTAGTCCCTTTTATCTTAAGCAATTGATGTCTAAATCTTTTCAATGCTTCAGCTATGTCCATTCCTTGGGGAATTGTTGTATTAGCAGTGGCATGAGTCCAACTGCCCAGAAATTTCTCCATTTCCTTTCCGAACTCTTCATTTTCCAAGAAATCTTTGTTGGCATCTGTGATAGCATCATGAAGTGTGCAAATTTCTTTCATTTTTTCCTTAGATATGGTGTCTTGTTTGAACAAATTTTCTTTAACAAAAGCCTTGAACTAAGATTTGATCTCTTGAATAGTGAATTTATCATTTGAATTCTCTTTGAAGATTTGGCAATGTATATCCAAGAAGGTAGACATGACACAAGATTTAAAAGCTTCTCCTTTTTGCAACATATTTTTGAGTTCTCCAATGGCCTCTTCCAAAACCTTTATTTTCCAGTCAATGCTGAAAACCCACTGTTTGGATAGATTCAACTTTGCATCATCAAAAACCTTATTTGCAAGAAGGATTTGTATATCTGTCTCACTCATCACTCTGAGATCTTGAATGCACTCACTCCACAATTTCAATTCCCTATCCATCCCACTGAGTGTTGTAGTGAATTTCAATTGAATCTTAGTAATTTTCTCATATGCCTTGAATGCTTCTTCAATGAAATTTAGACCTGTGATTATCAAGTCATCAACCATAGCTTCCATTGCTTTCCCATAAGTGGCATGCTTATGAATGTATTTGATGGATTGGACCTCATCATTGGACATGATAGCAGGAGGTGGGATGGAAGCTAGGGGATTAGGATCAAGTACCTTATCTTCTGCCAATAAGGATTTGATGAAACTTGATAAAATCTGATTATGCTCTTCTAATTGCTCTTATGTCTACTTCCCTTTTTCAACTCTTTCAATCACTTTAGATACAATATCCCTTAGATTATGCACCTCACTTTCAGGTGTTGATTCACCAAGAGGAATTCTTTTCAACTCCAGGTCACCTATTGATAGGTATTTTTCATCTTTTTCAAACTCGGGTTTTGTAATTTCCATAAATTGCTAGCCTCGTGAGTCTGAAACCAATCTTGATTTGACTTTGGCCTTTTTAGTTGGAGGATTAGTACCTAGAAGAGCTGCCACTGCATCAAACTTAGGAACAAAATACTTGGAGTAGCCTTTCTTTTCTTACTTTCCAGTAATGGTTACACCCAAGTAAATGAGGAACTAGAAGTATAAGGAGCAATGGGAAAAAGTTTATATGCATTCGTGGCACTCAAAGTTTTCACAACAACCACTTCCAACATAGAGGTATCAGTTTGAGTAGTGTCAGGAGCTTTCTTAGTAGATATTTCTATAGATTCTGAAACTAGTTCCTTCAATTGATTCTCCTTCCCACTGCTTTCTTCAAGTGTGATTTCCTCAAGCTTCTCCTACTCTTTTCCTTGACTATCATCATCATCATCCAAGTCCACAATTGTTTCCTTTATTTCAGCTTGCTTGGAGGAGGGATCACTTTCTTGAATTACATCAACTACCTTATCATCCTTCTTAGATTTCCCTTTTTGGTGTACACTAGAGTAGAATTTTTTGGAGGAGAAGGAATAGATTGTTCAAGTGTCTCAGAAGATAACACATGTATTTATTTCTAAGTAGGAGTATCTTGGGAAGTAGACCTGGATTTCCTTTCCCTGAGCATCTTCATTTTTCTATCAAACCAAAGTCTAGTTCTCACTAGGACAAGTTCAAATTGTCTCTTTCGTTGACAAACCAATCAATGGTTTGATAGAGTGTGCTTGATTGACCTTTTTACTCAAGAGACTGTAGTTCTTCATCATCATCCTCCAATCCTTCAGAAACATCAAATATACCAAAATATATGATTTTTTGCAGAGATAATCTTCCGTAGTACCTTCTCAAGATTCATAAATAGAACAATCTTCCCAATAGTCTTCAATATCAGGAAGATGTTGATAACCCATTCTAAAATTGGAGGAAATGAACTCCTTAATGTCAAAACAAGATCTAGGTTTATAATAGTGGAGAGTGAGAGGAGCAATTGTCCTATCAACATTCTGAGCATCTAGGGTAGTCTTGTAAGTGTAATTACCCAATGTGATTGGGAACTAAATACCTACAATCTTCTTGTCCCTATAGGTCCTATGTAATTTATCCAATTGTCTACATATCTCCACCAAAGCCATCTTATCACTGCAGTACATGGGAATTTTTAGGGTTTCCCTCAAATCCAGCCAATCTCATATATGAAAACTTCCTAAATTGGGTGAAAAAGATACCATAGACACTGATCAATTGTTTTGCCTCATCAGAAAATATTTTAGCAAAGTATCTCCTTCCAACAATCTGATAATGTACATAGTGAATGCATCATTCACTCTCCTAAAATGATGATTACTGACCTTCAGGGTTAACTATGGATGATACATATAAATAGGAGCATCTTTCTTATCATCCATAGGGGAAAAACCCAACCACTCTCTATAAGCTGCAATGGAGTACATTAGATAGGAGGTCATGTAGAAATTTTGAGTTCTTTGAACATTTTCCAATTGCTTAGTCAATCTATCACAAATGATTCCTTCCCAATTCAAGTTTTGCTTACCTCACATATAATATTGATGTAGGGGCACATCCAATAGTGAAACTCATTGGTGGAGGGAATTCCCATTATCCTAGCCAGTAGAGTGATGATGTCTAACAATTCTTCATGGAAATCAACTTTATACATTTTCTTGGGAAACCTTGAGGCTCCCTTCTTAGGGTTCTTAAACCAAGACTTGGAAGCTATGCTTTTGTATTTTTCACTTCCTTGTTTGAAAAGATCTTGCACCTAGTCCTTGGTAAGAGTATTTGAATTTTCAACCATGGTAATTCTAAGAGTAGTACAAATACAATCCTCATCTAATTGAGCCACCACCTGACCTTGAGGATCAACAATTTATTTTGTATCAGGGTCGAAACAAGAACTACAAGCGAGAAATGTATCGACACACTGAACTAAAATGGGAAATCCCCCTGCCTCTGCAATCCGACTATTTTTGATCAAATGAGCCATAGGAGTAGGATTTTGACAATTGATTCAAGCCTAGAAATCATCCAAGTCTAGGTGTTGAGCTTCACTATCACCAATGTTTGGTACAACTGTCTCTAAGGAAGATAGGTGCTCGTGACCTTTAAATTTGATCTTCATTTTAGGGCAAGGAGAAGAAGATTACTTGTGAGAGATTTCCTTAGTTCCTTGATCAACACCTCGATGTTTCATAACTTCTCTTTGCACCTGCAGAATTGAAAACAATGGAACAGGACTCGACCACAACTATGAATAGTGCAGAGGAGGGAAGCTTGAATGGTCAATAGCAAATGAGTGTGAGGTGGTGAAAATGATCAATTACCTGAGTATTTATATGCATTTAAACTCAAGTAGGTTGGTAGGGTGAAATAAATGAGGTAATTAATGCTCCATGCTAATGTTAAAACAATGAAAATTGGGTAAGGCGGAACAAAAGTGCACAACTATCCCATGGGACATCGGGACATTTGGGATGCAGAGCTGAAATAGATTATTTGCGGTAAAGAGAAAAACACGCACAACTATCCCAAGGGACATCGGGACAACCAAGATGTGCGGAGCTGAAATAGCCACATTTAGTGGGAAATAAAAAAGTGTAGTTGTGGGGAAATGGTGGTCAAGTGACACTGGGACATAAAAACCTGAAAAATCCACAACATAATAAAAGATTTGATAAGTTAAAAGAATTGACATAGACCGCCCTCGAGACACCGGGACAACATTTCTCTAAAAGCTAAAAATACCAACACCTAAGGAAAAGTAAGACCAATCGGTAAAAGTGGAAAATCATGGAAGAAATTGCCAGAGAGGAACGTGGAACATGAGGGACAAAAATACAAAATACTGCAAATCACTGAAAAATCCACAAAACTCAAAATTTTGAAAAATTACTAATTGTTTAGAACTATCTCTTTCTTAGGATACCTTTACAAGGGTATTTTTATAGTCACCTACTTGAAAAATTTAAAATTGAGAGGAAATTCACTGCATTTGGGGAGGTGACAATAGGTGCGCACCATATTTCATGGGCAATTGTCCTTCGTGTGCCCCTCCACTTCACAATCCATGTACCAAAGTTCACCACATGTTTCATGAGCTAAATTCATAGACAATTTATAGACCTACTTCATCATGGATGCAATCGATCTTCTTAAAATGGTTTCATTCCAATGTCAACACTCCCCATGGGCCCACCGTGCAAAGTAACCTCTAAGGCCTTACAGATCCGTGAAAGTTTTGTGTGAAAGGGCTCTCCTGAAGTACATCATCAAGACCTCGATGAACCATTGTGCATGCGAGGATAGATGGATATCCTAGGATAAATTTGATAGAAGAGTCTTAAAACATGCATCATACTCTTACACAATCTCTAACATAACTCTCTGGATTACCTTCACTGCGTTGATGCTCTTCTATTCAAACTCAGGAATGTGGAACTCTACCAAGAATTCATCTCACAACATGATATAATCCACCACCCTCTGATGGAGGTCATGCTTTTGGTACTAGATATGTGCATGCCCTTGTAATGTAGTTGAAAACTAACTTACTTTCCTCTCCAGGAAGTGATACCCTTAGTGTGACATACTAATTTACGTTTATGCATATGCTCTGCGTAATATCCTCAACACCCTTGTAATTAGGTAAGTGGAGCGACATCTCATAAAACACCTATTGAGGTGGATGAGGCCCTTTTTCTGCCAGATCCAGGACCTTGATTTCCTCCTGTGTTGCCTCCACCACTGGACCCACTAGATCCACTAGCTCCTATACCCCTGGACCCACCTGATCCTCCTCCCATAGTAGGTAAGGGTCTTGAAGTAGTTATGACTGAGTCCCTTCGCCACACTAAATTGTGTGTTGAAAGTCTATGATGTCAAACCACTTCCAAACATGATGCCCAAACTTTGTGTACCCCCACTTTGCCCAAATGATGTGCCAGAAAATATGCCTCCAAACACAGGGAATGTATGTGTGGCCATAGATGTACTAAATGAAAAATTATACCTCTTAGGTGTCATCCGACTACCAAGACCAATTCCAAATGGAACAAAACCTACCTTAGGAACTAGAAAACTAAGTGTAAGAGTATTCTTGATATGTGGGTCACATGCGCACCTACGGCTCTTCATCTTCCTTCACATGAAGAGCTCTCTCCATAAGCCAAGGGGGTTTCTCTCAATACTTACAAAGATGGGTTAGCACATACTACTCAAGTTTCATGCCCTCTGCGTGGACCTCAAATCCTTCTCGTAACGTCTTCATCCATAAGTCCATCACACCAGAAACTTTGTGTTGTCTCGCCAATTCCCTTTCTCGTGATTCATTGTACTTGAGGCACCTCTCCTCTCTTTGGTTCCACCATGAGGACTGCCATCTCCACCACACTAGCGTATGTGCCTCGTAACTAGAAAGATTTTAGACAACCAAATGAAATGCTTCCAAACTCAAAGTGATAATCAGGATCTTGATGGTTAATGGTATAACACACAAGAATGATCCTCTTGGCTCCCTTAAGAACTCAAACTCAATAATATCTAGGAAAGAATACATAGAGATTGTGTATTCTAATGTATCACTGGTCAACACAAAATTTCCATCGGTGATCAACACCATGAGTCTAGGCATGCAACCATTGATATTCCTCCTGGGTCCAAACACAAGGTCTATAGTACCAACTCTTCCTCAATGCATATGCTGAGATCCATTCATACAACTCTACTAGGAAATAACAGAATAATGTTTCATAGAGCTCATGATACAAGTTCTCCTCCACCCATTTATGTGCATCAAACTCAAATCCAGTGTTAAATCACTGAGAAAACTCATCCTCTGTGCTTTTAAGCCAAGTTTCAATGTTTTCCAAGGTCAAGTGTTCTGTCATCATGCACCATTCTTACAACAACTTCAAAATAGGTCCCAATAATGGAACCAAAATGTATCCTCATTTAACTCTTACCCTTTAATCTCTCTTTTAAACCTAGGCGTGATGACCTATCACCCAACATAAGTTGGGCACTCACCCGAGGTGTGCACGGGTGAAAAGCCCCTCTTTTATGTGAGCCTTATAAGAATGTTCCGCCATTAATAGAGGAATGGTTTACATAATAGAAACATGCATGTAATCTAATATAGAGGTAGTGGAACTAGTTCTAAGCATAAATGCACCATGAGATAAACATAAACATCACAACGACATAATAGAATCAGATCGAACCAAGAATAACATGAAAACACACTAGGGTTTGGTCTATAAACACATATATTTAGAACAAAGCTTCATATATTGATTATAATCTTTTACAAGTAGCCATATTACATCAAAAAGGGTCATATTAGACCATATACATCAAGGAATAACATCCCAACCCTATAAAACTACTATGCACAGAGAGCCCTAGCTATGTTCTTCCATCACAGCTCTGGTTTCAGATCCAAGTGCCTACATTCATGCATAGCATCATCCCTTCCTAGCCTCTCTCTAGCACTAAAATAACAACAAAAACCTACCACAATAATGAAAACACCCTACATTGCGTACTTCCACAACAACCAACCAATTTTTCCCATAGCATTCTTATAGTACTTTGTTACCTCTCAAAAATCTCTCCTAATCTAGATCCAAGAATTCCTTTAAATAGAACATAGATCTTTTCTTCACCGCCATAGTTTTACCCTCGAGTAGATCTCATGCTAGGTGGAAACATACTCTTCCATACATGAGTATTTATGCCAACTTGAAAAAGCCTCCATTAACTACAATGATCCTCCCTTTGGAATATTCCCTTTCATGTAATATTTTTTCCTTGAGCCCCAAAACTTCAAGGTGGCACCTTATCCACTCATCACACCTACTCAAGCCTTCACATGTTTTTCCTATGATACCACCTTAGAAATGCGGTTAATTCCCGAACCCTTTCTTACCTCCATGCAAACCTTTTCTCCCACACGCCTTTCCTTGAGCACTTTTCTACCTTACTTTCCCTATGCACACTCTTCCTCTACCTTGGGACTTAGTCAATTTTAGGGTCTAAAAAACACCAAGGCCACATACATTTGAGAATAGTGGGAAATTTATAGAGTAGTGTCTCCCCACATCTAGAATATATAGCCCATTTACAATGAATATCATCATATTTATAGAGAAAAGGAGAGAAGGGAAAGATATATGAGGTAAAATTTAATTCTTAGAGGTGAAAAATCCTACTCAAATGTGGTTACAATCATTGAATGACTATATGTTATGTTTACCAACCCAAATCCCCATAGAAAATTGAAAAGATCTCTTGAAGTTGAAAATGGGTGGTGCCTTGATGAGGAATATCTTAATCAAGAAACAATATTATCTTGCATTCCCACTAAAAATCCATCTTCAACTTTCATTTATATGAAAAATAGATTATAGGAGAAGTAGATGCAAACTACTCAAGATAATGGAGGCATAAGGCCTCGAGAATTGTCTCGATTAATAACATATATTGATATATTTCTAGTGAGACTAATTTTTTTAGATTTGATGTTGTGGAGAAAATGTTATGGAAAAATTTATAGATATACCATTCTACATATTTTATGGCCATAGAGCCATCATTTTAGAAATTAGAATAACCTTAGCTACTCATCTTCTTCTTGAGTAGTTATGGGATATATCTATGATGAAAATGTAGATGATGACCATGAGGTCGTCAAACTTAACTTATAGTCTCCCTAAGGATATTATATCTTAACTTTGATTGGTCACATGTGGCAAATACTCATCAGCTACAAGATCTTGTTTTATCGGATGTTTCTCTACTTGTTCTCCACTTTCCCTAGAATCAAAACCCATCATTGGTGGCATATGTCTTCATCTCAATCACCCTAAAACTTTCCTTAACCACCTCAAATATTTACAAAAATGTTAATTACATTGATCCTTTTATCCACATAACTAATGGATAAATTTATATAAATATCAAGGTGTTTCTCCTCTTTGTGAATGTGGGATACATCCATAATTATAATAGATAAGGAAGACACCATTTTGAAGCTTTAAATGTCAAAATATCTAGCTAGTTGACAAGTAGATCTCCTTTATTGATCTATTTTGAATACAAAGTGATCGCACTATCTCAAAAAATCCCCAAGGGTCATTATTTACACCATTGAGAACTCTAAATTCACCCAAAACCAATTGTAACTTTAATAAAACTATCTCAAAATAACCCAAGGAAAAATACGTTGCAAAGAAATGTTGAATTAGCCACAAAAATGTATTTAAAGTAATTTTTTCATATTTACAAATTGAGAATATGTTGACATAGAGATTTGAAGGCATGAATTAAATTAAATACTAATTGCATGAGTAATTAAAATATTTTCCATCAATACACTAATGTATACATTGTTAGAAGATTTGGAGACTCTAATACACCTAAAAGAGATGTGAAATATTTTCAGAATATGATAAAAACATGATATATGTTATCAAGTTTAATAAAATTAAGTAAGAGGATTATTTTTGACATATTTATCAATCAATAATTTTTTTGGAGAGCTTTTCAATGATACCAATTTTGTCTTATATGGTGTCATGTGAAGATGCATTTATGACAAAACAATTAGAGATCTTACATTTTATATTGTTGATGGCCAAGGGGCCATCAATTTTAACCTTATAATTTCCTCTACCACTTTTCCCCTTCTCATTTATTACACACTATCTATAGGATGAAAATGTAGATGATGACCACAAGGATGTCAAATTTATCCTATGTTTTCGTTTCAATTTGTCTCTTTCTCATTAACTATGGGCTATTGGATCTTAACTTTAAATTTTGCCACATGGAAACTCCTCATTAGCTATACAATATTATGTTAGTGGCCACTTTTCTTCTTGTTCTCCACTTTCTTAGGAATGGTTAACCCATCATTAGTGACAAATATCATCCATCCTCAACTTTTCCTTTTCCATGTTAAATATTTGCAAACTAGTTAAGTATTTTCTCCACTTAACTAAGGGAGTATTTTTTATATAAATATCAAGGTTTTTCTTGTCATAAATTTGGGATAAATCCTCAAACATAGAATATAAGGAAACCACCATTTTTAATCTTTGAATACACAACACTCTAATCAAGTGGAAAGTATAGATCCTCCATGGATTGTTTTAGATTGAAAAATAATTGTAGATGCCAAAAAACTTCCCAAGATCCATTTTTAAACCATCTAGAACTCCAAATCCACCCAAAATTGAATGTAATTTTCATGAACCAATATTTTAACAACCCAAGGAATATTATTTTTTTATTATTGGTAAATAGTTTTTTGAAAGGGACTATACCCTTGTATACAAAGAGGGCCTAGAAGCCAGAATAGGAATGAAAAACATTACAAGAAGGATCAAGATCTAGATAAGACAAAAAAACCCAAGGTAACCAAAGAGGTTACCCCAAAACATCAAACCAGATCAAACACTACAGAAGAGAAGCCAAAAAATAGCAAAAACACGAAGGAAGGCAAGCAAGAGCAACGCAGATCCACAATTACTTCTTGGCAGCTTTGTCGATTCTGGATTTAATAGTCTGCCAAGAGGTGAACATAGCCAATGTCATCATATGAGTAGAGTCAGAAATATCCAAGTTGTTGGATGGTTTTTTTCTTTCCTTTTCCGTGCCCCAAAGAGTTTCTGGTATTCCACTGAGATTAGAAATGCTGCGGACATGCTACTCAATAAAATCTTGATTGCACTAAATATATCCATATTATGGTAATGGCGAGTCTTGGCGTTCCCTAGATGATTGTCCAGGGAGTTAATTTTTTGTAGATATCCTCAACCTGTTTATTTTCAATATCAACCTCCTCCTCCTTCTTCCTCTTACCTTTTTTCTTAGCCAAGTTTTTAACTTCTTCTTTCAACAGCAACATGTTTGTTTCTAAGGATTCCAACCTTTTTATGGAGCTCTCAATGTGTGCCTCCTATGAACCAGTGCTGCTAATATGAAGGAGATTATGAGCAACCTCCAAGTCCTGAGGAACGTTCCCTCGAAACAGGGGTATCTAGGTTCAGTCTTTTAGAAGACCTAGTTATAGGTCTGGTCGAAGTGGAGGCGAAGGGGTGGGAGCAGAGGTGGGGGATGACAGGGGGAGCTGAGAAGGAAGGAAAAGGGGTAGCAGCAGTGGTGATGGGGATAGAAGGAGAAGAGATGGGGGTAGCGGCAGTGGTGAGGGGAAAGATGGAACAGAGATGGGGGAAGTTGGAATGCTAGGAAACTTAAGAAGACAAAGTTTATGCAACAAGAAAATGAGACCTTGATGCAGAGGGACCGCACGAGTATGCTTTTGGAACTCCAAAATGGAGCGCTCAAGAGAATTAAGTAGATAATGAGGGAAACATACCGTGAAACTTCTGTGGAAGTGATTGAGGAACACAAGATGTTTTGAGGGCACTGTGATGAATCTCCCCTCCAAAGAGATGTATCACACCATCATATGGGTGACCTCATCAAAAGGCGAGGGATAGAGCTGACCTATAAACCTACCATGATGAAGACCAATTTCTCATTACCCTCAACAAATTTCCTCTCCTCAGCAGCCCTGTCAATCCTTTTATTAAAAAAATGGTATCCATCCATTCCAAGGCATGTTGCTTTGGCTATTAACTCTTCATTGATCAAAATTTTCTGTCGCCATATTCAACTTTGCGATCCTTCCAATCCTTCACAAATTACATAGAAATGCTTTGGTCGTGACCCTATATCTTCTCAATAAAATTTGTGATGCCTCCCTAGTTGAGAAGATTCCAAAGCTCTTCATTATTCTTCCACTCCAAGTCCACATTGGGCTCGATCTAACAAGGGGCTCCTCCCATTTTCACCGTGATTAAGTGATTGAAAGTATAATCTTCAAAATACCTATGAGGAATTTTATAATAGATGTAGTTTCTAATCCACCTTTCTCTATTTTTTCTCACGCGATGGGAATGATGAATAGTGTAGCCATTACTATCATAACATTTCCCATGAAATGCCTATGTGAATGCTGCTATGTACCTTGGAAATCCCGCATGCATGAACTTCATCCCCCTTAGAAACCCACTCCAGATCATCATCATCCTTACTACGGACTTGGAAATCCATAAAAACCTATTTAAAAGTTGTGATAGGCATGATATTTCCCACATGTGTGGCTTTAATCTTCATATAAATCCACTTTAAGTCATCATTATGCTTTCTATATCCTTGATTGGCTGTCAAGATCTACTTGAGTGTTATTTTAAACTTATCAGCACGTGTGGAAGTCTTATTCTTAAAGACCCACTCCAAATGCTCATTTATCTTACCCTGAATTTGCATGCTCATAAGTATCCGCTTGGATGCTATTTTGAATCTACTCAGGAATGTGATCACTATTATCCCAAATAATGTGATTAACATTTATACCATAGTTAGCCATCTCTACCACCTTATTACCCTCTGGTAAGTATGCTTGATACGAATATTATTGAAGGTTTGGCAAATACTTATAGATTCCAAGATGAAGTCCTTGATGTTCCAACTTGGTGGCGAACATTGACTAAGATGATTAATGATATTAAGTGAGTCTCCTTCTAGAATGAGATTTTGGATACTACGAGTTTGAGAAATTCTAAGGCCCCATAAATGGATAATACTTTAGCAAAATGATTAGTTTGTATTCCCATTTTACCAAAGCATAAGTAGCAACCAAACTGCCTTTATGAATAGAAATTTATGGGATGTTGCTTTCAAGTAGAAATTTATGTAAGGAGGTAGGGGTAAAATTCAAAATGATTGGTCACATGATTTGATCCCAATCAATGGAAAAATGAAGAAGCTACTACTGATAAAGAAATTGAATACATTGTGCAAAATATTGATGATCTAAAAGCACAGATACTCTATGTAGATATAGGGAATGGTGACTATATTATCATGTCACAAGATGAGGAAAAACTTCCTAAGGGAGTGATTCATGACCCCAATGGCATTTGGACTCTGGAGTTTGATGGAAGCTACTCTCTTCACCTAGTTCTAGAGCTGGAGTGGTGTTGACATCTCTAGAAGGGAACATTCATCCTTTCTCCTTCAAGCTCTGTTTTGAAAATACAAACAATACAACTGAATATGAGGCACTCATACTTGGATTAAACATGGAAAAAGAAATGGGAGTGAAGAATATTTGTTCTCGTGGTGATGTAGAGCTTATTGTGAAACATGTAATTGATCTTTACCAAGTCAAGAATAGGAGATTGAAACATTATAGAAATCTTATGCTGGGATTGCATTGAGTTTCTTGATGCTTTATCCATTGGAGATGTGCTAAGAGAAAGGAACACTGAGATGATTCTCTAGTTGTCTCGGGGTCTTTGATGATCCCTCACCTAGATTTATCTCGGGAGAAATTTACCTTTGAAATGATTCATAGGCCCAGTGTACCAGATAATGCAAATAACTACCAGGTTTTCAATGATGATCACCATTTTCTCTCTTTCTTAGAGCTTAAAGATAATTTCGACCAGTTATATTTTGAAGGAAGTGAGACCTATCCTAGAGAGTATGTATCCTATAATGAAGGGGATATCAAGGAAGAGACGGATCAAGATGGCTGCATCAAATTGAAAGATAACAAGATTCCTAAAGGACTAGTGAGTTTGAAAGACCTGTTTGATAAGCATGATAGGTACATTAAGACTAAAACTTCCCAAGGAGCTCGGTAGTCACTTTGAATGTAAATAGGTTAATATCGGGAGTCTTGATGAACCCAAGATGGTGAACATTGGGAAATTCTACACTCAAGAGGAAAAGAAGAAGGTAGTAAATCTGCTGAAAAGGTATGCTAATGTTCTTGCCTATTCGTATGATGATCTCAAGGATTTTCAGCCAAAGGAGATGCAACACTTTATCCCTTTGAAACCTGGGATCAAACCATTCAAGTAGAAACAAAGGAAATACAATCCCAAGGTTGCTGGCACTATTTTTCAGGAGATTTAGAAGTTGCTAAAGGAAAAAATCATCTTCCCTATACATCATTCAACGTGGATTGCCAATATTGTGCACATCGGGGAAGAAGAATGGTGAGATTTGCATTTGTGTGGATTTCAGGAATTTGAATTAGGCCTCTAAAGGACAACTATCCCTCCCCATGATGGATCAGGTTTTCAAGCTGTGTCAGGCAACCCGAGATGTTGTCTTTGCTAGATAGATTCTCTGGATACAATAAAGTGGAAATCAATACCCCAGATCAACACAAGACTACCTTTACTACTCCTTAGGGCACCTTTACCTACAATAGAATGCCTTTTGGTCTTATCAATGTTGGTGCCACCTTTCATAGGGAAATGGACTTGGATTTTGGAAGTCTAAAGGGAAAGTGTATTGTTGTGTACCTTGATGATCATTGTCTTCTCCAAAACAAGGCGAGATCACTTTCAAAGATCTTGAAGCGAGTCCTCGAAGTGCAGAGAACATGGAGTTTCTCTCAATCCAAAGAAGTTTATATTTTGTGTCACTGAAGGCAAGTTTCTAGGGCATATTATCTCCAAAGAAGGAATCAATATAGATTCATAAAGAGTTCAAGAAATCCAACAGATTCCTCTTCCCACAAGTAAAAAGGGTGTTCACTCTTTCTTTGGTAAGATAAACTTCCTAAGGAGATTAATTCCTTATTTTGCATAACTCGACTTTGAGCATTACTCACATGATGAAGGGAAAAAAAAATTGGGTCTTCCTAATATAAGGAAGCATTTGAAGATATCAAAAAAGCCATTGCTAGGACCCCCATCTTAGCTGTGTCCGATTTTAGCAAGGATTTTATCATCTATTGCTATGCTACGAGAGTACCTTGGTTCTGTTGTCCTAACTCGGAGGAATTCTAAGGATCGTGAGCTATGTTCTAAAGATCATGAATTTAAATATACTATGATGGAGAAACATGCTTTTGTAGTGGTCAAAGATGTCAAGTAGTTTCATTTTTATACTCTTAATTCTCACTTTGTTGTGTTTGTTCTGATATAAGCATCAAGTCCATTCTTACAAAGTAGTAGTTTGGAACTAAGAGAGGAAATTGGGTAGTAAAATTCCAAGAATATGACCTTGATATCAAGCCAACCAAGCTAGTCATGGGTAAAGACTTATGTGAACTTATTCTTTGAAGGAGCTGATGTAGAATTGTCCAAAGAAGCGGTTGATGTTCTATTGTCCTCTTTCTCGATTCAACAAATGAATGGTATGCTAACATTGCACATTTTCTTACTTATGGAGAGTGTCCATCCCACTTGAGTGCAAGGAGAAGAGAACTATTAAGTTAAGGTCTGCATAGTATGTGTTATGGGAGAATGCTTTGTTCAAGTGAGGCATAGATGGAAGATTCTTGAAGTGTGTAGACAAAGAGCAAATCAGAAGAAGTTGTTCTCATATTTTCATGATCAGGCTTGTGGAGGCAATTTCTCTTCTACTGTCACTACCCATAAAATCCTTCATGTTGGATACTATTGGCATACATTTTTCAAAGTTGCATCCAAATGGGTAGGCGAGTCACGAAGCCTATAAGACTTTTTTGGGAGACCTAAGTTGGCTACTTTGCCACTAAAGCCAGTAGTGATTGATGAGCCTTTTCAATAGTGGGGTTTGGATTTCATTGGAACTCTTAACCCACCTTCTAGTGTTAGGCATACTCACGTGTTAACTACTATAGACTACTTCACAAAGTGGATAGAGGTCATTCTAGTACAAAGCACTACTTCTAAAGTGGTGTGTAATTTCACTAAGGAGAACATATTGATAAGGTTTGGGGTACCAAAAAAGATTTTGACTGATAATGCTTCAAATTTTTCTTCTTTCGAGATGATGGATTTATGATATGGTTATGGAATTTCCCTTGCTCATTATTCAAACTACTACCCCCAAGGAATGGACAAGTAGAATCAACAAACAAGAATCTAGTAACCATCGTTTGGAAGCTTGTTAATGACTCTCAGAGGAATTGGCACAAGAAACTTTATGATGCTCTCTGGGTAGATAGAATTACACCCAAAAGAGTAATTGGAATGTCTCCATTTCAATTGGTGTATGGTGTTGAAGCTCGGTTCCAGTGACATTGGAATTACCAACCTTGCACTTAATGAAGGCCATTGAAGATTCAACTTTTACCAATTTCTTGGACAAGAGGATCATGTATCTCAAGAAGTTGGATGAAGACAAGTTACAGGTTTTTGATAGGATATCATCTCATCAACTGAAGGTGAAAGATATTTTTGACAAGAAGGATAGACCCAAAGATTTTCAAGTGGGAGACATTGTTCTGTTTTGGGACAAAAGACATGAACCTCGAGGAATCCATGGTAAGTTTGATTCTCTTTGGCTTGTTCCTTTCAAAATCAAGCACTTTGCTAGAGAAAATTCTTTTTATTTGGATTATATGGATGGATATCCTCTCCCACTTCCTTATAGTGGGAAGTATCTAAAGTTGTTTAATTCCTAGGTGACTAGGTAGTCCTTATGTATATGGTGTACATTGTTTTGGTTTTTGGTCATTCCATTGTGCTTTGTTTCTATCTTTCCTTTTGTTTTCTTTTATTTTCTTATGTTTTGTCTTTGTGTTAGTTTTCCTTTGACTCTATTTGCCCAATGGATAAGGCCTTTGGTTTGCTTTCTGGAGTTTTTCTATGGTTCTTGATCTTGCCTTGTTCCTCCTTATCAAGTCATCCCCGAGAAAGAGCCAACTGTTGTCACCCAAAAATTCCCCTTTTTTAAAGTCAAGTTTTGAACATTTTGAGTCGGCACCTTGGAGTAATGGATCGCATCGAGCCTATTATTGTTTAAATTTTTTCATTCCATGGAGAAAAATTAAAATTCGGGCGCAAGGTGGGGTTTTCCCTTAATTTTTATTCTTCCACAAGTCAGGAATGATGGGTGTATCTTCCTGTCAATTTGCACCCCAACATCCATGGGTAGTACGTGGACATCTAAGATTGGATGTGGCATGGCCATGTTTCAAGAAGTAGTGGAAGCCTCCATGTGTCCAAATGGCATAACTCAAGGGTAGGACCTAAAGGGACAGTCCTCTAAATAAATACGGGCTTTCCATGTGTCCCGGAGTCAAGGATGAAGACAGAACAAGCCCAAATTGGCTAAGTATGGAAGGTTTAGTGGATGGCGCCACATGTCTCATCGGCGTAACTTCAAGGGTCAAAGCCAAGGAGGTTCCCAAACTTGCACCAGCTCTCCACGTGTCCCAAGTCTAAAAAGGGATGGAGCCTGGATGTTTAAATTGACTAAGTAGGAGAGGGTTGGTGGAAGCCTCCACGTGCCTCAATAGTGTAATTTCAAAAGTGAAACCAAAGGACCAATCTCCAAATGAGTGCCATCTTGCCACATGGTTAGAGTCAAAGGAGAGATAGATTTGGCCATTGAAAATTCCAGGATTGGCAGAAGGAGCCACATGTCAACTCGACATAATTCAAGAGGAAAATCCAAAGTGGAAAATCAAATGAGCACCAACTCTCCACATGTCTAGGGTTCAACATAAGTCAAGTGGGAAGCAGGCTTGAATCGAATAAGTATATAAGGGTTTGCAGAAGCCTCCATGTGTCAGCTTGGTGTAACTTTGAAGGAAAAATCCGGAGGAAAGTCCCAAGTGTGCACTGAGCCTCCACATGTCCAAGGTCAGACATATGGCCCCGCCAAACAAAAGGGACACGTGGTCATGATTCAAGAAGGTGAAGAGGCGGGCCGTTTTTGTGTTTTGATGCTTTGAAAAGTCAAAGTGGGAAAGTGGGTTGTCGAGGCAATTTGAGATTTATTTCCATAAAAGAGCTTAAAATTATAAAGTGACCCACGGCCCCACCCATGCCAAGGGATAAAGTCAAATGTTGAGCCCGCATTGAAGACTCAAAGCGGAGAGGCGGGTCGGTAAAGCAATTTGAGCTTTTGAGCCCGCATTGAAAAGAGGTAAAATTATAAAAGTGAACCATGACTCCGTCCCCACTCAAGTAAGGCCACGTGTCAAGACCATATCAAAAGTGGGTGGGTAGGCCAAAATGTTCCAAAGTGCCATTTCTCCAAAAGGCACAAAATGTAAAAGGCATCCTCAGGCCCGCTTTAGTTTAAATCTCTCCCATGTGGATGATTCAAATTTAAAGTTTACAAAGGTAGGATGGATGGCTGTGATTCAATGCATCTGGTTTTCCACCAAGCATGAAAATGCCCGAGGCGTTAAAGAAGTTCAAACATCAATTTCTTGAATCAGTTTCATCATTTTTTTATAACTGAATGTAACCGTTCTTGGAAACTATTTATTGGCTTCTCCATGCCATTGTTTACCATTAGATTCTGACATTCTTGAAATTGTGATAGATTCGAAGTAATCAATACATAAGTTTTCCCCTTTTTTCCTCTGTTATTCCTTCTTTCCTTGTCTCAATATTTGGGAATCATCCATCTTTTATGATAGGAAAGTTTTTGTTCTTGTTTATAAGATTTACGGAACTTTACTTACTGGGATTATATTGGTTATGAAAGTGAATGATTCTATTTTGCATCTCCCTAGTTCAATATGTATAAGGCTATACTCTGCTACCTATATTACCTGAAAGTATTGTTATGTTCTTCCTCTCTCATCTCCTTTCTTCCTCCATTCTTTCATATTGATGATCTTTGGGCATATGAATGTTTCAAAGTATTAGGAATCCACACTTTGAAAGTTGTACATTTGTATATAAGTTTTGTTGCTTGCTTTCAATAAGGGAACCTCTCCCATTAAAGAGGAGGGACTTGTTGTCCCCTAACTATGGTTGTTAAAGTAAAATTTTAAAACCCAACACTTCCTACACCTATCATGGATGTTTATTCCTTCGTTATGCTAAATTTTAACTTTTGACCATGTTTCTTTATTTTTACGGATTTTGAGTTCCATGAAACACTACTCTTTGAGAATCCTGACAACACTAGGATAGTGTTTCACAGTGAGTCCAACCTTACTCACACCAAAATTTTAATCTTCTCTTTGCATTGCACTTAGTGGAACTTATCCCTTGCATCGTGAATTCTTCTAGGTGGACTCCAACATTTTTGCATAGAATTGACAAACCTTATAGAACACTATTTTCTCTAAGTCCCCATAACACTAGAATTCCAAGTCGTGAAGCACTAAGATTGTTTCCCCCTTTGTTTGCTTTGTGGATCCTATCTCTTAGTTGATTTTCCAATTTTTCACTCACTGTAAACCCCGTAATGCTCTAACCTACCTTTAACCCACAATAGATTGATTTGATTCCGTGAAATATTGACTTCCTCAATGTTGTGAAGGCCTTACAAACCTTGTAAAGCACAAATTCTGCCAAAATCTACCTAAGTCTCAAACACTCATTCCTTTATCTTGTGGGTTAGGAGAACCCACGAAACACTACATTTTCATACTCAAAGGAAGACTGGATTAGTGTCTCATGGTATTTTCTAAGAAACTTTTTCTAATTCCTAACTTAGATGATTTGTTGAAAATCACATGGTGGCGTAATTTTGGACAACAATAACCATGGTTGGAAGTAAGTGTGCGAGGAAATTATACACATGAAGCACTCATTATCATCTTATAAAAATTGATAGTATGCCACAATGTATATAGCTGAAAATGGGAATTAAATTAGTAGATGTTGGAATAGTAGAGCCTAGATAATAGAGAAATAGGAAAGGTAGATGCCCTCAAGTGCTTCAGTGGGACTAGTAGAGAACAATACCAAGCATCATACATCATGTGATAACCTGTAATTATCATGCATTCACATTAATATTATCATGTGAACTTGCATGTTTGTAAGGAAAAAGGATAGAGCATACTATGAATCAAAGTAACATGGTAAGCAATGTGCAACATAGAATAGTATAAGCAAGAAAAAATACATCCAATCAAGATATAAGCTAGTATTTTTGAATTTTTACAAATATTTGAATGTTTTTAAATTGTTAGATTATGAAATGCAATGATGAATAGGAGAGTGGAGTGAGGTTTCTCCCCAGTGTATGTGTGTAGAGTGAGATTCATGTAGGTAATTGTAGCCTCAACTGTCATGTTTGAACCTATATCAAGATTGTGTCATCAAGTTGCAAGGTGGGATAGAATACCACCAAATGTGAATGACATGGTGATCTATCTAATGGGGATAGGGGGGAAGGGCCTAATGAGCCCCAAAATGGCCCATTATATACAAAGTATAGCATTCCTTTTTCCTTACATAAATGATGTACAAGTGGATCTAACTATAGTTTTTAAATTATGGTTTATTGAGAATGAAATAAATATTATATATCATGGTTGTTTCTTTAGACTTTATTGTTATCTCTTTGTTAGTTATTTCTAATTATTATTGGGAAAAATATGTCAATTTGTGCATATGCTAGTCCATACTAAGCTATATAGGATTTTGACCATGAAGAGTACACATATAAGAACAATTATGGAAAACATTTAGAGCTATGGATTTATATACCATACTATCTCCAGAAATGTTTGGCGGTGTTGTGAGCGGCTCCTTAGAACAAGTTTAGGGAAAAGTGGATAAAACTATCAATAATATACCCAACCTAAATCTAATTTCGTATTCAAATTCCTATTAAAAAATTATGCAAGTTCAAAAAAGAATCATCTTGATTTGATTTCATATGCAAAATTTATATTCGTTTTATTCTAGCTCCGAGTCTATCAATCTAGCTTCAGAAATGACCAATCTAGCTCGGAAATGCCTATTATAGCATTATAATAGATCCGAAAAATTTCATAAAAGTAAAAAAAAATGAGATAGTTTTTTGTCATAACAATGAGTTGAACAAAAACCTCCTTCATTTTTCTACAGGTTTTACCATTTGGAATAAATCTAACTTTTAACATGTGGCAATCTAGAAAATGCATATCAGGTCAGCACCAAAAGTTGCATAATCAGAGAAAGAAAAGTCAAAAGGAAAATATGAGAGAGGTTTTTGGTCAAAACAATTATTTGAAAATATATATCCTTTAGTTTTTCTACAACATTCATCATTTGTAATAAAAATGGAATTTAGTATAGTTAGAGTCACAAAGTCAACTCTTGAAGTATATAGCAGCTCCAGAAGGTCAGAATCAACTCTAGAGTCCTTCCAAGTCCAACATATGAGTACAAGAAGATTGAAGAACTATTTTTGGAAACCATTTACAAATTTTTATTCATATTATTTCCAAAATATATATTTCCATAAGTATTTTATTATTTGACATACTTGTGCAAAATAATAAAGAATCAATATTCATTTTTATTCTCAACAATAAAACAAGATAGTCAGATTATTACATTTAGATAAGATCTCTCCATATTCTATGGATATTGATGGTAGTTGATAATAATGTAATAATTCTAAGATCGGGATGTATGTTATTTACAACTAGTTTTTCACGTTATTTACTAACAACTCTCTTGTGCAGATAAGGGTCGATGATGCATCTATTTCTTGAGAGGGTTCCTTAAAGGGCATGTTAGGAATGGGGTATGAATATACACATGGTCATTATGGGATTATAGATGTATCACTATGTATCCCTAGCCTTAGTTACCCTTACCTCTATCAGTCCTTTTATGTCACACACACTAGCAATCACGACACTTTTTGCATTTGACCTCATCATTGACACTTATTACAATGAATTAATATTGTTGGAATCATAATGATTGGGGTGAATCATTATTCTTAAACTTTCATTCAATTAACCATGTACATTCATAAATCCTTTAAGCATTAAAATTATTAAACCACTCACAATTAATCATTCAAATGATAAAATGACACAATAACAAAATATATAAGTGGGAAACCCTCAAGGGGAAGAAAATCCACTAAAAATTTATTGTATATATTACTCAATACAAAATAATTTTATGAATATTACACATCACACAAGATTTCTTTAGTGAAGCCCCACTTCACAAGGAGCACCAACCCCTATTTAGTATATCACCCACTATACAAGGAGGCTACAACTCCCAAGATGATTAAGAACCCACTCAACCACCTACTAATTAAGATCTTTTTCTCAAACAACTTATTGTGATCACAAGATTAGCTCATACACCTTAAAAACCCTCTTAAACAACTCTCTCTCCTTCTTCACTCAAACTTGCACCTTCATATGTTGATTAGGTATAATGACATGTAGTTCCTTATTCTATTCCCTTCTCATCTCCTCATACCTCTTCCTTTCTCTTTTTTATCCCAGCATAAAACTCTCATACTCTCCTCTTACTCACTCATTCCTCCCTCTTCATCACTTGTCATAATGAGCAAACATAACATGATTTATATACATGACTCATTCTTACATAACCATATAGGTCGGCCAAGACCAATAAGGTTGGTCATATAAACTTGTAAGCACAATATTCATTCACATATAAATCACAACAAGAGACCATATAGGTTGGCATAGGCCTAAACACACAACATCTTCAACTAGGCCTCAAAGGATAATCTCAACCCCAACAAATGCTTCTTGGACTTCAAGGGCACCAAAAATTGTCATCATGACTCCTCTAGCTCGCGACACACATGTTACATATCTAATACACCTTATCCATGCACAATAACCTCTTAAACACCAATATCTATCATGAAACACTCTAATTTACAAGTAACGTCAACGATGTCTAGAAACCTAGAAAACATGTCTCTAAGATCGAGCAACTTCTCATATCAAAACTTTTCTTCATGGATCATCTTACATATCAATGGAAATATCTTGATGTCTTCTAGTTGAAAAACTCATGGAGATCACCAAAACAAGGCATGAAACCCAAGAACACGTGCATCTCTAAAACTTATCAAAATTGGATTTTAGCCCTCAAGAACCAGTCTTGAGCTCAACATCCTCTAAGACCTAAAAAACCTCTAAGACCTCAAACATCACTTCCAATCTCTCCAATCATTTATAACACTTAAAGGTATCATGAAACTCCTCTCAATCACTAATAAGCATAGGTCACATGAACAAAACTACACGTGCACACTTGTTCCAAGACACCTTCTTGGTAAGCCTAATGGGCTTATATAAGACCATTAGGTCTTAAAGAAAGAATGCACTTGTCTTGATTAAGAGTAGGCCTCTACATGTTATACAAAATCATAAAAACTAATACACCATGTAAGTCTATCAAACTCACCTCAAAATATCATGACTGGTTTTAGCCCTTCTAGGCTTCTAGCGGTAGGGCACATTGGAGGACCTGTTTATTCAAATTTCTCCACCGAAACTGCCCATAAATTTTCATGACCACTTAGGAAACATCCTAAGATTCTTGGAACATTTTTTTCTTTTCATGAAACCTTCATCTTGTCTTTGTACCTGTAAAACTTCACAAAAAAAGATATTTTTGTACTTTGCCAAGTGACTGGAGCATGTAAATACCACCAAAAAGAGACCTAGAGAATTATCTACAACCCAAATCATCACATTATCTTTATCAAGTAATTTTATGGCCATACCATGAATTTATTTCCTATCACTCTAGGTCTATGGTTTTATAAGGGTTTCAGACCTATTTATCTTGTTAACGATGGTTCATAAATATTTGACAACCAAATGACCCCATTATTTTTGAAAAATCTTATTAACTCCATGCCTTAATATCCTATAAAATATTAAGACCCCATGAAAAACACACATGTGTGGTTAAGCTTAATAACTTTTGTATCAAGTTGGGATTTTCATTTCTAAGTTCTCGGTAGAGTTCAAAACACATTTTCTTGCTTTGTTTTGATCCTCGTGTATTGAAATTTTGCGCATAGCACTACAACAACCTCCTTCAACTATCCCAATTCCCATTTATGTTTGTACACCTCTAAATATCTCCAAGTACCAAGGTTTACCCATGCCTACTAGCCTTGTCTTCATGTTCTTGCTTCAAAATTACCATAAACATGCATCATACACCGAATTGTGACTGATATTCCTTCCATGCTTTTTATGAATCTTCAAAACATCTTACACATTTCCAAACATGATTTCCTAATTCATAATTAAATTAATTATTCCATCTCGTAGTGTATTAGGTCTAGAACTAGGCTTAGAATGGCTAGTACCAACACATTCTTCACAAGAAATGGCATGTTCTTCACTCAGGGAAACCTTTAGTGGAAAAATTTTCATAAACTCACAAATATTAGGGATTTTGGAAATAGGAAATGGCATATTTTCAACAGTTGGATGCCACCTAGGTCACCTAAAATTTCCACCAACAAGTCATTTGTTTGGCTCGGTTCACCTACTATTTATATGTAGAAATTAACTTACGTATGTATTTCTTTGATGTTTCTAATCAAAATGTCTAAATATTCACCGAGGTATAATGCATATCTTGGGGGTTGCGAGGGGGATTCAATACAAACATCTAAAAAGAGTGGTTTTCTATCCAATAGGGTTAGACATGCATCCATTTCTGCCATCTAACCTAGGTTAGCAGAAACCAATGGATGGTCATCTAACCCGGGTTGGACGGCCATCAATTGGCTGCCATCCAACCCAACTTGGATGGCATGCAATGGACATGTCCATCCATCAATCTACCATATAACATGGGTTGGATGGTTTCCATTTGTCTACCATCTAACTTTTGGGTTGTACGGTAGCCAATGGATGACCATCTAACACCCTTAAAACTATGCGAAATCTAATAAAATTTCACCCTACCAAATCGCCTTTGCCACGAAACATTTTTTCATAGATTGGTCATTGATTTGAAATTCAATTTTGAATATTCGTCACCTATTATAAACTAATTTTTCGGAGGGGGTCTTAAAATTAACCCTATCTTCACTATGTAGATAGTCATACAACTTTGACATACCTTACTAAACACTTTTAACACCCTAGAGACTTCATAAAACCTTTAGAACACACCTATAATCATTTTCATGCTAGAGTCATGCAATCAACCATGTATGTTGACCAAGACACCAACACATGACACCAAAACAATATATCATGACATTAAAATTGGACACTACTAATCAACCTTCAAGTTTTATTATAAATGACACCTCGTAGAAAACACCTATGCCACCTAGACTCACTTTTCCATCAATGGCATTTGATGTCAATGACAAAAACTAAGACACAATCTTTAACAATATCCTCCTTTTTCATTAATGTCAACCATATTCAAAAACATTGATGGTAACCAAATATGCAAAAACCTACAAGACTCTCTTTTCATGTTTCTAAGTACACTCTCCCCTTTGACATCTATGAAAAAGGAAACTAATAAAACTTTACATGAATACAAACATCAACAATGCATGAGACATAGACTTACCAGCTCCTCTTTGATCTCGTACACACTTTCATGCCTTCATTTATTGTCGATGATCTATGGACCTATTATTAACATTCACTATGCTCCCCTTAAACCAATATACCTCATCAAACTATTATTTCCTTCACGAACTCGGTTGCCCAGGACTTGATACCATAAATGTAAATCCATTCTCATAGGTCCCTTTGAGAAAGTACTCACCATCTTGATGAAGATAGCATTCACTCACATGCTTCTTGTAACTTCATCTTAGATGACTCCCCATACTTCTACTTTAAGGAGAAATAAACCATGAATATTCATCCTTGACCAACCAATAACTTCTTGTCTTCAAATATATCATACTTTCTCATTGCTTAAAGTACCTTCATGACACAACTTGGCTCCCTAGGATGATACCCTTTATAACCTTAGTCTTAACACTAATTCTGATATGAACAACCTTCATGCTCAAAGAGTTTTTTTATCACCAAAAAATAGCACCCTTTGATTTGTCATGTATGGATGAATGAGCAATCAATGTTTTTGGGTAACATGGGATTATCTCTCAAGTTTTGGGAGTTGTTATTTGAGATAAACCTCTAGAGAAGGATGGTTCCTCTACCTAATCTTAATGTTAAACTACTCTAAGGAAGGAAAAATGACTATATAATCCTATTCTATAATTCCAAGAGACTAGGGTAAGAGAGAGGTGCATAAAAATGGAAATCCTAAGATGACAGATATGATAGCACCGAGGAAAAGGGTGTGGAAATATCCTTCGAGGGAGAAGGGAGAAGGAAAATGGAGTAGGGAGAGGCCAAAAAAATGTGACATAGACCCAAGGATTCATTCACCATTTGTTCTCCATGAAACACAACAATATGAACCTATAAATGAGAAATACATGCACAAAATACAACAACAAGAATGGAGAGGCAAGGAAATACAATAAAACAAGTGCTAGGGTTGAAGGAAACACCACAAAATAGATATTTTATTGCTTTCAAAATATGCACAGTCCATTACATGTGAAGAATAGAGGCACAAGAACACTTTCCAGGCCCATGTGAAGGCTTACAACTCATTGGTGTTGAGAAACAATTTTGATAGAGTTTCCCCACATCCCATAATATCCCCCTCACAAATGAGAGTTTTTACAATATATAGAAGAATGTAAAAGAGAGAGAAAAGAGAAACTCAAAATTCTTCCCCCACCCACCAACAAGATGCATTAAATGTCTGAAAAGGGGCATGGGAAGCTTGCTAAATCACTTCCTCCATGATCTTTTTCTTGCTCAAGAAGAAAAGGAACCAAATCTCATAAAATCTAACTTCTCAACTACTAGAAGCTGTGCATATTTAATGTTGGACTATATTTTCCCTTTTTCACTCATCTACTCATGAAAAGATGTTTCATTGATATAAAATTTATTAAATTTAGAGCATCTAGGAGTGAGATATGGCCATGCGCATCCGGGGTTTCGGGAAGCAACATGGGTTCCAAATTAAAAGCTACGGTATGCATTTAGCTGTTCATTTTTACCTTTTCTCCATTGGTGTAGATAAATTAGGTATGTGAAGAACTTGGGAATACAAGATCCATTTCCATCACTTCCTTATTGTTTTCTTTTTCTATATTGTGCTTGGGTTTGGTGTTTTGCATATTATCGGGCCGCGGGTGGAACTTAGGAACTATTCCACCCGGTCGTTGGTTCCCCGAACTCCTGGTTCTCCCACATCGTTGTCTCCCACAACACTATGCCCTCCTTGCTCCTTTTGTTTCATCTTATAGGATTGTGCGTGAAATTTTGTTTCTCAAGAAATATTCTCTACCCACACTTGTTCTCCATAATGCCCCCCAACCCACATTACACTTCACCCCTTTGCTTTTCAGAAATTTTAGAGATGCGGGGAACGGGTGGCCCATGGGAACTTGTTCCCAAGTTCCTTCTCTGACATACAAACCAAACAAAACACTCTTTCATTTGCATTTTGGGAAAATCAAAAATCAAGGAACTCGGGAACCTGTGGAACTTGTTCCTTAGATTTTCCTAAACCAACATTTCCGCATGATGGTCTAGAAATGACCATTTTTTCTCAATTTTGGCAAAGTGTTGAACCTTTAGAGATTTGAGAAAATAAGGGAAGTGCATCAAAAAAATTATAAGTCCCCTAAAGCAACTGTAAGTTCCCAAAACATAAAAATTACCTAATTTTTCAGATTCTTCATTGAATTCCCATGAAACTATGCAAGTCAAAAATTTTCAAGTTATCCAATTTTACCAAGGGTGGAAAATTGGATAACAATTTGGTGACTCATGGGGTAATATGCCTACTAGATTGAAAATATCAGTGGCCTTAAAGCATCCATTGGGCATGGATTCATCCTAAAACATGAAAATTGATCTGAAACTTGAAGAATACACCCTTGAATTTGCTTGAAGCATCGCCTAAACTCCGAAACTCGATCTAAAGAAAATTGACCATTCTCATTATAATAATTTTCTATTTTAAATTGTATGAGAGTTGAAAATTGTTTTGAACCTAAAATTTTACCATGTTTCCTCTGCAATTGATCTATTAAGATAAAGGATGAACATCAAGCTGTCCCAAATCTATTTTTGACGATTATAAAGAATCGAACTAATTCCTTGGCAAAGGATGAAGAACTATAGATTTGGATCATGTGTTGATTTGATGGATGCACTTGAAACTACCCAAACAACTTCCTTTCACATTGAACACTTCTTCCTCTAATGGACTGAATTAATCTCATGGGCTCTAAGTAAAACTTGGAAATTTCCCAACTCATCCGATTTGGCAATGAAATGAACTATGCACAGCAACAAAATCCCAAAAAAACTATATATAAACATGGAAAATCATACATGCTCCAAGTGGAGAAATGTAGAGTGTGCATAAGCACTTCTTTTTCTGAAAGTAAACCTATCTACCCTACTCTAACTAGAGAAATAAGAAGTTAAACAAATCTAAAATAGGTAGGGATAAATAGCTTCCCTTTCTTACAAATTTAGACGTGTGAAAGATTTGGAACCGAACATGGTCTTACGTAAGAGTGAAAAACTAATTTAAAGTTAGTTTTCCATCCTTTTCCTCAAAGTATCAGCTAATGAAAAAAATGCATCTTTTATTTGTTTTTCATTTCTATTTGAGAGGTATTGTAGTTTACCTTTAGTGCTTTGAGACTCATCCTCATGCTATGAAGTCGGGATAACTAGTTGAAACTCTAATTTTGTCTCCAAGCAAGCTAGATAGCTGATTGGGAAAGGGACTTTGGGAAAAAATGGGTTGACCCTTGTTATTTTCCCATTCTATTAAAACTCATCCCCATGAATGTGGGCATCCTGCAGACTTTCCTCAATGGAGTTACTTACAAGCTAATCTGATCCTTGTTCTTCTTCAACAAACAACTCCACAAAAGACTTTTCCTCCTCCATGATGAATTTTGATTTCACAATTTATTCATGATGGCTCTCCTCATTCTCAAACACAAAGTTTGAGAGATCAAACTCATCCAAAAATCATATTCTTGTAAGGATGTAGGGGAAGAAAGGTCTAAAATTTTACCATTGAAAGAAAGCAAGGAGCTTTTTATGGATTGTTCTTCACTCAAAGCCTCTGAATCTAATTTTTCCTCCTCCATGGCATGAAGCTCCTCATGACTGGTTGCAACATCTGGAGATATTCTTGGTGGATCACTACAATCATTCAAAAGTGCAGCAAGTTCTAAACATGCAAGACAATGGGGATCACTACATTCAATTGGAAGACCTTTCTCACTTGGAAGCTTCCCTTCCTTTACATTTATCCCCTTAGTTTAAACCTCCTTGAGTTATTATTTTTAATTCAAATATGAGGAATTTATAAATGGGTTGGGTCACCTCTTCATCCATTATGCTCTCAGAATCAGTCCATTCTTCAATGAGTATTTCTTGACTTTTAAGAAAAGGACTCACCTCGGATGAATTTTAAAAAGCTGGAGGAGGTTAATTGTCAAGTTCTTTTTTATGAACCTCTTTTTCTTCTAATTCATGACTCCAAGCCTTGAAGCTCTGAATTTGATCTTCTTTGTTTAGATCCTTCCCAGTCTACTCCTCTAGGCCTACATGTGCATTCTTCATGATGACCTCTAATTTTTTTAGAGGCTCGGATACATGTAAATCATATTTTGAAAAGTGGGGGAAGGGTTTAACACTTGGATGAATTTGCAAAGGTTCAAATGGTGAACCAATTGGTATGTTTTATTTTGGAGTAGATGGACATTTTGTTAGGAAATATAATTTATTAGTGCTCCATTATTATAGATATTGTAAAGAGAATAATTACGTGAGTAATTATTCACATATTTGGTTGTATTATTTGATAGTTGTGATATTGTTGTGAGTTACAACAATATCACGGATATAGGTAGATTGTTGGAGCAACTTCCTAGAATATAGGAATTGCTTCTCATTATATAATTATAATACCCGGAATACAAAGAATATAGAGATATTGTGTTTTCATTTGGTATCAGAGCAGTGTCTGATCCATGTAATGGCAATATAATTGATTTGATTGGGGGCAGCCTTATGTTCTTCATTGCCCCTGTGCATGGTAACTGTATTGTGGTTTCATTTCTGTCAATCCATGTGCATCGGATCTTGGTTAACACTATCTTCATACGCATCAAATATCTGAATTCTCTGCCATTTCCAGTTCTGTCAGGATTTTATGGATTAGATAGCTGCATGTGTTATTGCCTTCATGCAGATTTAGTTGAAATCCCTATCACTCATCTTCCACTCAACCCGGTTGCATGATTGATTTGCAAGGTGTTTATATGATATCTGTCGATCTACAGAGAGAGTTGCTATACATTGGAACGAATGCAAAAGCCAACATAGTTTTACCTCTGAAGTCATACAATCGACTTTAAATACAAAGAGGTGTGTTAACTTGTCTTTGCAAAAGTTTACAAATACAGATTCATTTAAAAATATTTGCATGCTACAACTAATACGGAGTTAAATTCCTCCTGTGAGAGCGCGTAAAGGTGAAATATATGTGTACAATTCGGCTTCATTGATTTGGAAGGTTCCTCTGAATTTACCAGCACAGCTATATTGAAGTAGATGTCAACGCATTGTCACTTGGGTTATCGATTGAGCATCACAATTTGCATTGAGTAGCATTAAAAATATTTCAACACATCTCCCCACCATTGTTGTGCTCACATTTAGCCAATCATCCTTGGCTCTTGAATCCTATGTGCACACCAATTTTTGGAGGGTACAGTTTGTCTTTGCATGTGATGAAAACTGTATAGAATCACTCAGCTCCATGTAACCCGGCTAGTTTGAATGGTTTTGTTGAATCATTCCTCACTTTCTTTATATAGGCGGTTTTTTGGATCTAATATAGATTTCCACGTATCATACAGATTTAAATAATCCATGTATTCTTATTTCTGAGAGAGCAGGTTTGAGTTATCTAAAATACACAATCTTGTACTTAGATTTGTGTGCCTGTATCATTGGAGATTCACACGCTTGGAAGAGTCAAATGCCTCTCTTGTAAATCAATTTTTCCATGCTCAGATTATATTTTGTATTGATTGTGGATTGGTGCGGCGTGCACATCTTAAGCTCCTTCCAGCCAGTTGTCAAGCCACTTTCCATTGGATTCCATAATCTCTGCCATGAGTTTGTGAATGTGGAAGGCGTCTTATTGGAAGTTATACACTAAGACATGCTTGGTACGTTCGGTTTTGTTGCGGCTATATTGCTCCGTCTTTGGTCTATGTACATCAGTTCTTTTGTGAGGTTAAATACATCTCATTCCTTTCCTTTCATTATTATTCCACCAATTTTTTTCTTATAGTTTTAGTTTTAAAAGTCAACATTATTATTATTAGCTCGTCCTCATGTCATTTCTATGTTTATAGAATAATAAAAAGTAAAAGAGTCTCATTAGTCGGTGTTAAGAGGAAGTTTCTAATTATAACTTTAGTTATATTAGAAATGTATCTTATTATTTGTCAACAATAGTGAGTAGAGTTTTGTAAATGAGTCTATTGTCAAAAAGTCAACAAGTCAAAATATTTGTAAAAAAATTGCCTCACATTTCAACTATTGGACGCATTATCGCTTGTACGCGACGTCCAAGTGAGGGGGTGCATTTTGGTGAAACCGACACCCAGTAGTTTGTAAATGAGCCTCATTTCCATATTCGCTAAGTAAGTAGCAGAACACCGGAGGATGGAGGCAAACGGAGGTTGGAGGTCATTTAGCGACCTCTCGTCAGTCGCCAATGATGGGGCCGCACAGATGATTTGGTGGCATTTGTTTTCAGTTGTGTGTTTGCTTCAGTTTGCAGTGATCTTGTTTTCAATAAGTGGAAATTTCACATTGAGGGGGGGAACATGATTCCAATGTTCCATTTCCAGTATGTCAGTTTTTTCTATGTATGTATGAGCAATGATTTTAGAGAATTTCCTATGTTATTCCCTATAGTGAGATATTGATGAGGGCTAAGAATAGTACTTGGCATATCATGATGTGGTTATAGGTAAACCACTTGAAAACCTTCATTTGTGGTTTGTGGTAAACCAATAGCAAAACCACCATTCTTGGTTGTTGGTAATCCATTTGTAAAACCATCACTTTGTGGTTTGTGGTAAACCAATTGCAAAACCACCATTCTCGATTTTTGGTCAACCGTTTGCAAAACCATCCCTTGAGGTTTGTGATCATCTTGTGAAAATCACCAGATCATGAGCAGGTGCAAGTACAAAGGCAGGTTTTCCCCATGTTCGCACTAAGGGGGGGAATGTTAGGAAATATAATTTATTAGTGCTCCATTATTATAGATATTGTAAAGAGAATAATTACGTGAGTAATTATTCACATATTTGGTTGTATTATTTGATAGTTGTGATATTGTTGTGAGTTACAACAATATCATGGATATAGGTAGATTGTTGGAGCAACTTCCTAGAATATAGGAATTGCTTCTCATTATATAATTGTAATACCCAGAATACAAAGAATATAGAGATATTGTGTTTTCACATTTGTGAGGGATAATAGTAGAGAAATGAAGGTGAGATGGGAGGGAAGAAGATGGAGAATGGAAATTCTCAATGTAAGTAGTCATAAATATAGGGACGTGAAAATGATTGAGATGGTTTAAGTTTGGGAGAGTAAAAGGGATGTTTTTTGGATGGTAGCATAGGTTCTCCCCATTAACAAGGTTGCCTAACACTAGATTGGTAAGCCTCCATTTCTTCAAACCACTCTTCAATTATTAGCATCATTCGAGAGTTGAACTAATTTGGTATAGGGCCATCCCATGGACAAGGGACCCTAAAACCAATCTTGACTACCTTTAATGCATAAGTAGCTCTGATCTGCACCATGCTTGCCTCCATTTCTTGGACTTGTCTCTGAAAATCAGCATCTTCCATGTAATTTCCACCATCACCTACATAACCTTGTTCTTGATAAACATTTTGGTTAGGAAAATAACCATATGGGTCAGTGGAGGGTGGGTTATATGTAGATTCTTCATGATAGGGCTCATAAAACTGATTTGTGGAAGGATTCTCAAAATAAGGAGGTGGAGGGTAATGATATTGTTACTACAAATGAGGGTTCCAATGAGGGAATGAATTCATGATTGCACAACTTCATGAATGAAAGGAAAATGAAATAATGGAAGGGAAATAATGAATGGAAATGAATAGAAGGAAAGGGAAAGGTCTACAACTTAGAAAATGGGTTACCTAAATCAGTGGAGTAGTTAGATATGCTTGAAAATGCCTCCAAAGGCTGAAATTTCACCAAGAGCATATCAAAATTGATGAAATGAAATATAAAATTTCAAATACTTGTCTCACTTGGCATGTTAGAGTTGTTATCACCAAAAACAACACCCTCTTATTTGTCATGTATGGATGAATGAGCAATCAGATTTTTTGGGTAACATGGGATTATCTCTCAAGTTATGGGACTTACTACTTGAGACAAACCTCCAAATAAGGATGGTTCCTCTACCTAATCCTAATGTTAAACTAATCCTAAGGAAGGAAATGAAACTATCTAATCCTCTTCTATGATTCCAAAGGACCATGGTAAGAGAGAGAGGTGCATGAAAATGGAAATCCTAAGATGACAGAGGTGATAACACCAAGAAAAGGGTGTGAAAATATCCTGATGAGGGAGAAGGGAGAAAGAAAATGGAGTAGGAAGAGGCCAGACAACGTGACATAGACCCAAGGCTTCATTCACCATATGTTCTCCATGAAACACAACAATGTAAACCTGAAAATGAGATATACATGCACAGAATAAAACAACAAGAATAGAGATGCAAGGAACTATGATAAAAACAAGTTTTATGGTTTAAGGAAACACCAAAAATTGAGATTGTATTACTTTTAGAATATTCACACTCCATTACATGTGAAGAATAGAGGAAAAAGAACACTTTTCAGACCCATGTGTAGGCTTGCAATTCATTGGTGTTAAGAAATAGTTTTGATAGAGTTTCCTTACATCCCTAAATAACCACCTCTCACAAATGAGAGGTTTTTACAATATATAGAAGAATGTGAAATAAAGAGAAGAGGGAAACTCAAAATTCTTCCCCACCCAAAAACAAGATGCATTAAATTTCTGAAAAGGGGCATGGGAAACCTTCCAAATCAATCCCTCCATGATCTTTTTTTTTTGTGGGAGAAGAAAAGCAACCAAATCTCATTAAATTTGACTTCTCGGCTACTTAGAACTATGCATCTTTAATGCTATAATGTATTTCCCATTTTTCACCCACCTAATCTCTCTTAGCTCAATATTTTATATTTCCATGGTATAAAAAGAAGATACGTTACCAGTGCTATAAATTTTATTAAATCTAGAGCATCTGGGAATGAAATATGGTCATGTGCATCCAGGGGGTCGAGAAGGAACATGGGTTCCAAATTAAAAGCTGCAGATCTACATTTAACTATTCATTTTTACCTTTTCTCCTTTGGTGCGGATAAATTAGGTGTACGAAGAACTTGGGAACATGGGAACCAGTTCCATCATTTCCTTATTTTTACGCTTTGTTTGCATTGTGATCGAGTTTTGTGTTTTGTGGATTATCATCCCGTGGGTGGAACTTAGGAATTGTTCCACCCTGTCATTGGTTCCCTAAACTCCTAGTTCTCCCACATCGTTGTCTCCCCACAACACTACACCTCCTTACTCCTTCATTTATCGGTTGATAGGCTCTGCGCGGGAACTTGTGATTCCCGAGAACTATTCTTTTCCCACACTTGTTCTCCGCAACGCCTCCCATCTCGCATTACACTTCACCCCTTTCATTTTCAGAAATTTTGGAGATGTCCATGATCTCTCCCTCATTTGTAAGTTCTACAATCGAAAATGATATCCAATGAAGCAAAGAAGATGACTTTCACTAATGCAAAGATGTGAAAGCAAGACAAATTCTTTTACCAAAATAACAAGATATCTTGTGAATACTTTAGAAGAAGAAAATAGCAAGTGTTCTCCCTATATGAAAGCAAGCAAGAAAGAAAGAAACCCAAAATGGGTCCCACCGGGCGTGCCAAAATGTTTCGCTTATGATGTTTTGTTCTGGAATAGAGTTTCTTCTATCCTTTCATTCTTTTGAGAAACAGATAAGGGTTAGGGCTAGGAGGAATACCTGTTGAATGTTGAGAGGGTGTGCACGTACCGTAGAGAGAGATCAGATCGATCACGAAGAACTCATTTTTTTACGGGAAGGACTACTGCAAGTAAGAATACAAGACCACCAGATTTTAGTTAGATAATAAATGAGGGAACTGTCTTGGGCCCGGAAATATTAGAATTCCTTCGAAGGTGGTGGTGCCCCTTTTAATATGAATTAACACTAATGATAATAAAGAAGCTATTGCGAAATCACGATTTAGGTACCTCGTTTACAAAGCAATAGAAACTAAACTACCAATAATAAAATGTCACGTTGTTTGTTTGGTCAATGGTCGTTGATAGGTTCAGCTCGAATTACAGGGATAAACCAGACTGGATCCGAGGTTGTTAGGAGACAAATAGGTGAGAGGAAGGTTTTGGGTATAAGTCACAGTGACCGATGCCGGTCACTGGATAACCGACCGCGGTTAGAGAACCGCTACCGGTAGGGGATAACCGACACCGGTGGGGTCAGTAATCTAGGTGCTTCTGGATGGAGGTTAGTGGCAGGGTGATTGTGGGGTTTTTAAGACTGGTGGATGGCTGAGGGAAATAGTGAGATGACGGGGAAGACTCAGAGTGTGATAAAACTGTCTTCTGGGCAATACAAGGATGTATGGATGAAGGTTAAGTGCAGGGTGCTGGTAGGTGGTAGATCTAGGAGTGAGCTTATAATTACTATCAATCAAAAGACTCAGGAAAATGGTGCTTAGAAACATACAAGACACTACTTACTCATTCTTGATGAAGATTCAGGTCCAAGGAATGTGGTAGTGACAGTAAGACTCAGTTGGGATGATCTGGTATTGGAAAATGAGCTGATGAAGCTATCCTCAGTCTTTTCCAATGCTTGAACAGGGGTGACAGCAATCCAATGGCTCAGTTGCAGTCTTCGGCTCGATGCTCTTCTCTTTTCTTCACTTGTCTCTGCCCTGCCAAGTGAATTTCCGGATCCTTCAAATGAATTCCGATCCTCTTTTTTTTTGGTTGGGGAGGTCATTTACAGGGAACCGATGGCGGTTACGTAACCGACGGTGGTCGAGTAGGAACCGATGTCGGTTATGCCAAAGTGGGCTATTTTTAGTAAAATAGCCAACTTTCCCTCCTTTTCTCCCGAGGGATTAGTTGTGGGCTTGGTCAAGTCATTATTAGGTTGGTTTTGGTGCGGGTAAGGAGTAATTAGTCATGGGTGTGGATGTAGACCAAGTTATAGGTTTTAATTAGGTTAGTTTAGGGTTAGGGCTAGGTCATGATGAGGTGGCAAAATGAGGTGGCAGGTTTGGAGATGTGGATTTATTAATTATAAGGTAATTAATTAATAAGTGTGTAGGGCTTAGGTGGTGAGGTTAGGTTGTGAAATGAGATGTGGGGCACAGGGTGTCATAAGACATAAATTTGGTGTCTACAGGAGGTGTAGCGCTAGATTCATTTATGTCCAAGGTGGGAGAGAGAATGATAAGATCAGGAGGAAGAGCTTGGACTTCGGTGACGAGTTGAGCTAAAGTAGTAGGATTAATAGTGCATAAGTAGGAGGTAACAACATCCGCAATAGCACAAGGATCCATCCCAGAAGATGGAAGTTCAATAAAGGAAGGACAAGGGATATAACCAAAAGAAACAATGGGAGTGTTGGTGAAATCAAGACCACGACTATCAAATTGCAAAGTAACTGGAGGCTTATAAGAAGAAGACTGTCTATGACACTTAACCATTATGGAAATTGTGGATTCACGACCCTAAAAGATGTAAGAAGAGAGGTTGGGTTCACTAAAATGATTAACAAAAATAAGGGATTCCTAGATGGCCTAAGGGGGTATCTATGGTATTAATGTTAATCTAATTAGGAGGACTAAAACATTATAAATGAACTAAATTAGTATGAAATAAATGTAAATAAACTACTCTAGATGAAATGAAACCCTAATGTGTAAGAGAAGAGTAAGGAAAAGACTCATCTGATAATAGAAGAATTTCACATAGTGTCGCAGATCTGGAAATAAAATATGGAAGTGTAGACGAACCCTCAGAGACCCTGTGAAGGGAAAATTAGGGACTGATTGAGATGACACATGCACCTGGGAGTGTACTGGGTCACCCTGAGGTACCCTAGTCTTTAGCTTGGGTGCTCAAAATAAAGTAAATGCTCAAAACCTCAATCTGGTATGGTTGTTAAATGCCTTTGAGTACTTCTTGTCTATTACATTGGATTTGTCATATGAACTAGAGAATGACCCATAATGCAAGGAGAATTATCAAACCATATAAAAATGAAAGATGCATATGAATGTGTCAGACTGACCTCAACCACCAAGCTAGTGGACTTATCACTGAGCATTGCACTACATTACGGACCTTGATGTAGTTCTAGTATGTGTGTGTGCATTTTTTTCATTAGGTGCTCTAGTTCGGTCACACTTTGTGAAGTAACGAGAAATAGTAGATATATAAATGTAAGGAACATGTGTGCATGAAATAGAATGGAATCCCTCCCCTTATGAAGTTGGTGTGATGTAGATCTCCTAGCTTGAATGTGTGGCACTATGTAGATGTAATTGATGTAATGGATGCAGCCCTAGCTGGAGTGATAGTAGTGATAAGATGCAAATTACCTAGGACCCTTATTATGCTCTTATAGCTTTATATTTATAGGGCTCTCAAGCTTAATTCCGTAATTAATCCTGAAAAGGTTGACTGAGAAGAATATAGGGATGACCAAAAGTTATAAGTGACCCAAAAATAAGCGGAAGAGGTTATGCATAGACTGGGATGCCTGAAATGGGACAAGGCGCCTCGGGGTGCCCAAAGTATAGGTTGGGGCACTCTTATTTTAGGATATAATGTTGGAAAGGTCATGAAATGGGATGATAGGTATTGGGAAATACGTAGGAAAGAAAAAACATAAGATAAGAAAAAGGTGGGATTAATTAGTACTTTGTACACTTGAGAACCTTCTAAATAGTAGTATAAGACCGAGATAAATATTGTCTAATGTGTAATATTTGTGTCTACACTAACTCAGCCACTTTACAAAAAGAGTAGGTGCGGTGTCTATAGAATTCCCTTCATCAAGCACATAAGATTCTGCAAAATTTGTTTAGTAGAAAATTCCTCACCAAAAATAAAGGTACATGTGTTTTCAAGTAGCACTCTTCATAGCCATCTTGTTCTTGAGCCAAAATTGCTTCAACACCTCAGGAGTTTTTTGATGCTCCCACCTAAAAAGATGAAAATAGATCTTTTGGAAGGTAGAAAATATGGGGCTGATCTAGATCAATCTTTGTATTAAAGCCACTCAAATAGCATGAGTTTTTAGTGGCCCATCATCATCTTCTATATCTGATTCCAAATAGCATTCTTACGAATGCTTCATTTGAACTCGAACGTCAAAAGCGAGTTTAAGTCCTCGAGGAAATCTCTTTCAAGTTGGGCACTAATGCTACTCCCGCCATATTGCAAAAAAAGAATTTCACTATGCTTCTTGTACTTGAAATAAGTAATGTGAATTTATGGGAGAAATGGGGCAAACTTATAATAAAGATGATATTGGGAGTTAAACTATGCAAATTCATAGTGAATTGATTATTGGGACGTCTATGATACCCGCATGGGAAAAATAAATGTGAAGTCAATAGATATCACTCAAAAAGGAGTGAATCATCCTGATGTAACACAACACATGTTGAAATACTCAGCTCAAAAATATATGTTAATAATTGTGTGTATGTTGAGGGGATTCCCAAAAGGAGGGAATGATTGACATCAAATCAAACTATTTGGAGGCACTCAAAAATTCATTTAAAAAGGTTTCCCAAATTACCCGAAATAGAAACAACCAAGTTGATGATGTCAAATAAATGACATAAGCATCCCATTCATCATAAGAGAATAAAATATACCCTTGGCATCATGTGTAATGAATTCTCCATATGGCACAAAGGAAATAGGATATTTTCAAAGTGATAGAATAGATATCTTGTCCTTAATAATATTCCTTGAAAGGATTCAAATTTTGGGGGGTTTTGGGGGGGGGCGGAAATCAAGCAAATAATGAATCAAAGATTGTATAGATATGAGAGACATGTTCTCATATCAAGGGGGTTAATTTTTCTAAAATTTTAGAAGAAACAAAGTAAACTGATAATCATTCTTGAAAACTTGAATCAAATTGAGATACATGTGTTTTGTTTCACCTTTCAAATCTTATTATGTCAAGATGGTTGCAAGTGTACAACCATTGACAAGCATTGAGATCATAGGTTTTATTTTCCCTTCTTTGAGAAATCGAAACACTTGAGATAAACTATGTGTGTGTTCACGAAAATTGTTATCTTTGTTTCTTGGTGATATACTTTAAATGAACCATTTGTATGTCCTATTGCAATCTTGTGTTGATAATTCCTCTGAATTACACTAGATCTTGTCCTTGTGGTGGTGTTGTGGCAACTGCAATTATGTTATGAGAAGAGATTTCCTTTCATAGTGTGATAAAAAAATTAAATTTATAATATATCCATTTTATTGAGAGGATTTTTGTAAGTCTTTGAGTGAATCTTGGGCGTAATAGATCAAGAATTGTCAATATTTTATTAAGAGGTTAACATGAGATTTTATGTTTAATTTCTTAAAGATTGTGTGAAATCATGTATTCTTGGGCTTTCATGAGTGCATATCTTTCGGTTAAAGGGTTGTTGTTGGTTGTTTTAAGTGTTCTTTTTTTCCTTGAGCAATTTTCTTACACTATTAAAGTTTGTTGAGAATTATGTATAATCAACTTTATCCTATTTTAATCTCCCACTCCTACACAAATACAATCCTATAATTGTTAAATCCTTTCTAAACCACTTTTTTTGTTTTCCATGAACATTTGCTAAGGGACTTTACCATTTTTACCTTCCCTTCTTCATAAATATGCAGAAGCAAACCAAAATTTCCATTGTCTAGAGTAACCTGAGTCCTACTTGAGTGACATTTACATTATTTAGTGTGACAACTCGTGAGAGTTAAGTAGTGCATACATTGACCATGTTCATTCAGGACTTATCTCTAAATTTCAAAAAAGAAGACCAAGAAACTATGATTCCACCTATCTTTCTTACAAATTTAGGTTACAAAATGGGTTCTCTCACCTTGGTTAAAGGTAGGACCTAAAGTAGCAAGGAAGGTCATCCCCTTTTACGTGTCACCTAGTCCCTCCAACTCTTGGTTCTAAATAAGTTTTTAGACATCTTTCCCATCTACAAAATGACAAGTATGTCATCCTTAGAGCATCCCACTTCAAGTTTTGATGTTGTCTAGCCCCAAAGAAGGTGTAAATTTAGGTACAAACATATTTTATACTACCATTCTCATCATACCTATGAGATTTGATGACACCTCCTTCTCCGTGGTAGAGAATATTGGACAACAAGGACAAGTAGTAGGGGCATGGATGGAAATTCTAATCCAGGAAGGGGAACAAATGATTAAGGATGTTTTTGATCTTTACAATGAATTGTATTCAAGAAATATGTCATCTCTAAGATGAGTGAACTCCTCACCGAGGAAATTGATAACTTGAAACTCACTCTTGAGACTTAGAAAGAAGTATGTAGTGTGAAGTTAGATCTACTTTTAAGGAAGGAGTTGTCGACGATGCCTCAAGGCTATTTGAATTTAATGAAGAAATAGAGTTCAAGGTCGAATATTGCAATAAGCCATGTCTAAGTTGGATGAAATAAAAATTGAGGCATTTGATGGCCTCAATTATATTATGGATGAGTTTGACATGATTCATTACAAGTTTCGGAAAAAATATTGATGTACTTCTAGTTGATCGAGTTGTTACCAGATCAAAATCTTGGTGAACCAAGATAATCATGCAGCTAAATATTTTGTTCTCGATTCCATTCACATATTGGTATCATACCAAAACTTATTGAGTCAGCTCAAGAAAGTCATGAACAAGACTAGGATATTGCTTAGGGAAATTGGCCGGAGAAATTGAATCAATAGAGGTCTTGAATTGCTAGGCGTGTGGACCAGATGATAAAGAGGTTCAAGGGATCATCAAGCATTTTCTTGAATCTTGGTATAGGGTAGTTACTAAAGAAAGGAAAGAATAATCAAATCAAGAAAATGGTAGTACCATCCCTAGCTAAACATGGCAGCCATTTTTGCATGATCTCTAAGATGTAGCATTGTTGGGAGTTTCATGTTTGACTCGGTCGAACCTACACACACATTTCACTATTTTTATGGGAGACTGTTTCCTAGTATAATTGCATTCTATTTTTAGTATGTAATAGTTAAGAGGAAAAGCTAAAATTTCTCAAACCTCTTAGTCTATAAATAGGATAATGCATTATGTTTTGGAGGGAATTTTGGATCTTATTTATAAGGAGGCTCTATCATTTTGAGAGTCCACAAACAAGCTTTAGCCTTAGTGATATTCGAACAATATTTTCCTTTGAATACTTAATGTGTTGTGCATTTCAATAACTCATTTAATACTTGTGGATATTTTCACTTCCTTGTATGTAGTGATTTATTTTTCCTTCACATTAATCATCTTTATCAGTTAATTTACAAGGTGTGGTATACAATCTTTATTATTTCAGTTGTGGAAGATATTAAATCCCTTCTGTTATTCTAAGTTTTGTATTCTTTAAAAGCATTAAGCGAAAGGATAATAAGGAGTTGTGCATATTATATAGTATTATGCAATAATACTCTGTGCATGTGAAGTAGATCTATTTGTTCCTAAAAATTTTGGTGCATCACCTCTTTTCCATATATTTCAGTTATCCTTCTATCACTTTTTCCCAAGAATAGATAGATTAGTTTGTTTTAAAGTATTGTAGTTTTGCACCTTGATCTTAAATCGGATGCACATAGTTTATCAGGAATTCAGCCTTCTTTGTAGGTTCATCCCAAGGAGCCAAGGTCTCATATCTTGGGGATGTTTCCATGTTGCACTAGATCACTTAACAATTCAGTGGGTGCGCGATCCACATGACAACAAGTAGGAAGTGTATAGTGAAAAACATTTTATATGTAATATCATTTAAGGTGCATGATGTTAAGTGGATTCTTGACTAGTTTTCCAAGAAGAGTGGTAAGATGATATACATACCCCCTAGCTTTTCGGCTATGACATAAGGCTTTGAGCCAATTAGGCTTAAATTTTCCTTTTACTTGAGCATCGGCATTAGTATTTTTTGGTATTCTTTAATAACAAGATCCTTAATATTTAACTCTTGTGGGTGTACTTTTATTATAGGCCTATTTGATGTGTGTTTGATACACTGAAGATGCTCAAGGTTTGAACATGGATAGATTCAAGCATTTCAAGCTCATGTAATTGATTGTCGCAATATTCACCATCTTTTAGAATGCCTTTGAGTGACACATGTAATCAAGGTATTTCAAGTTCTAGGGGAATGATGGCCTTAGTATCATAGACTAGCTAAAAATTTGTAGCATTGGTGGGAGTTAAAATTCTAATGTAGTAAGCCCAAAGAGTGTATAAAATTTGATTATGCCAATCACTTCCACTAGTATCAATAGTTTTGCACAATATCTTGACAATGGTCTTATTAGTGGCTTTGCTTGGCCATTTCCCTATGGATAATAAGGGGTAGAAAAGGTTTGCTTAATTTTAAACCTCACACAAAGAATTTTGACATCCCTATTTTTGAAAGAACATCCAGATTAGTTAAAATGGCCAATGGAATGTTGAAGCATGTAATGATGCGAGTAGTAATGAATTGGCAAATGATAGCACCAGTAGTGGTTTTGCAATGGTGTTGATTCAACCCATTTAGTAAAATATTCAGTAGAGGTAATAATGAATTTATGGCCATCAGTTGATTTTGGATTGACTTTACGAATGAGGTTGAAACCCCATAGGAAAAATGACCAAGATAAGGAAATAGGTTGGAGTTCACATGCGGATGTGTGGTAGAGGTTACTATGCTTTTGACTCATGTCACATCATGTGGCATATTCCAAATAATTTTTTTCCATGGTGAGGCCAATAATAACCTTGTCATAAGAGTTTTGAGACATCTTTTCTAGAGAAATGTCTACAACATAGGCTTATGTTTACCAATTTTTCGTTCCTTATCGAATTAATGCACTAGCTACTAAATAAACTAGTAAACTCAGAAATGTTGGAGGGTTTATGTTACCTTAGATATGATGTGATGGATAAGGTAAAAAAGTATATGATAGATCATGATGCTACTAGTTGATAACTATAAATAAGACTAAATATGATTTTGATTAGATAGATAGATGTGGGGGCTGCCTGACATAGAGGATCCAAGAAGCTTTTGACTTACTTGGTGGATGTCAACCCTCATGTTTGATAAGATAAGATAAAATTAATAACAATAAGCTAGATAATATGCAGAATCGAGGCACATAGAAACTAAAATATGTAGAAATGTAAGGCAGAAACAAATCTAATCTAAGAGATGGTTAAATTGAAGTAAATTAAAGATTACTTGAGTGCTGGGACAACGATGACCTAGACTATGCACGAGAGAAAGTTGATGGCGACCTAGGAGGAAGATCTAGGCTGTAAGATGAATATGTAGACTTAAAGGGTCTATATGTCAACTAGAGGATGATAGGATCATGTGTATGTTGTGAGTAATCTCTAGGAAAGAACCAAAAACATAAAAACCACAAAAATGGATGAAAACAACGGTAGACAAAGTTTGTTTGGAAAAATGATCTTGGGTCAATGGTGACCTACCTAAGTTGATGGTGAATGTGACAGAGCTGGTTAAACCCAAGGAAATGAAGGCCAAGAAAGTAATATGCAAGTATGAATCCAAAAGAGGAAGTTGGGGACAAAGCTGAAAATGTTGTTGTGGTGATGCATTTCTCGCATAAGGTTAGATACCAACAAATCAATGATAAAACAAATCTACTAAAATAAGGTACTTTAAAAATGATGATACGCTCATGAGGGATTATGTGGGGGATGTAAAATTGTTCCACAAAGATCTGAAAGTTACGTGATTTCTTCGGAATGCTCATGAGCGAGGAGCTCCAAAATGCATGTAACGATTTTTGATTACTTGATTGTCCACCCATAAATGGGAAGAGAGAACTTACCTTTATAGGGTCAATAGTGACTATTTGCTAGGTCACCATCGACTATAGGGAAATTTTCCCCATTAAGAGGATTTTTCTACATTTGACATGATTTCGAGTTTGTTTTAAGAGTTGGTGAATGCTTTAAAGTATTAGGCAAGAAGAGGCTATTTAGGGATTAGCTATAGGTGAGTTGGTAGTTGAGATAGGTTAGAAAAATCATAGGGAAAAGTTTTAGGTGTATATTTAGAATGAAATCATTCCAAAATGGAAATGTGGTTAAGGCATGTGGATGTGGATACCAATTAATTAATTAATTAAAGGGATTGATTAATTGATGTGATTTAATAAAGATTAAATGATTAATTAATTAATTAATTAACATGGATTAATTGATTAATGAGGATTTGATAATGATAGGATAAATGGGCATTTAAATTAAATTAAGGGGGTTGATTAAAATATGTTCATATAAGTGATGAGGTTATAGATACGAATTTAAGTTTCTAAATTGTCATGGATTTGTGATATAGCCAAAGGAATGTCACCGACACCTAGGCAACATAACAAATCACCGTTGAATTCCCTCTTGAATAATGAAGCTCCAATAATAACATACCATGTGGATTCTCATCACAAACAATGAGCTTCATGGGGTTGTAGGTTGGTAGGGATGGCTTGTTGATATAATAAATTATAGATTGGGGTGAACCATTCGGGATGATTATTACTACGTGTAATAGTGTAGGCTTCAAAACAGGACTATCGGTGGATGGATGTCATAAGTGGCGTATTATAAAAGTGGCTTGTTCATTAGTGATATCTTGAGGGATGAGGGGATGACTTTGGCCATGGCGATAGCATGATGATTATCTTTGCAAGGTATTTTAGTAATAGAGTAATATTAAAAAGTATCCAATATGGATTTCACAAGGTCATTGTAGGGAATGAGATGCTCTTCTTTGGTCTAGTATATGTCATTGAATTGATTAACAATTACTTGGGAATCACCTTGAGTATGGATATTTCAAATAAGTAGCTTATAAGTGATGGTGAGGCCAAGAATGGCGGCTTCATATTTAGCAATATTATTTGTACATGAAAAACCTAAGTTGTAGGCAAAGGGGAGATAATCACCATGTGGGGTGACGAAGACAATCCCAGCTCCAGCGCTCGAGTACAACGAGATCCATACAAATACATTTTCCAAGTTTTAGTATCAATTATGTAAGTAGTGATGTCATCATCAAAAGTTTCACTGAGATGGTAGAAGAATTATAAAGAGAAGCATTAGCTAGCTGGTAAGCGATAAGTTGGCCCTTAATGGCTTTTTGCGGGATGAATTTGAAGTCAAATTCTTTGAGTAGCATAACCCATGAGAAAGGTTGCTAGAGAGGTGTGTGTAGGATAATAAATATCGTAATGGATATGCTATAGTGATAATATGGATTTTGATATTAAGAAGATAATGTTAAAACTTATACTGCAACAAAGACGAGGCCAAGGCACAATTTTTCAATATAGCTATAATTTCACTCGTAGGATAATAATGTTCGACTAATGTAATAGATAGACTGTTCACGTTGAAAATCATCATGTTGTGCAAGAATGGATCCCAAGGTGTGGAATATAGTGAGAGATATACAATATAAAGGGTTGATCATCCATGGGAAGCACGAGAATATGATTATTTAACAAGTATGTTTTGATAGCCTCAAAATCACGGTGATAGTGGTCATCCCAGAAGAACTTAGTATCATTTTTCATGAGGCGTGTGAAAGGATTTTTTTAGCTAATTGGGAAATGAAGTGGCATATGGCTTGGATTTTTACGTACGATAAACGTAGTTGATGTAAATTTTTGGAGGATACATTTCAACTATGGATCGAATCTTTTTAGGATCAATCTCAATCCTACGCTGAGAAATAATATAAGCGAGCATTTTCTATTAATGACGCCAAAAACACATTTTTTAAGAATACATTGTATTATCGCAAGTGTTCAAAAAGTGTGCGGAGATTGTGGGCATGGGTGGTGTGATGTTGAGACTTGGTAAGTATATCATCAACATAATCCTCAATTATTTTTGTGTATGTAATCGTGAATGATATATGTCATAGTATGTTAATAAGTGACCCTGGCATTCTTAAGGCCAAAGGTCATGATAGTGCAGCAAAAGGTTCCCCATGGTGTGGTGAAAGATGTCTTTTCTTGATCAACGGTGTTTATTTTAATTTGATTATACATAACAAATCCATCCATAAAAGTAATAATGTCGTACCTGCAGTAGAATTGACTATGGCATCGATGTGTGGTAATGAGAAACTATCTTTGGGGAAAGCCTTATTAAGATCATAGAAGTTAGTGCGGTAAAAAACTTTGTTATATGGTTTCATAATAGGAACTATATTGGAGACTCTTTTAGGGTAGTTAACATCACAGATGAAATCGACATCCAAAAGGTGTTGTATTTCTTATTTGACTAGCAATGCAAATTTAGGATGCATTTTCAGATTTTTTTTACCGATTTGGCTCCAAGGTTAAGGACTATAATGTGCATGGAAATAAAAGGATATATACTAGGCATATCACTTTGTAATCCTATATAAATATATCTCAAAATTGTGAAGCTCTTTTTTAATATCATCTTGCTCATAAGGTGTAAGAGAGGTGGTTAATAGAACAATATAGGGGTTGTCATGGGTGCTAAGGTTGTACTAAATAGTTTCCTCATTTAAGAGTGTGGATTTTTTTCTATGTAAGGATCAATAGGAATAATTTTAGGAGTATCAGTATTTACAATAAGAGGATTAGATTCACAAAGTAATTTATAGCATTGAAATTAGATGGAAAACATTTTTAATGATGGTAAGGGGGATATGGTCATAAGAGCACATGTATTCTAATAGAGCGTCATCAATAAGGAATGTATCTAATTCAATCCAACTAGAAGAAGAGGAATCATCAATAAGCTTATGGTGTAGTAGAAGGATATGATGAGTGTGTGAAGTAGTATAAATCTCGGGGATATGTGGAAGGAATCAAATGAGCAAGTGGATGGGATGCCCGATGCTGAGTTTTGTGGATTGTGTGGGAATGGATGGAGGCTCTGTGATTCCCTTTCCATTTTTTCCTAATCTAATGTCAATGAAACTATAATGAAGCATATACTGATATTCAAGACCATACTTTGTGAAATTGGGTGGAGATGTGGTAGATGAAGGGGTGGCAGGTGAATGATCTACGATGTTACAAAAGGAAAATGGGGAGGGATTAGCTAAGGCCTCATATACCACACCTTGATATAAGAACTTAAGACGTGTATGAAGGGTTGAAGGAACCACATGCATAGCATGGATCCAAGGCCGTCTGAGAAGGATATTATAATTAATATTATTAGGAATGACATGTTATGAGATGGGAAAATTACATGGCCCGATAGTAGTGGTAAGTGTGATTTTCCCTAAGACCCTTTTGGGAATATTATCAAAGCCACGAATGCAAATAGATGATGAAGTTAAGGAGGCTTCAGAGAGGCCAATTTTTTGAAGGAATGATAGATTACAAATGTTAAGACTAGATCCATTATCAACTAGAGCGCATTTAACCCCTATGTTATTAATTTGAACTTGGATATAAAGGAGTGGATCATTATCTAAAATAGCTTGAGAAGAAATTTCAGTAGATGTAAAAGTAATATGTTCTTCATTAAAAGAGAGTGTTGTAGTAAGTATATGGTAAACATATTTAGGAGAGGTGTTAGGATGAAGGTAAGTATTAGACAAAAAATATTGTACTTTACGCTCATATTTAGGGTTGGCCTCAAGAAAGCGAGGAGAGATGTACTCATGTTATTGAAAAGGAAAAGATCTTAGGGTGAGAATAAATAGAAAGATATTATGGAATACTAAGATCTGGTTATGTGAATAACGGTACCAATTCACTAAACCATTTAATCTACCTTGAATTAAACATTTTATTTGAGAGTAACTTTCATTGTAACTAATGATATAAAAATGATAATATACATTAATAGATAAGAAAAAATCATTCGATGATATAAACCTAAGGAAATCAAAGAGGAGGATGATTTAGCTGATTTCTATGCAATCTTGTGATGATGTGGGTGGATAACTACTAGAAAAATTGGGAAGAGTGTTGCGCATAGGCTCGATAAGGTTTATGGAACTCAAAAATGTGACAGAAAGAATCATTCATAGGAGGATAGGAGCACATATACACTAATGAATGAAGGGTGCTAATAATTGCTTAGATGCTCAAGATCTAATCATTTCTAGGCTTGAGGAGCTTCATTTTTATCTCTCTTTTTCACTCGATTTCGTTGTTAGTGTCACGATAGTTCTAAAACCTAAAAACAAACAAACACGGCTATTTACACAAGCTCAAAAACACATGAGATCTAAATAAAATATGCACGATGTGTGAATTCATACTAACCCGGTGGTCACTCAATGAGTGATCATAGTACCGATCACTACACTACATTTCAAACTCCATGTAGTTATGTATACATGTGTATGTAATGATGCCCTAAGATGCCCTTATGGAAGTTGCACTATGATAATAGGGTAGATCTAGATTGCTCCAAGTATTTAAACATGTGTAATGGAATAAAATGAAATTCCAATCCTATGTTGTATATGTAGATTGATACATCCCTTGTCCCTTATATGAGTGTGCTATATGGATGCCTTGTAATGCTTTTATGCCTCTGAATGCATGCTTCGGTATGATAGATAATGCTTAGTGCTTGGCCCCTTATTTAAGGGAAATATCTAGGTATATATATGATTAACTTGTTTGAATTTTGTAATTGATAACTAAAATGCCAACCCTAAGTTTTAATAGATTCCCAATAGGTGAAAAGAACCCAAAAGGGTGAGAAATATGAAAATAAGGACAAAGCAGCACTGGTAAATTCCTTCCTAACTAAGTGTTAGTATCTGCGATCATCAAAAGATAAATCAAGTTGCGTGTCAAAAGATTTGTAAGGTATGTACGACAAAGTAAAGTGTGAAATATAAAGAAATAAAAGAACCAAGAGAAGTTTTAAACCACTAATTTTCTTCTTAGGAATCATGTATACATTAGTATGTTTTAGGACCTAGAAATGTAACCAAGTACATGTATTTTGTGTCTATAATTAGGCCATTAGGTATTACGTAAGAATACACCTATCACGATTAAAACAAGAGATACATCACATCATATTAGGCATCTACATGTTATCCAAACTCATCAAACATTACTCTACCATATAATTCTATCAAACTCACCTCAAACTATCATGACTGGTTTTAGCCCTTCTAGGATTCTAGCGGTAGGGAACATTAGAATAATTGTTTCTTCAAATTTATCCGTTGAACCTGCCCATAAATTTTCATGACCACTTAGGACACATCTTAATATTTCTGGAGTAGTTTGTTTCTCTTCATGAAACCTTCATCTCAGCTCTGTACCTACAAAACTCCACAAAGCAGAGATATTTATGTACTTTACCAGTTGACCTAGAGCATTTAAATACCACTAAAAGGATCCCTAGATAATTCTCTACAACCATGAATCATCACATTATCTTTCTCAAGTCATTTTATGGCCATACCATGCATTTATTTCCTATCACTCTAGGTCTAGGGTTTTACAAAGGTTTCATAATTTCTTAGCTTGTTAACGATGGTTCATAAATATTTGAAAACTAAATAACCCCATTCTTTTTGTAAACTATTCTTAACTACATGCCTTAACATCCCTCAAAATCTCAGGATTCCATGCATAACACACATGTGTTAGTGAGCATATGAACTTGCTTATCAAGTTGGGATTTGCATTTCTAAGAGCTCGGTAGACCTCAAAACACATTTTCTTTCTTTGTTTTGATCCTCATGTCCTAAAATTTTACACACAACACTAAAAAAATCTATTTTAATTATCCCAATGTCCATTCATGTCTTCAAACCACTAAATCTCTCCAAGCACCAAGGTTTACCCATGCCTACTAGCCTTGTCTTCATATTCTTATTTCAAAATGACATTAAACATGAATCATACACCTTAATTATGACCTGGTATTCCTTCCACACTTTTTATGAATCCTCAAAACATAGTACACATTCCCAAATAGAACTTCCTACTTTATACTCCAATTAAGTATTCCATCTGCAGTGTATTAGGTCTAGGACTAGGCCTAGAATGGCTAGTACCAACACATGCTTCAAGAGAACTGGTTTTTTTCTTTACTATGCAGACACTCTAAAAATTTTACATCCCTTAATAAATATATTTGACACCCTAGAGACTTCATACAACCTTTGGAGCACACCTACAATCACTTTCATGCTAGACCCATGCACTCAACCATGCATGCTAACCAAGACACCATGACATGACACCAAAACAACATATCATGAAAAAACATAGACACTACTAATCAAAATTCAAGCTTGATTATGAATGAAACCTCATACAAAACACATATGCCACCTAGACTCCCTTTTCCATCAATGACACTTGACATCAATGACAACAACTAAGACACTTATGTCCAATAGCTCTTGATCCATGACACATTTTTACCAAACTTGACATTAGATTGTTCCTTGGTCGATGCCATCACCCATGGGCAATGGTTTTGATGTTAGGTTTTACCTTGGAGACACCATCTCCCATGGGTGATGGAATGGGTATATATGCACATCACACTCGACATTTTGTGAGAAGTGAAGCAATGACATGAATTAATAACCATCTGCTCTTCACTTTTATGTCATCTTTGCATCTTCTCACTTTTTCTTGGTATATATTGTATTGGATTTGGATTGGACACTCTTTTGGTTTTTTATTACTTACATTATTGGGTCATCTATAGCGAGTCTAGGATGGGAACGATGTTCCACTTCTCCACCCATAGTGATTCTCTCTCACCATATTGTTTCTATGGAGAAAGCAGACGCATCATTGACCATGTTGTAGGTAAGTGTTCTAACCCTCTTTGTCATTTTTCATAGATTATTTCATCTCCTTTCCCATTTCTTTATGTTATCTTAGTATTGTATGTACATCGGTGCTAGTTAGCATATTGCTCTTATATGATCATCTCCTTAGCTTTCCTTTATTTGTATTTTAGTTGTATATATTTTGCATGCTTGTGTTATCTTTCTATTGATCTACATCTCTCCCCATTAACTAATATCCTAGAAGGGTACCCTCCTTTATCTTGACCATGTGCCTTAAAAATCGTAGGTTGACCTAGTGTAGGGATCACTTCCCTTTAGATATGAAACCTTAGTTTCATTATAACCCCTTTTAAATCAATCAACTTTTTACAAGTCCATGTCTGTCTCCTCTTCATTTCCTCATACCCTTATAGAATGGAAGACCTAGGAGTGCAAACCATTGAGAAACATTCTTTACTCGTTATACATTGGTGAACCCAACGTGAATCCTACAAATATCCTGACTGAACACAACTCATTAAAAGCATCCACCTTTAATTTTGACTCAATTTGGCTTGACAAAATTAGCATCCCCTAAGAAAAACCTACATCATCAGCCTTGTTTTTCCATGGCCAATAGCATCATGATATAAAAACACATACCTTTGTCATTGCCCCTAGGAGATCCTATTTGGTTAAAAAATAAATCCATTCAAATGTTATTGGCCCTTGTCTACAAACATCGACAAGGCCGATAGTGCTAGAAACATAATTTTACATAACCTTATTTTTGACTTCCAAATTGCAAAAATGTCACTTCTGAGGATTTGTTTAGCATAGTTGACCCCTCTAAATTTCTCCATGAGATATTCCTTTATGACTACATCTCCTTGTCATGCTCCTAAATGTTCTAGTTCTCATCCTACAAGCACTAATCTTCCTACTTGCACTGTTGTTACTTCCTCCACGAGCATTCAAGTGTTGATATGTGATTTCTTTTGTAAAAGGATGTGTTCCTTTGATTGTGAAGTCATGCTTGATATGGTGTATCTTCTTTGTAATTGAAGATCTTTGGTAGTCGGAATATGATTGGACTCTTTTATTTCTTTCATTTTGCACCTGAGTTTAATCTAACCTCGGAATGAATTGTGGATTTATCCATCTATAAGACCCAGCCTTGGATCAGTGGCATTGATCCAAGTGATGCTTTAAGTTTATTCGGGATGAACTAAAATTATAGACCTTACGCAGGTTGCAAGGTTTGAATGCGTTGAATAAGCTATTCCGGAGTCTAACTCAGGCTGATCATGTTAAATGAATTGGTTCCCGATATCGTAATATCAGGAAGGTCTTGATCGTGGGCCAGGTAATAAATTCAGATACATTTATTCAACTAGCCTATTGGCAGTGCTGGAGTGAATCCTTTTCGTGAATGTATGTCTGTAGGTTCTTATTCTGAACATTTTAAATGTTAGACCTAAACTGGATTTATTAAGGTTAGTAACCTAAAACTAAACTATAACCTATGGGTTAGATTAATGTTAATCTAACCTAGGCCTAAGCTATAAGCTAAATGTTCTAAGTTAGTAACCTAGCGCTAAGGAGGTTAGACTAAGTAGCATCTTAAATCCTAACCTATGCTTCTAACCTAACTAATGAACAAGGAAGAAAGGGGACCTATGAAGGGGTGCGAGCCATGGGCGGCAGTTTCTATGGCATTAAATGGGATGGATAAGTATGAAGGACAGGGATTTAGTGGAAGTTTCAAATGGCTAGTGAGGCTGACGTGGCAGAGTCGCCAAAGTTAGAAATGGTCTTTGAATTGTTTTTATCCATCGCCAACTATGGCGGTCGGTGGCAATGGAGATTGAGCGGGAATTTTGGAGTTAATACAATTAATGAACTCGAGTCTTCGAGCTCGGGTTTCTCGGGAAGACATGCAAAATGGAAAAGCGGTAGTTTGTTTGGGTTTTCATGCGCTCGGTTTTCTCTCTGTTTGATCTTTGGATCTTCACACCGATCTACTTGGTGTTGCATGGCAAATGTGAGTGTAACTTGCTCTTTTCTGTCGAGGAAAGTTTATAAGGCATGGAAAAAACAAATTATTGTTGTTGAATCTAACGTGGAAAAAGAGAAGAAGGCTCGAGCTCTTTCAGTGGTCTTCTTCAAATTTTTAAGCGGCATTACCAGGCATGTTAGGCCCTAACCTTTAAAAATATTGCTTTCTTTCAAATGATTTCATTAGAACAAATCATTGAGATGATTTTGGGTTGATTGGTTTTTATGGTAGCTTGTGTGATTTAGTTGTTGTATCTTCTTACTGGCTCAATTTTTCAAGTAAACCCTTGATGGGTGTGTATTGTGTTTCGAACTGTTGCACTATCTTGCTGTGTTTTGCATTTCGGTTAGATTTTGAAGAAATGCTTGCAAGGAAAATACATGAATTCGGTTCTGTGGGAGTCCATGAATTGTTCTCTTGTTGGGTTCAGACTTCAGTCGATACCTTGCCGTTTTCACTTGTTGAAAAGGATACTGTTGGAATTCTTGAATGTACATAATATTTCGACTTCTGTTTAATTTATGTCGTAAGTAATATATGTTATTGAGGTTGTTGAACTTCTTGAAATGAAATTATGTCTTGGTTTCTGAAGAAGTACAGTCGGGAATACATTATGTTATTGAATCCCGTTGGAATCCTTGAGTTGATAGTATTTTGACTTCTGAAGGAGTTTTTGATTGAGAATATTACTTGGGTTCGACTCTTTTTGAACTATTGATGCGTATATTATGTTTTCCTTTCTGAATAATCTCAGTTGTGAATACTGTTATGACTCTTGAGTTGTGGTCGCATGAAAGTAACTTCAATCTAAACCTTGTTTTGAGCATTAGTGGTATGGATACTGTTGGAGATTTGAAATGTTGCGAGTTGGCTTGATTTTTGATTTAAACCCTTGTTGTGCATGCATGACGTTCAGACTCTTTTTTTAATATTCTTGTGTCCCTTCGTCGTCCTCTTCTGTGGAAAGTAAAGGAAGGGGCTTTCTTTTCAAACTATACTTGGTTTGAGACCTTGTTGTAATCCGTAGTAGCTTGGCATAGGAGGAAACTCTGAGGAAAATACTGTTATGGAATTTCGGCTTTTGATCTAAGTCCTTGCAGAGTTTTAGTAGGGACTAGATTGAGCTGTATGTTGCTGAGTGGGATTGTTGTCATGTTTGTGCATGATTACGTCTTCTGTTAGTATGAATATCTAGTCATGAGCTTGGTGAACTAATGAGTACATTTATTGGCGCGTACATCGATAAGCGATGGCATTGGTTATTTTCTCGTTTGTTGATTAGTATGGAAGGTTATGTGGAGTCTATTTGATAGATTAATTATCACTTTGCCTTGAGCACGAGAGCTCTTTGTATTGCTAGTAAACTACAGGAAGTTGTTTTATTTAAATTTTAACAAAACTGTGGTTCTTCTTGTGGTCTCGTCTGACTTATTCGCATGTGTATAAGGTGAATGCTTTACTCTTGAGGAGACGGTACAGTCATGAGCTTGATTTGAAGGGAAATATGAATGACTCGTTTTCTTTCTCTTCTGTTGTAAAGTATTTGTTGATATATTTTTATCTAACTTTTGGAATTGTTTTAACATACTGATGGAATCATGTATTGTTATGATATTCATTTTACTATGTTGAATGTAATGGTACATCGATGTTTGTTGTCCTTGGGATTCAGATGGATAGTTGTTTTAGATGCATTGGTTCTTCTTGGTCACTAACGTTTATGATGAAATATCTGGAAGGTATCTAGGACTATTTAGTAACTATAATATGAGTTACGCGTGTATAGTTTTATTGTATTACAAGAGCATAATCTGAAATATGTTTACATGTTTGGTGAATTGATTTCATTTAAACAGGTTGTTTAATGAAAACAATTGGTGGATTGCAATTGTTTTAAGAGTTAGTGCTTATCATGCTCAGTTCATCGAACTGACCCGTGTTGACAATTTTTGTAGATGGTTTCCGTAAGTGGTAAAAGCACGCAGATCTGATAGGATGATCAGATTGTTTAATTTGGTTTTATGATGAATTACAGCTTGATTCTCTAAATGTACTACTTGAAGAAAGATGTTCTTTTTCTGTTGAGTATTGTATCAAGTATGTTGAATGCATAAAATGTATTTGATTAGTTCTGAAAGGAATGGAAAGAGGTATTTGTTACTTATGTGTTTGCATTCGTATCTTGTTGGGTTGATCTTCTTCGGTTCGAATGATCTTGAGAGCATTATTATTATTGTATAATTTGGAGACTTTTGTGATTATCTAAGTAAGCTTGCAAGATTATGTGACTGAATACTTATGATTGTTTAGTAGTTCTAGTATGTTCTATCTAAAGCTAAATTGGAATTTAGATCACTGTCTTTCTGGAAGCTAGGGTTAAAATAAACCTGAGCAGGAAGCTAAACAAGCTGAATAAATTATTACTTCCTAGTCTTGATCTAAGTCAAGACAACGTTTAATTGGATTCTTAATCACTATATCTCGATATTAATAAGTAAGATATAAATTCAGTTATGAGAACTGATATAAACCTAAAAAGGGTTTGGTTGGCAATCTCATGTGAAGATTATGGGTTATTGTCCAATTTCGTTGATTTAGAATTATGTATATTCTATGAACTCCTTGATGGGACCTCTAGTCTTAATAACTTCTCTTGTGTAATGGGTTTTATTAAGAAAGGTCATTCTAAGGTGAGGAACCTAGGGATTGGGAAAGGCTAACCTTAGGGGAGCGTCTTTTAGTATAATTTTAACTCAACGTGCGTAACACTTATTAATAAGTAGATCTTTTCGAGGCGGATTTAAAGGTTGATGGCACAAGTCAACTGCAAGGTTGTACCTTTGAGAAGATTAGGATCTTCTCGAAGATACAACAATGCAGGTGACCTTTGACGACACCCTTTGCATTGATCGTTAAGATTTACACCTTAAACTCGAACAAGTTACTCTGGGACTGATTAGGAATGTGGTCACGTTATAAGGATTCCCTAGGAGACTCGGGGTATCTTGACACCTTTGGATTAACTAGGGTTGACCCAGTATGTCAGCGTATCCCTAGTCCTCGGGGGCATCCCTATAACGTTGTCACCTCACTAATCCGTTCCTGAGTGAATAACTTCAGGGTAGGAGAGTCGACGAGAATTCGGTATAAGACATTCTACATAACATAGGAATGGGGTGAAGGGCGTATTCCAGTTGGCGAGTATGCCATCAAGGAATACGAGACATAAGCAGTATGTTTCAAATCTTTGGCCAAAGTATTGCGAAAAAGTTTGATTGCGTTGTCTAAGTCACCTAGTCTAAGGGATGAGATCTTTGATGAATAATGGTAACAATTATTGAGATAGGTTCCTTGGATGAGCATTGAATCCCGAGAATAGGGAAGGGAACCGCAAGAGTGATGTGTTAAATAAAAACACCAACTCTTAATACTCATGAATAGATCGGTAGATTACCGAGTCATGGAATGAATAGATCGGAGGTACTCCGAGTCATTACAGCTGCATATGGTTATCTGTTATAAGAATGGTTGTTTTGATTTGTGAGTTCTAAATTATGTATTTAGAACTAGGAAGCATTTATCAAAAAAAAAAATTACTTGTTCTAATGTATAAAAATGAGGATGTTACAAATCTTCCTACTTTGACCTCACTCGCAAAATTTTTTTGTCCCATCCTTTTCCCTCGATCACTTAGAGAAGGGTCACTTAGTAGAATGTAACGTGGTTTATATTTTTCAAATAGATATCAGATCCATCATTAAAAACCTTACCAACAATGAATACTTGACTCGACAATATGGAGGTTTTGAAGGATATCGACCAATTCCATGGAGATGACTATACCTCGTCCCAATCAGGAAGTACCCTATCATGATCAGACTCCTCCCTATAGTATTGATTAAGGTAGGTCTCCTAAAACCTCCATTAATGAGCACAAAAATCACAATAAAACACCCACCTCTAAAGGCCATTCTTCTTCTATGGATCCTAACATGGTGATAGTCAAACTCCTAGATCAGATGGCCTTATCCCAAGCTACCACCACAACTAGCATGATCTAAATGTAAAATCAGATTTTACAAATAGCATCTCAAAATTTAGTGCCTAGCATGCCTTCTTACACACTTCCCCATTGGTGGATGTACATGGGAATCATATTCCTCTTCCGCTAATATGGAACAATATGTTACAAATTGTACAAAATAAACCTTTAGATCCTTACATCTCATCCATTTACTTGAGGATATTGTCCCTACCATCTCTTATGATGTCTATGTTGATCCATCCCTCTAGCTTAAAACATTTGGAAACCTCTAAAAAGAATGTAGTTAAATAAAAACTTACATAACCACTAAACTTCTAACAAATGCCTTCATAAGCGAGGCATTAAAATGGCATAACCATATTTCTCCCTTATCGATACTTGATTTAAAAGGTTTATTCAAAGCTCTCATCTCTGAATTTCAGCAACAAGACCTTCCCAAAAACACTTTCCAAAGATTCATCAACCTTAAGCAAGGTACGCATGAATCTACCCATGACTTTATTAAGAAATGGAAAACATTTTCCATACAAGCCAACCATAACCTTGATAATCAAAACTTATGTTAAATATTTATTGAGGCCCTTACACCTATCCTTCAATACAAGGTCAGGTCTTTCTCTCCCAATATGTTGGAAGAAGCCCTCGAACAATCCAAAAGACAAGATCACCTCATGCGTGAATTTGGATGTACTTCTAATTCATCTCCTAAACTTAAAAGCACAACACATGTAATTATCCCTTAAAATATTCCAAGAGAAAAAGGAGTTGGGGGGAATCAAGAACCTCCTCACCACCCCCCTCAAACTCCTTTATCTTATACCTAACTTCTCCAAGTGCTTCCCACTCCATGAATTGTCCCCCTTCAAAATAATCCTTACCCAACTTTAGCGGTGATTTTTTTATTGGTGCCATGCCGGTATAGAAAATTTTCACTGTGATTGTAAGGACCTTAGGAAAGATTCCCTTTATTTCTTCCTTGGCTCTTCCTTTGATTATTCTACCATTATACAAGAGAATTATGAGAAGTATCAATCATTATAATCTCACTCAATCATCAAATCAGCATCACAAAAATGACTACAAATAACATCATAGAAGTCGTAAATCCTTCCCATAATCATAACCTCCTATATTCCTAATATGTCAATGTGACTAAGGTAAAATATATACAAAAACCTACCTATAAAGATCCTATTACTAAACCAATGAAATATTCCAATAACACACCGTTTTTGACACTTTTGAAAACACTGTCGATGGCGGAGCCACTCCTCCAATCGAGCCTCCACATGTGGTGTCACAGGAAGTACCAAGTAAGGATCTTATCTTGACTTCATCTAATAAGGTAGCTCAATCTAACGTCAAACCACTATTAAGTCTAGATATGTCTTCTATTGTGTCACCACCATTGTATCACTATGAAAGTTATTCCAAATGTCATTGGAACTTTTTAGATGAGTTAAACTCCCTTACATATAAGATACCTTTTATAGAACTCATGCATACCTCAGATTCATATCAAAATTTCCTTCTCCAATAACTGTAGCTATTTGAGGATCCTCTTAGTAAGGCTCCTAAGGTTCCTATTGCTTCCCCAACTCTATAAGTTCATCACATAGAAACTATAGGATCACCCTTACAAAATTCACATTTGGGTTACTTATCCTTGGAGTTTGTAGAGGATGACATGGTTCTTGATGAGGTCTATTTCATACGAGATGACCCTCCCCTACTCATTATTGTTATTATCCATGATGCACAAGTGTGTAGGGTTCTCGTGGATGAAGGATTGGGGATCAACTTATCTTCTTTCTCCCTCATCAAGAATCTCAAATGCTCCATCAATGACCTTAAGTCTACTCTTTTGAATTTCCATGGCTTTGATAAAACCAAAAAAAAAAAAACCCATAGGATGCATCTAGTTACCCATCACAGTTGGACCCAAAATGGTTTGTACCAAGCTCATGGTTCTAGATCATCCTCTCTCATATAACCTCTTATTGGGCTGACCATGGACACATCGCATGTGTGCAGTCACATCGTTTGGGTAACAATATATCAAATTCATCCATAAAAACCAAAACTTTAGGCAAGATGTTGATCCCAATCCTTGGGATATCCCAATACCATTTCCCAATGATCCCTTCCTAATGTAAACTACCCCCAAGATCCAAAGCATCCCATACCTAGAATTATTTGATCTTAGGGCTGAATTCTAAGTTACATTGGTAGATTCAGATGATGATGAACCTAATGACCTTTAAAACACAATCAACAAAAATAAGTTTCCTTGATAACATTGTGAATTGGTTACCCCAGTTCTCTACATCGAGACCGATTTCCCCCACAACCCAAGATAAAGGAGCCAACATGTGGTGCCTTGACCTCCAACCACTTAGAATGTAACGAGTTCGGATTTGTGTATTTCTTTTCTGATTGCCCTCCCCTTTCACTAGACATTTTAGAAATATTGAGGTCTCATCTAAGGAAGAGGTGCCTAATTCTAAACAAAAAGGGATTGTTTTTTCCTCTACTCTCGACAAAGATTGCATTGTTTCACAAGCCGAGTCCAGGCACTTAGACGTATTGCACTACCAAAGTTCCTTGGCCCAAATATAGTCTTCTCAACTTGAAACTAATTTCATTGACATGTCTTATGAGCCCCCTGTCTATGATACTAGTGATAGTGAGGATTAAAAACAAAAACCTCCTTACATCCCACCCATTAATCCACCGATCCTAAAAAATTCATGGATCATAGAATAGGTCTCTTACTTATGCTTCACGTCACTCTCTCGTAGTAAATATAATGTCTATACTAGCCTTTGAGCCAACATTTGCATCTAATAATGGTCTCGGTGGTCCTACCATGACCATTGTTGATTCCACACCTAGAGAAATAGCCTTGGATGCTAGGGTATTAGGCGTTCGATAGATTATTTCTTGGTAGTGTTGAGTTGTGGAGCTCAATTAATTTAGTTTAGCATGCAATGTGAAACTTACTTGAAAATATAGTAACCATCATTGGTTAGGAGGCGGCATCGATCACCGGGACTAACATTAGTTAGGGCTAACTAACATCGGTTACCTATGCGAGGATGTTTTAATTAACTCTTAGAAATCAGATCTATTTTTAGCATTAAAGTATATCTATTGATTGTAATTGCATGGCTAAGTGCCCTAATTCTATAAATGACTATATAAGCTTGAAAGCTAGGGTTTAGAAGTAATAATTAACAATAATTAAGAACTTGCAAACGTTGGTGAGAGAAATAATTCTTGGTGATGAAGCAAAATCTTGAGAGAAAGAAATTTGTACATCGAGAGGTGTGGAAGATTGTAAATCTTCAATGTATATCTTTCCAAATCTTTGGATAATAGATTTTCTTGTTTCTTGGTGGACATAGCCCATTGGGTGAACCACATTAAATTTGGTGTTTATTTATATCTCTTGTTTTGTATATTTCTTCTAGTAGAATATCCTCTTTTATTTACATGTATTCTTAGATCTAATATAGTATTTGTACAACTGGTGTGTTAACCCCAACAAATGGTATCAGAGCTTTGTTTGAGGGTTTTGTGTGTTGACATATTTACTCACAAAGGATTTTTACGATTGAGTGGGAGCTACAATGAATGGCGAAGAAAACAAATACAAGGTAGAGAAATTTGTGGCCAAAATTATCAATTATGGAAGATGTAAATTGAGGATTATCGTATCAAAGATATTTGTATTTACCATTGGATGAGAATTCTATACATATGAAGATGACTTGATGAAGAATGGAAAATTCTTGACAAAAAGGCTTTGGGATCTATAATATTGAGCACAGCGGCATTCATGGCTTCAATATTATAGAAGTGACTTCTATGATAGAGTTAATGAAATATCTTGCTAATTTATATCAAAAATTTAGTGCTTCAAATAAATTTTATTTGATGAAGAAACTTTTTAGTTCTAAGATGCATGAAGGTGGATCTACATCTAGTCATTTGAATGATTTCGATCTATTGTAAATTAGTTAAAATCGGTTGAAATACCATTTGATGATGAAGTAAAAGAACTTTATTCTTATGTTCTTTGCCTGATAGTTGGGATAACTTGGTAATGGTTGTTAGTAATATAGCATCTGCTAATAATATTTTGAAGTTTGATGATGTGGTTAGTATAATCTTGAATAAAGAAATTCGCGGGGAAGAGTACGGAGGAATCGTCATCCGGAAATGCTTTGAATGTAGAAAGTAGGGGCATGTACAAGGAGAGATCCAAGAGTAAGAGTAATGGGAAAACAAATTCAAGGGATATAAAATATAAATCTAGAAGTAAGGGAATTACTTGTTGGAAATGTGGAAAGAAAGAACATGCAAAGAAAGATTTTTGGTCAAAGGATAAAGAGAACCAACAACCAGAAAAAGGTAAAGAAGAAAATCTTGCTACATTAGAGGTAATGCAATATTCTCTTATTCTTTCTTTAGATAATAGAATTGAATCATGGGTTTTAGATTCAAGGGCTTCTTTCCATATAACCCCTAATAAGGGTTATTTCAGAAATTATGTCCGGGAAATTTTAGGCATGTTTATTTGGGTGATAATGAACCTTGTAATATTACTGGTAAAGGGGAAGTTCATCTAAAATTGTAGAATGGAAATACATGGGTATTGAAAGATGTGAGGCATGTACCAAGCCTCAAGAGGAATATTATTTCTGCAGGGAAACTAAGTGAATCACAGTTGCGTGGTTACTTTTACAAGAGACTCTTGGAAAGTCACCAAGGGTACTTTTTGTGGCAAGAGGTAAGAAGATAGGAGCGTTATATTTATCTACATGTGTTATTGAATCATTTTCTACATTATCTACTTGAGATTCGGATGCATGCATGTGGCATAACTAATTGGGCCCTATGAATCAAAAAGGAATACGAGATCTTAAAGGATAAGGGTAAGTTATCAAATTTGAAAGATTTAGATCTTGATTTCTGTGAGAATTGTATCTTTGGAAAGCAAAAGAGAGTGAGATTTCTCAAGGTTGGGGCAACTAAGAAGGAGCGAAGTGGATCTTGTACACTCGGATGTGTGGGGACCAGCTTTCGGGGAGCTTCTCATGGTGGATCCCATTGTTATGTTAATTTCATTAATGATGTTATAATAAAGGTATGGGTTTATTTTATTAAACGTAAATCTAATGTTTTTGATATTTTTAAAAGATGGAAAGCCCTTGTTGAGAATGAATAAAATTCAAAGTTAAAGTGCCTTAGATCTGAAAATGGTGGTGAATATGGTAGCGAGGCTTTCAATGATTATTTTCAGTAAATGGGATACACATAGAAAGAATGGTTCAAGAACACCACAAGAGAATGGTGTTGCAAAAAGAATGAATAGGAAAATCATGGAACATGCTAGAAGTATGAGGATACATTCTAGATTACCTTTGTAGTTTTGGGTAGAAGAAGTTGATATAGAGGCTTATTTGATTAAGTGTGGGCCTTCAAGTTCTCTAGATGGAGGAATACCAAAGGAATCTTGGACTGAAAAAGAGGTAGTTTTTTTTTTTTTTTTTTTTTTTTTAGTTGAAGCTTTTGTGCATGTTGATAGGGAAAATAGGAAAAAGTTGGATGAAAAATCCAAGAGATGCACTTTCATTGGTTATGGATCTAGTGATTTCAGTTTCCATTTTTGAGTTTAGAGAATTCTAAAATTATTAGGATCCACAATGTTGAATGGAATGAAAAGAGAATGTATAAGGATCAAATTTTGGTACCCAAGGATGAACCAGTTGAAAATTTTGTGAATGAAAATGAACTCGGGATTTAAAAGTATTACTGACAAGGGTACATAGTAACCAATGTTGGTTGACCCCCGACTAGCATCGGTTAGCGGGCTGATGTCGATTCTGGTGACTGGCGTCATTCATTGACAAATTTGGATACCAATGTCCGAGGAGGTTCGGTTTGAGCCTCTGGTACCCCAAACTCATGTGATAAGGTCACAAAGGGTAAGTAAACCTCCAAAAATATTTACACCTTCTCTATTTTATTTATTATTGACTGATAATGGTGAACCAGAAAGATTTGAATAAGCAATGCAGGATAAGACCCACATCCAGTGGGAGCATGGCATGGATGAGGATATGGACTCCTTGGAACAGAACCAGACTTGGGATTTGGTTAACTTGCCAGTAGGTAAGAGAACATTGTAGAAAAAGTGGGTTTACATGATCAAGGAAGAAGAGGGTGGATAGAAAAGGTACAAGGCAAGGCTTGTAGTAAAGGGATTTGCACAGAAAGCAGGTATTGAATTTGGTGAAATATTTTCTCATGTTGTTAAGATGACTTCTATTCGTATTGTATTGAGCTTAGTTGCAGTAGAGGATTTGCATTTAGATCAACTAGATGTGAATACAGACTTTCCTTCATGGTGATTTGGATGAATATATTTATATGTAACTTCCGCTTAGGTATGAAGTCAAGGGTAAGGAGAAATTACATGTGCGAGGTTGAAAAAGATCCCATATGGGCTCAAACAAGCTCCAAGGAAATGGTACATGAGGTTTGATAGTTTCATGCATGAGCATGGTTACTTGAGATGTGAATCTGACCATTGTGTTTATTTCAAGAAGCTTGAAAATGGGAACTATATTATTTTGTTACTATATGTGGTTGATATGCTTATTGCGGGATCTAGTATGTTGGACATTGGTGAGCTTAAGGGGAAGCTAGATCAAACATTTGCTATGAAGGATTTAGGAGCTACTGAAAATAATATTTGCCATGCAAATACAGAGACAGGAAAAACATGAAATTGTATTTTCTTAGGAGGATTATATCTACAAGGTGTTAGAAAGGTTCATGATGCGAATGTAAAACTTTGTTAATACACCTTTGGATGAACACTTCAAATTGAGCAAAGATATGTTTCCTTCATCACATGAGGAGGTCAAATACATGACACGTGTGCCATATGCTTGATAGTTGGGAATCTCGTGTATGCTATGGTGTGTACCAAACCAGACATTACACAAGAAGTGGGAGTGGTGAGTAGATATATGGCCAATCTAGGTAAAGAGCATTGGAAAGTATTCTATGGATACTTAGGTATTTGAAAGGGACATCAAGCATGTAATTATGTGATGGAGGATCGGACATTTCATTATATGGATATTTTTATTCGAGATATGGCTAGAGATCTGGATGGTAGGAGGAGCACAACTTGATATATTTTCACGGTAGGTGGGATGGCGGTTAGCCAAATTTCAAGATTAGAAGGTTGTGGCTTTGTCTACTACAGAGGTAGAGTATGTTGCAGCTACAGAGGCTAGAAAGGAGATGATATGGATGAGTAGGTTCATGGAAGAGTTGGGAAAGGAGAAAGGTAATTGTAAATTGTTCGGTGACAATCGAGCACAATTCACTTGGAAAATAACTTAGCATTTTATTCAAAAGAATGAAACACATTCGGTTGAGGTATCACTTCATCTACGAAGGTATTGGAGGATGGACAGGTTCAATCTGGAAAAGGTTCATATGAGTGAGAACCCTGCGGATATGCTAATGAAGCCATTAACAAAGGAGAAGTTGGAGCTACACTCCACATATGTTTGTCTTCTAGTCGACACTTGAAGAGGAAGAAAGCGGAGCTAAGGATCAAGAATGATGTTGTACGAGATATGATGTAGTAATAATCTCCAAGTGGGAGATTTTTGAGTTTGGAGCTCAATTACTTCAATTTATCATGCAATGTGAAACTTATTGGAAAATACAATAACCTTCATCAGTTAAGGGGAACCAGCATTGGTCACCTAGGACCAACATTGGTCAAGCAAGGAGGAACCATCATTGGTTAGGGATAACTGAGACATCAATTACTTGTGTGAGGATATTTTAATTAACTCTCAAGAATTAGATCTATTTTTAGCATTAAAGTATATCTATTGATTGTAATTGCATGGCTAAGTGCCCTAAGTCTATAAACAACTATATAAACATGAAAGCTAGGGTTTAAAAGTAAGAATTAACAAGAATTAAGAAGAACTTGCAAAATTGGGTGAGAGAAAGAATTATTGGTGATGAAGCAAAATCTTGAGAGAAAGAAAGTATTTTACATCTGAGAGGTGTTGAAGATTGTAAATATTCATTATATATCTTGTCAAATCTTTGGATAATAGATTGGCTTGTTTCTTGGTGGACGTAGCCCACCTTGGGTGAACCACATTAAATCGGTGTTGATTTATATCTCTTGTTTTTATATTTCTTCTAGTAGAATATTCTCTTTTATTTGCATGTATGTTTAGATCGATATATTATACGTATAATTGGTGTGCTAACCCCAACAGGTAGCATTAATATGGTAGGTGATACATGGGCCTAGAATTAGATGTATAATACCATGGTCCTCTCCCTACCTTATATAATAATGAGGATATTCTAAAACTCTTGTATGTGCCAAAGGGTAAACTCCTCGACATCATCATAAGTTGGGAGCTTCTCCAAGACACCTATGCACTTTGACAATTATGTCGCTACTATTGATCCTAGCCAGGATGAAGTAGCTAAGTTACCCGAGGCTCCATATCATTTCTAGAATGGAAGTCATATGCTATCAAAACCAACCATTAGTGTACAACTTGACAATGATCCCACACACATAGTCATGCTTAGTGATTGCTTTCCCCATTTACGTGAGCGTCACATAGAGGTCTTATGAAAACATAAAGAATTATTCACATGGGGATATATCGATAGTCATGTCATTGATCTGAGATCATTTCCCATAACATCATTACCTACCCCGATGTCGCTCTCATTTGGAAAAAGATAAGGAAGTTCCTGGGCAAGATCAATTATTTGTTTCATAAAGATCTCATCAAACTCTTACATGTAAAGTTAATCCGTACAGTGGACTATTCTTAGTTGCTTTCCAACATCATCCTAGTTTGAAAACAAATCACTTTGGTTATTTTTATTTACATATACTTTAGAAACCTCATTCTTGGTTATCTTAAGGATAACTTTCCTTTTCCCTCCATCGACTCCATCATCAATGCCATGATAAGGTACGAAATGTCATCTCTTATGGATGGGTTCTTGGGGTACAATCAAATTTAGATTTCTCCTAAGGATAAACACAAGACCACCTTTATGATAGAATGGGGCACCTATTATTATGTAAATATTCCCTTTGGACTCAAAAACACCGATACAACATATCAACACACCATGACACACATATTTCATGACCTCATACACAAAATAGTCAAAGTCTACGTTGATGATCTAATTGTTAAATCTTGATGCACCGATGATCATGTTCATGACTTAGAAATTTCCTTAGGACACCTTTGTAAATACAAGGTTCACCTCAACCCTAGAAAATGCATATTCGGGGTGACATGGGGAAAACTCCTAGGTTTCTTAATATCTAAACATGGCATTGATATTAACCTGGTAAAACTTAATTCCATCCTCGATATACCGAGGTCATCCTCTATATCAGACATACATACTTTACTTGGAAAAATTAAGTCAATCGAACATTTTTCCCCAAGTTTACCTATCACACTCATGTCATAAATAGCCTACTTTAGAAGTCTACCAAACTAGAATGGACCAAATATTGTCAACAAACTTTTGACAATATGAAACACTATATATCCTTATTATCAACTTGGAAACCTCCTTATCCAGTTGACCTTTCTTTATTGTATACCTCTTCCACTCTAGTGTTTGTAGGGGCAATGGTAGCGCGAGGAAGACAAAAAGGGAAAGGAGCATGCCATCTATTATGTTAGTCAAGCTCTACTAGACTATGAAACATGATATATTTCCATTGAACGGGATTTCCTAGCTATATATTATGCAACCATGAAGCTACACCACTACATGTTGTATCGAACAACTATTTCATTATCCATACAGATCCCTTACGATACTTCTTCTTACATGATATTTTCTTGATGGATCGCATTATGTAACACCTAAGCTATTGTTACTTCCTCCTGAGCATTCAAGTGTTGATATATGATTTCTTAAACATAAGGATGTGTTCCTTTGATTGTGAAGTCATGCTTGATATGGATGTATCTTCTTTGCTCTTGAAGATCTTTGATTGTGAATGCTTGGACTCTTGATTTTATTTCGGACTCTTTTATTTCTTTCATTTATAGCACTTTGAGTTCAATTTGATTTGGGAGGAATTGTGGATTTATCCGTCTTTATGACTCATCCTTGGATCGGTTGCATTGATCAAGAGATGTTTTAAGTTTATTCGGGATGAACAAAAAATTATTGACCTTACGAAGTTGCAAAGTCTGAATGAGTTGAATGAGCAATTCCGAGTTTAACTCGGGATGATGGTGTAAGCCCTGAATTTGGTTCCGATATCATAATATCGGAAGGCCTAGACCTTAAGCAAGTAAGAAATTACGGTGTATACTACAAGCTTATTAGCTATACTAGATAGAATCTATTATGGGAATGTTATACCTGCTTGGTTCTAATCTTGATCGGTCCTACTTGTGAGACTTGGGTGGATTCGTTAGTTAAGGTTAATAACCTTAACCTAAACTATAACCTATTGATTGAATTATTGCCAATCTAACCTATCCCTAACTATAATCTTAATGCTCCTAAGGTTAGCTACACCTAGCACTATGGAAGTAAGACTAATGTCTTACCTTATGATCTAACCTATGTTCTAACCTATCTTAACTAATGATAATGGATGGAGGGGGACCTATGAAGGGGTGCGAGTCATGGGCGGTGGTTTCCATGGCATTAAATGAGGTGGATAAGCATGAAGGACAAGGGATTTGGTGGAGGTTGCAAACGGCTATTGTGACCTGACGTGGCAGAGTCGCCAAATTTGGAAATGGTTGTTTGTTTTCATTTGGCAATCACCAACTTAGGCGGTTGGTGGCAATGGAGAATAGGTGGGAATCTTGGAGTTAATGCCATTGATGAACTTCGGTTCCCGAGTGCGGATTGCTTGGGAAGGCATGCAAATGGAAAATTGGTTGGTATTTTGGTTTTCCATGCGTACCATTTTCTCTACGATTAATCACTGGTTCTTCGAACCAGTCTACTCTGTGTTGCATGGAAACTTTGAGAATATCTAGCTCTTTTCTCTGTCGGGGAAAGTTTATAAGGCATGAAGGTAAAAATTTATTGTTGTTTAAGTTATTGTGGAAGAAGAAGGGAAGGCGCGAGCACATTCAGAGGTCTTCTTCAGATTTTTACGCGACACTATCAGGCATGATAGGCCCTAACTTTTAAAAATCTTGCTTTCCTTCAAATGATTTCATTAAAACAACTCTGTTCAGGTGATTTTAGTACAGTTGGTTTGAAACAATGTATTGGTTCTTCTTTGCTGTGGTTTAGGAACCTCAGGTCATGCGAAGATTCTGTTGAAATGTTACTGTACTTAATTTTTCTTTTTGGATTCATTTCGTTTGAAGACCCAGCTATGATATTATGTTGTGGAATCCTGTTAAATGTTGCTGGGTATACTTAAAATTTCTTCTGATTGGAATGCCTGCTGTGGGTAATTTACTTGAATGTGGCTTACCATAAAGTCCTTTTCTGTGTTTTCAATTTTGGTTAGACAATAGTGAGGTTTTGCATGGATTAATGACTCGGTTGGAGTCCTTGGGTTATGAAGTTTGAAGAAGATTAGTAATGGTATGACTCTGTTGGAGTCCTTGAAACGTATCTTATGTTTTCAACTTACTGTAGAAGCTTTGTTGTGATTACATTTTGGTATTGACTCTGTTGGAGTACTTGAATTGTGGGCATATTGAATTCAACTTCAATCGAAACCCTGGTCGTGAGTACTGGTTGGATATGACTTTGTTGGAGTCCTTGCAGTATTCCCATTTGAACTCGACTCCTGATGAAGTCCTTGATGTGTTGCGTGTGACTCAATTTTTATTTAAGTCCTCATTTTGTGCATGTATATTGATTCGAATCTTTCTTAATGTTGTTGTGTTTATATTCAGTTTGATTATGTGGAAATGTGTGTTGGGTTACATTACAAACTCGAATCTGTTTGAGTCCCTACTGTATTTTCGTATTAGCTCGACTTCGGATGAAACTTTGATGAAATTATGATATGGAGTCAACTTCTGATATAAGTCCTTGCTGTGGTTATTCCTTCTTGAATTCAGCTTCACGATATAAGTCCTTGCTGTATATTCGTAGGGATTAGACTCAGTTGAATGTTGTTGTGTATGTATGTGTTTCGACTCAGTTGAATGTAGCTGAGTGTTTCGACTCAGTGGGAATGTCGTTGTGTTTGCATATGGTTACGTCTTCTGTTTATAGTGTTATCTAGTCTCGTGTTTGACTGAGATAAAGAGTTCCTAGCTGTGCCGTGTCAGGTGATGGCGTTGGGTATTTTCATGTTTGATGAATGATATGGAAAGATTTGTTGAGTCTATTATGGTTGGATTATTTACTACTGCTTTGTTGCAAGAACTCTTGTAAGGCTTAAATAGCTACTGGTGATTTTATATTGGATTTTGAAAAAACGGTAGCTTCTTCTTGTAATCTCGACTGATTTAGTTGCATGTGTAAATGTAATTGCGTTATTCTAGAGGAGTCGGTACAGTCCAGAACATGATTGATATGGGAATCTGATTGTCTCTGTTCCTTCTCCTAAGTTGAAAAGTACATGTTGATATATATATATATATATATATATATATATATATATATATATAACTGTAGGAAAAGAAAATATTCTCTCCTTGTCTAAAAACCTTGAGTGCTTTCTTCTTTGAATCCTTACGTGAACTCTGCGGTAAGAGCATAACAAAAATAGACTATTAAATTGTATGGAGAGACTAGTAAAAACTGTGTTGCAGTATAAGTAGGTATACTTGTCAATACCATTGAAATAATGTATGATTGAAAAGGAATTACGTCAGTTGAGCTTGTTGAATGTTATAAACTGCCTTTGTGTATTTGTTAAAAACATTCTTGTTGGAGTATTGCTGTCTTTAGGATGGTTGTAATCATTTGTCTTTAGTCTCTTACATATAAGATGAATTATCTGAAAGGTATTAAGGATTAATTGGTAACTATAATGTGGGTCATGCGTCAAAAGTCATGTTAGAATTACAGAATGATGATTAGTCTGATTTATGTTAAGAATTTGAAGAAATGATTTCATTTAAACAGGTTGTTTAATGAGAGCAATTGGTAGAATACAATTATTTTAAGAATTAGTGCTTATCATGCTCAGTTCACAAAACTGACCCGTGTTGGCAATTTTTGCAGATGGTTGTTACGTAAGTGGTAAAGGCACGCAGATATGATATGATGCTCAGATTATTTAATTTGGTTTTATGATGAATTCCAACTTGACTTCTCTAATTGTATTATATGAAGGAAGTTGTTCTTTTGTTGTTGAGTATTGTATCGAATATGCTGAATGCATAAATTGTAATTATTTGGCTTAGAAATAAATGAAATGAGGGAATTGTTACTATGTGGCTGTATTCGTATTGTGATGGATTGATCCTCTTTGGTTCGATTGTTTTTAAGTGATTTTTTTTTAGTATTGAATACCTTGGAGATATTTGGATTCTCTAAGTAGGCCTTGTAAAGATTATGTGACTGAACACTTGTGAATGATTAGTAGTTCTGCTATGTTCTATATAAGGCTAATTTGGAAATTAGTCCACTGTCTTCCAAGAAGCTAAGGTTTAAATAAATCTTAATAGGTAGCTGAACGGGAAGAGTAATCTATTACTCCCTAACTTTGATCTAAGCCAAGACAACGTACATAACAAATCTAAATCACTATATCTTAATACAAATAAGTAAGATATAATTCAGTTTGAAAACCGATTTAATCCTAAAAGGGTATATTTAGCATCCTTATGAGGAGACTTAGGCTACTGCCCATTTTCATTGAATAAGATTATTGTTAATCATTGAACTCTATGACGAGATCTCAAATCTTATTAAATTTCTCTCTGAGGAATGGATCTTAAATAAGTAAGACAACTCAATGATGAGGAACCCAGGAGTTGGGAAAAGACTACCTAGAAAGGAGAGTCTTAAAGTGTAATTGCAACTCAACGTAAGTAACACCTTAAGTTTAATAGATCTTTCCGAGGCAGTTTTGTAGGATGTCGGCACATGACAACTGCAGGGTTGTACCTTCGAGAAGATTAGGATCTTCTCGAGGATACAACAATGCAGGTGACTTATGGCGACACCCTTTGCATTGATCGTTAAGATTTACACCTTAAACTCAAACAAGTTTTTACTCGGGATCTGGTTAGGAACATGGTCATGTTATGAGGCTGCCCTTGGAGATTTGGGGTACCTTGACACACAGGGTTAACTAGGGTTGACCCAGTATGTCAACTTATCCCTAGTCCTCGAGAGCATCCTTATAACGTTGTCATGTTATTAATCCGTTCCTGAGTGAATGACTTGGGAGAGGGATGGCTGACAGAAGTCAGTATAAGACATTCTATATAACATCGGAGTGGGGTGGAGGATGTATTCCAGATTGACGAGTATGTCGTCAAGGAATATGAGACATGAACAGTATGTTTCAAAACTTTGGCCAAAGTATCGCAAGCTGCTGATTGCGTTGTCCTATGACACCTAGTCTGAGGGATGTGATGCCGATGAATAATGGTAACAATTATTTAGATAGGTTCCTTGGACAGAGCATTCTGAAATCCCAGATTAGGGAAGAGAACCGCAAGAGTGAAGAGTTAAAGTAAAAATGCCAACTCTGTGAAACTCATGAATAGATCGGTAGATCACCGAGTCATGGAATGAATAGATCGGTGGTGCACCGAGTCATTACAGCTGCATATGGTTATCTGTTATAAGAATGGTTGTTTGATTTGTGAGTTCTAAATTATGTATTTAGAACTAGGAAGCATTTATCAAAAAAAAAAAAAATTACTTGTTCTAATGTACTAAAATGGGAATGTTACATCTTGGTATCAGAGCTAAAGGTTGCAGCTCTTGGACCTATTGTGTCCATAATCTGATAAAAACCTGAATTTTCTTGTAACAGAAAATGGTAAGAACAAGGGGAACGTTGCGAATAATGCTCCACTGAAGGAGGGGCGGCAACCCAAAAACTTGATGAGATCCTTGCTTCCCTATTGGACACAAGAGATCGTTTGGCTGTACTTGAACAAAGCAAGTAATGGGAAATGAGGAGGATGATGAAGCTGGTAACGACAATCAGCAACCTCCTGAGGACAACCCTGATATGGGTGTTGATAATAACGCTAGAAATGCACCTGTCAACCAGAAAACAAAAAGGCCAGGTTGGCAGCAGAACTCACTAATGATATAAAAAGGATAAGCCCACCTAAATATGATGGCACCACATTAGGAGATGGAGCTGAGAATTGGCTCAGCAAAATGGAGAAGTACTTTGCAATAAGAAACTTCTCGGAGGAAACCAAAGCTATTTGGGGAGCCTATCAACTTTCCCACGAAGCATCTTCATGGTGGGACAGCCATAAAGCTGAGCTAAATATTGATGAGACCAATATCACTTGGGATCAATTTAAGGGCTATTTTAGGCAACGTTGGCTGCCACAACTTTTCTATGATCGAGAAAATGAGAATTCAGAACTTAGCTCAAGGAAGCTAGCAGTGGCGAATCGGGAGCGGTTTACGAAACTCCTCAAGTACGTACCACAATATCAAACTGACGAGAAGTTTAGAATATGAAAATTTATCATGGGACTAAATCCCATGATAGGAGGAGAGGTCGATGTTCACAGCCCAACCACTATGGAAGGAGTTGTTGAAAAGGCCATAAGGCAAGAACAAAAATTAAAGGCTATTTCTGCTCATAAAGAGGAGGTGCGGAAGAAGATTGCAAACCCTTCTTCAACTTCACTTGCACCCAAGAAGGGGCCATGGAAAAAGTTTGGAAACAAAAGTAAGTTTCCAGGGGATAATGGTAAGAAAACGATAGCGAATAAACCTACTGGAAATGTAAGGGATGGTTTTGCCAAAAATTATAACAATGGGCAGAAACCCTATGGAGGACAACGTGATAATTTTAAGGCTAGAAGTAATTTTGAGCCTAAAAAGGGACCTGTAGGAGGCTGCTACAATTGTGGCAAGGACCACTACGCCAATCAGTGCCCTTTGAAGAAGGACGATCATAATCAGTAGCATAAGATACATCTTTGCGATTGAGACAAACAAGCTGAAAAGCAAGTGACACGATAGAATTTCTAGGTAAGTTATTTGGCATACTTGTCACTATTCTTTTGATACGGAGACTCTTGAATGTTTTATTTCTAGTAAACTTGCTTCTAAACTTAAGAGAAAAGCTGGAAAAATGGATAAATCTTGGACTGTACAGTATGGTAATAACTCTGTTCATACAGTGAGTATGTGTCTTTTTGGGGCAGTCCTTGACTTACCTAACTTTTCCACTGAAGTTGACCTCTATGTTGCACCTTTGGGATCCTATGACATTGTCATCGGTGTTAATTGGTTAGCTGACCATAAAGCAAAAGTAGACTGCTTTGAAAAGAAAATAAGATGTTTAGATGATCGTCTGAAAATAGCAGAGATACAAGGAGTGAAACGGGAAATTTTAGTTAGGAAGCTGTCAGCTATGCAACTTAAAAAGGCTAAAAACAAAGGATGTACCTTATATGTAGTAAAGATATCTGAATTTTCAGAAGAAGATGGTGATTCCATGAAACGATTCCCTCTGTTGCAAAGTTTCAAGGATGTTTTTCCGGAGGAATTACCAGGTTTACCACCCAAAAGGGAATTTGATTTCACTATTGAAATCAAACGGGGAAGAACCTATTTCCAAGGCACCTTATCGGATGACTACTACAGAGTTATTCGAGCTTAAGGCACAATTGCAAGAACTTTTATCTAAGGGTTTGATTAGACCAAGTGTTTCACCTTGGGGAGCGCCAGTAATATTTGTAAAAAAGAAGGATGGAACACTTAGGCTGTGTATTGACTATCGGATGCTAAACAAAGCAACAATCAAGAACAGATAGCCACTTCCAAGATTGGACGATCTATTTGATCGGATGCGTGGGGCAGCGAGTTTATTCAAGATAGATCTTCGATCTGGTTATCATCAATTAAGGATTAGAGAAGAAGATATTCATAAAATAGCTTTCCAAACTAGGTACGGACATTATGAATTCACGGTTCTACCCTTTGGATTAACTAATGCACCCATGCCTTTATGAACTTAATGAATAATATCTTTCAAGAATATTTGGACAAGTTTGTACTTGTATTCTTGGATGATATTCTCATTTATTCTAAAAGTGTCGAAGAGCACAATGAGCATTTGAAGATAGTTTTGGAAATTTTGAGAAAAAGAAAGTTATACGGTAAGTTATCCAAATGTTCTTTCTTTGATACTGAAGTTCACTATTTGGGTCATGTCATTAGTAAAGAAGGAATTGTTGTGGATCCTTCAAAAATAGTGGCAATAACCGAGTGGCCTACACCAAAGAATGTGCGAAGTAAGAAGCTTCATGGGTCTTGCGGGTTATTATAGAAAATTTGTTAAGGATTTTTCTAAAGTGGCTGCACCAATAACTTCATTGCAGAAGAAGGATAAGAAATTTATTTGGAATGATAAGTGTGAAACTGCTTTCAAAAGTTTGAAAATCCAGTTGACTTCAGCACCTATATTAGCTGTACCAGACCCTAATGGGAGCTTTACTGTTGTAACGGATGCTTCTGGGGAAGGCCTTGGTGGTGTTTTGTTACAAAATGATCAAGTCATAGCATATGAAAGTAGAAAACTTAAGTTACATGAGCTGAATTATGCCCCTCATGATTTGGAGCTTGCTGCCATTGTTCATGCACTTCAAGTCTGGAGACACTATTTACTTGGGAAACCTTTTGAGTTGAAAACTGATCACTTAGGACTGAAATATATTTTCACTCAGCCTAATCTAAATGCCAGACAGAGAAGGTGGTTAGAGTTTTTATCTCAATATGATTTTGATATTAGCTACATAAAAGGAAAGAGAATAGAGTAGTAGATGCTCTAAGTCATAGGAAGCACATTTCTGCTCTTATAACATTAAGAACTCAGTTTAAGGATGAGGTAAAAAGTGCCTCAGAATCTGATATATACTTTCAGCAAGTAAAAGCAGCGCTTGCTGCAGAACCTAATGATGAAAGGTATAAAGGTTTTCATTTTGATAATGAAGGAATCTTACGTTATGAAAATAGGGTATACGTACCTTTGCTAAATGATTTGAGAAAGAAGTTGTTAGTTGAATTTCATAATTCACCCTTCTCTGGACACCCGGGTATCACAAAAATGCTTGCTGATCTAAAATAGCAATACTTTTGGAAAGGTATGAAAAAGGATGTTATTGATTTTGTGACTCATTGTCTGGAATGTTAGCGGGTTAAGGCAGAACACATGCACCCTGCTGGACTATTATATCCCCATAGCATACCACAGTACAAATGGAAAGTAATAAGCATGGACTTTGTACAAGGGTTACCTATGTCCAGGAATAAACATGATGTTATCCTGGAAGTTGTAGATAAACTAACTAAGGTAGCTCATTCAATCGCTGGAAATCTAAAGGATGATTCACCAATGTTGGCCAAAAGATTCGTGCATGAAATTTTTAGGTTACATGGTGTACCAGAATTGATTATATCTGATAGGGATCCTAGAATGACATCAAGATTTTGGCAAACGCTTAATACAGCTCTTGGAACGAAACTAAACTTCAGTTCTGCATATCATCCGGAAACGGATGGACAAACCAGAGAGAGTAAATCAAGTGTTGGAAGATATGTTGCGAATGTATTGCATGGATCAGCAGTATAAATGGGAAGAGTATCTTCCATTAGTTTAGTTCACATACAACAACACTTATCACTCCTCTCTTAAAATGGCACCTTTTGAATCACTTTATGGAAGAAAGTGCAGAACCCCTGTTAGCTGGGATAGTATTGAGGATGGAGTGGTAATTGGGCCAGAAATCCTCACTGAAATGGAACAGCAAGTAAAGTTGATTCGTGAACGATTAAAGGAAGCAACAGATAGGCAGAAGAGGTATGCTGACCTTAAGCGGGTTGATCGAAGGTTTGAACTTGGTGAGAAGGTTTTTCTTCGTGTTAAACCCAGAAAGAGTTCTATAACTTTTGGCAAGGCTGCCAAGTTGTCACCTTGTTATGTGGGACCTTTCGAAATTGTCGAAATAATCAATCCTGTAGCTTATCGATTAGCATTACCACCTGCTTTGTCTCGCATGCATGATGTTTTCCATATTTCTTTGCTTAAGAAATACGTTTCAGATTTGTCACATGTTTTAAATTGGAATTCCTTGCAGGTCCAAGACCCAGGAATAATCATGGTTAAACCCACACGAGTGCTGGAAACTCGCCAATTGCATTTGAGAAATCGTGAAATACAACAATGTAAGGTCCAGTGGGACCAGTTTAACGAAGAAAGTGCAACTTGGGAAAATCTGGAAGAGATGAAAATTTCTTTTCCCTTTCTTTTTGAACAGAATGAAATCTGTTGACAAAACATTTTATGAACTTATCTTTTTCATGTCTTTATGAAAGCCAGATTGAGGCAAACATTATTCAGGTTGAATAAAATGTATTGTGACATTGATTTCTGGAACTATTCAAGTTGGAAATAGTCTTATTGTATTGTGAACTAATAAATTGGTTGACCTGAAGGTAAATCAAAATATGTAATCATCGGGATGATGAATCTTTTAGGAGGGAAGCATGTAACACCCTGAACTATTGTTACTTCCTCCTAAGCATTCAAGTGTTGATATATGATTTCTTCTGTATAAGGATGTGTTCCTTTGATTGTGAAGTCATGCTTGATATGGATTGTATCTTCTTTGCTCTTGAAGATCTTTGACTGAGTCAGGATATGCTTGGACTCTTTTATTTCTTTCATTTTAGCACTTGAGTTCAATTTGATTTTGGGAGGAATTGTGGATTTATCCGTCTTTATGACTTAGCCTTGGATCAGTTGCATTGATCCAAGAGATGTTTTAAGTTTATTCAGGATGAAAAAAAAATTATTGACCTTACGAAAGTTGCAAGGTCTGAATGAGTTGAATGAGCAATTCCGGAGTTTAACTCAGGATGATCGTGTAAAATGAATTTGGTTCCCGATATCATAATATCAGGAAGGCCTAGACCTTAAGCCAGGTAAGAAATTCTGGTGTATACTGCAAGCTTATTAGCTATACCAGATAGAATCCATTATGGGAATGTTATACCCTGCTTGGTTCTAATACTGATCGGTCCTACTTGTGAGACCTAGACTGTATTCGTTAAGGTTAATAACCTTAACCTAAACTTGACCTATTGGTTGAATTATTGCTAATCTAACCTAGCCCTAACTATAATCTTAATGCTCTAAGGTTAGCTACACAAGACTATGGAAGTAAGACTAATGTCTTACCTTATGATCTAACCTATGTTCTAACCTATCTTAACTAATGATAATGGATGGAGGGGGACCTATGAAGGGGCGCGAGTCATGGGCGGTGGTTTCCATGGCATTAAATGAGGTGGATAAGCATGAAGGACAAGGGATTTGGTGGAGGTTGCAAACGGCTATTGTGACCTGACGTGGTAGAGTCGCCAAATTTGGAAATGGTTGTTTGTTTTCATTTGGCAATCACCAACTTAGGCGGTCGGTGGCAATGGAGAATAGGCGGGAATCTTGGAGTTAATGCCATTGATGAACTTTGGTTCCTGAGCGTGGATTGCTTGGGAAGGCATGCAAATGGAAAATTGGTTGGTATTTTGGTTTTCCATGCGTTCCGTTTTTCTCTCTGCTTGATCACTGGTTCTTCGAACCAGTCTACTCTATGTTGCATGGCAACTTTGAGAATATCTAGCTCTTTTCTCTGTCGGGGAAAGTTTATAAGGCATGAAGGTAACAATTTATTGTTGTTTAAGCTATTGTGGAAGAAGAAGGAAGGTGCGAGCACATTCAGAGGTCTTCTTCGGATTTTTACGCGACACTATCAAGCATGATAGGCCCTAACTTTTAAAAATCTTACTTTCCTTCAAATGATTTCATTAAAACAACTCTGTTCAGGTGATTTTAGTACAGTTGGTTTGAAATAATGTATTGGTTCTTCTTTGTTGTGGTTTAGGAACCTCAGGTCATGCGAAGATTACATTGAAATGTTCTTGTCTTTGTCGAGGAAAGTCTATAAGGCATGGAAATAACAAATTATTGTTGTTGAATCTAACGTGGAAGAAGAGGAGAAGGCTCGAGCTCATTCAGAGGTCTTCTTCGGATTTTTAAGCGACATTACCAGGCATGTTAGGCCCTAACTTTTAAAAATCTTGCTTTCCTTCAAATGATTTCATTAGAACAACTCTGTTCAGATGATTTTTGGTTCAGTTGGTTTTAATGGTAGCAATGTATGAATTATCTTGTTGTGTTTTCATGCTGGCTCGATTATTCAGTTGAATCCTTGCTGGGTGTACACTTGGTTTCGTGCTGTTGAATTATCTTGCTGTGTTTTGCATTTTGGTAGATTCCGATGAAATGCTTGCAAGGATAATGTATGAAACTGACTCTGTTGGAGTCCATGAAATGTTTTCTTGTTTGATATCGACTTCAGTCGAAGCCTTGCTGTTTTCACTTGTTGAAACTGATACTGTTGGAATTCTTGAAATGTATAGTATATTTCGACTTCTGTAGAAGTTTAGTCGTGAGTACTATATGTTATTGTTGCTGTTGGAATTCTTGAAATGATAGTATGTTTTGGCTTCTGTAGAAGTTCAGCCGTGAATACTATATGTTATTGATACTGTTGGAACCCTTGCAATAGATAGTATGTTTTGACTTCTGTAGAAGATTTGTTGTGAATTCTGTTGGAATCCTTGAAATGGATAGTATGTTGCGACTTCTGTATAGGTTAATTGAGAATACTACATGGGTTCGACTCCTTTCGAGTCCTTGAAACGTTATTAATGTTTCGACTTCGGTAAGAAGTTTTGTTGAGAATTCTGTTGGAATCCTTGAAATGGGTGGTTTGTTATTGACTTCTGCGGAAGCTTGTTGTGGATACTCATTGGTTTTGAGTCTGTTGAAGTTCTTGAAATGTAACTAGTGTTTCTACTTCTGTGTAAGCTCAGTTGTGAATACGGTTGGTATTGACTCAGTGAGAGTCCTTGAAATGTATCTCGTATTTCAAACTTCTGTCTAAGCTTGGTTATGAATGCTGTTGTTTTGTTAAGAATACTAAATGTTATTGACTTCGATGGAGTCCTTGAAATGTAATTTATGTTTTAACTTCTGTAGAAGTTTTGCTGTGAGTACTTTTAGGATTCTTGAATTGTTGTCGTATGAATTCAACTTCAATCGAAACCTTGGTTATAAGTACTGGTTGGAATTGACACTGTTGGAGTCCATGATATGCTGTGTGTTGGCTCGTTTCTCGATTTGAGTCTTCGCTGAGCATGCATATCATTTTGACTCTTTCTTAATATTGTTGTGTTATATTTCGTAGTAGCTCGATGAAACTTTGAGGAAAATTATTGATAGGGAATTCGGCTTCTGTGAAGACCTTGTTGTGATTATTCTTCTTGAAATCGGCTTCTAATTTACATCCTTGCTGTATAATCGTAGGGATTTGATTAGTTGAATGAAGTTGTGTATGTTGCTGAGTGTTTCGACTCAGTGGGAATGTCGTTGTGTTTGCACATGGTTACCTCTTCTGTTATTGTGTTATCTAGTCTTGTGCTTGACCAGGGTAAAGAGTTACTAGCTGTGCCATGACAGGCGATGGCGTTGGATATTTTTCATGTTTGTTGAATAATATGGAAAGTTTTGTTGAGCCTATTGGAGTTGGATTATTTATTAATGCTTGTTGCGTGAACTCTTGAATCGTTTAGTAGCTACAGGTGACTTTTATATTTGGAATTAGATGGAACTGTAGCTCTTCTTGTAATTTGACTGTTTAGTCGCATGCGTAAATGTATTTGCATTAATCTAAAGGAATCGGTACAGTTCAGAATGTTATTGACTTAGGATTCTGATGGACTCTGTTTCTTCTTCTAGACTGTAATTTATATGTTGATGTATAAATAAGTTGAAGGGAAAATTCTCTCTCTCCTAGTCAGGAAACCTTGTGTGCTTTCTTCTTGCATCCTTTTGCGATCTCTATGGTAAGGGCATAACAAGAATAAACTGAGGTATTGTATGGAGAGACTGGTATAAAATGTGTGTTGCTGTATAAATAGGTATACTTGTCAATACCATTGAAATGTGTTACGATGATAAAAGAATTAAGACTGTGAGATTGTTGAATGTTTTAACTGCCATTGAGAAATTGTAGAAACAATCTTGTAGGAGTTTTGTTGTCTTAAGAATGGTTGTATTCATATGTTCTTAGTCTCTAACATATAGGATGAATAGCCTGATTTAAGTTTGGAATGTGAAGAAATGATTTCATTTAAACAGGTTGTTTAATGAAAACAATTGGTGGATTGCAATTGTTTTAAGAATTAGTGCTTATCATGCTCAGTTCACCGAACTGACCCATGTTGACAATTTTTGCAGATGGTTTCCGTAAGTGGTAAAGGCACGCAGATCTGATATGATGTTCAGATTGTTTAATTTGGTTTTATGATGAATTTCAACTTGATTCTCTAAATGTACTACTTGAAGAAAGATGTTCTTTTGCTGTTGAGTATTGTATCAAATATGCTGAATGCATAAAATGTATTTGATTAGCTTTGAAATGAATGAAATGAGGTATTTGTTACTTATGTGTTTGCATTCGTATCTTGATGGATTGATCTTCTTCGGTTCGAATGATTTTAAGAGCATTGTTATTATTGTATAACTTGGAGACATTTGTGATTATCTAAGTAAGCTTTGCAAGGTTATGTGACTGAATACTTATGATTGTTTAGTAGTTCTATTATGTTCTATCTAAAGCTAAATTGGAATTTAGATCACTGTCTTTCGAGAAGCTAAGGTTAAAATAAACCTCAACAGGAAGCTAAACGAGCTGAATAAATTATTACTTCCTAGTCTTGATCTAAGTCAAGACAACGTTTAATTGGATTTTTAATCACTATATCTCAATACTAATAAGTAAGATATATTTCAGCTATGAGATCTGATATAAACCAAAAAGGGTTTGGTTAGCAATCTCATGTGAAGATTAAGGGTTATTGTCCAGTTTCATTGATTTAGATTTATGTTTTTCTATGAACTCCTTGTTGGGACCTCAAGTCTTAATAACTTCTCTTTGCGTAATGGGTTTTATTGAGAAAGGTAATCCTAAGGTGAGGAACCCAGGGGTTGGGAAAAGACTACCCTAAAAGGAGCGTCTTAAAGTATAACTTTAACTCAACGTATGTAACACTTATATATAAGTAGATCTTTTCGAGGTGGATTTGAAGGTTGATGGCACAAGTCAACTGCAGGGTTGTACCTTCGAGAAGATTAGGATCTTCTCGAAGATACAACAATACAGGTGACTTATGGCGACACCCTTTGCATTGATCGTTAAGATTTACACCTTAAACTCGAACAAGATTTACTCTGGGACTGATTAGGAACGTGGTTATGTTATAAGGCTGCCCCAGGAGACTCGGGGTATCTTGACACACTGGGTTAACTAGGGTTGACCCAGTATGTCAGCGTATCCCTAGCCCTCGGGAGCATCCCTATAACGTTGTCATATTACTAATCCGTTCCTGAGTGAATAACTTGGGGCGAGAGAGGCTGACGAGTCGGTATAAGACATTCTACATAACATAGGAATGGGGTGAAGGACGTATTCCAGAATGATGAGTATGTCGTCAAGGAATATGAGACATAAGCAGTATGTTTCAAATCTTTGGCCAAAGTATCGCAAGTTGTTGATTGCGTTGTCCTATGTCACCTAGTCTAAGGGACAAGATGCCGATGAATAATGGTAATAATTATTGAGATAGGTTCCTTGGGACAGAGCATTAAAACCCAGTTAGGGAAGAGAACCGCAAGAGTGATGTGTTAAAATAAAAACGCCAACTCTTTGATACTCATGAATAGATCGGTGGATTACCGAGTCATGGAATGAATAGATCGGAGGTACTCCGAGTCATTACAGCTGCATATGGTTATCTGTTATAAGAATGGTGGTTTTGATTTGTGAGTTCTAAATTATGTATTTAGAACTAGGAAGCATTTATCAAAAAATATATATATACTTGTTCTAATGTTTTTAAATGGGGATGTTATTTGAGCTTAATGCATCTATCTCTTAAGTGGGTGCCTTAAGGTACATCGTGATTGGCGTATGACTATACATACGGTCATTATGGGATTAGATAATTTAAACAGAGAGGTATACCACTATTGTAGCCCTAGACTTAGTTACCCTTACCCTTTATCGGTCTTGTTATGTCACACACACTAGCACTCCCGACACTTTCTTGTATTTGACTTTGTCATGACACTTATTCCGTTGACTTGATCTTGATCCATGACACATTTTTACCCCACTTGACATTAGAGTTGTCCTTGGTCGACGCCATCACCCATGGGCGATGGTGTCAATGTTAGGTTTTCCTTTTACTAACACCATCATTTGTAGGTGATAATGTTAGGTATATATGCACATCACACTCTGACATTTCATGAGAAAGGAAGGAATAACATGAAAAAATAAACAATTGTTCCACTTTTTGTGTCATATTTTCATCTGTGTGCTCTTCTCTTGTTCAATCTTACATTGGATTTGGATTAAACACTCTTCTTGGTTGTTGGATTGCTTGTATGATTGGGTCATCTATAGTGAGTCTAGGACAAGAATAATGTTCCCCTTCTCCACCCATAACGATTCTCTCTCGGCATATTGTTTCTCTAGAGAGATAGATGCATCAATGACCACCCCACAAGTAAGTTCTCTAACCCTCTTTGTCATTTTACATAGATTAGTTCATTTCCTTTCCCATTGCTTTATGTTAGCTTAATATTATATGTACATCGGTGCTAGTTAGCATATTTCTCTTATATGATCATATCTTTAGCTTTCCTTTATTCGTATTATAGTTATATTTCATTTTTATAGATTTTGCATGCTTGTGTTATCTTTCTATCAATCTACATCTCTCCCCCATTAACCGATATCCTATAAGGGTACCCTCCTTTATCTTGATCGTGGGCCTTGGAAACCCTAGGTTGACCTAGTGTTGGTATCACCGCCCTCTAGATATGTGACCTTATCACTCGTTGTGGCCCCTTTTAAATCAATCAATTGTGTGTCGGTCCATGTTTGTCTCCTCTTCTTTGAATCATACCTTTATAGAACATAATACCTAGTATTGTAAGCCATTGAGAGACATTATTGGCCCACTATACATATGCCTTAAAACAAGGATTGGGTTGGACGTTAAATTATAAATTTAACCTCCCATACTAAGGAATGAACATCCATTATCATGTATAATTCATTATGAGGTTTTGTGGCATCAAGCTTGTAAATAAGTGTTAGTTAAAATCCTCTTCTGAGGAATGAGTTGGTCACTCATTCCAAAGAAGATGAATCTATGTGTTTTTGTTTGTGTTTGTGTTTATTTCTTCATTCATTCATTATCATTTTGTTGTATATTTATGTTTTTATTTGTATCATGTAAACATTCATTTGTCGTATAAATTTTTGTGAACATGTAGGTATTTTCTATGTTTATTATTTCTTTTCAATTCATAAATTTCCCTTCCTATAAGTTTTATTTAATTTCATGCAAGTGTTTCTTTCAATTTCTGCAAATTTACCTTTCAATTCATACAAGTGTGTTATTTAATGTTCAGTAAGTGTGATATTTAATTCACTACATGTGTAATTTTACATTTTTTTAAGTGTGGATTTTGGTAGAAGGAACCATTTTCCATATATCTCTTTCTCCTATTGCATATTACCTTTGGATATTAGCCCTAGATTGATATTAGTTAATGAAGAGGATCGATGACCCTTATCAAGGCCCACTATCTGCTAGTGTGAATGAGGTATGCATGTGAACATGATCAAATAATTTATGGTTGTGGGGAAGTATGTGTGGAGAAAGAAATTGTGAAGTGGACCTAGATGTGTTTTGTGCATTTTGTATCCTAAGTGGATACTGTCCCTATGAGGTGGACTATGAGACCGATGTATCCGTCGTGAGCAAGAAGTAGAAGCCACATGTGGAGGATATCTAGGTGTATGTGTAAAAGTATCACTAGGAATGGTAAGAGCTCTAGATTCTAGAAAAGTATGTGTTAAAGCCATGGGGAGGTGCATAAGTAGGTGCACAAATTCTAGAAGTAATTAAAGGTGTATCGGTGATAAGAGCCAATGACAAAGGAGCTCACAAAGGTGTAACGAGTTCACCAAATGATTTAACATAAATTAAATCTTAATCAGAGGATTGATATCAAATGAATATAATAGTAATAAACAAGATCTATCATACAAGAGACAAGAAAGTGTAAACAATAGTGAGATAAGAATGACTTAGCTTGTATTCGAGAGATCGGGCTGATTCTAGGCTATAAATTGAGTGGAACATTATGGATATGGATTGAGTAAGATTCATATGTAAAAATGGAATTTGGAAATCCCTTAGAAATAACCACCCATAAAGCAGCAGGACCTCCCAGGGCGCTAGTGTCCGAACTAGGTGTTGGTGTCTCAATTTGGACACTTTGGTGTCTTGGTAAATGTTATGCTTCTTATCTTCTCATGGCACGATAATGTCTTCTTTCTTTTGCTTTTTTCTCTCTGTAGCTTCATTGTAGGGTTTCTTTGTCATACACGAACCTAAAAAATAAACCCTAGCTACATGTACAAGGCTCAAGAAAACATTAGATGAAACAAATAATGAATATGCGAGTTAGAATTACATCGAAGGTCACCCCAATGTGATTTTCACTCAAGCATTGTACTATATTTCATACTCTATGTAGTTCTAGTGGGTGTTTGTTTGTGTGTGATTGAATTATGTCCCTTGAAGCTAGGTTGCCCTTGTGTCAATCATACCAAGATAACATCATACAACTAATGTACCCCAAAGATATATGTGTGGGATGGAATTTAAAAATAGTCCTTCCTATGCATTGAATACTTTGTAGTCCAAATGTAGTCTTTAAATGTTGCTCTTTTCCCAAGTATTAGATAGTGAGTAATAGCCCAATTTTTCTAGTTGTTAAAAATAGTGAGTAATTCATGTATATATATTATTATTTTGTTTGAATTTTATCATTAATAACCAAAAGGTTGGCCCCAGTGATGGGTAGTAATTTAGAAAAGATAAAAAATGATGTGGCATTTCAAATTTGAGAAAAGAAGGCAAAAAGGACATAAGTTTCTAAAGGGGACGATGAGCGCCTAGGCGCTCTTATCCCTAATGGGCGATACTATCCAGGATGATCAGAGGATATAACTAAAAATACATATTTTGGTTATATGTTTTCCAATGTCAAAATTAAAGCAGTCATTCAAGAAAATTAAATGATAATCAAAAGGTTAAAGCAATGTAAATGCAAAACAAGTTTTTTTAATCTCTAGTTTCTTTGTTTAAGAATCATGCATATAATGACATACTTAGAGGTGTGATGTAAATAGTAAGTGTGTGATTTTTGTCTATAACAAGATAATCAAGGCACTTAGGTCATATAACATAAGGAATTAAGGAATGTAGTAATCAATTAAGCAAATAGTCAATCAACACAATAGTCAAGCAAGTAAGTAACCCACATAAGCAAGTAACAAAAGTAATATGCAAACAAGTATAGTTATGGTAAAAACATAGATGGCAACATAGGTTATCATTGCATAAGATTTTTTTAGTCCTATTAGCTCAAAAAATAGCATATGCACTCGTATGTAATCAATAATAATGAGGAAGTGTAAAGTAAATATATTAAAATGAAAACAAACATATATATAGTGTAGTTGAGGCCCAAAATATAAGTGTCAATGGTAAGCTACTAAGTTGACATCCATCATCATTTATCCACTTGTGTGTGTCTGTATTAAGATCAATACAACTCATGAATTATGAAATAGGGTTGAAGCCTTAAACGTGAGGATCACGAGGGACGATGTGCACATCAACGAACATGTGAATGACAGGCGTGAAGAGATCTTGGGAGGAGAAATCATCAACCGAATGTGCATGTAAAGATTCAAAATACGAGCGAGAACCTTGTTACAATCCACAAACTCTCTCTCTCTCTATCTCATAGATCAAATTGGCTGTATATATAGGAGGTGTTGAGTAATGCCTAATGCTACAATCATGACAACGCGAGTGGAGAGTGGGAGCTACATTCCCAAAAAATAAGTATAACTCCCAATTATGCATATGACGCATTGACGTGTAAGGGAATCCCATAATGACCCCTAAATGACACATGGACCTATGATCTCACCTAAGTGAGATGACTCACCTAATGATGTGGAAAATAACACACGCCAACACCCCCCTTAATTGTAACTTAGGATGAGGTGGCAAGTTAGAAACGAGAAATGGGTCATGGCACAAATCCTTATGAGGTACCCATGTACAAGAAATAATCCCAAGTAGTGAAGTAAAACCCGGTGGGAAAAACTCCACCACAAGAGAACAACACTCTCTCTAATCTAAGAAAGATACTAAAGATGGGTCCCAACCATAGACAAGCTAAAAGGTACCTATGTACAAAGAGGCAATATATCAAAAAGATGAAGAAGAGAGGAGAGGGAGAGAGAGGGATGTAGAAGATTCCATGGACAGATCTAAACTCTACAACTCTAGGAGGTCTATCGAGAATAATGTTGATGATGATATCCTCTCGCCTCTAGACTAAAAAGAAGAGCAACCCGCACAAAACTATGTGCCTTCCCTTAGGAAGGACATGAATGATGTGTTGAAATTCTGCCCACTCTATGGAGGAAACCGAAGGCAACACAAAGAACTATGAGTCGGTCCACGAAAGTGTGACATAGGTCTAGCAAATGAGTTCCAGGGAACCAGAGGTAATGTCACGAGTGGAGAAGCTGTTAGAGTATGAAGGGTGAACACCTATAGAAAGGATTTTCAACTTATGTGAAGGCAAGAAAACATCCCCCACAACATAAAAGGGATCCAAAAGCAAGGGTGGATCAATGAAATTCTCTGGAAAAGTAGAAGTGATAAGAGTCCCAGAAGGGGCACTCCCAACAACGACGGAGATGATGAAATCCTCTGGCACTTTGTAGATGGATGAGGAACTGTTGTGCATCAAAGTGGACTCTACAAAAATATGACAAAGGTCTGGTAGATACTCATCCCAATGAGGGGGCTTGACAAAAAAACAACGATGTCGGACGGGTATAAGTCATCCAATGAAGGTAGAGGATTAAAAGGTGCCTTGCACACTAAAAGTGGAAAAGAGGTGGGTGCAATGACTATATGAGGTTAAGTATGGAAGTGCTCAATGTCGATGAGATGGGAGGGGTGAAAACACTCTCTAGAATAGTGAGAAAGAGGAGAGAAGTCCTCCAGTAGTACTCTTGGCATCAAAATTGGATGCACAGTCCTCATCGAGTAGAAGATAACCAAATGATTTTATGTCAGCAGAAGCGCCATCGAATGAAGAAGAAGAGAAGACAAGCTGGATCAATAGTAGTAATAACGGTAGAAGTATGTGAAAGGTCTCCATAGAGTGACTAAAATATGCTCTAGATGCGGTGAGGAGGATTTGAGTGCCATGTGAAAGTGGAGAGGTCTAGAGACATGTATCATCAAGTGGCCAAAAGACATGGTCACAAGTGTCGAGAAAGTCCTCAAGACAATGATGATCAGTGGAAGGATCTTTCCCAAGAAATAAGTGTGAAAGAACCTTGTAGGCATAGCGATGCGTTCCATAGAAGCACGCCAAGATAAATATTTCTCTCTCCCAAGAAGAAGTGGAGGAGGTCAGAAGTGATCTATGACACTCTAAGTCCGGAAAGAGCACCCTCTATGATGCAGAAGCAAGAACTGCAAGGTGCACAAGAATACAAGACGTTGGACTCGATCAATAATGCATCTATGAGCAATATGACACCGAAAAGAGTAGTGATAAGCCCCCTATATCTGTAGAAATGGATAGTGTGTGACTATAATAAGGTGCATATATGCGACATCGACATAATTTATCACTCACCTCGCAGTAGGTGACAAGTCACGCGAGAGTAGAGGCCACAATGGAGTCCTAGTTCAGAAGCAAAGGGATGCATGCAATCAAACATAAAGCATGTAAGGGATAAGATACAACACTGCACAATGTGAGAAAAATGGCATCTCACAACGTAAAAGAGAAGGCCCTCTTACCGCAAGGTTGTGGTGGATGCGTCCACTAGCCACAGGTGAAGAAGAGTGCAATAATGATGAGCCAAAAAAATGGCCCAGAAATCCCAGTAACCCTATATAAGGAACCCGAGAAAAATTCTCCCCCTTATATAAGAACCCATAAAAATATATATACACAATGTTCACATAGGTGAAAAAGTGAAAAAAAAAACACACACAAAAAAAAATCAAAAAAAGGAAGCAAGGGTGGTTAGGAGCAAAAGAGGGTAGGACATCTAACAAGCTTGACAAGCTGAATGTTGAAGGGCCGAGTTGAGAGGGCGTAGATTGGTGAGTCGATGTGGATTGGGTTGGGGTGGTTGGAGGAGTCCACATTGAAACCGTAACATCCTCAATTTATACCTTAGAACAAGTAAATTTTTTTTTTTGATAATTGCATCCTGTTCTAAATACATAATTTAGAACTCACAAATCAAATAATCATTCTTATAACAGACAACCATATGCAGCTGTAATGACTCGGAGTACCTCCGATCTATTCATTCCATGACTCGGTAATCTACCGATCTATTCATGGGTAATAAGAGTTGGCATTTTTATTTAACACTTCACTCTTGCGGTTCTCTTCCCTATTCTGGGATTCAGAATGCTCTGTCCAAGGAACCTAATGAATAATTGTTACCATTATTCATCGGCATCTCATTCCTTAGACTAGGTGAATTAGGACAATGCAATCAGCAGCTTGCGATACTTTGGCCAAAGATTTGAAACATACTGTTTATGTCTCGTATTCCTTAACGACATACTCGTCAATCTGGAATACGCCCTTCACCCCATTCTTATGTTATGTAGAATGTCTTATACCGACTTCTGTCAGTCCCTCCTATCCCAACTTATTCACTCGGAAACGGATTAACAAGGTGATAACGTTATATGGATGCTCACGAGGATTAGGGATACGATGACATACTGGTTCAACCCTAGTTAAACCAGTGTGTCAAGATACCCCGAATCTCCTAGGCAGCCTTATAACGTAACCACATTCCTAATCGGTCCCAGAGTAACTCGTTCGAGATCAAAGTGTAAATCTTAGCGATCAATGCAAAGGGTGTCGTCATAAGTCACCTACATTGTTGTAACTTCGAGAAGATCCTAATCTTCTCGGAGGTACAACCCTACAGTTGACTTGTGCCATCAACCTTTAAATCCGCCTCGAAAAGATCTACTTATTAATATGTGTTACGCACGTTGAGTTAAAATTACATTAAAGACGTTCCCCTAAGGTTAGCCTTTCCCGATCCCTGGATTCTTCATCTTAGAATGACCTTCCTCAATAAAACCCATTACACGGTGGAGATATTAAGGCCAAGGTCTCATCATGGAGTTCTTAGAATATACATGATTCTAAGACAACGGAATTTGACAATAACTCATAAACTTCACATGAGATTGCCCTCTGAACCCCATTAGGTTTATATCAGTTCTCCTAACTGAATTTATATCATACCTATTAGTATCAAGATATAAATGATTAAGAATCCAATTAAATGTTGTCCTGTCATAATCAAGACTAGGGATTAGTAATTTAATTCAGCTTGATTAGCGTTCTGCTTAGGTTTATTTTAATCCTATCTTTAGAAAGACAATGATTTAAATTTCAATTTTGCTTTCGATAGAACAAATTAGAACTACTAAACACTCATAAGAATTCAATCACATTTTCTTGTAAGCTTTCATTGACAATCACAAAAGTCTCCAAATTATACAAAGATAACATTGCCCCTCCGGTATATAAACCGAAGAAGGTCAACTATCAAAATAAGAATACAACACATAAGTAGCAAATACTTATTTCTATTCCTTTCAGAACTATACAAATACTTTTTATGCATTCAGCATACTTGATACAATGCTCAACGGAAAAGGAACATCTTTCCACATATAGTACATTTAGAAAATCAAGCTGTAATTCATTATAAATCAAATTAAACAATCTGATCATCCGGTCAGATCTGCATTGCTTTTACCACTTACGGCATCCATCTGCAAAAATTATCAACATGGGTCAGTTCAATGAACTGAGCATGATAAGCACTAACTCTTAAAACAATTGCAATCCGTCAATTGTTTTCATTAAACACCCTGTTTAAATGATATAAAATCACCAAACAAGTAAACATGATTCAGACTATACGTTAGGAATATATCATGTCTATAACGTGTAATAATAATTTTCGTTACAGAGTAGTACTATATACTTCTCAAATATTTCATCAAAATATTAGGGATCAAGAAGAACAAAAGTATCCTAAGCAATTATTCATTGTAAATCCCAAGGTGAACAAACATCAGACAATCATGATATTCAACTAAAAAAAGAGGAATACCTTATCAATCCTGATACCGTCATTATGTAAAAACAATTACAGATGTTAGTTAAACAATTATATCAACTTATAATTTACAACAGAAGAGAAATAAACAAATTGTACATGTTTCCCTCTGAATTAGCTCATGACTGTACCATCTTTTCAAAAGCAAGGCATTCACCTAATACGCATGCAAATAAATCAGTCGAGTCCATCAACAGCACTCTGTTTTGTTAAAACTTAAAATAAAGCAACTACAGTACAGTAATCCTCTTGCCAAACAACGGTGTCTATCTACCAAGCAGACTCAGTATGACCTTGCGCAAGAAGCGACAGACAAGAAGATAAACACTGAAAGGCTTTTAGACACAAGGTCGAAATCAAAAGATCTCCTTTGTTATCGCAGTCAACCAAAGACTCATGATCATTTAAGCAATGACATTTCCCTATGACTATGCGGAGGGATTTTTAAACGAAATCCAAGCAACATGCACAGCCACATCTATCTGGAATGTAATCAGAAAGAAAACATAACATAACACAACATAACATAACATAGTCACTTCTGAACGCATCCAGAGTTGAAAGTATGTTATTCACGACCTACTTTATAGAAGCCATAATTCATGATGTCAAGCTATTAAAGAAAACCAACAAAGCCAAGAACATTACATGTTCATACTCAGGCTTATACAGAAAACAGTGACATAGATTACCATTCGAGGATTTAAAACTAAGTCCGTAAACAGTATTCACAGTTTAGCTTTTCCAGAAACCGATATACAAGATATCTTCCCATACTCACGGAACCCAACGGTGTCGAAAACAATAGTAAACCCAACAGTCTTAATTTGAAGCAGTTACACTGTTTATCTATCAAGAATTCAACTGAGTCCCAACAACAGTATACAAGATAAAAATAGTTAATGATTCTATCTATGCCAACTATGGTAAGCATTCAAAAATCAGGTGTAAGCAAATCAAAATACTGATTTCATAACAAGGAATTCAACTGAACCTCTTCAAAATTCTCGAACAAGCTTACACAGAAGGAAACGTAAAAGTATACCCAGGGAGTCTGTACCAAATTTCATTACAAATAACAGAGGTCGTATGACCTGTTACTTCTACAAGATTCCAACGAAATTCAAATTATCAATACTCAAAGATGTATCTATATCCTCAACAGTGGACCATAATATACGATTCATTCAAAGGACTCCACAGAGTCGTTTCAATACAATAATCATATATATAAATCAATACTATCAATGGGTTGAATCCCCATAACCTCCACGCAAGGGGAAAAACAACTCCAGCAAGGTCGTAATGAATACTGTAACACTGTGAGTTACCTTTTCACAAATAACTATAAAATTTCATAACGAAACCCAACCAGAATCCATAACCACCACTAAATAACAACCACGACAGAGCTTACGAAAGAAAAGGTCAATTAACTGAACAATCAAACAAATGTCCTTCAGTATCCCTTCCGACAGTTTCCACAACAAGAATCAACGAAAAGTATCCATCAACAAGCATCTCAATAGTCTGTACCCATCGAGAGAACAATTTATGGACTCACACAGAGCAGGCCTATCACATATACTTGCAATAATTTCACATATTAAAGCCGGAATGCAAAACACAAAGAAATATAGCAACAGTTCGAATTTAATAAACACCCATCAAGGGATAAATGAAAAATCAAACCAGCATGAAGATACAGTACCAAAATCACACAAGACAACCATAGAAAATCATCTATTTCCATAAATCATTTGAACAGAGTTGTTCTAATGAAATCACTTGAAAGACAAAGCAAGATTTTTAAAGGTTAGGGCCTAACATGCCTGGATATTTGCTCAAAATTCCGAAGCAGACCACTGAAAGAGCTCGGACTTTCTTTTCCTTTTCCAAGTTAGAGCTACCAACAAAATTTTGCTATCTCCATGACATATATATTTTCCTTGCCAGAGGAAAGAGCTAGATACGCTCATACTCGCCATGCAACACAAAGAAGACTGGTGCGAAGAACCAGTGAACAGGCAGAGGAAAACAGAATTCGTGATAAGCCAAACAAACCAACAACTTTCCAATTTGCATGCCTTCTCACGAAATCCGAGCTCGACTACCGAGCTCATTAATTGCATTTACTCCCATTTTCCCGCTCAAACTCCACTGCCACCGACCGCCATAGTTGGCAATAGACAAGAGAAATTCCAAGACCATTTCTAATTTTGGCGACCTGCCACGTCGGCTCAAGTTAGCCGTTTTAAAACCTCCGCCAATTACCTGTCCCTCATACTTATCCTTTGCATTTAATGACATAGAAAAGGCCGCCCATGGTTCGCACCCCTCCATAGGTCCCCAATAATCCTTGTTCATAGTTAGGTTAGTAACTTAGGTTAGGATTTAGGATAACACCTAGTCTAACTTCATAGAACATAGATACTAACTTAGGACGTTAGCTCTTAGCCTAGGTCTAGGTTAGATTAACACTAACCCCTAGGTTAAGTTTAGTTTTAGGTTACTAACATTAATAATTCCAGTTAGGTCTACATTCCGTATGCTCAGAAAAAGACCTACAACATGCATCCTTGAACAGGGTTAGCTCCTGTTCTGCCTTAGGCTACGGAATTATATGCAACAGAATTATTACCTGGTCCACGACCAAGACCTTCCAGATATACTTCGATATCGGGAACCATTCCATTTCACACGATCAACCTGAGTTAGACTCGGGATTGGCTTTATTCAACGAATTCAGACCTTGCAACCTGTGAAAGGTTTATAATTTTTAATTCATCATGAAAAACTTAAAGCACCACTTGGATCAATACCACTGATCCAAGGCTAGGTCTTATAGATGAATAACTTTATAATTCGTTCCGAGATCAGATTAAACTCAGATGTAAAATGAAATAAATAAAAGAGTCTAATCAAATTCTGACTCAGTCAAAGATCTGCAATCTGCAAAGAAGATTCAGTACATATCAAGCATGACTTCTCAATCAAAGGAACACATCCTTTTTACAAAAGAAATCACATATCAACACTTGTATGCTTAGGAGGAAGTAACAGTTCAGTGGTGTTACAGAAACAAGTGATTCGTTGCAGTTAGAACACCAAAGCAAGTTTCACGCCAAGTTGTCGGAGGTGAGCCATTAGGCAAGGTAACATAGAGCTTGGGAGCTAGAGTCTAGAAGATCCATACCGAGGTGAGGTCACCGAAGTGTGTGTTCGGGGCTAGCTCACCGGCCAGATAGACAATATATCATATCTAAGCATACATGCATTTAAAAGCGGATATTCTAAAGCGGAAGAAATATACAAAATAAGAGACATAAATCAACATCAAATTTAACGTGGTTCACCCAAAGGTGGGCTACGTCCACCAAGAAACATGTCAATCTATTATCCAAAGCTTTGACAAGATATACAATGAAGATTTACAATCTTCCACACCTCTCAGATGTACAATACTTTCTTTCCTCAAACTTTTTCTTCATCACCAAGAATTCTCTCTCTCACCAACTTTTGTAAGTTCTTTCTAATTCTTGTTAATTCTCTCTTCTTCTAAACCCTATATTTTATGCTTATATAGTCGTTTATAGACTTAGGGAACTTAGCCATACAATTACAATCAATAGAAATACTTTAATGCTAAAAATAGATCTAATTCTTGAGAGTTAATTAAAACATCCTCGCACACAGGTAACCGACGTCGGTTATCCCTAACCGCTACCGGTTCCTTCCTTGCTTGACCAATGCCGGTCATACTTGACCGATGTCACCCTGGTGACCATTAGCCTCCTCCTTAACCGATGCCGATTATTTTATTTTCCAGCAAGTTTCCATTGCATGCTAAACTAAAGTAATTGAGCTCCACAACTCAACAATCTCCCACTTGGAGATTAATTACTACACCATACCTATACAGCGTCATTCTTGGATCCTTCCTTAGCTTTTTTCTTCCTCTTTAAGTCTCAAACTCAAAGAACAACAAAAGTGGAGTGTAGCTCCAACTTCTCTTTTGCTAATGGCTTCATTAGCATATCTGCAGGGTTCTTACTCATATGAATCTTTTCTTGATTCAATTTTCCATCCTCCAATACCTGCCATGTGAAGTGATACCTCAACTGAGTGTGTTTTGTTCTCGAATGAAACATTGAGTTCTTTCCAAATGAATTTCACTGATTGTCCATTGAACATTTTACAATCACTTTGCTCCTTTCCCAACTCTTCCATGAACCTACTCATCCATATAATCTCCTTAATAGCCTTTGTAGCTGTAACATACTCTACCTCTGTAGTAGAAAAGCCACAACCTTCGTAATCTTGAAATCCAGCTAATCTGTTGTTCCACCTATGTGAAAATATATCTAGTAGTGCTCCTCTACCATCCAAATCTCTAGCCATATCTCGAATCAACATAGCCACGTAATGAAATATCCGAACCTCCATATCATAATTGCATGCTAGATGTCCCTTTCAAATACCTAAGTATCTATTAGATTGCTTTCCAATGCTCTTTACCCGGATTAGCCATATATCTAATCACAACTCCCACTTTGCCATGTAATATCCGGTCTGGTACAAACCATATAGCATACATGAGACTCCTAACTTGAAGCATATGGCACTCATGTCCTCTATTTGACCTCCTCATGTGATGAAGGACACGATATTTTCTCAATTTTAAGTGTCCACCATATAGGTGTGCTAACAAGTTTTACATTCTACATGTTGAACCTTTCTAACACCTTGTAGATATAGTCCTCCCTGAGACAAATACAATTTCTTGTTTTACTTGTCTTTATATATTTGCATGCCAAGGATTCTTTTTGCAGCTCCTAAATAATTCATAGCAAATGTGTGAGATAGCTTTCTCTTAAGCTCACTAATGTCCTACACACTAGATCCTGAAATAAACAAATCATCCACATATAGTAACAAAATAATATAGCTCCCATTTTCAAGCTTCTTGAAATAAACACAATGGTCAGATTCACATCTCAAGTAACCATGCTCATGCATAAAACTATCAAACCTCATGTACCATTGCCTTAGAGCTTTCTTGATCCCATATAGGCTCTTTTTCAACCTACACACTAATTTCTCCTTACCCTTGACTTCATACCCAAGTGGTTGCTGCATATAAATCTCTTCATCCAAATCACCATGAAGGAAATCCATCTTCACATCTAGTTTCTCTAAATGTAAATATTCTACTACAACTAAACTCAATACAATATGAATAGAAGTCATCTTAACAACAGGAGAAAATATTTCACCAAAGTCAATACCTGTTTTCTATGCAAATATCTTTACTACAAGCCTTGCCTTGTACCTTTTCTATCCACCCTCTTCTTCCTTGATCATGTAAACCCACTTATTTTGCAATGTTCTCTTACCTGCTGAAAACTTAACCAAATCCCAAGTCTGGTTTTGTTCCAAGGAGTCCATCTCCTCATCCATGCCATGCTCCCACTGAACATGAGTCTTATCCTACATTGCTTCTTCAAATCTCTCTAGTTCACCATTATCAGTCAATAATAAATAAAATAGAGAAGGTGTAAATCTTTCTAGAAGTTTACTTATCTTTGTGACCTTCTCATAGGAGTTTGGGGTACCGGAGGCTCAATCTAGACCTCTTGGACATTCCTATCCAAATCTAACAGTGACCGATGTCGGTCACCTCTAACCAACATCGGTTTTGCTAACCGATGCCGGTTTGGATCCTCTGTAATCGATACCAATTTGTCGACCGACGATGTCGAGTCATGGTCAATTGACATTAGTTACTATATAACCCTGTCGGTTCCTCTTTTAAATCTGAGAGTTCATTTTCATTCAAAAACTTCTCAACTGGTTCATCCTTAGGTACCAAAATTTTATCCATGTACATTCTTTTTTAATTCTATTCAACATCACGACTCCTAATAATTTTAGAATTCTCTAAATCCCAAAAATGGAAACCGAAATCACCAAATCCATAACCAATGAAAGTGCATCTCTTGGATTTTACATCCAACTTTTTCTATTTTCCTTATCAACATGCACAAAAGCTTTTGAACCAAAAACTTTAAGAAAAGAAATATCTACCTCTTTTCCGGTCCAAGCTTCCTCTAGTATTCCTCCATCTAGTGAACTTTAAGGCCCACGGTTAATCAAATAAACCACTATATCAACTGCTTTCTGCCCAAAAATACAAGGGCAATCCAAAATGTATCCTCATACTTCTAGCACATTCCATGATTGTCATGTTCATTATTTCTGCAACACCATTCTCATGTGGTGTTCTTAGAACCATCTCGTTCTCTATGAATTCCATTTACGAACAATAATCATTGAAATCCTTTACTATAGTATTCACCACCATTTTAGATCTAAGGCACTTTAACTTAGAATTTGATTCATTCTCAACAAGGGCTTTCCATCTTTTAAAAGTCTCAAAAACATCAGATTTACGTTTAATACAATAAACCCATACCTTTCTTGTAGCATCATCAATGAAAGTAACATAATACTGGGATCCTCCATGAGAAGCTACTTGAGTTGGTCCCCACACATCTAAGTGTATAAGCTCCAATTTTGCTCCTTCTTAGTTTCCCAACTTTGAGAAATCTCACTCTCTTTTGCTTTCCAAAGATACAATGCTCACAAAAATCAAGATCTAAATATTTCAAATCTGATAACTTACCCTTAGCCTTTAAGATTTGCATTCCTTTTTTACTCATATGACCCAACCGATTATGCCACATGCATGCATCTAAATCTGAAGTAGATAATGTAGAAAAGGAATCAGTAATACAGGTAGATAAATATAATGTTCCTACCTTCTTACCTATTACCACAACAAAAGCACCCTTGGTGACTTTCTAAGAGTCTCTGTAAAAGTAACCATGCAACCAAATTCACCTAGTTTGCCCTGCAGAAATAAGATTCCTCCTGAGGCTTGGCACATGCCTCACATCTTCCAATACCCATGTATTTCCATTCTGTAATTTTAGATGAACCTCCCCTTTACCAGTAACTTTGTAAGGTTCATCATCACCCAAATAAACATGCCCAAAATTGTCCCTTGGACATAATTTCTGAAAAAACCTTTATTAGTGGTTACATGGAAAGAAGCTCCTGAATCTAAAACGCATGATTCAATTCTACTATCTAAAGAAAGAATAAGAGCATCTTGCATTACCTCTTATGCAGCAAGATTTGCTTCTTTACCTTTTTTTGTTTGTTGGTTCTCTTTGTCCTTTGACCAACAATCTTTCTTTGCATGTCCTTTCTTTCCACATTTCCAACAAGTAATTCCCTTACTTATTGATTTAGATCTGTTATCCCTTGACTTTGATTTCCCATTACTCTTACTCTTGGATCTTTCCTTTCTACCCCCTTCTTTCTACATTCAAATCATTTCGGATGATGATTCCTCTATACTCTTCCTATGAATTTCTTCATTCAATATTATACTAACCACATCATCAAACTTCAAAATATTACTAGCAAATGCTATATTACTAACAGCCATTACCAAGTTATCCCAACTATCGAGGCAAAGAATATAAGAATAAAAGTACTTTTACTTCATCATCAAATGGTATTGCAACTGATTTTAACTGATTTATAATAGATTAGAAATCATTCAAATGACTAGATCCAGATCCACCTTCATGCATCTTAGAACTAAATAGTTTCTTCATCAAATAAACTTTATTTAAAGCACTATGTTTTTCATATAAATTAGAAAGAGATTTCATTAACTCTACCTTAGAAGTTGCTTCGTAATATTGGAAGTCGTGGATCTTTGTCAAGCTCAATCTTATAGATCCCAAAGCCTTTTTGTCAAGAATCTTCCATTCTTCATCGTCATCTTCGTAGATCTAGACTTCTCATCCAACGGTAAGTACAAATCTCTTTGATACAGATAGTCCTCAATCTGCATCTTCCATAATTGATCATTTCGGTCGTCAAATTTCTCTACCTTGTATTTATTATCTTCTGCCATTGTTATAGCTCCCACTCAATCAAAAAACCCTCTGTGAGTAAATATGTCAACACACAAAACCCTCAAACAAAGCTCTGATACTAGTTGTTGGGGTTAGCACACAAGTTGTAGATAATAATCATATCTAAGCATACATGCAAATAAAAGTGGATATTCTACCAAAAGAAATATATAAAACAAGAGACATAAATCAACACCATATTTAATGTGGTTCACCTAATGTGGGCTACGTCCACCAAGAAACAAGCCAATCTATTATCCAAAGCTTTGACAAGATATACAATGAATATTTACAATCTTCCACCTCTCAGATGTACAGTACTTTCTTTCCTCAATATTTTGCTTCATCACCAAGAATTCTCTCTCTCACCAACTTTTGCAAGTTCTTTCTAATTCTTTTTAATTCTCTCTTCTTCTAAACCCTATATTTTATGCTTATATAGTATTTTATAGACTTAGGGCACTTAGCCATGCAATTACAATCAATAGAAATACTTTAATGCTAAAAATAGATCTAATTCTTGAGAGTTAATTAAAACATTCTCGCACAGGTAACCGACGCGCGGTTATCCCTAACTGTTGTTAGTTCCTTCCTTGCTTGACCGATCTCGATCATGCTCGACCAATGTCGGTCTGGGTGACCGATGTCCAGTCCTCCTTAACCGATGTCGATTCTTGTATGTTTTCAACAAGTTTCCATTGCATGCTAAACTAAAGTAATTGAGCTCCACAACTCAATAGTGTGGACCAACGAGGATGGAAATTTAGTGAACCAAAACATGACACGTGGAGTTGGGTTGGTCTACGGGAACAACCGAGGCCCAATACCAAGTCCTAAAATTCCACGAACGAAGCGGGTCAAACTAGAGACAAGAGCTTGATGAACACACTCACCAATCATGGGATCGAAGCACGAGTTGATCCAAAGCAAAGCCACAGTGAGTAAAACATCCACACACAAGTAGACCTAATCTAATAGTTGAAAACCCAAATCGTAGCTATAATGAATGCAAGAGTTAACCAAAGGGTCGAAGGAGTTAAGGCAAGGCCACGATAAGAAAAACACGGTGGAAAATCAGAACCACGACCCAGCAGAAGTAAGATCCATGAAGCACAATGAAATAGTGTAGTCGAGGTAAAAACACAACATAAAAGTAAGGACCAACAATGACGAGGGTAGTGCGTGAAAATTCAAACCGAAGAAGCTTCTAGGTAACTCAAGTCATGCAGGCAAGATGTCTCAAGTAGTGAGCACAAGATCTAATAGTCAACACGAGCATGAACCAAGATGGTCAAAGATGGGTTCAAAAAAATGATGAAAAGCCAAAACCAGTCTGATCGAGTTAAAAAAAAGTGTAAGGCGAGTTAATCGGCGAGTGGGAGGAAGCTTCGGTTCGGCTCATTTGGCCGAGCCGAGCTAGCCCTTAAACATAGCTTTAACACGAAAAACTCTCAAAACCAGCACAAAAACGCATATCTCGCAACTTGGAAATGTAATAACTGAGGAAAACACCTCCAAACGTGCATACAAACCTGAAGAATCGAGTGGTCAAAGACACTAAACTCAAAAACACACCGAAACTTTAATAACCACCTCAAACACACAAACAACCTAAAGAGAGGTATGATGCCTAAATTAGTGCAAGTAGAACATGATAAATGGAATAACCAACACATGCATGAGAATAAATATCACATCGGGATCTAGAAAACAAGCACGAAACACCGAAGAGTGTAAAAATCCACAAGATCCACTCGATACCATGAAGAGGGTTCGAACCCCAAAAGCGAGAGGATCACGAGGGATGATATGCACATCAACGGATGTGTGAACGGAAATGTGAAGATATCTTGGGAGGAGTGAGCATTAAGCGAATATGCATGCAAAAATTCAAAACATGGGCGAGAACATTGTTATAATCCACAAACTCTCTCTCTCTATCTCATAGATCAAATGGGGTGTACATATAGGAGGTGTTGAGTAACCCCCAGTGTTGCAATCATGAGAACTCAAGTGAAGAGGGGTAGTTACATTCCCAAAATAGAAGTGTAACTCCCAATGACGCATATTATGCACTCACACTTAAGAGAATCCCATAATGACCCCTAAATGACACGTGGACCTACGATCTCACCTAAGTGAGATGACTCACCTAATGATGCGAAAATAACACACATCGATAAACGCATGTGCGAAAAGAGTATATAAAAGGATATGTTATTCATCAAATCAATATGAAAAATATGTGTAAAGTAGAAAATAATCCAATCAAACCATAAACATGTCTTTATTTTGTAATTTTTATAAATATTTGAATTGTTTTGAATATAATTATGTACATGAAGGGGGTAGAAAAGATATACCTAATAATATCCTCATAAAGAGGCACATTAAACTCAAAAGGTGAACGAGGCTTGAGCTCTACAAGTGTCATAAGAGAAGAAGAATGCTCATGTATAATCTATGTAGAATCCATTGTATGTGTTGTAGAATATATAGGGTGGGAAGAATCACAATGCGAGTGGTGTAGACACCTTTAGTTTCATCAATACACTATTATTTACGATAATGTGTTGACTATTCTTCCCTTTGCAAATTGACAGCACACCACCAGTTAAACCTATCTAACTCCCTTCTCACGACATCTTTTTGGTCATTTTTCCTCTTATAAACCACTTAAACAAGCTGTTATAGCCTCGTTCTAACTACATTAGCTTCTTATTCCCTTCTATCTTGCTTCTATTAGCTCCCTGGAATATCAATCCACTTTTTGGATTGATTAAGCCCTTCAGAAACCCTTCCAAAACCCTAATTACTCTCTAAGAGAGATTAATTAGTCTAACCTAGGTTAATTACCCTAAACATAGTCAAATCACACTTTGACTTGCTAAAAGTACTTTTGGACTTTAGCCTTTGTCCCATATGCACCCAAATCTCCCATTTCCCTAAACCAAAAACTATAAATAGGGTTATACCCCCTCCCTCATTTCCTAAGAATTATCTCTTCTTCCTAGCATAGATTATAGTATTTTGTTTAGGCTTTAGATTGCATTTCACTTTCTTCCATTGAGCTAAATAGCATTTGCTTTTGTATTTCATAGCACTAACATGGAGTAAAAGGGAAGATCCATTGGCCTTGAAGCCATTAATGGGGAGATCTCTTTCTCTTAAACACATAACTAAATGCTTAGATCCTCTTAGGTTCATTATTTCAAGCTTTCAAAGAATAGAGGTTAACTTCATTTGTTTAGTTTGCATGTTTATTTCAAATTAATGTATGCAAAGAAGAAAACCTTGCTCATTTCTTATCACATGGTCCATTGATCATATTTTTAAAAGCCTTTGGGGTTTCTTTAGAGATTCTTACCCCAAATCCATGGATTTTACAAATTTTCATTGAACATTTGGCTTTTGCCCGGTGGGACATCTAGGTAATGCCAAACTACCTCGCACCGATCCACCCTGTATATCTCTCACATATAGCTGCGGTTTCCTAGAATGAAATGCTCTACGTGGTAGTACTGAGCTCTAAGCCATCCTCAGGCCACTAGAAATGTCTATAAGGCCTCCAAACCATGGAATCCTACCTCAGCTCATCTAGCTCATGCCGATAATGATATACGACCCCCATGTTGGGTCACACATCGTCCCCTATTGGGACCCAACCCATCGTCGATGGCTCGTCAGGAGCCTAAACTCTTAACACCTAAGGGGTGACCAATGGCGATATGGTCCCATGCCCAAATCTGCAGCAGATAGTAGGTCCTACCATCTTCTGATGGTAGTAAGTAATCAAATGAAGGTCCCAGTATAGATGTGCTAATATACACTGACCCCAGTAGTAGGTCTCTCCCTCCACCAAACCAAGAATCACTCCCAGGAGTCTAAGGAAATGAAGCACCAGTCTTGTCAGGGAGTAAAACTCCACTGAAAAAGGCCATCATGTAGACCACTACCCGGTCTAACTCTAGATCATCTATACATCGGGATAATCTGATGGACATCCCATGCCATGGTATAGTAGGGATGCCGAATAAATGTATAATATGTCACTGAATATCGGTCCAATAGCTCATAGTCTAGATGAGCTGGCCTGAATAGGGACCGCATGATGCGCCACACATCCTCCAGTGTAATGGTAATCTCCCTGGTCGGGAGCTGGAAACACTGACTCTCGCTATGCCATCTCTCTGCTATGGCTGTCAAGAGGCCATGGTCCAATGTAATCTGTGGCATCTCTGCCACATGAGACAATCCTATCACATGCAAAAGGCTCTCCAGAGTCACTCTATCATCATCATCAAACTACACCTCTATAACATAGCTAGCTAACCGTAGTGCTCACGTGAGTCTGCAGAATGGGTAGTATACGCTGCAAAATCAACACAAGTGTTAGGTACTTATTTCTATTTTTCTAAGGAAAAATGCTTCTTCAAAATCATCTAACTCACTAATTATTCTTTTCTTCTGAACTAATCTCATCTATATTCTTCTATACTTGGCTATTTTTTAGCCAGTTGTCTTTTCCCCCTTCATTCTAGCACCTACGTGCCTCCTTTGGCACCTACATGCCCTAAACAACACATATGCACCCTTATGGACGCATACGCGCACTAACACTTTTTCCCCCTTTTAGTGCAGGCCACACCGAACACATACACACCTAGTGTGACACCTACGTGCCTTTCATGGTGTGCACGTGTGCGCGTGACTATTCTAGCCTAGCCGACGCATACGCACCCCTCTGCCACTAAAATTCTTTCTATGGGTACGCATCCACATACCCTCTTCTTCCTATGAGTACGTGTGCATGTACCCACTACTTCCAATAGGTACACATGCACATCTTTTCCCCTCGTGAATAGACATGTGTGCGCGTTCATGACATTTTTACATGTACGTGTGCACGTACCCATCAAGCCGACGCATACGCCCATGCGCATGCGTCAAAAAGGTCCTACCTACCCTAGAAAATCCCTAAAAATGTAATAAATATGTAATTAATAGGAGGGATAGGCCACTCACGTATGGTCCATCCGCTGGGTCCCGCATGAACTCTCGGATGTGATACACATCTCATCCTCCTCAGTATTCTCGCCATCTCACTCCAGGGCTATTGCTCTCACTCACGGTAAAAATTTACAAGAGCTCTGGTAGAAATGAATTGGTTGTGATTATTTTACCGACCCTGGGTGGGTATATTAACCCGTCACGATGCCCCTGGGGCATGTTTTCTCCGTCGTGATCATTCTAACCCCCTTCTATCTGTTGTGATAATTATTTTTGTATTAAAATAATTATTTTTACTAATTTTCCCATGTTGGGGCACTTTGTGCCACCCCGTGGTTGTTTTCTCTGTCACACTGAAATAATTTACGCATCTTTCAGGTGCCTTTTCTTGCCTCTTCCTCTATTTTCCCCGTCAGGTAATTATTTATTCATTTATTTTCAATGATTCTTCCTGACTCATCTTTCTTCTTGTGGGCATATATCCTAGCTCTCTAGCAGCCTCGCCTTCCCATTACCGCCTTCGTGTGTAATTTTAGAAGATCTTTGATCTTTTGAAATTCTTCTGACCGATCAAAAACCTAAAAAGAAAAAAATTCAAAAAATATTAAAAAAACATTGAAATTCCTCGGAAATGGCTTTAAAATTGGTAAAACCGATCATCTACGGCTGAAATCTGTGTCTATTGCATGGCACTCATCCCAGATCTTGCTGATATTTTCAAAAAAATTGAAACAACGACTCACGCATCACCAAAATCTTCAATCACCTACACAAGCTATGTTGCTTACTTCATTTGTACTTTGGGGCACTATCAGTTGCCTAGTACTATTTTTGTCGTGCACATTGCTTTTCGTGAGACCCAAGTGTCCTTCATCTTTCCCCTTGCATAATACACCTTGCTTGGGGCATCATTCCTCACCCTTTCATTTATCATAACATTTGGGACTTCATCTCGATAACAAAATATTTGTACAACTATCTTAAACATTATTGGTTTAAGTGTGTGTGATTGTACTTATTTCCCTAGTAGGTGAATTTTTTTATTTATCGTATTGCATTACATTCATGTATGTTGTATGGAGTTGGTCATTTTTAGCACAAGATGGTTGTTTGTATCTTGGCTTTTCATGTCATTTTATGCTTCCATCACATGCTCACATTTTAATAAGGACCCATGAGGAGGATTCTAAGCATTATGATGATTAAGTATTGTTAGCAATTGATTTGTGAATAGCTCAATATCCTTTTTTTCTAAGTTTCTCATCTTCTCTATCCACTTCTCTCTCTGTTGTTTTCTTTTTGATCGTCGATCGAGTTTCTTCGTCACCCCATCGACACTCAAGGGGGCATTCATCATCCTTCATCCTATTAATTTTTCTTCTACCCCTTCAAAATTTTTTCTACTTGTTTGTGTTTGTCTACTTTCTTTGAAGTGACGTAGCTTACGTCACCTCAAAGAGGGGAAAATGTAGACACCTATAGTTTGATCAATACACTATTATTTCTAATAGTGCACTAACTATTCTTCCCTTTGCAAATTGATGGCACACCGCTAGTTAAACCTATCTAACTCCCTTCTCACGACATCTTTTTGGTCATTTTTCCTCTTATAAACCACTTAAATAGGTTGTTATAGCCTCGTTCTAACTACATTATCTTCTTATTCCCTTCTAGCTTGCTTCTATTAGCTCCCTGGAATATCAATCCACTTCGTTGGATTGATTAAGCCCTTTAGAAACCCTTCCAAAACCCTAATTACTCTCTAAGAGAGATTAATTAGTCTAACCTAGGTTAATTACCCTAAACATAGTCAAATCACACTTTGACTTGCTAAAAGTGCTTTTTGGACTTTAGCCTTTGTCCCATATGCACCCAAATCTCCCATTTCCCCAAACCAAAAACTATAAATAGGGTTATACCCCCTCCCTCATTTCCTAAGAATTATCTCTTCTTCCTAGCATAGATTATAGTATTTTGTTTAGCTTTGGATGGCTAGGTCAATCAATTAATGCAACGTGTTCACCTAGCCATGACCTCTTTACCCGAATTTGTATTAATTTAATTACTTATAATTGAATTAATGTTCATCCTCACATTATTAATTAAGTTAATTTACACATCACCTAGACATCTCACCTTGGATCTATTCCAGGGGCATTTAACTCACAGTGACCAAGTCATCATTCTCATCTTTGAGTCATCAGGTCCAGTCTTTGAGTCACCACTTGACCTAACTAACTAAGACTTCTTCCTAAAACCTAATTGGACTTCTTCTATGACCTTCCTACCTTCTCTCACGTGAACTCCATTTCCCTAAGTAGAATCAATCAAAACCACGCCAAAAATAATAAAGATCTACCTATTTTTGGTAAGCCTAGATTTTCCCGCACTAATCGACATCGGTTATCCTTCAACCGATGTCCAGTCACCTTAACCGTCATCGATTACCTTATATAAACTTTCAAAACTCTTTACCTGGGTTGGTCATTTTCAATGGAGAGAGTTATATTGCATTCAAGCATGAATCAGAGACTTCTAAGCATCAGACGGCAGGATATACTCAACCACGAGCCCAAGTAAGCACACGATGCTCATCCTAAGCCATTTGAATATTCACAAGATTACTCTAGGAAGTATTTCCAAGGCACCGACCACACAATTTCTTCATGGATCGACTACTTCCTTCCTTCACCTACCGGACCTACAAATGCAAGTATAATTTTTCATTTTTTCATTATATTTTGGTATTACATCTTATTCCTTCTTGCATTCCTCTATATGCACCTTCTTACCAATCTACCCATCTAACCACCCCTTGGCCTTCGGCTCTCCGCACTGACCTTTATGCATTCCCGAGTCTTCTTGTCATTATTATGAATCAACCATTCTCGTGCAATCACAGAGAAGTCTAAAACTACTTTTATTTAATTACCACAAAATTTCCCCTACCGACACCAGTCACCTTAACCAATCATCGGTCTCCCCTCTTTATCAGCCTCGATCACTTTTTTCTACTAACCTTCACCAAATGCCTCTAACATCACCTAAATTCCACCCAGACCTTACCAGATACCTCTGTGACCTTACCTAACACCCTTGTGACTTGTCCCAACTAGTTTGTTAATAACATTTTGACATACCTAAATCAAAGTGTTAGTAATAGGACCTTTATTTTTCACATTTACTTTATTAAGTTGATAAAAACATAGGATTAATAAATCATTCGAGGAAGCATCGCACTTCCCGAGATCTAGCCTTGTTAGCGGTCCAAGACGACTTCTTGCTATTTAATATTATTTGGTGGTCATATTTTTGTATTTACAGGTAGTTCTTCTTAAAAAAAGGAGTTCTCAGTGCAGCTTGGATAAAATCAATAACTCGTGCACTCAACCTTCGACCAACATAATCACATGTATTCCTCCTTGACCTTTTACCTTATACTTTTTATCACACAACAACTTTGTGAAACATTTTGGCATGTCGGGTGGGACCGATTAGGAGTTATTTTGTATTTTTCATTTCTAGGTGAAATATTGTGTGTCTATTTCCTTTTGAAAGTAGTTCACATTAAATTTCTTCCTCTAGAACATTCTCTATCTTCTACTTGTCTCATTGACACTCGTATTTTGGACTAAAAAGAACCATTCTTTTCATTTTTGTATTGCATTAGTGAAAGACATAATCTTTCCTATTCATTATTGCTTTCATCAAATGTCATTGTGGATTTGGGTTTAAAATATTTGCATATCATTTCTGTGTGTTGCATTTGTAGCTCATTTAAAAATTGTGGGCAACCTATACACTAGAAGTCATGCCAGTGATGGTTGACAAAATTGAATCGTAGTGCACACTCTCTTCTCTACACCAAACCACACTAAAATAAAGTACTCATTTTCTTAAACAACATCCTACCTAGAAGAAGTTGTCAATAATCAGAGGATTGATAGTGGGCACCAAACTGGTTTCTTTGTAGTCATTATCTCAGAGAAAGGACCTCCCTCACCAAAACTTTACCTGAAACCATCCTTAGTTGTTGGATTTTCGTAGGACACATTTTATCAAACCAAAAAAATTCTACTCTATTCACAAGTCAGTCCTAAATGGCATAAGCGAAACATAAAATCCACCACATAGGATTTTGTGTTTGTTATTTTTTGCTTGATCTGTGTTTTGAGGTGTGAGATCGTATTCTCCATTCTTCTTTCCTTTCACACTCCATAATCATAGTTTGTGTATTCTGACTCTTTCTAAGTGTGTTAGGGTCAATCATATCAATACTCAGGTTTCTGGATTGGTCTTTTATTTGATCTAAATTACCAAATTCACTTTTGTCATTTTTTCACAAATTTCATATTGATCAAGCATCGGTCCATTGGACCGTGGTATAGCCTAGAATTGTTAGTTAACACCTAGTCACGCTGGCACATCACTCAGCCTAGGCTGAGCACTCACCCAAAGCATGCAAAGGTACCAGGTCCCTCTTAAGAGTTGCAGTAGCAGAATGGTGGTATGATAAAATAGTAAACATATATTTTAGGAACTAATCCATCCATTCACCATTTATATCCAACCAGATCTATAAGCGCTAAAGGTAAATCATCATGAAAATAATAACATGCATTGATAAAACACATCACACACTTTGTTTGGCCAATTTCCTTTATCTATTCATTGAACCAACAATACAGAAGCTTCATACAATACCAGGCATGCGCACATGGATCTATTACAATTATCCAGTCACATGTACTCATGTTTTTCCATTCCTCCAAACATATGGTTCCATCCATATCTCTATATATGTCTCTATATTCTCTAAGTAATTCATTACATATATATATAGGGTGGGGAACTAACCCTTCACCACTTAACTCTACTAGAAATAGGTCGCATGCTAATAACATTAGCCACATGCCTTTTTACAATTATAGCCATACATGCAAGTATGCTATCTATAGATTGCTTGATAGTTAACTAAAGTGATGGATCTATTCTTAACTTATGCCCATGTAAGAGTGAGTTGACATGTCCTTCCAAAATCTCCACGAAGAGTGGCATGTAAATCTTGGCATCGCTTTGTGTACTCCACATGCCAATCTCTAAGAATAGACCTGATCTCCAAAATCAGCTAAGTCCTTGAGAGTCTTACTCTACACCTCCGCGCGTGATGCCTTCCTATACCTTCACACTTTTTCTCCTGTGCCATTCTTCCGCATGGACTCTGTGTGTAAGTTTAACTAAGTGTTTTCTCTGATCAACAGTGTCATCGGTTTACTCATCATCGATCGTCATCGGTTTATCTAAGCGTTGTCAGTTTCCTACTTTTTTGGTCATTTTAACCAAAGTAGCATTCATCATAGTTTTGTTCTTTCTGGGGTTTCCTCAGTTACTTCACCATATCTTTGTGTCTTTGAAATCATTGTCAAAGTCTAGATTTTTCCCCATTTTCATCATTT